>CM059437.1:62880821-64080821 GCA_030390025.1 Squalus acanthias
AGGGCGCTACACACAGAGAGCGGGGCGCTACACACAGAGAGCGGGGCGCTACACACAGAGAGCGGGGCGCTACACACAGAGAGCGGGGCGCTACACACAGAGAGCGGGGCGCTACACACAGAGAGCGGGGCGCTACACACAGAGAGCGGGGCGCTACACACAGAGAGCGGGGCGCTACACACAGAGAGCGGGGCGCTAACACACGAGAGAGCGGGGCGCTACACACAGAGAGCGGGGCGCTACACACAGAGAGCGGGCGCTACACACAGAGAGCGGGGCGCTACACACAGAGAGCGGGGCGCTACACACAGAGAGCGGGGCCTACACACAGAGAGACGGGCGCTACACACAGAGAGCGGGGCGCTACACACAGAGAGCGGGGCGCTACACACAGAGAGCGGGGCGCTACACACAGAGAGCGGGGCGCTACACACAGAGAGAGCGGGGCGCTACACACAGAGAGCGGGGCGCTACACACAGAGAGCGGGGCGCTACACACAGAGAGCGGGGCGCTACACACAGAGAACGGGGCGCTAAACACAGAGAGCGGGGCGCTACACACAGAGAGAGCGGGGCCTTACACACAGAGAGAGCGGGGCGCTTCACACAGAGAGCCGGGCGCTACACACAGAGAGAGCGGGAGGCGTTACACACAGAGAGAGCGGGGCGCTACACACAGAGAACGGGGCGCTAAACACAGAGAGCGGGGCGCTACACACAGAGAGAGCGGGGCCTTACACACAGAGAGAGCGGGGCGCTTCACACAGAGAGCCGGGTGCTACACACAGAGAGAGCGGGAGGCGTTACACACAGAGAGAGCGGGGCGCTACACACGCAGAGAGCGGGGCGCAACACACAAAGTGCGGGGCGTTACACACAGAGAGCAGGGCGTTACACACAGAGAGCGGGGAGCTACACACACAGAGAGTGGGGCGCAACACCCAAAGAGCGGGGCACTACACACAGAGAGCGGGGCGCTACACACAGAGAGCGGGAGGCTACACACAGAGAGCGGGAGGCTACACACAGACAGCGGGGCGCTACACACAGAGAGCGGGGCGCTACACACGCAGAGAGCGGGAGGCTACACAGAGAGAGCGGGGCGCTACACACAGAGAGAGCGGGGAGCTACACACAGAGAGCGGGGCGCTACACACACAGAGAGCGGGGCGCTACACACAGAGAGCGGGGCGCTACACACACAGAGAGCGGGGTGCTACACACAGAGAGAGAGCGGGGCGCTACACACAGAGAGAGCGGGACGCTACACACACAGAGAGCGGGGCGCTACACACAGAGAGCGGGGCGCTACACACACAGAGAGCGGGGCGCTACACACAGAGAGAGCGGGGCGCTACACACAGAGAGAGCGGGACGCTACACACACAGAGAGCGGGGCGCAACACACAGAGAGCGGGGCGCTAAACATGGAGAGCGGGGCGCTACACACAGAGAGAGCGGGGCGCTACACACAGAGTGAGCGGGACGCAACACACAGACAGCGGGGCGCTAAACACAGAGAGCGGGGCGCCACACAGAGAGAGCGGGACGCAACACACAGAGAGCGGGGTGCTACACACACAGAGAGCGGGGCCTTATACACAGAGAGAGCGGGACGCAACACACAGAGAGCGGGACGCAACACAAAAAGAGCGGGGCGCTACACACAGAGAGCGGGGCGCAACACACAGAGAGAGCGGGACGCAACACACAGAGAGCGGGGCGCTACACACACAGAGAGCGGGGCGCTACACACAGAGAGTAGGGCGCTACACACAGAGAGCGGGGCCCTACACACAGAGAGAGCGGGGCGCTACACACAGAGAGCGGGGCACTACACACAGAGAGCGGGGCGCTACACGCAGAGAGCGGGGCCTTACACACAGAGAGAGCGGGGCCTTACACACAGAGAGAGCAGGGCGCTACACACAGAGAGCCGGGCGCTACACACAGAGAGAGCGGGAGGCGCTACACACGCAGAGAGCGGGGCGCAACACACAAAGTGCGGGGCGTTACACACAGAGAGCGGGGCGTTACACACAGAGAGCGGGAGGCTACACACAGAGAGCGGGAGGCTACACACAGAGAGCGGGAGGCTACACACAGACAGCGGGGCGCTACACACAGAGAGCGAGGCGCTACACACAGAGAGCGGGGCCTTACACACAGAGAGCGGGGCCTTACACACAGAGAGCGGGGCCTTACACACTGAGAACGGGGCCTTACACACAGAGAGCGGGGCGCTACACACAGAGAGCGAGGCGCTACACACAGAGAGCGGGGCCTTACACACAGAGAACGGGGCCTTACACACAGAGAGCGGGGCCTTACACACAGAGAGCGAGGCGCTACACACAGAGAGCGGGGCCTTACACACAGAGAGCGGGGCCTTACACACAGAGAGCGAGGCGCTACACACAGAGAGCGGGGCCTTACACACAGAGAGCGGGGCCTTACACACAGAGAGCGGGGCCTTACACACAGAGAGCGGGGCCTTACACACAGAGAGCGGGGCCTTACACACAGAGAGCGGGGCCTTACACACAGAGAGCGGGGCCTTACACACAGAGAGCGGGGCCTTACACACAGAGAGAGCGGGGTGCTACACACAGAGAGCGGGGCCTTACACACAGAGAGTGAGGCGCTACACACAGAGAGCAGGGCGCTACACACAGAGAGCGGGGCGCTACACACAGAGAGCGGGGCGCTACACACAGAGAGCGGGGCGCTACACACAGAGAGCGGGGCGCTACACACAGAGAGCGGGGCGCTACACACAGAGAGCGGGGCGCTACACACAGAGAGAGGGGCGCTACACACAGAGAGTGGGGCGCTACACACAGAGAGCGGGGCGCTACACACAGAGAGCGGGGCGCTACACACAGAGAGAGCGGGGCGCTACACACAGAGAGCGGGGCGCTACACACAGAGAGCGGGGCGCTACACACAGAGAGCGGGGCACTACACACAGAGAGGCGGGGCGCTACACACAGAGAGCGGGGCGCTACACACAGAGAGCGGGCCTACACACAGAGAGCGGGGCGCTACACACGAGAGCGGGGCGCTACACACAGAGAGAGCAGGGGCGCAACACACAGAGAGCGTGGCGCTACACACAGGAGAGCGGGGCGCTTACACACAGAGAGAGCGGGGCGCTACACACAGAGAGCGGGGCGCAACACACAGAGAGAGCGGGGCGCTACACACAGAGAGCGGGGCGCTACACACAGAGAGCGGGCTCTACACACAGAGAGCGGGGGCGCTACACACAGAGAGCGGGGCGCTTACACACAGAAGAGCGTGGCGCTACACACAAGAGAGCGGGGCGCTAAACACACATAGAGCGAGGCGCTACACACAGAGAGCGGGGGCCTTACACACAGAGAGCGGGCGCTACACACAGAGAGCGGGGCCATACACACAGAGAGCAGGGCCTTACACACAGAGAGAGCGGGGCCTTACACACAGAGAGCGGGGCCTTACACACAGAGAGAGCGGGGCCTTACACACACAGAGAGCGGGGCGCTACACACAGAGAGCGGGGCGCTACACGCAGAGAGCGGGGCGCTACACACAGAGAGCGGGGCGCGACACATAGAGAGCGGGGCGCTACACACAGAGAGCGGGGCGCTACACGCAGAGAGAGCGGGGCCCTACACACAGAGAGCGGGGCGCTACACGCAGAGAGCGGGGCGCTACACGCAGAGAGCGGGGCGCTACACGCAGAGAGCGGGGCGCTACACGCATAGAGCGGGGCGCTACACGCAGAGAGCGGGGCGCTACACACAGAGAGCGGGGCGCTACACACAGAGAGCGGGGCGCTACACACAGAGAGCGGGGCGCTACACACAGAGAGCGGGGCGCTACACACAGAGAGCGGGGCGCTACACACAGAGAGAGCGGGGCGCTACACACAGAGAGCGGGGCGCTACACACAGAGAGCGGGCGCTACACGCAGAGAGAGCGGGGCGCTACACACAGAGAGAGCGGGGCGCTACACACAGAGAGCGGGGCGCTACACACAGAGAGAGCGGGGCGCTACACACAGAGAGCGGGGCGCTACACACAGAGAGCGGGGCGCTACACACAAGAGAGCGGGGCGCTACACACAGAGAGAGCGGGGCGCTACACACAGAGAGCGGGGCGCTACACACAGAGAGAGCGGGGCCTTACACACAGAGAGAGCGGGAGGCGCTACACACAGAGAGAGGGGCGCTACACACAGAGAGCGGGGCGCTACACACAGAGAGCGGGGCGCTACACACAGAGAGCGGGGCCTACACACAGAGAGCGGGGCGCTACACACAGAGAGCGGGGCCTACACACAGAGAGAGCGGGGCGCTACACACAGAGAGCGGGGCGCTACACACAGAGAGCGGGGCGCTACACACAGAGAGCGGGGCGCTACACACAGAGAGCGGGGCGCTACACACAGAGAGCGGGGCGCTACACACAGAGAGCGGGGCGCTACACACAGAGAGCGGGGCGCTACACACAGAGAGCGGGGCGCTACACACAGAGAGAGCGGGGCGCTACACACAGAGAGCGGGGCGCTACACACAGAGAGCGGGGCCTACACACAGAGAGCGGGGCGCTACACACAGAGAGCGGGGCGCTACACACAGAGAGCGAGGCCTTACACACAGAGAGCGAGGCGCTACACACAGAGAGCGGGCGCTACACACAGAGAGCGGGGCGCTACACACAGAGAGCGGGGCGCTACACACAGAGAGCGGGGCGCTACACACAGAGAGAGCGGGGCGCTACACACAGAGAGCGGGGCGCTACACACAGAGAGCGGGGCGCTACACACACAGAGAGCGGGGCGCTACACACAGAGAGCGGGGCGCTACACACAGAGAGAGCGGGGCGCTACACACAGAGAGAGCGGGCGCTACACACAGAGAGCGGGGCGCTACACACAGAGAGCGGGGCGCTACACACAGAGAGCGGGGCGCTACACACAGAGAGAGCGGGGCGCTACACACAGAGAGCGGGGCGCTACACACAGAGAGCGGGGCGCTACACACAGAGAGCGGGGCGCTACACCACAGAGAGCGGGGCGCTACCACACAGAGAGCGGGGCGCTACACACAGAGAGCGGGCGCTACACACAGAGAGCGGGGCGCTACACACAGAGAGCGGGGCGCTACACACAGAGAGCGGGGCGCTACACACAGAGAGCGGGCGCTACACACAGAGAGCGGGGCGCTACACACAGAGAGCGGGGCGCTACACACAGAGAGAGCGGGCGCTACACACAGAGAGGCGGGCGCAACACACAGAGAGCGGGGGCGCTACACACACAGAGAGCGGGGCGCTACACACAGAGAGAGCGGGTCGCTACACACAGAGAGCGGGGCGCTACACACAGAGAGCGGGCGCTACACACAGAGAGCGGGGCGCTACACACAGAGAAGCGGGCGCTACACACAGAGAGCGGGGCGCTACACACAGAGAGCGGGGCCTTACACACAGAGAGTGGGGCCTTACACACAGAGAGCGGGGCCTTACACACAGAGAGCGTGGCACTACACACAGAGAGCGGGGCCTTACACACAGAGAGCGAGGCCTTACACTCAGAGAGCGGGGCGCTACACACAGAGAGCGGGGCGCTACACACAGAGCGCGTGGCGCTACACACAGAGAGCGAGGCGCTACACACAGAGAGAGCGGGGCGCTACACACAGAGAGAGCGGGGCGCTACACACAGAAAGTGGGGCGCTACACACACAGAGAGAGCGGGGCGCTACACACAGAGAGAGCGGGAGGCTACACACAGACAGCGGGGCGCGACACACAGAGAGCGGGGCACTACACACAGAGAGCGGGGCCCTACACACAGAGAGAGCGGGGCGCTACACAGAGAGAGCCGGGCGCGACACACAGAGAGAGCGGGAGGTGCTACACACAGAGAGAGCGGGGCGCTACACACAAAGTGCGGGGCGCTACACACAGAGAGCGGGGCGTTACACACAGAGAGCGGGGCCTTACACTCAGAGAGCGGGGCGTTACACACAGAGAGCAGGGCACTACACACAGAGAGCGGGGCGCTACACACAAAGTGCGGGGCGCTACACACAGAGAGCGGGGCGTTACACACAGAGAGCGGGGCATTACACACAGAGAGCGGGGCGTTACACACAGAGAGCGGGGCGTTACACACAGAGAGCGGGGAGCTACACACACAGAGAGTGCGGGGCGCTACACACAGCGAACGGGGCGCTACACACAGAGAGAGCGGGGCGCTACACACACAGAGAGCGGGGCGTTACACACAGAGAGAGCGGGGCGCTACACACAGAGAGCCGGGGCGCTACACACAGAGAGAGCGGGAGGCGTTACACACAGAGAGAGCGGGGCGCAACACACAAAGTGCGGGGCGTTACACACAGAGAGCGGGGCGTTACACACAGAGAGCGGGGCACTACACACAGAGAGCGGGAGGCTCCACACAGAGAGCGGGAGGCTACACACAGAGAGCGGGGCGCTACACACAGAGAGCAGGGCGCTACACACAGAGAGCGGGGCCTTACACACAGAGAGCGGGGCCTTACACACAGAGAGCGGGGCACTACACACAGAGAGCGGGGCGCTTACACACAGAGAGCGGGCGCTACACACAGAGAGCGGGGCGCTACACACAGAGAGCGGGGCCTTACACACGGAGAGCGGGGCCTTACACACAGAGAGCGGGGCCTACACACAGAGAGCGGGGCCTACACACAGAGAGCGGGGCCTTACACACAGAGAGCGGGGCGCTACACACAGAGAGCGAGGCATACACACAGAGAGCGGGGCGCTACACACAGAGAGCGGGGCGCTACACACAGAGAGCGGGGCGCTACACACAGAGAGCGGGGCGCTACACACAGAGAGAGGGGCGCTACACACAGAAGAGCGGGGCGCTACACACAGAGAGCGGGGCGCTACACACAGAGAGCGGGGCGCTACACACAGAGAGCGGGGCGCTACACACAGAGAGCGTGGCGCTACACACAGAGAGCGGGGCGCTACACACAGAAAGTGGGGCGCTACACACACAGAGAGAGCGGGGCGCTACACACAGACAGCGGGGCGCTACACACAGAGAGCGGGGCGCTACACACAGAGAGAGCGGGGCCCTACACACAGAGAGCGGTGCGCTACACACAGAGAGAGCGGGGCGCTACACACAGAGAGCGGGAGGCTACACACAGAGAGAGCGGGGCCCTACACACAGAGAGCGGGGCGCTACACACAGAGAGAGCGGGGCCCTACACACAGAGAGCGGGGCGCTACACACACAGAGAGCGGGGCCCTACACACAGAGAGCGGGGCGCTACACACAGAGAGAGCGGGGCCCTACACACAGAGAGCGGGGCGCTACACACACAGAGAGCGGGGCGCTACACAGAGAGAGCGGGGCGCTACACACAGAGAGAGAGCGGGGCGCTACACACAGAGACAGCGGGACGCTACACACAGAGAGAGCGGGTCGCTACACACAGAGTGAGTGGGACGCAACACACAGACAGCGGGGCGCTAAACACAGAGAGCGGGGCGCAACACACAGAGAGAGCGGGACGCAACACACAGAGAGCGGGGCGCAACACACAGAGAGCGGGGCGCTACACACAGAGAGCGGGGCCTTATACACAGAGAGCGGGGCGCAACACACAGAGAGTGGGGCGCTACACACAGAGAGCCGGGCGCTACACACAGAGAGAGCGGGAGGCGCTACACACAGAGAGCGGGGCCTTACACACAGAGAGCGGGGCGCTACACACAGAGAGCGGGGCCTTACACACAGAGAGCGGGGCCTTACACTCAGAGAGCGGGGCGCTACACACAGAGAGCGGGGCGCTACACACAGAGAGCGGGGCCTTACACACAGAGAGCGGGGCCTTACACACAGAGAGCGGGGCACTACACACAGAGAGCGGGGCCTTACACACAGAGAGCGGGGCCTTACACACAGAGAGCGGGGCCTTACACACAGAGAGCGGGGCGCTACACACAGAGAGCGGGGCGCTACACACAGAGAGCGGGGCCTTACACACAGAGAGCGAGGCGCTACACACAGAGAGCAGGGCGCTACACACAGAGAGCGGGGCGCTACACACAGAGAGCGGGGCCTTACACACAGAGAGCGGGGCGCTTACACACAGAGAGCGGGGCCTACACACAGAGAGCGGGGCGCTACACACAGAGAGCGGGGCCTTACACACAGAGAGCGGGGCGCTACACACAGAGAGCGGGGCGCTACACACAGAGAGCGGGGCGCTACACACAGAGAGCGGGGCGCTACACACAGAGAGCGGGGCGCTACACACAGAGAGCGGGGCGCTACACACAGAGAGCGGGGCGCTACACACAGAGAGCGGGGCGCTACACACAGAGAGCGGGGCGCTACACACAGAGAGAGCGGGGCGCTACACACAGAGAGAGCGGGGCGCTACACACAGAGAGCGGGACGCTACACACAGAGAGCGGGGCGCTACACACAGAGAGAGCGGGGCGCTACACACAGAGAGCGGGGCGCTACACACAGAGAGCGGGGCGCTACACACAGAGAGCGGGGCGCTACACACAGAGAGCGGGGCGCTACACACAGAGAGCGGGGCGCAACACACAGAGAGCGGGGCGCAACACACAGAGAGCGGGGCACTACACACAGAGAGCGGGGCGCTACACACAGAGAGCGGGGCGCTACACACAGAGAGCGGGGCGCTACACACAGAGAGAGCGGGAGCTACACACAGAGAGCGGGGCGCTACACACAGAGAGCGGGCGCTACACACAGAGAGCGGGGCGCTACACACAGAGAGCGGGGCGCTACACACAGAGAGCGGGCGCAACACACAGAGAGCGGGGCGCTACACACAGAGAGAGCGGGATGCAACACACAGAGAGCGGGGCGCTACACACAGAGAGCAGGGCGCAACACACAGAGCGCGGGGCACTAAACACGGAGAGCGGGGCGCTACACACAGAGAGAGCGGGGCGCTACACACGGAGAGAGCGGGGCCCTACACACAGAGAGAGCGGGGCCCTACACACAGAGAGCGGGGCGCTACACACACAGAGAGCGGGGCGCTACACACAGAGAGCGGGGCACTACACACAGAGAGCGGGGCGCTACACACAGAGAGCGGGGCGCTACACACAGAGAGCGGGGCACTACACACAGAGAGCGGGGCGCTACACACACAGAGAGCGGGGCGCTACACACAGAGAGCGGGGCGCAACACACAGAGAGCGGGGCACTACACACAGAGAGAGCGGGGTGCTACACACAGAGAGAGCGGGGTGCTACACACAGAGAGAGCGGGGCGCTACACACAGCGAGCGGGGCGCAACACACAGAGAGAGCGGGGCGCTACACACAGAGAGCGGGGCGCAACACACAGAGGGAGCGGGGCGCTAGACACAGAGAGCGGGGCGCAACACACAGAGAGCGGGAGCGCTACACACAGAGAGCGGGGCGCTACACACAGAGAGCGGGGCGCAACACACAGAGAGCGGGGCGCTACACACTGAGAGCGGGGCGCTACACACAGAGAGAGCGGGGCGCTACACACAGAGAGCGGGGCGCTACACACAGAGAGCGGGGCGCTACACACAGAGAGCGGGGCGCTACACACACAGAGAGCGGGGCGCTACACACTGAGAGAGCGGGGCGCTACACACAGAGAGAGCGGGGCGCTACACACAGAGAGCGGGGCGCTACACACAGAGAGCGGGGCGCTACACACAGAGAGAGCGGGGCGCTACACACAGAGAGCGGGGCGCTACACACAGAGAGCGGGGCGCTACACACAGAGAGCGGGGCGCTACACACAGAGAGAGCGGGGCGCTACACACAGAGAGCGGGGCGCTACACACAGAGAGAGCGGGGCGCTACACACAGAGAGCGGGGCGCTACACACACAGAGAGCGGGGCGCTACACACAGAGAGAGCGGGGCGCTACACACAGAGAGCGGGGCGCTACACACAGAGAGAGCGGGGCGCTACACACAGAGAGCGGGGCGCTACACACAGAGAGCGGGGCGCAGCACACAGAGAGCGGGGCGCTACACACAGAGAGCGGGGCGCAACACACAGAGAGAGCGGGACGCAACACACAGAGAGAGCGGGGCGCAACACAGAGAGAGCGGGACGCAACACACAGAGAGCGGGGCGCAACACAGAGAGAGCGGGACGCAACACACAGAGAGCGGGACGCAACACACAGAGAGCAGGACGCAACACACAGAGAGCGGGGCGCTAAACACGGAGAGCGGGGCGCTACACACAGAGAGCGGGGCACTACACCCACAGAGAGCGGGGCGCTACACACAGAGAGCGGGGCGCTACACACAGAGAGCGGGGTGCTACACACAGAGAGTGGGGCGCTACACACAGAGAGCGGGGCGCTACACACAAAGAGCGGGGCGCTACACACGCAGAGAACGGGGCGCTAGACACAGAGAGCGGGGCGCTACACCCACAGAGAGCGGGGCGCTACACACAGAGAGCGGGGCGCTACACACAGAGAGCGGGGCGCTACACACAGAGAGAGCGGGGCGCTACACACAGAGAGCGGGGCGCTACACACAGAGAGCGGGGCGCTACACACAGAGAGAGCGGAGCGCTACACACAGAGAGAGCGGGGCGCTACACACAGAGAACGGGTTGCTACACACAGAAAGTGGGGCGCTACACACAGAGAGAGCGGGGCGCTACACACAGAGAGCGGGGCGCTACACACACAGAGAGCGGGGCGCTACACACGCAGAGAGCGGGGCGCTACACACAGAGAGAGCGGGGCGCTACACACAGAGAGCGGGGCGCTACACACAGAGAGAGCGGGGCGCTACACACAGAGAGCGGGGCGCTACACACAGAGAGCGGGGCGCTACACACAGAGAGCGGGGCGCTACACACACAGAGAGCGGGGCGCTACACACGCAGAGAGCGGGGCCCTTCACACAGAGAGCGGGGCGCTACACCCACAGAGAGCGGGGCGCTACACACAGAGGGCGGGGCGCTACACACAGAGAGCGGGGCGCTACACACAGAGAGAGCGGGGCCCTACACACAGAGAGAGCAGGGCCCTACACACAGAGAGAGCGGGGCACAACACACAGAGAGAGTGGGGCGCTACACCCACAGAGAGCAGGGCGCTACACACAGAGTGGGGCGCTACACACAGAGAGAGCGGGGCGCTACACACAGAGAGCGGGGCGCTACACACAGAGAGAGCGGGGCGCTACACACAGAGAGCGGGGCGCTACACACAGAGAGCGGGGCGCTACACACAGAGAGAGCGGGGCGCTACACACACAGAGAGAGCGGAGCGCTACACACAGAGAGCAGGGCGCTACACACACAGAGAGAGCGGAGCGCTACACACAGAGAGCGGGGCGCTACCCACAGAGAGCGAGGCGCTAAACACAGAGAGAGCGGGGCGCTACACACAGAGAGCGGGGCGCTACACACAGAGAGTGTGGCGCTACACACAGAGAGAATGGGATGCTACACACAGAGAGTGGGGCGCTACACACAGAGAGAGTGGGGCGCCACACACAGAGAGAGTGGGGCGCTACACACAGAGAGAGCGGGGTGCTACCCGCAGAGCAATAACCAATTTCAGGTGCAATCCAATCAGGACTCATCATTCACACTGGCTCCTCCCAGTTTTTAAAGGGGTCGTTCAATCATTCAGCACAACCTCATTCTCAGCATTCTGAACAATCTCTGAAGGCGACCTCCAAGGAACTCAATAGCTACACCTCTTATCCTCATGGCTGATCCCAGTCCCATGGAGAGAGCTCGCCGTTTCAGCGACCAGGCATTGAAGGCATTGGTCGCAGCACTCGAAAGAAGGAGGGCAGTGCTGTTTACGGCCCCTGGCAGGAGGCCATCGCCCCAGGTCTTCAGGGCAATGTGGATGGAAATGGCCCAGGATGTCTCGGCCAGCAGTGTGGTCATCAGGAACCTCAAACAGTGCCGTAAAAAATTCAACGACCTCACTCGGGTGGTCAGGGTGAGTACCTGCTTCAACAAGTCCTACATACCAGCATCTGAACCTCAGTCTGTACACACTGCACAAACCACCACACCCCCACCACTCACCCACCAAGCATCTCCACCTACTAAAACTCACATCCACATCTCACGCCTTGCCTACAATCACAGCTATTCAACTATGGCAGGCACATCTCCCAAACACATAGCTGCATACTCACTCACACACTTTCCTTTCTCTTGCAGGCCAAGCTGGGCCACAATAGAAGGGAGCAGGAATGAACAGGCAGTGGTGAAGCGGACATCCAACAGCTTACAGACCTGGAGAGGCGAATGTTGAGAGTCATTGGGCGCCAGGTGGTGGGCGCCATGGCCGTCGACAACGTCAACCTCCTTGGGGGCAACAACGGTTCATCCCCTCTCCTTCTGTCATCCCACTTCCCCCTCCCACCACAAGCCTTTCCCACTTTCCAGCTCATTATACTGTCAGCATTCCTTGCTCCCTTCCTGCCCCCCTGCCCTCACCTTAACGCGAGTCTTGTGCCTTTATGTTTTCAGGTAATTAGCAACCAGATGACCAGCCTGTCCCTGAGCCTCCCAGTGAGAGTGAGGCGGGAGAAGAGAAGGAGGAAGAAAGCAACGCGTCACTGCATGTCTCACCTGCAGGCACCACCTCAGATACTGGCACTATGCGATATTTAGAGGCACGTTTAGTAGAGGGGTCTGCACTGGGTGATGCACCGGGGACGAGCGGGTTGCAGCAAGGCCAGGGGGAAAGGGTAGCTCGGGGGCCAGCTCCCAGGAGGCGAGTTCACACGCGAGTTCTGCTGCACAGGACTCAGATGAGGACCTCGATGGGGAGGCATTCACAAGAAGGGTGATGGGCACGCACACGGAGATGATAGGTGCAATGGCAAGGGTGCCTGAGAGCCTGTTGGCAATGGTAAGGAGCGTGGACGAGTCCGCCTCCAACATTGCACCGAGCTCTGCGCACACCATGGAGCCCACCCTTGGCAGTCTGTAAAGGATGGTGGACTCCCTGAGAGACCGCGGGGACCCAGACCTCATACAGCGTGTCATGGGACGATGTGGCAGCTTCCATTGCAGCACAGGCAGAAACCACGCAACGTCTTTGTGCTGTAATGCAGTCAATGGTTACTGCCTCAGTCTCAGACTGCTCTCATGCAGTCTCAGCTTGATGCCACGCAAGCTCTGACTGCTGCCATCATGGCTGGGTCCACCACAGTCCACCGGGGATCTCACGTGTCGCAGCAGGCCAGCAATCTGTGCTCCAGCAGATTGGTAGGGATGCCGAGGTGCTGCCCCAGGAGAGTGGCAGTGGGTCAGTGGAGCAGGAACCTGCTGTCCTCTCTCAGGATGACAGCATTCCTGCTCCCACCACTGCCACGCCCCTTGTCGCTGCCTGTCATCCAGCCAGGCCAGACTGCCGCCGCCCAGCCTGAGGTGGTGCAGTGTACAACCGGGTCTTCCAGGCCCAGAGCTTGTCGAGGGTGTCCTGCAAGGCCATCTGTAGTCTCTGGCACCGACACTCAGCAGCCTTCCACCAGCCCTGCTGCAGCCAGTGGGGAGACACTACGTAGGAGCAGCAGATTAGGAAAAGGCAATGTAAAGAGGGGAAGTAAGGGTTTCCACAAGGGTGATTAGTTCATATTTTTGTTGTATAGATGTGTTTACTGAATGTTAATGGGCCAAAAATTCGGCACTTGCCGGGTGAGTACGCACTGTGTACTCACCCGTAAGACCACCTGAAGTGCCGGTTTCCTGCATGCACTGCGCATGCGCGGGAAACCAAAACTTCCGGTCTCGTGAAGGGAGGGGTTCAGAGGTGAACTGCATGCGTGGTAGAGGCTGTGCGCACGCAGCAAACTTAGGTTTTTTTTCAGGTTTCTCCGGGAGGGTAAGTACAGAAGAAGCTGCGCTTTTAAAAAGGAGGCGCAAGACCTGTTTTTAACAAGGTAAGTGGTTAATTAATTACAATTTAAAATTATTTTCAACAGGTTTATCTTTTTTAGATACTTTAAAGAAAGGTAAGTTTATTTTTAGCACTGTTAAAAAGTATTTTAATTTTTTCCAAAATTTAAATTTTTGTTTAAAGTAGTTAATTTATTTAACTTATAGATATTTTAAAAATGTGATGGTTTTTTTTTAAATGTATTTGAAGTTTAGGTGTTGTTTTGGGGCCGATTTCAATTCATAGATTTGACAGGTCTTCCTGTCAAATCTATGAATGAAAGATGGTCTGCTGCCATTGGCTCTCCATGGCCCACGTGATCCCAGGGGACGCATCGCACTAACTGCGCCCCTGGGACACGCAAGCACTGCGCGCCGGCAGTTGGGAGAGGCCCAGGAGCTGAAGTCCCCGTGGACCCAGAGGTCAACGGCAGGCGCAGTAGGTAGGTGCGCGCGCGATCCTTGCACCCGCGGGAAGCCAGGGAGCCTAATTTCTGGGCCAATATATTTATTAATTGAATTTTGCAGAATTTGTGCTATCTCATTTCAGCTTTACACTGTGATATGGCAAGCGAAATGGATGGAATGATGGGGATGTGGTCAGCAACTGGGATGGGGGGTAGAATTTATTGGAACCGCAGTCTGATGAGGCGGTTACGGACCTCCCTTCGAGAAGGCTGATTGAGTGGTTGCTTCCTCCCTCGCTGCTGTTCCTCCTCCTGTTGCTCCTCCTCCTCCTCCTCCTCCTCTCCCTCTTCCTCCTCCTGAGGTGGTCCCACTATGCCTGGTGGCAATGGCTGGGCCCTCATGATGGCCAAGTTGTTCAGCATGCAGCAGGCTACGATGAAAAGGGACACCCGCTCAACTGAGTACTGGAGGGCTCCTCCCGAGCTGTCAAGGCAGCGGAACCGTTGCTTGCGCACTCCGATGGTCTGCTCGATGATGTTCTTGGTGGCGGCATGGCTCTCATTGTAGGAGTGCTGGGCAGCAGTGTTGGGATTGCGGAGAGGAGTCATGAGTCAGGTGGAGAGCGGATAGCCCTTGTCTCCGACCAGCCAGCCGCGAGCTTGATGTGGTGGCTGGAAGAGTGCTGGCACACCGGTCTGGTGCAGGATGAAGGCATCGTGGCTGCTGCCAGGATAGCGGGCATTGACGGTGAGGATTCGTTGTCTGTGGTCGCACGCCAACTTCACATTAAGTGAGTGGTATCCTTTGCGGTTACGGAAGACCTCAGGATTGTTACGGGCTGCCCGCAAAGCGACGTAGGTGCAGTCAATGGTGCCCTGCACCATGGGGAAGCCCGCTATCCTGGCAAAACCACAAGCACGCTTGTCCTGCTTCTCTCTGGTGATGGGGAAGGAAATGTAGTCCCTTCTCCTACTGTAGAGAGCCTCTGTGACCTCCCGGATGCAGCAATGGACGGCGAACTGCGAGATGTTAGATATGTCTCCTGCTGCAGACTGGAAGAATGCGCTGGCGTAGAAATTGAGGGCGACGGTGACCTTGACTGCCACCGAGAGAGCCGTGGTGGTCCTGATCTGAGGCTGGAGGTCTGGCTGCAGGAGGTGGCAGAGCTCTGTGACCAACTCCTTGCTGAACCGGAGCCTTCTAAGATACTGCTCCTCAGTTAAATTTATGTAGAAGTGCTCCCGGAATACCCTGGGAGGGCAAGGCCTCCTGTTGAGAGCTCTGTTGGTCCTCCTCCCTCTGGACACATTTTCTAATCTTTGTCTTTGCCGCCACTGCCTCCGACGTTGATGCTGGAGGGCGAGGTCGAGTGCCAGTACAGCCCCCATTAACGTTACCAAGTGTAGGACTTGTAAATCTTAGCAGAATGAAAGTGACAATTTTTTAGCAGGCAGAACACTCCTGAAAGTAATAAATGGTTAACTCACTGAAAACGGTTGTTTCGCTTTGTGAAACTGAGAAGGCCGCATTGATTGGCCACTAAAAATAAACCGGATGTTGATCCCTTTAAATACCGCTCCTACAGCGGCCATCCGACTGCATCACGCCTCCTCTTCCTGCCGCTGTTCAGGCCAGGCGCTAAGGCAGGGGGCGGCAGTCAATTTTGCATCTGGGCCGTTAACGGGGCGTTCCACACATGATGTCACGATCTGGCAGCCGCTAAAGGCGTAGGCGCTAAATGTTATTGACAGCGCTAAATCCCGGGTGAATGTCGCGTGCGGCATTGGATTCGCTGCTGCCCACCGCCGCAAAACCATTCGCGCCCCGTTAGCGCCCCCCCCCCCTTAGGCACTAACGGGAGGCGCTAACATGCCGAATTTCTCCCCCACAGCCTTTGGATCAGATTTTAGCCAACCTGAGGAGAAATTTTCTGTGAACGCCTGGTGTAATTACACTGCCTGGCAGTAAAGATGTTTCAGCAGAGACCTCTTCTGTGTCATTGCGAGGGTCCTGCTCTGCCCTCAGCTGCCTGTGGGCGCCCTCTTCTCTACCAGCTCCATGGTTCGGCCTCTGGCTGGAAAGGTGTGCAGCATGCAGCAGACAATAACAGGACTGGAGACCTTTGTGGGGCTGTGCTGTAATAAGTGCCCCGATCTGTCACAGCACCTTGAGCTCTGCATCAAGATGGGTATAATATACACTCGATAATAATTAACTTGGTGGCTGCATATGCCTCATGGTATCTTCACCCTGGCTGCTGCTGATGGCTATTGAAATGGTATCATGAGCCAGAGTTGAAGAGCCTTTAGTCTAGATTATAGGCATCTTGACACAGCATTTTATACAATCATTTCCAGTGGCCGGATAAAGCACCCACTTTCTGCACAACTTTGCCTTACAAAGAGGCCCCATCATGGAGGCCCAGGAAGAGAAATGCAGGGAGACTAACCACATAAGCAGCATCAGCCTGACGAGGGTGCAGAGGACCACCCATTACCAGCTGCTGGGGACTTTTAAACTGCGCTTATACTGGAGGCCTACTTTTGACTTCCACTTGTGACCACTGCATTAATAACCCCGTCTACATCTTCCCCCTTCGCTGCGTAAATATTCAATTATTAGCAGCCAATTCACTTGTGCACAACCCATAAAGCTTCCATTTATGAGACCTCATGAAGACAACTTCCAGGCAGGCCTTCCCAAAAAACAATATCCTAAATTTTCCTCCTGAATTATGCTAACACTCGCGCATAATTCCAGTGAAATTAAATAAAACCTTCTTTGGAAGCCACTCCACCAGCTTCCCGCACGCCCCTGTTACTTTCAGCTTTTTGCACTGGGAGCGATGGTGACCATATTATACATCTGCCTAAATATGAGTCAGCATTTTCTAATTAAATGCAAATGCGAGCACCACAACAATTAGGGGGCGCTAACAGGACGCAAATGGCTTTGCGACCGGGCGCGGTGCAGACATCGACTCCCGCCATATTCGGGTTCCTGTGGGTTCCTGCCCGCGATCGATCAGTCGGCACTCTGCAGAAAACAGAAGCATTCCAAGGGGATCAAAGGGTTAAACATAGAAGCATAGAAGATAGAGCAGGAGTAGGCCATTCGGCCCCTCGAGCCTGCTCCGCCATTCAATGCAATCATGGCTGATCATCCAAATTCAGTACCCTGTCCCTGCTTTCTCCCCATATCCCTTGATCCCCTTAGCCTTAAGAAATATATCTAACTCCTTCTTGAATATATTTAATGAATTGGCCTCTACTGCCTTCTGTGGTAGAGAATTCCACAGGTTCACCACTCTCTGGGTGAAGAAATTCCTCCTCATCTCAGTCCTAAATGGCTTACACCTTATCCTTAGACTGTGACCCCTGGTTCTGGACTCCACCGCCATCGTGAAAATCCTTCTGCATCTAGTCTGTCTAGTCCTGTTAGAATTTTATAAGTTTCAATGAGATCCCCTCTCATTCTTCTAAACTCTAGCGAATATAAGCCTAATCGACCCAATCTCTCTTCATACGTCATTCCTGCCATCCCAGGTATCAGTCTGGTGAATCTTTGCTGCACTCCCTCCATGGCAAGAACATCCTTCCTCAGATAAGGCGACCAAAACTGCACACAATACTCAAGGTGTGGTCTCACCAAGGCCCTGTACAACTTCAGCAAGACATCCTTGCTCCTGTACTCGAATCCTCTCGCTATGAAGGCCAACATACCATTTGCCTTCTTAACCACCTGCTGCACCTGCATGCTTACCTTCAGTGACTGGTGCACAAGGACACCTAGGTCTCGTTGCACTTCCCCTTTTCCCAATCTATTGCCGTTCAGATAATAATCTGCCTTCCTGTTTTTGCCACCAAAGTGGATAACCTCGCATTTATCCATATTATACTGCATCTGCCATGCATCTGCCCAATCACTCAACCTGTCCAAATCATACTGGAGTTTCTCTGCATCCTCCTCACAACACACATGCCCACCCAGCTTTGTGTCGTCTGCAAACTTGGAGATATTACATCAAGTTCCCTCGTCTAGATCATTAATATATATTGTGAATAACTAGGGTCCTAGCACCGATCCCTGCGGTACCCCACTAGGCACTGCCTGCCACTCGGAAAAAGACCCGTTTATTCCAACTCTTTGCTTTCTGTCTGCCAACCAGTTTTCTATCCAAGTCAGTACCTTACCCCCAATCCCATGTGCTTTAACTTTGCACGCTAATCTCTTATGCGGGACCTTATCGAAAGCCTTCTGAAAGTCCAAATACACCACATCCACTGGTTCTCCCTTATCTTTTCTACCAGTTACATCCTCAAAAAATTCCAGTAGATTAGTCAAGCATGATTTACCTTTTGTAAATCCATGTTGACTTTGTCCGATCCTGTCACTGTTTTCCAAGTGCTCTGCAATTACATCTTTTATAATGGACTCTAGCATTTTCCCCACTACCGATGTCTCTCTACCACCTTTTTTAGATAGTGGGGTTACATTAGCTACCCTCCAATCCATGGGATCTGTTCCAGAGTCTGTAGAATTTTGGAAGATGACCAGCAATGCATCTACTATTTCTAGGGCCACATCCTTAAGTACCCTAGGATGTAGATTATCAGGCCCTGGGGATTTATCGGCCTTCAATCCCATCAATTTCCCTAACACCATTTCCCTACAAACACTGATTTCATTCAGTTCCTCCCTCTCATTAGACCCTATGTTCCCCGACATCTCTAGGAGGTTATTTGTGTCCTCCTTTGTGAAGACAGAACCAAAGTATGTATTTAATTGGTCTGCCATTTCTTTGTTCCCCATTATAAATTCCCCTGATTCTGACTGCAAGGGACCTACGCTTGACTTCACCAATCATTTTCTCTTCACATATCTATAGAAGCTTTTACAGTCAGTTTTTATGTTCCCTGCAAGCTTACTCTCATACTCTATTTTCCCCCTCTTAATTAATCCCTTTGCTGAATCCTAAACTGCTCCCAATCCTCAGGTTTGCTGCTTTTTCTGGCCAATTTATATGTCCTCTCCTTGGATCTTATGCTATCCCTAATTTCCCTTGTTAGCCACGGTTGAGTCACCTTTTTTGTTTTATTTTTATGCCAAACAGGGATGAACAAATTCTGTAGTTCACCCATGCGATCTTTAAATGTTTGCCATTGCCTATCCACCGTCAACCCTTTAAGTAACGTTCCCCAATCCATCCTAGCCAACTCGCGCCTCATACCATCGTAGTTTCCTTTATTTAAATTCAGTACCCTAGCAGCACCAACAACAACACCAACCTTCTCCGCAATCAACTGATGCTGCACAGGACACAGGGCACCAGCACCTGACCACATTGCTGCCCAGGAGGCCAGGGATGGCCGCACCATGGCCAGATTTACTTCACTTGACAGCTGCCACATGATGCGCCAGGTTGGCACCACCCCACACCAACACCATAAAGTGTCCCTACAATGCCCAAGCCATTTCTTTCACACTCATCACCATTATGTCTCACCATTCACTGCAACTCACTAAGCCACTTCCAAAGGTGCACACAAATCTGTCCAAGAACGCAAAGTGTTGAAAATAAAGGTTTCAATGTTTGACACCACATTAACAGAAACTTTACATGAACATTGCATAAAATACCCAAATGCTTACCCTTGTGTGTTGTTAGTTTGCATAATTGCACTTTGATGAGAGTGAGTGTGAGGGGTGGCTAATGAGATGGGGATGTGATAATGTAGATAGAGAGGGATGGGTGGAGGTCCAAGGTAAGTTGGTGTGAGTAAGGATGTGCAGGAGTAGGGTAGGGAAGGCAGAATGATGGGGATGAGGTGAGAGGCACAGCAGGATGAGGTTGAGTGTGGCTTGGCAGTAACTTTTCGTGATCTACTGAGATAATTGAAACATTTGTGGCACTGCACCCAGGTCCTCCTGATCACATCCCTGCTTGTGCCCTCCTGTGCAATGTGCAACCAGGCTGCATTGGTGTCCTGGGGAGGTCTCTTCCACCCATTGGAAAGGAAGAGGACCTCCCTGTGTGCTGTGACTCCCTCCATAAGCATATGGAGGGAGTCATGGGAGGGCCTGGGTGCAGCCGTGCATCTCTGTGCAGTGCTTGTCAGTGTTTGCAGCACCTCTGTGCAGTAGAACACTGACAGCACAAATGTCAAAATAAATTTGGCCATGGTCCCTTTAAGGAAACCAGCTGATGATGCTTCATCAAATGACGTCACCAGACCCACTTCCTCTAATTGGACCAGGAAACACGCTGGGCAGGCTTAACAAGTCCAATCAACGGAAATTCATTTCAGAGGCCGGGATGGAGCCAGCAGCGGGGTCGCGACCCGCCACCGACGTCGCCCACCGCAGACCCACCGAGGTTCGTAAAATCGCGGCCCATGTAATCAATCAGAGGGTCAAAGATTGCACAGGCTACAGTGCCTTTTAAAACAATACGTGAACAGAGATTCCTTTAACCAGCACAGAGTGCACCGGAATCACACACCCCCACCCCCTGCACCCTCCCACCAACCCCCCTTCCCCGTAGTGCCAATGATGCATGAACTTTCAAACCTAATCTAGTGCTTCTCTTAGGTGATAATGGAGTGGCAGGACTGTATGAAGATTTGACTGGGATCATTTACTGACACCACTGGCAGCAGATGGCCGATTAGGATGCTTTGTGCAATGCAGGAAGTCGATAGTCACATAGCTTCATTCCAAAACCCTTGCGGAGATACAACTGCTGCTATAACTTTCCTTCAATGGATATGGTGGCTTTTGTGAGATACGGTGATCATATCTTCACTGGGAGAATGACGACAACTAAACTAACAGGTGAGTAATCTGTCTTTCCCCAAAGAGGGGTGGACACTACAAATGAGTGTTCCAGGCGCAGAGCTTTGTACGTATCGTGAATTCAGGCACCATCATCGGTGTACCCAAATGACTTTCTGTTCATTAAAATGTATGTTTCATATGAAGTTCTACACCGGAAACATTAAATTGCTAAATCTACTCCTTTGTGAATATCATGTTGATACTTTCATAGTTGCATTGCACAATGATTGTACAAAGGAAGGTTTGCCCCCAGTTATGTACATGCTGAATATAGTCTACTGCCCGTAGAAAGCTTTTCTAAGCTCACATGGTTTGCACTGCTCATTGTAGAACTGGGCCCTACAGACTAAGAAGGTACCAGGTTTGATCCTCAGTCAATTGTGAGAGGTCATCTCAGCTGGGTGGACAGCAATGATGCTACAATTTGAGCCTCTGGGCGAGGGAGGGGAATCTATCAGCCAAGACTTCCTGCCTGATTGCAATCACCTGGAAAGTGACTCCACATGGAAAGGGCATGCAGGTGGACCTTGGGTTTGGCCATGACGCTGTTAGGAATATGAATTTTGTAATATTATAGACAAAGGCTGCAGTTCTGCACCTGTACGCCAAGACTGAATTCAACGCACAGTCAAACACTTGAAGGTTTATCAAAGGTTAAAGGAACCAGAACATACTCACGCCCAACATCGAGATTGCAGAAGATGCGGTCGCGAAAGATACACACATTACAGCCAGTTGAGCTCAACCCTCCAGATGCCTCCATTCTCCATCTCCCAACCTATGGCTGTGAATTTTTCTCCATTTATACTGTTTCTAGCTGCACGATTCCATAGGCATCTGCATTCCATAACCCTGTACCCACTTTTAGTACCAGTCCCTATCAAGATGTCCCTAGGCCTGCTGCTGAGGTTGCACATAAAGCATCGATGTTCAGGTTAACAAGGCATAAAAAGAGAACGGAGTCTCCAGTTGGGGTGATAAAGTGAATCTAAATATAAGCAATGTGTGACCTGGCCCAGAAGCAGGATGCACATGACCTGTATACAGACACATTTTCAGCCTTTGGGCAGCCTTTCAATTCTAATTATGAGGTTTCTTTAATGACATAGTGGAATAAAATATAAGAATATAAATGGGTTCCCTTACTATTTCTCAATCTTGAGGGGCAATTTTAACCTAATCCGCCCATCGGGAAACTGATGGGATCAGGTGCAACGTTGGTTGAAGTCAATAGTGAGTAATACTGGGCGTGCTGTAAAACCGGCGCTCCTCTCAATCCCGTGATTTCCTGCCCAGTTAAAATGAGCCCCCTTTATCTCTAACTATACCTCCCCCAGAGCTGAGACTCAAAGAATGACCACTTGGGCGAGATACTGGCATGTAGTTGGTACCCATGGACCTGTTGTGACACTCACTGTGCAGGCTCGCACACGAAGAATGGTAGCTTGAACATGGTAACTGAGGGCAACCGGAGCCCAATGAACTGTACACCAACAAGCGTCAATGCCTTTCAGGAAGACGAAGAGAGAAAATAAAACTTCTCTACAGTAAAACTGTTTCTGACTAACACTCCCAAGCAATTGCCAAGCTCCGTTTCTCACAGGCTTTAATGTACAGCAGAAAAATTGGATTTTAAGCACAGCCATCAATCAGTTTGTTTCAGCGAGAAACTGAGATGACATCACCAGCATGCAATTGCCATGTTCCAGACAGTGATCATCAAGACGGCTGTATTAATGGGAATGCACATATGCTGAACAAGCACTTAATTTTCTGCTGTATCTTTACAACGTGTCATGCATGGCAACAAAATGAAGACCAGCACATTCATCTCTCTGCAGGTGTATTTGAAGGCAGATAGTTGAACGCTTCTGGAAAATACTGTTGTTGTGCTTCAAAATGTACTGCAAATATTAGCCCAGCTTCTAGTTTTTCACAGCCGGCCAAGGTTGAGTTTCTTTATTGTGTTAACAGTACGTATGTGCATGTGCGTATACGTGTGGGTGTGAGTGGGAGCAGTTCTTTCTGCTTTCCTTTTGTATTCAATTTACCCCGCACTATCTCCTGGTATATTGTAAGAACACTGGGATCGTTATCCCAAATATTAATCAAGGCACCAGACGAATCTTAACCCCTTCACCCTGGGTTTATTGCCCAGCCTATGCCTCGGAGTGAATGATGCCTAAATTCAGTTCTGTCTGTCGTACGTCAACCAGTTTGGATTGTATTCAATTTTACCGTACCAACCTCAATTAGGATACACACAAACTGCTGAGTGAATGAAGGAACCCTATCTTGCCAAATCATCAAAGAAGTCAGACAACAAGCCATGCACTAACAATTGTTTATCAGCTTTAGAACCACTATTAGCAGCACTTAAACCTAAACAATGGGTATGCAAATAATTAGTAGATAGGGTTACCTGACAGAATCAATAATAGAGGCTACAAAAAGGTAGATTGATATTAAATGGTGAGATTAATTTATGATTATACTCATTAAATGACTGACAAGTTAACAGTTTAGATAGTCAGGCTACTGGATAGATTAAAGTCTATGTGCTGCTAGTTAGCAATACTTTCAGAACTTATACGGCCTCACCCTTAGCAGCGGCGTGGTTGAGTTGGTTGTCTTGCCTTTCCCCTGTGACGATGGTGTTGGTTTCTGGCCGTGACCTTCTGTCTGTATCAGCAATATCCATTCCTCTTGGCTCCTCTGCTCCTGGATAAATCCACCTTAAACACTGGATCTGGACTAGTTGGCTTATATCTCACCACCCTTGATCTCAGGAAGACTTATACATCTAATTGACACAATTATATCTGGCTGGTGCACTCCTATAATCTCTCTCTCTCTCTTTCTCTCTCTGTCAGAAATGCACTTTCAATCTTTTACATATGTGAGAAGTCGCACAACACCAGGTTATAGTCCAACAGTTTTATTTGAAATCACAAGCTTTCGGAGCGCTGCTCCTTCGTCAGGTGCACTAGATAAAAGCTACTTGCAGCACGAGAACTAAGAAGAACAAAATAAACCAAGAACTGAACTGACATGGACTTGTAAAACTGAAACAAACTTTATTTCCGTGTCAAAACACCATCTTATATATCCTTCATTTTCAAGGCTACCTCCTCAATTCAAGTGGCCAACCTGAATGACACACGTGTTAGAAGAATTCACCATTTACTGGATGTCAATCACCTCACACAACCATTTTAGTACCCCTGATGACATCAGGCGACTGGCATGTCAGGCGGAAAATTCACTCCCCTAACTTCTCAGTCTCTTCGTAACAAAGAGCTTTGTTAGGAAGTTGCACTCTGATCTCCTGGACAGCTGATACTGGGTCTGTAACGCTGATGGCCTGTGCGTGTCCAGCTTTTGTGAGAATGCCTTTTCGAGGAGTATTCACAGTTTTGAGCCATTTGTTTTCCTATAGTTCAGTCTGGCTACTGACTCTATTTTGAGGACACATTTAAGGCAATTTTCAGTGCATTGTGCCTACAATATCAAAGATGGTTAAGACAGTGTCTACCCTAACAGCTCTCCCACAATCAGCCTCCTACACATTGTGATTGCATTCTTGTTTTGATAGTGTGGCCAATTCCCAGCATTTCTATTGATTTCTGACAGAGCTGTAGTTAAACCTTTGGGCCTATCGTGTTAGCAGACTGTCTCTTGCTTTCTCTAATTTCCCAGCAGGAAACAGCAAGGAAAAACACTCAGAAAACCCATTACCATGTGGGCTGTGAAGAGAGAAAAGAATACAGAAAAGGGAAGATGTATCAAGAGATTTTGAAAAAGACAAGGGAAAAGAAGAGAAACGTACATTAAAGAGGATAAGATAGGAAAAGAAAGAATATATTACTGGTCCCTAGCCATCCCCTGGAGCCTGTGTGATGGATGGATCTTGCCGCTTTTAATCATATTTCTGTTTTTGGTGTGAGTTGATGCCTCAGGTAGACCTTCTCAGCTGAAAATCTCACACCTGGAAATTATTCAACATTGACAGCAGGTCTGTTAAGGCAGGACATGTTGACCATGAGATTTTCAGTGTTGTTACAACCTGGAAGGATTGTGATACTGTGACATACATAAATTAGTTATCATAAGGAAAAATAAAATATTGTGATTTGACTTTAACAAGTGTAGATTCAATCAATTTAGAAATTTCCTCAGCGTTCTGTATGATCCCCATATGTACATTCTAAAAAGATAAATGCCAGTTTTGGTTTTGCAAAGAAAAGGGTTGTAATGTCTACCATCTTGGTAATGTTGCCTCTAGGAATGTTCTTGGATCGTGTATCGTATGGGGGATCATGAATGTCTCTGGGACCATTCATTGTGTCTGGGTCAGTGAAAGAAAGAAAGAAAGAATTGTATTTATATAATGCATTTCACGGCATTCCAAAGTGCTTTACAGCCAATTAAGTATTTTTTGAAGTGTAGTCACTGTGGTAATGGAGGAAACGCAGCAGCCAATTTGCACACAGCAAGCTCCCACAAACAGCAATGTGGATAATGACCAGATAATCTGTTTTTTTAATGATGTTGATCGAGGGATAAATATTGGCCAGGACACCAGGGATAAATCCCCTGCTCTTATAGAATCATAGAATCATAGAAATTTATGGCATAGAAGGAGGCCATACGGCCCATCGTGTCTGTGCCGGCCAAAAAAGAGCTATCCAACCTAATCCCACTTTCCAGTTCTTGGTCCGTAGCCTTGTAGGTTATGGCACTTCAAGTGCATATCCAAGTACTTTTGAATGTGATGAGGGTTTCTGCCTCTACCACCCTTTCAGGCAGTGAGTTTCTGACCCCCACCACCCTCTGGGTGCAAAAAGCTCTCTTCAACTTCCCTCTAACCCTTCTACCAATTACTTTAAATTGATGCCCCCTGGTTATTGACTTCTCTGCTAAGGGAAATAGGTCCTTCCTATCCACTCTATCTAGGCCCCTCATAATTTTATACACCTCAATTAAGTCTCTCCTCAGCCTCCTCTGTTCCATAGAAAACAACCCCAGCCTGTCCAATCTTTCCTCACAGCTAAAATTCTCCAGTCCTGGCAACAGCCTTGTAAATCTCCTCTGTACCCTCTCTAGTGCAATCACATCTTTCCTGTAATGTGGTGGCCAGAACTGTATGCAGTATTCTAGCTGTGGCCTAACTAGTGTTTTATACAGTTCAAGCATAACCTCCCTGCTCGTATATTCTATGCCTCAGCTACTAAAGGAAAGTATTCAGTATACCTTCTTAATCACCTTATCTACCTATCCTGCTACCTTCAGGGATCTGTGGACATGCTCGCCAAGGTCCCCTTGTTCCTCTATGCTTCTCTGTATCCTTTGAAATCACAAGCTTTCGGAGCTATCGATTGCTCCTTCCTCAGGTGGAGTAATCGATAGCTCCGAAAGCTTGTGATTTCAAATAAAACTGTTGGACTATAACCTGGTGTTGTGCGACCTCTCAATTTTGTCCACCCCAGTCCAACACCGGCATCTCCGCATCTCTGTATCCTACCATTCATTGTGTATTCCCTTGCCTTGTTTGCCCTCCCCAAATGCATTACCTCGCACTTCTCCGGATTGAATCCCATTTGCCACTTTTCTGCCCCTCTGACCAGTCCATTGATATTTCTTCAAAATAGTGCCATGGGATCGTTTACGCCCACCCGAGAGGGCAGACAGAGCCTCAGTTTAATGTCACATCTGAAAGACAGCACCTCTGACAGTGCTGCACTCCCTCAGGACTGCACTGGAGTGTCAGCCTACAACCTTCTGATTCAGAGGCAAGAGTTCTACCAACTGAGCCACGGCTGATATTACCCAAGTGCACCTTGTATGGGTCAGTGCATCCTGACATCAGTAGTAGGGAAAATGCTAGAATCT
Organism: Squalus acanthias; assembly: GCA_030390025.1. NCBI lineage: Eukaryota > Metazoa > Chordata > Chondrichthyes > Squaliformes > Squalidae > Squalus > Squalus acanthias. The sequence continues at coordinate 62,907,922 of CM059437.1, forward strand.
ATTATTAAGGACGTGGTAACAGGGCACTTAGAAAATAATAATAGGATTAGGCAGAGTCAACATGGATTTATGAAAGGGAAATTGTCTTTGACAAATCTGTTAAGAGTTTTTTGTGGTTTTAATTAGCAGGATAAATAAGGGGGAACCAGTGGATTTAGTGTATTTGGATTTTCAGAAGGTGCCACACAAGAGGTTCTTAAACAAAATTAGGGCTCATGGGATTGGGGGTAATATACTGGCATGGATTGAGGATTGGTTAACGGACAGAAAACAGAGAGTATGAATAAATGTGCCATTTTCAGGTTGGCAGGCTGTAACTAGTGGGGTACCACAAGGATCAGTGCTTGGACCTCAGCTATTTACAATCTATACCAATGATTTGGATGAAGGGACCAAATGTAATATATCCAAGTTTGCTGATGATACAAAGCTAGGTGGGAATGTAAGTTGTGAGGAGGATGCAAAGAGGCTGTAAGAGGATATAGACAGGTTAAACGAGTGGGCAAGAACATGGCAAACGAAATATAATGTGGAGAAATGTGAAGTTATCCACTTTGGTAGGAAAAACAGAAAAGCAGTGTATTTTTTAAATGGTGAGAGATTGGGAAATGTTGGTGTTCAGAGGGACCTGGGTGTCCTTGTACACGAATCACTGAAAGTTAACATGCAGGTACAGCAAGCAATTAGGAAAGCAAAATGGTATGCTGGCCTTTATTACAAGAGGATTTGAGTATAGGGATTATGGATGCATTGGTAATAATTTTCCAAAACTCCCTGGACTCAGCAAAGATCCCGGCAGACTGGAAAACTGCTAATGTAACACCCTTATTTAAAAAGGGAGTAAACAGAAGGCTGGAAACTATAGACCGGTTAGCCTAACATCTGTGGTAGGTAAAATTTTGGAGTCCATTATTAAGGAGACAGTAACGGGACATTTGGATAATCATAATTTAATAGGACAAAGTCAGCATGGTTTTATGAAGGGGAAGTCATGTTTGACAAATTTGCTGGAGTTCTTTGAGGAAGTAACATATAGGGTGGATAAAGGGGAACCAGTGGATGTGGTGTATTTAGACTTCCAAAAGGCATTTGACAAGGTGCCACACAAAAGATTATTGCTTAAGATAAAAAATCACGGGATTGGGGGTAATATTCTGGCATGGATAGAGGATTGGCTATCTAACAGAAGGCAGAGAGTTGGGATAAATGGTTCATTCTCAGACTGGCAATCAGTAACTAGTGGTGTTCCGCAGGGGTCAGTGCTGGGTCCCCAACTCTTTACAATCTATATTAACGATTTGGAGGAGTGGACCGAGTGTAACATATCAAAGTTTGCAGATGGTACTAAGATGGGAGGGAAAGTAGTGAGTGAGGAGGACATAAAAAATCTGCAAGGGGACTTAGACAGGCTAAGTAAGTGGGTAGAGATTTGGCAGTTGGAATACAATACTGGAAAGTGTGAGGTTATGCACTTTGGCAGGAAAAATAGTAGAGCAAGTTATTGGGCCAAAAATTGATCCCGCTGCGCGAGAGTACGCACTGTGTACTCTCGCGTATTCTCTCTCCAATTGCCGGTTTTCTGCATGCCCTGCGCATGCGCTGAAAACCGGCACTTGGTCTTTGGAAAAGGGGGCGGTTCCTCGGTGCATCGCGTGCGCGCTACAGGCTGCGCGCATGCTGTGCACTTAGTGCTTTGGACGCGCAGGTAAGGACGGAAGATTTTAGAAATGGAAAAAGGAGGAGTAAGACCCACTTTTAACAAGGTAAGTAGTGAATTAAGTATTTTTTTGAATTTTTTTTAACAGGTATATCTTTTTTAGAGACTTTAAAGACAGGTAAGTTTATTTTTATAACTTTTTAAAAGATTTTAAATTTTTTCAAAAATTTAATTTTTTATTTAAAATGGTTAATTTATTTAACTATACTTATTTTATTAATGTGATGGTTTTTTTTTTAAATTTAATTGAGGTTTAGCTGTTATTTTGGGGGGTGTAAGATTCATAGCTTTCACAGCACGTACGTGAAACTTATGAATGGAAGATGGTGTGCTGCCATTGGCTCTAACTGAGTCACGTGATCCCACAGCTCGCACGAATTCACTACGCTGGTGGGATACGCAAGCACTGCCCAGCTGATGTCTGGAACATCAAGTTCGTGCGAGCTGGATCTGAAAAAACCAACGCGGAGTGAGAGATCGCGCCTGCTCCTTACCCCCGCGGGAACAGAGCGAGATCAATTTCTGGGCCATTATCTAAATGGCAAGAAACTGGAAAGTACTGAAGTACAAAGGGATCTGGGGGTCCTGGTGCACGAAACTCAAAAGGTTAGTATGCAGGTGCAGCAAGTGATTAAGAAGGCCAATGGAATGTTGGCTTTCATTGCTAGGGGGATAGAATATAAAAATAGGGAGGTATTGCTTCAGTTGTACAAGGTATTGGTGAGACCGCACCTGGAATACTGCATACAGTTTTGGTGTCCATACTTAAGAAAAGACATACTTGCTCTCGTGTCAGTACAAAGAAGGTTCACTCGGTTAATCCCGGGGATGAGGGGATGGACATATGAGGAGAGGTTGGGTAGATTGAGACTCGACTCATTGGAGTTCAGAAGAATGAGAGGCGATCTTATTGAAACATATAAGATTGTGAAGGGGTTGGATCGGGTGGATGCGGGGAGGATGTTCCCGATGATGGGTGAAACTAGAACTAGGGGGCAGTCTTAGAATAAGGGGCTGCTCTTTCAAAACTGAGATGAGGAGGAACTACTTCACTCAGAGGGTGGTAGGTCCATGGAATATGCTGCCCCAAAAAGCTGTAGAAGCTACATCATTACATAAATTTAAAACAGAAATAGACAGTTTCCTAGAAGTAAAGGGAATTAAGGGTTACGGGGAGCGGGCAGGAATTTGGACATGAGTCTAGGTTCGGATCGGTCATGGCCCTGTGGGTAGCGGAGCGGGCCCAGGGGCCGTGTAGCCTGATCCTGCTCCTATTTCGTGTGTCCAATTCTGTTAGATTCAGGAGATGGTTCTGTGATAGTAGATTGGCGGTTAGGATCAGATCAGCCATGATCTTATTGAATGGCGGAGCAGGCTCGAGGGGCCAATTGGCCTACTCCTGCTCCTATTTCTTATGTTCTTATGTTCTTATAAGAGTAAAGACGTCTTACTGCAATTATATAGGGGCCTGGTGAGACCACATTGGAGTATTGTGTACAGTTTTGGTCTCCTTACCCAAGGAAGGATATACTTGCCATAGATGAAGTGCAACAATGGTTCACCAGACTGATTCCTGGGATGGGGGGGATTGTCCTATGAGGGAGATGGGGATAGTGCAGGAAAGTGGAGTTGAGGTAGAAGATCAGCCATGATCGTATTGAATGCCGAAGCAGGCTCGAATGGCCTACTCCTGCTCCTATTTCTTATGTTCTTATGTTCTTATCTTGTCTGGGTCAGTGCACCTTGTCTGGGACTGTGCACCCTATTATTGGCACTTAGTCTTAATTTCACTATTACTGAGAACACCTCTGTAACCTAGGGGTTCTGATCGCAACTGTGAAGGATCAGTGATCATTTCTCCCGACTCCCTTTTAGCATTTCCCCTCCTCGCCATCCAACAAAACTGCCTGAAAGCCAGATAGCTATGACCCTCCCCGTAGGAATCCCATTATTCCTGACTATCATGGAGGAAGAGGAAGAACAGAATCAGAGGGAGAGCGTCTGGCTACACGGGAGACATTTGCCCCACACGTGTCTCTGTACCCCTCGCTGGAGGCACAGAGATAGAAGTAGTTTTCAATGTCATTGGATGAGCAAAGCTGGAAGAAGCTGAGGTTCTGGGAGGAAACCATTCGGGAGGTATTCTGGGCTCTTGTGCATCCCCGGTTTCCATTGCCCCTCCATTGGAGGCCGTCCCTTTAGCTGTCTAGGCCCTAAGCTCTGGAATTCCCACTCTATTCCTCTCTGCCTCTCTACCACTCTCTCCTCCTTTAAGATGCTCCTTAAAACCTAATTTTTTTAAATTAGTTTATGGGATGTGGGCGTCACTGGCCAGGGCAGCATTTATTGCCTATCCCTAATTGACCTTGAGAAGGTGGTGGTGAGCTGCCTTCTTGAACCACTGCAGTCCGTGTGGTGAAGATGCTCCCACAGTGCTGTTAGGGAGGGAGTTCCAGGATTTTGACCCAGTGACGATGAAGGAACAGCGATATACTTCTAAGTCAGGTTGGTGTGTGACTTGGAGGGGAACTTGGAGGTGGTGGTGTTCCCATGTGCCTGCTGCCCTTGTCCTTCTAGGTGGAAGAGGTCGCGGGTTTGGGAGTTGTTGTCGAAGAAGCCTTGGCGAGTTACTGCAGTGCATCTTGTAGATGGTACACACTGCAGCCACGGTACGCCGGTGTGGAGGGAGTGAATGTTTAAGGTGGTGGATGGGGTGCCAATCAAGCGGGCTGCTTTGTCTGGATGGTGTCGAGCTTCTTGAGTGTTGTTGGAGCTGCACTCATCCAGGCAAGTGGAGAATATCTCCTTATTAGAAATGTCAAATTTTATCTGATAATGCTCTTGGGAAGCTACTTGAGACATTTTGCTACGTTAAAGGCATTATATAAAAGCAAGTTGTTATTGTTGTTGTTGTTATATGTAGACTGCTCAACACAGATCTCAGAGCTGGCTCAAGGAATCCCAAAGCCCTGTCAGTCGCAGTGCATCTGAATCCTTCGAGGCTGCAACTGGAGACATCAGCAAAGGGTCCAGATCTGGTGCACAAAGTCATGTGCATTATTCAAAAGGGGCTTCAGGATAGAGGATGGCTGGCTTTCCCAGGGTGCAGCGTGTCATCCACGGAACCCACTGCCCATCCTCTCCAGCTAGCTTCTGTGCCGCCCCCCATTAATTCCCATCCCGCTCTAGCTAGCCTGGCAGACCCCCAGCGGGAATCTGCAAATCAATATTCAAATTAAACGACCCCGGGAAAAAGCTGGGGGTCAGGAGCGAATTGTCCGCCTGCTCGAGATCTACCAGGCTTGCAGCAAGAACGGGACATGCAGAAAACTGGAAGTGATTACAGGAAATGCAGAACTAATTGGAAATTCAAGTCAACGAATTGCTGTCAGTGTTGAGTCATTTCTTCCAAATGTATGCTGTTGCTTTCTCTTTAGACTCAAAGGGGTAAAAATTGAGTCGCGCCCCATTTGGGGCGCAAACCTCGCCGGGGCGCGACTTTTAGCGCCCCGAAAAAATTAGCGGCCCCGCGCCGGAACTTCAGTGGTTGCGCCCCAAGAGGGAAGCGGGGCGCAACTGGAAGCACCCCGCATCCCTCTTGGGGCGCTGCGAGTGAATATCCTGGCGTTACGTGCCGCAGCGCCATGCGCTGCGGCACGTCGCGCCGCGGTATTGCAGGCCTTCCTCCCCTTCTTAAAGGGGAGGGGCCTTGCGCAGCGCGAACCGGGGCCCAGCTGGGCTCCCAGGGATCGGGAGTGCCGGCAAAAGAGCCCGGCACTCAAGAGAAGTGCCGGGCTCTTGGAGCGCAGCCGGCACTTCACGGTGGGGGGGCTTCACGGGGGCCGGGGACAGCAACGGGGGCAGGTGCTGGCAGGCGGCCAGCAACAAAAATGGCCGCCTGCCACCTCCCCTTTAAATATCGCCGCCCCGGCCGCACGTACGCCCCCCTGAACCCGTCGGACATAGCGTCTGGCGGTAAATCAGGGGGCGCGACTGAAGATCACGGCCGGGGCGCGAGCGGGGCGCTGCGCACGGCGATGACGTCATCGCCGGCGGCGCAGCGCCACAGGGCGCTACCGGCTGCCGCCGCCGCTAACCTCCCACTAAATTTTTCGGGAGGCGTGGGCGGCGCTGCTCCCGGGCGTTAGCTGCTTTACGCCCCATTAGCGCCCATTTAAGGCGCTAACGGGAGGCGCAAGCAGCTGAATTTTTCCCCCAAACAGTACTAAACTCTATCAATATGTGATACGTAATACAACATCAAGCAAATGGCAGTTGTGCACAAAAGCAAATCACTTCTGTCACAACTAAATTCTGAGAGAGTGGGCCCCATGCTAAATTTCAGGAAGAAATAATAATGTTCAGCCAAGTGGAGCATTATTATGCCATAAAGGACAGAATAACTGTAAAAATATGTCTTATTCAGTTAAAATTGTAAACTGTGTATCACCGATTAAACTGTTATTCTTCCTTCATTTTAATCCTTTGTCTGAATTTTATAGGGTGAAAATTATGATTGGTGCAACTCTTGTAGAAACACAATACTATTCACACCAAGTTCCTCTCTGTGCTATTTTAATGCACGCATTGAATAAAGAGCGTTAACATCTGCATTAAAATAGCACAGAGAGGAATTTGGTATGAGCTTGCTGCACAAGAACAGCACCACTTGGAATTATTGTATTATAGAAATACGATTTTTTGCACTCTTTCTTCTCGTATCATTTCGTAGCTATTACCACCATTGGCGGAAGTGCAGGAAGGCCACACTATAAAGCAACATTGTGCAGTGACACAGAGTGGGCAGAGCTGATTTCTACACACCCTCTCTGCCAACTCCCACACCATTCTCTCATTCTCTGCCAACTCCCATACCATTCTCTCATTCTCTGCCAACTCCCATACCATTCTCTCATTCTCTGCCAACTCCCATACCATTCTCTCATTCTCTGCCAACTCCCACACCATTCTCTCATTCTCTGCCAACTCCCATACCATTCTCTCATTCTCTGCCAACTCCCACGCCATTCTCTCATTCTCTGCCAACTCCCACACCATTCTATCATTCTCTGCCGGCTCCCTCACCCTCTCTCTGCCAGCTCCCTCATCCTCTCTCTGCCTGCTCCCACACCCTCTGGACTGGGTTGCTGGGATTGCAGGCAATATAATTGAGATGCACGATTTGAGACACTTGCTTCTAATTGCACACAACTTAACACTGCAAATATTTGTGCTGATGCAACTTTGAGAGCTTTACAGTACCGAGCAAGTAAGGCTGTCTAGAATTATATACATGCTGGTGAAGTTCTGCATTTGCACATTAATGAAACTCATCCCACTCGATCAACATAAAATGATCATTTTTCATGCAAAGTGCACTCAGACAACAGGGATTTTATCTCTGGAGACAGATGGTGGAATCTGTAGGCAATACCAGAGACAGAACCTTTCCCACTCTCTGCACACATCAGCAAAGAGTAACGCACCCCCTTCTGTTTTGATCGCTTGCCTACTTCATGGGAGCAGAACTTAATGGGGGAAAAATTCAGTTGGTTGCGCCTCCCGTTAGCGCCTTAAGAGGGCGCTAATGAGGCGCAAAGCATCTAGCGCCCAGGCGCGGCGAAATTTGCGCCGCTCGCGAAATTAACTAGACATTTTGCGGCTGCGCTAAACACTACCGCCACGATCTCCTGCGCCGGCAGATCGTGACGTCAGTCGAGTGCGCAACGCCCCGGTATCGCCCCGGAGCGGATATTGAGTGGCGCCCCCTGCCTTACCGCCTGACGCTAGCAACAACAGGTTGAGGGGAGCGTTCTGCAGTCATGAAGGGAAAGGGGGAGCGCTATTTAAAGGTGACCGCTTCCTGCCTTTTATTGTTGATGCCATTTTTGAACTACGCATTCTGAGAGAGAGAGAGAGAGAGAGAGACTTCTGGAGAGATTCAACGTTGTGTGAAGGAGTTTTGGGTACTGAGCAGCACTTTGCAGGTTCATTTTGATTTGCCATTCCTTGTATCGATTTAGAAGAGACTGTGGGGGCTGCACTCTGAGCTCTTTGCCTGGTACTCTCCATTGTTCTTTCCAGCAGATTTGATGTGCAGGTCTCTCCAGGCCGAGATTCAAGGCTGCAATGAGCAGGATGTGGATGGAAAGCAAGATTAACCATCCCCTTTAAGAACTGGCCCGTGCCATTGTGTTCCATTGCTGACTGACATCACATGAGCTTCGCCAGCGCTCTGAGGTAGCGCCTCGCTCCTCGGCCTTTGCGCCTTAAGACAGGTGTGAAGTGCCTGATTTAGCGCTCCAATCACCTCCAGGGGCGATAAAAGTCAAGTTTGCAGTCGGTGGCGATAATTAGCGCCAGGCGCTAATCTTTGCGCCCAGGCCGATAATTGCGCCCCAAATGGGGCGATACTGAATTTCTCCCCCAATGACTCTTGCAATGATAATCTATTGGACTTGGTTTAAAAAGTGCATTAAATGTTTTGCACTAATTTTAGAAAGGGAGGCTGAACTAAACAAGTTGTCCACTTTGAAGATATAAACAGCAACAAATAGTTCCAGGTAAGTCTTGTTTATAGTAGCTTAGCAATGTACTGTACATCAATTCAAAGGAGCATCCGATACGTTATTTGCATTCTTCACCTTCAGTGTCATTACCCTGTAACTGCTAAATTAGTGTCAATTGATTATAAGTATGTGGCTATAGTTACTTGTTTACTGAGAGCGAGATTGAGACTGGAAGAACACAACTCATATCTAGGCCCCAAACATTGTCAAAAAGACAAGGCTATCATGGCAGACTTCGCACACCATGGCCCCGATAATAACTGCGAGGTGAGAAGGGAGCGGGGGGTGGGGGGAGGATTTGTGGACGGAAAATCCGGAAAGTAGGGCTTTCCCGCAGGTACTGCCATTTTTTCAACAGGTTTCCCGGCCGCAGCCAGCCAGATTAATAGTCTGGAGCAGAGGTAAGTCCGACATGGGGGTTTGTACGAGTCGGACATCGCAGGGGTTCCATCGTGGGGAGGGTCGGCCGATCGCAGGGGTCCGATTGCGTGGACATAAGCTTGGTGGGCCGGTGGGGAAGCACTCCTGCTCCTCCTGGCCCACACGCAGTGCTGTAAAAGCACTTACCCGATGGACGCGGCCTTTCACGCCTCCCTTCAGCTGCCGGGTTTCCTGCAGCCTGGGAAAACCGGCATGCAGGCGATAAAACTAAAAGTTAAGTTAAATTTGAGGTAAGCAGCCTCCTTAAAATATTTTAGTCACCGACCTGCCTCCTGAGAGCTGGTTGGTCACCCACCCCGCAACCCACCTCCATTAAAACCAGAAGTGGGCGGGTTGGGGTCGGGTTGCTCATTTTAACATTTTTAACCTCTGAACCAATAACATATGATCAGATCATTGAAACTCTCTTACTAGCTGTCGTCAGTAAATTGTAGAGTATTGTTAAAGTGAGGAGTTATTATTCTCAGTACACACCTTTATCGTTACCACAGTGCCTGTCCCAGTTTTTTTGGAGAAACTTTGATTTTCAACTCCAAATAGATGTAATTCCCTCTCCCACAATTTCCATTGGTTTTAACTAGAGTTACGCAAGAACCCTCTACGACCATACGAACAGTGACGGACAGGAAGAGATTCACTGGTCCATCCATCCTGCCCCACAAAACCGTGATGCCTTGCCCATTACAATATATACACTCCCCACCCCACCCGAAAGTCATGTGACCTTCTGGGAGAGGCGAAAAACAGATAAAAACCCAAGACAATTAAGGGGGCAGAAAAAAGCTAGAAAATTCCAGAGTTAGATGAGGAAATACAGGATGAGGCTCGAGTAGAGCATAAACGCTGGCATGGACTGGTTGGGCCGAATGGCCTGTTTCTACTGTATATCCTATGTAATTCGATGTAAATCTATGTAATTTCTCTCTGACTGCCTTAGGCGATCAAAAAGTAGTCCAAGAAACCACTTTGGCCCTGATGAATGTTATCACTGGTCATTCTTTGCAGAAGAAAACTTGGAACTTACGGACTTCTGTACTCTCTGTAAACTAAATGAGAATATCTTCATGGTTTTACCAGTTGACGCTCCAGATCAACCTCATTTTCACCACCCCTCTTTTTCTCCTCCTGCCGCTCTTCTTTATCAGCCTCTACCGTAGAAATATTCCCATTCAGGTACATATTTCCAGCAGCCAACAGACTCTCTCACTTACAATAAGCTGTATTTTATTCTGGTGTCTTTTTTTCCTGTTTTGACTTTGCAACATGTAAACATTGTTTTTTTTTTAATCAAGCGGAACAGCTTTTGCAGAACATTCGTACAATATATTAAAATGTATGCACCGAAGTGGTCATTCCTCCATGATAAGTTATATCCAAAAATGCTGTTTGGAAACCTCCTTTGAATTGGATGGCCACTTGATTTTTTTCTTAATGTGGGTATTCAGTCTCACTTACCTACTTTGTCACTGACTAGCTTTTTGGCAGGTTGATTCATGATGTGCTCATAATAACCAATATAGAAAATCCCATCTTGCAGAGTGGCCTGTTGGCTCAAGCAGTTCAGTATTTGACTCCCAACTGCAAGGTCGAGAGCTTGACTACCAAGGTTGCTTATCCAGCTTAAGCAGCTGAGCGATTTACTTCAAACATCAAGGTCGTGAGTTTGAGTCCCAGGCCTGGGCGTCACTTAAACTCGCTTATCTCAGATGGATGAGATTCATGAGGTTTCAGCCTGAGAAGGGGGAAAAAAACTGACACTGTGCCCCGGCCTGCTTAAATAATGGTTCCTGCCAACCAATCTTTGGTGCTGATCACAGGAGAGCTCACAGATCAGGTTGGTCTCACTCTATTAGTTACAGGAGAATATATGGTGGTAAGTAAACTACAAGGAATGAAAAATGAGTAGCACAAAGACAAATGACCACCCAAATGAAAGAAAAGTAAAGCCTATCTTTCTTGTAAGTCCAGAGACTGCTTCGGCGTGTAGAATTTAGCAGAAACGGCTAAACCAGCGGTAGTACTGCTGTAGAAATAAGCTAATCTCTGTTCAAACTTCACATTTGATCCCTTTTCCTCTTGGGATTTCAGAAATAACTGGAGGCAGCACAGAGTTGAAAAACAGATTTGGGCAGCAATCGAAATCAACGGGGAATGTGTGCCAATCGGAATCAATGGGGAATGTGTACCAATCGAAATCAATGGGGAATGTGTGCCAATCGAAATCAACGGGGAATGTGTGCCAATCGAAATCAACGGGGAACGTGTGCCAATCGGAATCAATGGGGAATGTGTGCCAATCGGAATCAATGGGGAATGTGTGCCAATCGGAATCAATGGGGAATGTGTGCCAATCGGAATCAATGGGGAATGTGTGCCAATCGGAATCAACGAGGAATGTGTGCCAATCGGAATCAATGGGGAATGTGTGCCAATCGGAATCAATGGGGAATGTGTGCCAATTGGAATCAACGAGGAATGTGTGCCAATTGGAATCAACGGGGAATGTGTGCCAATCGGAATCAACGAGGAATGTGTGCCAATCGGAATCAACGGGGAATGTGTGCCAATCGGAATCAACGAGGAATGTGTGCCAATCGGAATCAACGGGGAATGTGTGCCAATCGGAATCAACGAGGAATGTGTGCCAATCGGAATCAACGGGGAATGTGTGCCAATCGGAATCAACGAGGAATGTGTGCCAATCGGAATCAACGGGGAATGTGTGCCAATCGGAATCAACGAGGAATGTGTGCCAATCGGAATCAACGGGGAATGTGTGCCAATCGGAATCAACGAGGAATGTGTGCCAATCGGAATCACTGGGGAATGTGTGCCAATCAGAATCAACGGGGAATGTGTGCCAATCGGAATCAACAGGGAATGTGTGCCAATCGGAATCAACGGGGAATGTGTGCCAATCGGAATCAATGGGGAATGTGTGCCAATCAGAATCAACAGGGAATGTGTGCCAATCGGAATCAACAGGGAATCTGTGCCAATCGGAATCAACGGGGAATGTGTGCCAATCAGAATCAACAGGGAATGTGTGCCAATCGGAATCAACAGGGAATCTGTGCCAATCGGAATCAACGGGGAATGTGTGCCAATCGGAATCAACAGGGAATGTGTGCCAATCGGAATCAACGGGGAATGTGTGCCAATCGGAATCAACAGGGAATGTGTGCCAATCGGAATCAACAGGGAATGTGTGCCAATCAGAATCAATGGGGAATGTGTGCCAATCGGAATCAATGGGGAATGTGTGCCAATCGGAATCAACGGGGAATGTGTGCCAATCGGAATCAACAGGGAATGTGTGCCAATCGGAATCAACGGGGAATGTGTGCCAATCGGAATCAACAGGGAATGTGTGCCAAGCGGAATCAATGGGGAATGTGTGCCAATCAGAATCAATGGGGAATGTGTGCCAAGCAGCGTTTGAGTTATTAAGAAAACATAATGGCCCAGAAATTGATCTCGCTCTGTTCCCGCGGGGGTAAGCCTTTCCCGCGATGTCTCACCTCGCTTATGCTTTTTCTGATCCAGCTCGCACGAAATTGATGTTCCAGACATCAGCTGTGCTGGGCTTGCGTATCCCAGCGGCGTAGTTAATTCGTGCGAGCTGTGGGATCACGTGACTCAGTTAGAGCCAATGGCAGCACACCATCTTCCATTCATAAGTCTCACAGCATGGCTGAGAGACTTATGAATCTTACACCCCCCCAAAATAACAGCTAAACCTCAATTAAATTAAAAAAAAAAACCATCACATTAATAAAATAAGTATAGTTAATTAAATTAACCATTTTAAATAAAAAATTAAATTTTTGAAAAAATTTAAAATCTTTTAAAAAGTTATAAAAATAAACTTACCTGTCTTTAAAGTCTATAAAAAAGATATACCTGTAAAAAAAAATTCAAAAAAATACTTAATTCACTACTTACCTTCTTAAAAGCGGGTCTTACTCCTCCTTTTTACATTTCCAAAATCTTCCCTACTTACCTGCGCGTCCAAAGCATGAAGTGCACAGCGTGCGCGCAGCCTGTAGCGCGCACGCGATGCACTCCGGCCCCGCCCCCTTTTCGGAAGAGCAATTGCCGGTTTTCAGCGCATGCGCAGGGCATGCAGAAAACCGGCAATTGGAGTGGGAATACGCGAGAGTATGCAGTGCGTACTCTCGCGTCCCGGGATCAATTTTCGGCCCAATAAAAGCACATGAGCTGCAGCAGTTTAACCTGTAATGGAAGGTTTCTGCAGAAAGAAAAAATGTGGAGATGGGATTGCAATCTTAACTTAATGCAATCATCTTTTTTTTGTACATCTCCTTATATCTGCTTGTGGCATATACAATTCCTCAGCCACGTGGACAGCTTAACTACCTGTTCCCAGGGGGGAAAAATTCGGTATCGCCCATTTTGGGGCGCTAATATCAGCTGGGCGCAAAGTTTAGCGCCCGGCGCTAATTCTCGCCTCCGACTGCAAAATTCACCTCTATCGCCCCTGGAGGTGATTTGAGCGCTCAATCAGGCGCTACACACCTCTGTTAAGGCGCAAACGTCAGGGAGTGAGGCGCTACCTCAGAACGCTACCGAAGCTCAGGCGATGTCAGTTACCATGGAAGCCAGACAGACTGCTGCCGTCCAGTTCTTAAAGGGGAGGGGCCATCTTGCTGCCCAGCCACACCCTGCTCATTGCAGCCTTGAATCTCGGCCTGGAGAGACCTCTAAAGCAATTGTGTTGGAAGCACTAATGGATAGGCCCAGGGAACGAGCTCGGCGCTTAGGAACCTCAAAAGTGGTGCTGAGGGCCAAAACTCCTTAGGACAGCGTTAAAACCCAAAATTTTGCCGACAAGAAAAGGCAGGAAGCACCCGCCTTTAAATAGCGCTCCCCCAGCCCCTTCCCAACTTGAAAACATTCCCTCTACCTGTCGTTCCTAGCGGCAGGCACTAAGGCGGGGGCGCGACTCAATATCCGGTCCGGGGCGCTACCGGGGCATTGCACGCTTGACTGACGTCACAATCTGCGGGCGCAGGAGATTGTGGCGGGAGTGTTTAGCGCCACCACAAAACAACTGGTCAATTTCGCGAGCGGCGCTAAAATCGCCGCACTCGGGCGCTAAGTTCCTAGCGCCCTGTTAGCGCCCCCAGAGGTGCTAACGGGAGGCACTAATCAACCTAATTTCTCCCCCCAGGACTCTTGCCAACCCCACTCCAATCTAACTAATAAAAGGGCACAAGAGTAATACTTGTTGATTTGTCCTCAGGGGGAACCACCTCATTTCCACTCAGTGCCTCCCCCCAACCCCCAGTAGACCTTAGCAGAGCTGAGGAGATCACCCTGTGGGGGAATTGCAGGAGTGATTTCATGCCAAGCTGGATCACTAAAGTTGCCTAGGGTGTAGTCTTTAAATATTTGCAACCAGCACTTAAAGCTACAATCCGAACCATCATGTCTATTATTGTAAAGGTCCAGTCATTCCTGATGTAATACTGATCTCATGAAATGCTTTGTAAGTTTCCATATCTGCACTTTCCTACCTGCAATATCATTTGCAGCTCCATTACTTAGTTTATGGATTTTGCATGTGGAATGTGCAATATTTTTGCAGCAGGAATGAGAAAGCCTACATGTAAACCAAATTAAACTGATGCAAAGCACAGTGTGGATTAACCTTTGCATTCTGGGGTACATTCAATCATCATTCATGAGTTAATAATCATCCCCACTTGCAACATAAACAAATTTTGAATTTGTTTCCATATTTGTTTTAATCACTTACTACAAAGGAAGAGCATTAAGTCAATTTTGTGGGTTTTGTTCTGGAAGTTCAAACATAAATGTCCCCAAGAGCCACCAGGACTTGCACTTGTCTAGGTTCAGCTCAGCTTGGCTCAATTCAATTCAGACATTCTGCAAAAATTCATAAAGCAACAGATTTGAATCCTGAAAGATATCTATGTTATTTTAAGTCGGTTTGATTATCCACAAAAAACAGGGCAAATCTAATCCGGCCAATTACTGCCCCATCAGTCTACTCAATTATCAGCAAAGTGATGGAAGGTGTCGTCGACAGTGCTATCAAGCGGCACTTACTCACCAATAAGCTGCTCATCAATGCTCAGTTTGGGTTCCGCCAAGACCACTCGGCTCCAGACCTCATTTCAGCCTTGGTCCAAACATGGGCAAAAGAGCTGAATTCCAGAGGTGAGGTGAGAGTGACTGCCTTTGACATCAAGGCAGCATTTGACCGAGTGTAGCATCAAGGAAATTGAAGTCAATGGGAATCAGAGGGCAAACTCTGCACTGGCTTGAGTCATACCTAGCACAAAGGAAGATGGTTGTGGTTGTTGAAGGTCAATCATCTCAGCCCCAGGACATCACTGCAGGAGTTCCTCAGGGCAGTGTCCTAGGCCCAACCACCTTCAGCTGCTTCATCAATGACCTTCCCTCCAACATAAGGTCAGAAGTGGGGATGTTCGCTGATGATTGCACAGTGTTCAATTCTATTCGCAATTCCTCAGATAATGAAGCAGTCCATGCCCGCACCAGCAAGCCCTGGACGACATTCAGGCTTGAGTTGATAAGTGGCAGGTAACATTCGTGCCACAGAAGTGCCAGGCAATGACTATCTCCAACAAGAGAGATTCTAACCACCACCCCTTGACATTCAATGGTATTACCATCACTGAATTCCCCAACATCAACACCCTGAGGGTCACCATTGACCAGAAACTTAACTGGACCAGCCACATAAATATTGTTGCTACAAGAGCAGGTCAGGGGCTGGGTATTCTGCGGCGATTGTCTCACCTCCTGACTCCTCAAAGCCTTTCCACCATCAACAAGGCACAATTCAGGAGTGTGATGGAATACTCTCCACTTGCCTGGATGAGTGCAACTCCAACAACACTCAAGAAGCTCAACACCATCCAGGACAAAGCAGCCCACTTGATCGGCACCCCGTCTACCACCTTAAACATTCATTCCCTCCACCACCGGCGCACCGTGGTTGCAGTGTGTACCATCTACAAATGCATTCCAGCAGCTCGCCAAGGCTTCTTCGGCAGCACCTCCCACACCCGTGATCTCTACCACCAAGAAGGACAAGGGCAGCAGGCGCATGGGAACACCACCACCATCACCATCACCTCCAATTTCCCCTCCAAGTCACACACCATCCTGACTTGGAAGTATATCGTCGATCCTTCATCGTCGCTGGGTCAAAATCCTGGAACTCCCTCCCTAACAGCACTGTGGGAGTACCTTCACCACACGGACTGCAGCGGTTCAAGAAGGCGGCTCACCACCACCTTCTCAAGGGCAATTAGTGATGGGCAATAAATGCTGGCCTTGCCAGTGGCGCCACATCCCATGAACAAATAAGAAAAATCAGAAATAACAACAGAAAATGCTGGAAAAACTCAGCAGGCCAGGCAGCATCCGTGGAGAGAGAAGCAGAGTTAACGTTTCAGGTCGAAGACCTTTCGTCAAAACTGGAAAAAAGCAGGAAATGGAATAGATTTTAAGGCAGGAAAAATCAGAATATTGGTCCATTTAGGCCAGTTCTAACCATTGCAGCAACTAGAACCAAATTCATTTAAATTAATAAACACATTTTTTAAATTGTCAAGTTTTAACAAGCAGCAAGAGAAAAATCAAAATCTGAGTGAACTTGATGCAGTTAGTGTTAGATATCAGTCCATTCATAGTCAAGGAGCCGATATCTTTTATCAGTTTAATTTTGACAGGTCAATTGTTCCTTTTTATTTTGAACTATTTATATTCAGACTCCTGTTAAATGCATGGCATTCAAATAACCATGTTTGTAATGTAACAGAAATGATGTGGGATGCCACCCCTAGACCACTGCATCAGGTTAGAATGGCTGATGTGTAAGCCTGGATGTGGTGCTCCTAAACTGTCCATTATATCAGCAGAAAATGGGCAGCTGGGTCAGGAGAATGGATGGAAGTCCCACCTCATTGGAACCTTGCCCACTTTGTGCCAAATAAAAGTTCCGATCGATGGTGGTGGTGCTGGATGCACCTGCCTCAAACAGGCGGCAGCGACATTTAAATATTAATCTGGGGCACGTCCATCCTACGTGCTATTTCCCTTCATTCTGGTAAGCAGGCTCCAGACATACATCATGATCCATGTCAAATGGATGCTAAGCATTGGTAAGTATACTGGAAGTAATGAAAAGGACACAGCGATACTAAGGTAAGTGCACTTCAGCCATTTCTTAACCGTTTTTATTTTTTTTTAAAATCCTGATGGCACTTAAGTTCTCGTGAGCCAATTGTTAGAAATTATTTTTTTAGGCCCAGCAACATTACTGTTACTAATGGGTTTCCCAATGGGAATTTCCCTATCTGACATATTTGGAAGAAGAGAAGGACCAATGGAGGAATGCCAGGCCAGTCAGGCTGCATGACAGATGCTCTATGCTCACCTACCAGTACCCGCACACTTGAATTTACAGATTTACAGACAGATGATTAATGCAGGGGAGGCTCCTATTTCCAAATGAAGCTTAGACAGCAGAACCAGTGGCATCACTATGGTATGTGAATGACTGACTGACTGCAATATTGGATGCTTCTTTGGGTGCACCTCAACCACAGTATGCCATGCTTTCAGTGGCACTGCATGAAGAAAGGCATATCCAGATGACTAAGAGGCAGCATAGCCTGACTGGCTACACCCGCCAGATGTCACCAACCATTTCTGATGGCTCTAACACACCCACCTGTCATTGGTTAGCGGGAACAATATTCTCAGGTTCCCGCTACATCATCCATTATCAGCGTCATGCCGATCAGCTGACGCAGGGAACATTGAGTCTGCCTTAAACCCACCAACAGCCATTTTGGGTCTAAACTATACCAACAGAGGAAAAATCTAGGCGGTAGACTCTCAAAACACTAGAAGGGTATTAGCAGTGGAGCATCAAACCTGCAACCCATCTCTCCACGGTGCTGGAGGGCAGGGAGAAAACAGACCGCTGCAACAAACTCATTTTTCATTGATTTTTTTCCCCCTTAGACTTGCATGTTTACATATGTCCAATAAATTGGTACACAACCTCCTGTGGTGCTGCACTCCGCCAGAAATAATGATAAGAACTCGTCTGAAGTCCATTTTATTAATAAAACTCAGGTTTCTCATTTATTCCTGGATTTTTTAACTTGGCAACTGTATGGAGGGACAGCTACCCCCTAGTTATAAGTCACTTTTACAAACCATTTACAATTAATCAGATGTACAATTAAGAAGACACAGGCAGCCAGGAATAAGGGAATACGATGCAGACTCCGTGTTCACAAAGTGCTGCTTTTCAACATCTAATTTATGTACAGTGGATGACTGATCTTTGAAAATATCATATTCTGAGCTCTGAATGGCAAAGAGCAAGGGATTTCCAGTGTGGTAGTTTAACCTGACAATAGCAAATGGGAAGAGAAGTACTCATATAATCACACGTAACACAATAACAGCATTTTTCAAAGGAGGTCTCAATGAGTAGTCGTGACTATTGTAACACTGCATGATTTTTAAAAAGTCAAGGTTAAATTTCAGTCTAAAATTGTTGAAAGCATATATTAGCGCAGTGTACGACACATACCAGTGTTTCAATTTGTCATCAACATTATTGAAATGCTTCAGATTATATATTTGCTATTTAGCATTTGATTTTTGCAATTTTTAAGCATTCAATTTTACAAATAATCAGCTGTGGGGAGAGATGGTGTAAGTTTCTGGGTCAGCGATGTTGATGGCAGTCTAAAAACACCTACAAACAGCAGTGCTGTGTGGTTCAATATGTTTGTTGACTGGGAGGTAGAAGCTATCAAATTTCTGACATCAGTTCAAAGTCGGAATGAAGCAAATGCCACAAACCAGCAGCAGAACAGATGCCATGGGTTCTGAGGGGATGGTGGATGCTGTCATTCTTTCAGGCAAAGAGCAGGACAGTGGGGAGGTGAGAGTATACACACAGGATTCTCAGGTATTCCAGAGGGAGAGTCTACAGAGTCAAATGATCTTCCCTTGGATTGATGAAGAACAGGAGGTTGAGGCTTTTCAGGGAGGCAATTACAGAACTTATCAAGTTCTAGCAAAGGACTCAAGGGTTTCTTCCAACTTGATTAAGGATGATGTTACAGTTCTAAATATAAAGGATTACTAGATGGTCTAGGACTGAATCTATTTGGCTTGAGTTGAGGAACAGAGAGGGAGCTGTTACATTGTTGGGAGTTTTTTTATAGAGCTCCAAACAGTGAGAAGGAGATAGATGAGCTAATTTGTCGGCAAATTTCAAAGGCATGTAACAAAAATAGAGTAGTAATATTAGGAGACTTTAACTACCCTAATATAGACTGGGTAAAACAGTGCTGAGGGTAGGGAAGGAGATGAATTTCTGATGTTTACAGGAGAACTTTCTCGATCAATATGTCTCCAGTCCAACAAGGAAGCAGTGTTGGATTTGGTTCTGGGAAATGAAGGAGGGCAAATGCAGTGTGTTACAGTAGGAGATCATCTAGCCAATAGTGACCACAACATAATTCGGTTTAAAGTAATTATGGAAAGAGACCAGAAAATATCGAAGGTAAAAATACTCAACTGTGGAAGAGCTAATTTCAGTGATTTAAGAAAGGACCTAGCACAGGTAGACTGGAAAAGGCAATTGCAATGGAGGGCATTCAGGGAAGAGATAGTTCAGGTACAAACGGAGCATATTCCTTTGAAGGGAAAAGGTCGAGCATTCAAAGCTAATGTGCCCTGGATGACAAAGGAAATAAAAGTTAAAATAAAATGGAAAAAGGAGGCTTATGACAAATGTCAGGAGCAAGATTCAGTGAATAACCAGGAAGATTATGGAAAGTACAAGAGAGAATTGAAAAAATTAATACGGGAGACAAAGAGGTTATGAGAAAAGATTAGCAGGCATAATTAAACTGAACCCTAAAACATTTTATAAACATAGAAAGTGTAAGCGGTTAGCGAGGGAAAAAGTTGGGCCTATTAAGGACCCAAAGAGAAATCTTCATGTAGAGGCAGAGGAAATTAATACTTTGCATCTGTCTTCACAAAGGAAGCAGATGATGTGAAGGTTACACTAAAAGAGGAGAGGGACGTTATGGACAGCATTGTAATAGATAGAGAAGATGTACTAACAAGATTAGCATTACTGAAAGTTGGTAAGTCACCTGGTTCAGATGGAATGCAACCCAGGTTGCTGAAAGAAGCAATGGTAGAAATAGCAGAGACATTGGTCACAATCTTTCAATCCTCATTGTATACAGGAGAGGTGCTAGAGGACTGGAGGGTTGCTAATGTTATACCTCTATTCAAGAAAGGGGAGAGGGATAAACCAGGAAACTACAGGCCAGTCAGCCTAACATCGGTGGGGAAGTTATTAGAAACCATTATTAGTGACAAAATAAACTTTCATTTGGAAAGGCAGGGGTTAATTAAGGAGGGCCAGTATGGATTTGTTAAAGGCAAATCATGTCTGAATAACTTGATTGAATTCTTTGATGAGGTGACAGAGAAAGTTGATCAAAGTAGTGCAGAAGCTGTTGTAAATATGGACTTTCGGAAGGCATTCGACAAAGTGCCACACGGGAGGCTTATTAAGACGATGGAAGACCATGGAATTAAGGGGAAAGTGGTGGTATGGATACAAAATTGGTTCAGTGACAGGAAGCAGAGGGTGGTGCTGGATGGATGTTTTTCAGACTGGGAGGTAGTTTGAAGTGGTGTTCCCAAGGGTCAGTTTTGGGTCCATTACTCTTTTCAATTTTTATAAATGACATCGAGTCGGGTGTAGGGAGCAGCATTATAAAGTTTGCAGATGATCCGTAACTTGGCAAAGTAGCAGATAGTGATGAGGATAGTTATAGGCTTCAGGATGACATAGACAGGATAGTGAAATGGGCAGAAGCATGGCAGATGGAGTTCAATGCGGAGACGTGTGAAGTGATGCACTTTGGGAGGACTAATATGAAAGAGAGTATAATATAAATGGCACGATTTTGAAAAGTGTAGATGAGCAGAGAGGTCTTGGTGTCCATATAAAAATAATTAAAAATGGCAGGGCAAGTTCATAAGGTGGTTAAAATAGCATATAGGTTACTTGTTTATAAATAGAGGAATAGAATATAAAAGCAAAGAGATCATGCTAGAACTTTATAAATCACTGGTTAGGCCTCAGCTGGAGTATTGTGGACAATTCTGGGCACCACACTTCAGGAAAGATGTGCTGGCCTTCGAAAGGGTGCAGAGGAGGTTTACCAGGATGTTACCAGGGATGAGGGACTTCAGTTATGAGGAGAGGTTGGAAAAGTTAGGGCTGTTCTCCTTGGAACAGAGAAGGTTAAGAGGTGACCTGATAGCAGTTTTCAAGACGATGAGAGGTTTTGATAGAGAAAATACAGAAGAATTATTCCCTCTGGCGAGTGGATCAATAACTAGAGGTCATAGATTCAAAATCATTGATTCAAGAATCTCGGGGGGAGATGAGGAGAAATCTTTTCACTCAGAGAGTTGTCGAGATCTGGAACGCTCCACCTGAAAAGGTGGTGGAAGCTTATTCCATCAATACTTTTAAAGGGAGTTGGACGGTTACTTGAGGAAGAGGAACTCACAGGGTTACGGACAAAAAGCGGGGATGTGGGACTAAGCGCGACTGCTCTTTCAAAGAGCCAGCACAGGCACGACAGGCCAAATGGCCTCCTTCTATGCTGTACGTTTCTATAATTCTATTATTATTAGAACAGTCCTACCTGATGGCCACAGGTTTTTTATTTTTTGTTGCTACTGGATCATTTCAATCAGTTGCAGGGGGTTTCTTGGGCACTAACCAGAGAACTATGTCCAACAGCTGTTCCAGAGCAGATACAGATTTGTCCATTTCCAAAGCGAATAGGTGCAACATTTCTACACCAATGTTGTATTTCTTGAGGTCTCATGTGCATTGACTCCACATACATAGAAAGTCAGAGAAACCTTCTTTCACAGATAACTGCAACCTATTTCCAAAATTAATGCTGTGGCCACAAGGCTCCTTGCATAAGAAATCTCATGTCAGATGTAGAAGCTGCTATGTTGCTTACTCCCAAGGTTACCAAGGTTTCCATTGCAGCTACCAAATTTGTTGCTGCTTCCTCCATGGTGGAATGCAGCACAACCAAATATGTGTGTGCGTATTAAGTACGCCAGATATGAGGGAATTCATCTGGGAAATGGAGGTATTGTGTCCTGAGATGGATGTCTCCATCCTTCCCAGCATCTCAACCACCATATTGTGCATGCTGGCCATGACATTAGTGCATAGTTTCTGATGCTGCAGTTTTTTAAGTTTTTTAACCTTTACTTTTTAAGACAGGTCCACTGAAATCACTTACCATTCCCTCCATTTGGCTGCAGGTCTAACATAGCTGCGAATCTTCATTGACCCCTCCAATCTTCCCTCAACCAATGGAGTTACTACATCCTCAGTTAGTACTCCTTTGTAGGGACAAACTAAATTGTTGAGGTGCTGGTAGCAGTCTAGCTGGGCTTGTACCTGGTCCAATCGTGTTACAGGCTTGTGATGCAAAGAGAACAAATAACAGAGGTTAGGAGGTTACGATAGAAGTGGTCTATCAGTGCAGGTATTCCTCCTGTGTAGATACATGGAAAGCAGATAACACCATTCATACAGCAATCCATTAGAGCTGACAGCACTGTGTTCTAGCTGATATTGTAGACTACATTTCCTAAACTTTAAAGCTCTGGCACAACATAATATAGAGAGAAAACATTTACTGGAGTGACTGGCGGTTACACCATAAAGGCTTCTGTCAAACCTACAAGCCCTTTCTAGGCAATGAAGTCTACAACATGCAGTGTATTTTCCATGTGTTTTTCCAGTTAAGATTAGCAATATGGCTATGAAACTTCCAATCAGCAGACATGTACTAACAGAGGATTTGTTCTTTCAAGGGCTCATGACGCTTCTCGTTAAGATGCTAATGCTGTAGTAATCACAGGTCCATTCTGACAGATTTGCTAAACTACATGAGCAACATGGGAATGCTGAGAGGAAATTACAGCATGCCTGTTGCTCATATAATTCTTCACAATTCGCAACAATTGCTCCATTCAAGGCCTAATGACCAACATTTGGAGATGTGAATGAAGTAAATATAGTTGGAATTGAGTAATGGGGCTTTACTCATTTATTTTTATTTTATGGCCTATTTGTAATGGTTCAACATTACTGAAAAAAAACCAAGATAACATTTAAGAAGCCCAAAGACAATGAGCCAGATAATAACTTTGAGGCACGTTCGAGCGGTGGGGGGAATGGGGTAGGTGGTGGGAGCGTAGGTGGTGTGATATCCTGGAAGAACTTTCAGTGCGTCTGTCTATGGTATTTTAATGGAGCCACCTCATTGTAATATTCCTTTCAGGTTTAGCGTCCAATGCACAGCAGCAGGCGGACCTGCGTGACATGATTTTAACTGGAGTATTTAAAGAGCCAATTCAAAGATGGAATTTGGAAGAGTTAGGAGTTTGCACAAAGAGAGGTAGAAGTTTCTTGATGGATTCAGGACGGTCAAGGGCTGCGCCTCGATTTAACGATGCATCGCTTGATGTACTGCTGCGGGCAGTGAGGAGTAGGAGAAACCTGCTGCTGCAACAAAGAAGGTGTGGCTGGAGGTGGCCAAGGAAGTGAGCATTGTGCCACGCTCCTGGATTCAGTGCAGGAAGGGCTTTAATGACCTAACCAGGTCAGGAAAGATGAGTACAGTTGCATATTCACCTGCATCCTGCTGTGCGCATCACCCCCCCAACCCCCACTCTGCTTTGTCAAGCCTATTCCATCACATCACTCCTCGTATCCACTTACCTTGCAAGAGCACCCATCCTTCTCTTTCTATACACTTCCTCACATCCCCATCTATCCATCCACCACTGCCACTCACCCTGATCCTTACACACTTTGATGCCTCTCCCTGATAGTCATCCTCACCAAATGCACTGCAGCCATCAGATGAACACATGCCATTACAGTCACTCATAGTCCTTTCCCCCGTTGCAAGAGAGATAGCACAAAACACAAGGGAGCGGGAGAGAATCAGAGGTGGTCCTCCACAGATTTTGCAGTTGAATCAGTGGCGCTTCGGTATCCCTAAATAAAGAGAAACCGTTTCCAATGGCTGTAGGGCCGATAACCAGGGGGCACAGATTCAAGACAAAAGAACCAGAGGCGACATGAGGAAAAACACTTTTACACAACGAGTGGTTAGGATTTGGAATGCGCTGCCTGATAAGGTGATGGATACAGATTCAATAGTAGCCTTCAAAAGGGAATTGGATAAATACTTGAAGGAGAAAAGATTGCAGGGATATGGGGAAAGAGCGGGGGAGTGAGATTAGCCGGATTGCTCTTTGAAAGAGCTGGCGCAGACTCGATGGTCCTTCTGTGCTGTACTATTCTATGATTCTATAACAAGGGTATGCACATGGGTGTTTAACAAAATGTTATGTCGTTAAGTTTCCGTTCTTTAGTAGAATCACATAAAATTTATTAGTTTGCACCACTTTTCCATGTTACCCATTCTTGGTTGCCGGGTGGCAACTCACCTTTTCAGTTGTTAGTTGATGAATGGGAAGACATGAATTGACAAGGACCAATGGGCGAATGTGCAATGGGTGGATGGTTTGTTACAGGACTGCTTTGTGTCAGTGGGATTAGGGGCGGGCGGGGGGAGGAGTGCGGGGGGTGGAGCGTGACTGTTGCTTGTGATTGTTACATTAACTGAATCGTACAGCTTTAAGGAAATCTCTGGCATCCCGGGCAGCAATGTGAGTGGCTGGTTGGGGGCACCATCATCATCCTCTGCCTTCTCCTCCTCTTCACTGTAGTCATCTGCAGACGATGGGTGCTCTACGCCTGGTTCCTCCTCCAGCTCCAATCCTTGCTGCTGCGTAATGTCATGTAGAGCACAGCACACCACGATCATTCTGGAGACCCTGGCTGGCGAGTACTGAAGGGCGTCTCCAGATCTGTCCAGGCACCTGAAGTGCATTTTGAGCATGTCGATCGCTTGCTCAATGACACATCTGGTGGTCATGTGGCTTTCATTGTACCTCTCTTGGGCTTCATTGGTGGGGTTCCTCACACGTGTCCACAGCCAAGTTTGAAGGGGGTTATCCCTTGTCTCCGAGCAGACACCCCTTAAGTTTGCTTGCAGGTCCAAAGAGGTCGGGGAGCTTGGATTGCTGCAGGATGAAAGCATCATGGCAGCTCCCCGGGAATCTGGTGCACACCTGCATAATCCTTTTCTTGTGGTTGCTCACCAGCTGAACATTGATGGAATGAAATCCCTTGTGTTTTTCCGAATGGTTGATCTGGGGGTGCATAGATTGCCAGGTGTGTGCAGTTGATCATGCGATGCACCTGTGGGAAGCTAACCAGAGACGCAAACCCGAATGCATGCTCATTCTGGCTAGTGTCATCACAGGCGAAGTTCACATAATTGCCAGCCCTGGCAAACAACCCATCAGTCACCTACCTTATGCATTTATATGCAGCCGACTAGGAGATCCTGGATATGTCTCCGGAGGTAAAAAAGTTGAGGGCGGTGGTCACTTTCGCAGCCACTGGTAATGCGTGGCCATCAGGTCCAGCAGGGAGCGGGTCTTCTTCTAGGAGGCTGCAGGTATCTGCCACCACCTAATGTGAAAATCTCAGCCTCTGGAAGAATTGCTGTTCGGAGTGGTCTAGGAAGCTGAGCCTGCTCCTGTGCACCCTGTTACATGGGTAGTGCCTCCTGAGACCTCAATCCCTCTGCTGCTCCCCTCTCTGCTGACCACCTGCAGTTCTCTCCACAGCATGGTCAGCTTACTCCTCATCCGAGGTCCAATCTAAGGCAGCCATGGCGCCACCCATCCTGATCTTGAATCTCAATACCTCCAAAGTGCACAAATTACCCTCTAAACACAAGTACTCTCAACAAACCCTTTCCCAGTGGGAGGTAAGAAAGCAGCTGTGAGCACTGAGTATTTACTGGAGTATTTGCCTGACTTTTGATGAGCCCCATGAAATGCCTTTCAGTCTTCTCGCCTTGGTTTCAATGGCGAGTTTCAGGAAGCCCAGGAGACCCGTGCATCTGCTGTTAAATTTAAATGTTGGTTAAAATATCGTTGGCATACACTCACCTAAATATTTTAATAGTTAACCCGCCTCTCCAGAGGGGATTACATATACACAGCCAAATGCGCCTGAGTTAAACCAGGAGGTTAGCACATTAGGAGCCGGACTCTGGACATGTTGACATTTTCGCCGAATTTAACCCCCCCCCCACCCGCACCAAACCCCTCACGCACTTCAATGTTAAAATTCCCCCCAATGAAGCTTCAGAAAGCACATTATGAATGAGGAGTCCTTACAAAATACACTTCGTACCGTTTGTTCAATAATACAGAGACTGATCTGCAAAGAGTTACGGAAATGACAAGGAATGACCTTTAAATAAAGTAGATAAAAGCACACCAGATATATAGGTAATTAGTTTCCAGGAGCACTTAATCTGCCTGTCAAGTGCAAGAACGATGCCACAATGCCTGATAACCTCATCTAGTTTTAAAGTGACTAGCAATTAGCAAGAAATGCTTCAGGTTGTAAGTGAAAAGCTGGGGAATTGGCAGCCGTGCCTTCAGCTACCAAGGCTCTAAGGTCTGGAAATCCCTCCCTAAACCTCTCCGTCTCTCTACCTCTCTTTCCTCCTTTAAGACGCTCCTTAAAACCTACCTCTTTGACCAAGCTTTTGGTCACCTGTTCTAATGTCTCCTTATGTGGCTCGTTGTCAATTTTTGTCTGCTAACGCTCCTTTGAAGTGCCTTGAGACGGTTTACTACATTAAAGGCGCTAGATAAATACAAGTTGTTGCTGTTGGGAATGGCTCGTAGCTGAGATAAGACAATTTACTGAGAAGATAAAAAGAGAGCGACCCACTTTTGATAAGGGTGTGTCAGCCAACAGAAAACTTAATAAAGTCATCTCTAAAACCCATTCAGTGCAAAATGTCAAACAAATATAGCCACTTAAATTATGTTCGCAGGCGTTTCATAATCCAGAAATAATGTACCAGACAAGAAATATTTATTGTCCGACTGCTGCTACAAGTTGAAAAGTGGCATGAGTGATTTATCAAGCGTATTCCAAACATGGATTTCATTGCATTTGGTCAAATGGTTTTTCTATGCATTATGAAAGTTTTCAAAGACATGATTATATTCACATTTTCCACTCCTATGAATAGACTGCAGGGGTGCATTTGCAAGCCACCAAATAGGCACTTGTCATATTCAATTTGAGCAGACCATTAGAAATCCAAACAATAGATGAAGTTCTGATTGTTGGCTGAAAAGATGAACGTTGTGTGGATTTTCTTTTCTATTAATATTTAATACTTGCAATAAATGGGAACAATATTAAATGTAAAATGTCAAACAAGTGCCACAGGTAAGGTTTCATTTTTTTTCTACCATTCTTCATTTTCTTGCAAAGATTCCATTCTTTTATCCTTTCGCTTTTCTTAACACTTCATTTATTTCTTCTTATTTTTAGCTTCTCTTCTCCCTCTAAGCTTGTGCTAAAAGTTGGAGGAAAACATTCTTAGCTGTCAATGTTAGGTCAGCAATGGTGTGACAGGAACAGAAAGGGAGCGGTACGCTTAGCAAAATCAGGTTGAGATAGGGAAGAAAGGCCTCGTCCAGGCATCCAATGAGGTCGGGGCAAGAATGACCAAGGCTCGTCTGAGGCTAATTGAACTGGGACAAAATTAGATCTGGGCTACCCAAGACCATTGTGAAAAAAAGTCTATAAAATGTTTAGGAATCAATCATTTTATTATGGTGTCAGAACGGCAAGAGAAATATCAATACTGTGATTAATGGAACATACTTATCACTTGTGTGAATTACAGATTTCTTACTGTCGGCTGTATTAAAGGAGTGTTAGTGGACATATTTTATGCTGTTTTTTTTACCCAGAGTTGTAGCAGTGCAAAAACATAGGGGAGTGAAATTCATCCTGTTAATTTGACTTAAAATGCCAGTGTAGTACAACACGGACTACTGCACCACCACACACCCCTCCCCCAACGCCTCTCCTCCGCCCTCCCCCCCTCCCCCACCGTCGCCCCCTATCCTCCCATTTCCGGCCAGTCTACCGTTCAAGTGATTTTAAAGAGACTTTCCATTCATTTTCACTTCATCTTCAGAGATCAAAAGTGATCAATACAAAACAAGACAAACTGTACATCAGATACGGGCGCGCGATCTCTTTTTGGGCATATTTCCTCCTTTTGTAATCTCCAGTTTACACGATCAAGAGTAGAATCAGACTGAGCGTTATTCCTGTCAAGAGTGCTTGAAGAGGCGGAAGAGTGGGAGGAAAATATATGGGTGGCAGCCATGTTGAACCTCCATTCCCAGCATATTGAGCGGTGGGGTTTGTGTATTGTCAATGCTTTGAATGTGTTTGTAGTCAGTAAATGGAAGCCAAGTTGTATGTTGTTTGGCAATTATACCCTCATTGGCAACTGTAACCAAGGTATAAAAGGATATTTTTTAGCGCAGATTATAGCAGTTTCCTTCTGTTCAATTAATTAAGCCCTAAACATAATTTGGAAATGGGTGCTGCTCCCCTGTGTAAAGCAAGGAGGAATTATTGGGCTAAAAGCACTGTAAGGTTGAATTTGCAGCTGGATGGAATTACATTTGTTTTACTTTGTGACTTCAAACATGTTACAGTGCAGAACAGGTCAATATTAATGGCCCGGATTTTGCGGTGGGTCGTGACGACGAACTGTCAGCGTTCGCCGTCATTCACCCTCTGAAACTGACCGCAACTTCAGGGTTTAGCGCATGGTGCATCTAAACGCGGTAATCCTGAAGTTGCGGCCAGTCATTCACTGCTCCAACACAGGCTGCGCTGTGGAAATCCCCATATCCGGCAATCAGTGAAATCAGTGGAACTGATGAAATCTTGGGCTTTTCCCCACTAATATTGCTGTTAAACAGCCCATTAAATGTTAAGCCTTGTTGGAATAAGTGTAACTGGGGTTTTAACATATTGACTGTTAAACAACCATTCAGGCCCTGAAAAACTAATTTTTATATTTGTGGCGTGTCAAATTTCTCCATTATAAAAATTAAAAAATTTTTTAAAACTTTAATTTTTTTTTAAGTTTGTTCATGATATTTCAGCTTCTACCTTTACCCCATGTGAAAGTCCCAATCTTTATTTCGCTCTCTGTAACATTTTTTTTAAAGTCCAGATTAAAGCTGCTTTTTATTTCCTGGTTTGCTGTCTGTGAGAATTCTTCAATGTGATTGGCTGCTTAGACAGCACGTTGATGTCACTGCAGCTCTTCGCTGGGAATTCCCATTATAGAACGCTGCAATCAATTGCACATCGAGAAAGGAAAACTTCTCGTCACCGAGATCGCAAGATCCCCGTGGGCAGCTTTCTTTGAGGCCAGCGCCAAATGCCTTTGCTTCGCTGCTGACCACAAATGATGGGCCATTATCGTTACATGGCTGCGAGGGGTGGGGGAGGTGGGGTAGAAAGTGTCAAGTCATGATGCTCCAGCCATCATGAAGTGTGGGACAGGCTCGATGGACCAGTTGATCTTTTCCTGCCCATCAATTCCGTATGTTTGTAGGGAGAAAGGAATAGGATGATACAGTATGTTGATAGGGTGAGATGAATTAAGGTGGGTGGAGGCTCGTGTGGAGCATAAACACCGACATTGACCTGTTGGGCCGAATGGCCTTGTTTCTGTGCTGTAAATGCTATGTAATACTATGTAATGCACTGCAATCAGTGGCAGCATACTTCATAAATTCGCAACTCTAAATAGGAAGATGTCACTTCTTAGTAAAAGAAAAAGAAAGACCTTGCATCTAAATATTTGTGTGACGTGCCTCACCTTTAGTGTTAGTTGTGTTTTCCTGATGATAAAGAGTTAAGTTTTCTAAGCCTGTACTCATAGCTCAATGTTAAAAAACATGGAATCACCCTTGTTGTCCTTTGACTATTTCTAGCTCCTCTGTCTTCACCATTGGAGGAATGAAGTAAAATGACTATTGGTCACTTACCCCACTTGACTTTCGAACCTTGTCAGTCAATCGCAGAGCACCACTGTTGGGAACCATACAGACATCTGTGACCCAAACTTCTCAGTCCTCACAGCTGGAGAACAATTCAAATATGGTAAAAAAGGGATAAAACCTTTATTCCAGATCATTGATCAACACATGCTGACACACTACAGACATCAAAGTAGCTATCAATAGTCCAAAAAGCCAGAGGAGAACAAAAGATTCTCAATGTTCCTGTGTTGTAAGTATTGAGTATTGTAGTGAGCCAAAGGTCTTTGAAATTTCCTGATTAAATTGAACAGGCTCAATCCCCACCCCCACCACAGAAAAAAGTTCAACAGTGCCTGTAAATCATCCGTCCCCTCAAAATGTCCAACTGTATGATTGAGCCAGTTCAGGGAAAATCTGAATCTAACAGGGTAGATTTTCAACTTGCTGCCTGAGTATAAAACTGGCACTGCGCATGGACCGCCTGTTATAGAAACCGCCCGATTATCATTACCATTGATTTCAGTTTTATGCCCGGGTGGCAAGCTGAAATTCTACCCCAATTGGAGCTAAGGTGGAGTCTTAAGGGTCGGACTTCTGATCGACAAAGTTTACATACAGCACTCAACACAGTACTATAGTCCTCTGTGTGCTTTTTAGACAGGTGGTTATCCATTTCAAATAATCTGTGCAAAAATAGCACAGAAGGGAATCTTTGAGAGTGTATGAAGCATTCATATCTGAACTTTGCCAAATCAGAAGCTCTACTCATCACAGAATTTCATGCAGGAAATTCAACAACAATTTAATTGCCATAAATTTCTATTATTACTATTATTATTCCTCTACAGCACGGAGCCAGCACAACTTCTACTTCCTCCACCATTCGGGACATCATGTACTATTCACTTTTTAAATAGAACTGATTATCATTCTTTTGATAGAGTCAATCTAATGATTTGTTGAGTGGGTGGTGGTATGCTGATTCACATCCAAGTAAATGTTTTTTTTATCTGTGAATATGCCGGGTGATAGATCAACAGGGCACAGCAGAAAGCAACTGTAACAAGGTTAGACATCGCACAAGTTTGACCCAGGACAGCACAGAAAGATTGAAAGTAAATTGTATTGCGATCTCAACAGGCAAATCAAAGATTTCTACTGTTTAATACTTTCTCCAGCAACCCTGTTACAATGCCAATGCATCACCATGGCACTGCATACTAATTATTTTATAAAATAGCATATTCTAACATTTACGTTAAATTTATTGGTGAGTTTTACTAGGGTACAGATAAGTAAGGGTGGAGGAAATTAGTTGCTAAGTCCAAAGAGACCTCTTTTTGACATTATATAGTTGAGCCACCTGATCTCAGTCTGGACAATGGTAAGGACCCAGGCAAGGGAGGGGGAATAATTAGCCAGAGTGCCCACTCCTGATCACCATCTAGTGACTCCTGCTGGAATGGGCACGTGCACACACATCAGTTGAGGACAGGATCAGGCTCTGCTGTGGTGCCCCTACAGATTAATAACCTCCTGACACTAAACAGGAATTTTAACTGGGAGCGGGTTTTGGGCAGGCAGAGGTTCAGGACAATCGTGCTGTCAACCTCCATGGACACTTTCTACCACTCACAGCAGGAGTCTGTGTCACCAGCTTTTGCAGCTCTGATGGAAGATCAAACTTCTGCCATCCAGACTCTGGGCTCCAACGTATGCTCCACCTTGGAGAGACAGATGGGCCACACTGATCTTCTCAAGTCTGCTCTATCCACAGATCAGTGGGGGTGATGAGGCGCAGCTCCATGGGAGTGGCAGTGGTGCAATGGGAGTGTCACCTGTTGCCCTCTCTCGGGAGGTCAGCACATCTGCTCACTCGCCATCCCCTCAAGCAATACCCGCCTTGGTTCCGAGTCCTCTCAGACCCGTGCTCCCACATGTCACACGCCATGAGCATCTCAAGAGTCCTCACATGAGCCACAGCAGCTTTCTGCCAGCTACGCTGAAGCCACTGGGGAGCACCGCCTCGGAGTAGTGGAGTTAGGAAGCCATCATTGAAAAAGACATTATGGATTAACACTTGGGTGAAACATTACTTCAGGGCTATCATTGTTTTTGACATTAAAGAATTACCCTTCCACATTTGGTGCATTTGTCTGCATTATGGTTTCATAGCAGTCTTTTGTCAGGATTTCTTAGATAGTTTTTTGAATGTTTTAAACGTTCTTTATTGCAGGATTGAGACAGTGGAAAAGGAGTGTTAATGCAGAGGGGGGTTGTGTAACATTTCAGGGGAATGAGCAAATCAACCAAAGCGCTGAGCAGTCAAGTCATCCTTGGCATCTCTGGTTGCAAGGAGTTGTAATGGCTCTCCCTCTTCTGCACCTTCCTCACTATCGCCCAAGTCTTCCTTGTCAGATGATGAGTGTTCCTCTTGCTGTTCCTCCTCTATTCAATACTCTTTGTATTGCGAGGTTGTACAACATGCAGCACACTACCACGATGCATGGGACTCTCTGTGGGCTGTATTACAAAGAGCCCCCAGACTTATCCAGGCACCTAAACCATTGTTTCATGGGCCCTATAGTGTGTTCAGTGATCATCCTGGTGGCCCCATGGCTCTGGTTGTACCTCAACTGTTCAAGCATGGTGGGGTTGTGAAAGGGTGTCATCAGCAAGGTGTGAAGGCTGGGAAGAAGATGTAGCCATTGGCCCTGGCAAAGGGGGCATTGGAGACCTGCCTGTAGCACTTATGAACTGCAGACTGCAAGAGGCAGGAAGTGCTCCCTGTAGCACTCAGAAAATATCCTGAGGCAAAGAAGTTAAGGGCTCTGGTGTGCGCCAAAGGCAAAGCATGACTACCTGGGCCAACACACTTGTTGCAGAAGCCTGCAGAAGTCAGTGACAGCCTGCCTGGAAACACACAGCCTTCTCATGCGCTGCTCCTCAGACAGATCCAGGAAAGATGCTCTGGGCCTGTGGGCTTCTTTGAGCAGCCCTCCTCGCCTGTTGTCTTCTGAGAGGCTCAACTGCTGCTCTTAGGGGCAGGGCAGCCTGCTGCTGCTGTTGTTCCTTTCCCTCCTTCTCTTCGTGCAAACAGATTCAAGTCGCAAGAAGGACACCATCATAAGCTGAGTGCTTATTGAGCATGTGTAGGCAGAGTCAAAGAACAAAAGAGTCAAACTCCCCTGTGGAAATGCAGAACAATTCAATGGCGAACAGATCCCTATAATCGGAGTCCTTGCAGGCGAGTGCCCCTTTAAATATCGCTTTTAATGACCCTCTGAAACCAATCCCACTAGGTTTAACTGAGAGGATTGAGCGCCAAATGGGACTTCCATTCTGACGTGTTAAAATTATTTTGAGGACATAATGATATCACAGGGCCACGATTTGCATGTGTTCATCAGGCTCCCACCTGCTTCCAGTGGGCACCTCAGACACCTAAAAGAAAGTGCGCGGATCATATGGCAGCGGGCAGGAATTGAGCGGGAATGAGGCAGTAAGTCTTCCCACAAACATTATAACTGTGTGCTAGTCCTGCTCCTGCTAAGTGCAGGGGGGTTAGAATTTGCCCTTTACCTGTCAATGTTTGAACATGAAGTATTGCACCTTTGAACTGTTTCCCAGCATGAATCAATACCTTCTGGGGAGGAGGGGAGAAATTTGGACCAAGGTAAAAAAAAAACTGTTAACAGCTGGACATAGGTATTGCTCTGAAAAGAAATGCACATTTCCCTCAAGGCAGAACTCGAAATAAACCCCTTACAATCTATATGATATATGCAAATGATAATGCATAGCTAAGAGTGTGTTGCAAGGTAATGGCCCAGTAAGAGCTTCAGAGGACATCTCAAACCACAAAAACCTGGAAACACTTTGGGGTGAAAGTCGATAAGGCCCGAAATTGGGCGCGGGCACTGCGATGCGAAATATGCCCAAGCCCATCAGAAAGCGCAGGCAGCACATCAATTTGGTGCGCACAGCCTAATGACTAACGTGCTGCTGACAGGCTGTGCACTCAGCAAGAGGCCCCAGTTTGCGTCACTGGAGCGAGCCTGCCTTTACTTAAAGCTAGCCTGTCACTTTTCAAGGCAGTCTCTAGCAATTAAAGCTGAACTACCTTCTAAAAAAAAAATTAAAATCCTTCAGAACTAGGCAGTCTGCAGCTCTTAACGTTGAACTGCCTTCTGCTGATCAGAAATGCTAAAAGTGCTTTAGCACTAACACAAATGGCTCAACAGGCCAGGGAAAGGGCACCCAGGGTCTCGGATGCAGCACTCCAGCTTTGTGCAGGGGGGTCAACACTGGAAGAGAGGTCCTCTACCCACAGAGGCCAGGAGGCCCTCCAGAAAGAAGGATGTGGGGTCAGTGTCGCCCCCAGGACCTGGCTCCAGTGCCCAAAAAAGTTTCATGACCTCAGACGAGTGATCAAGGTCAGTGAATGCATCTTAAAATTTCATCTCCTACCAACTGCACCACTAGCCTCACACACTGTTCAATGCACGACAACCCTCCATCACTCACCTACCAACAATCTCTACCAAACACGAGGCTCACCTCACAATCCTAGATTCACCTCACTCCCTTGGAGGAGACGGTGCTGGCCATTCTTGGCAGGGGCATGACTAAGCCCTTGGCCAGTGGTAGAGCTGAAAGAATACAAGATGCTGGTATCCTCATACGTTATTCTCTTTCTCATATCCCACTTCCCCTCATCCACAATATCTTCTGATGCACAAGCTGCATATGGTGTAATCGTGCATCTCTTGCTTTACTGCGCCCCACCCCCCGCCCGCCCCTCACCACAACTCCATACTTGTGCCTTCCTCATTTCACACACCCAAGATATGCAGCCTGCCCAGCCAGTGGTTGGCCAAGAAGAAGGAGAGGAGAGTGAAGAAGAAGAAGGAGCATCGTCACTCGATTTCACAATCCCAGTCTATATAAAGGGACTGTAACAAACAATGGCAAATCGTACTTGATATAACTATCAGCTATTGCCTTGTGTTAACTATCGATGGCGAATGTCTCCTACAGACGGACTGTAAATAAAGGCCTAAAGGACATGTCATTGAACGTTCGAGAATGTGAAAGTTCAGGGACCATCTCACAACATTCATGCCACCATTTTTAATTGTTGATCATTTATTTACCAGCATTAAAGGTAATTAAAGGGCCTTAATGGAAATGTAGAGAAAAGACTATGTAGTAAGTAAATAAATTGTAATTAAAATGATTTCTTTATTCCAAAGTACAAGGGTAGTTCTGCGCATTCATATCTGTATCAGTGACATTTTAATATACAGTAAAAATGAGAAATAGCCAGTAATATTGAAAGCTCTAAAAAGAGCTTCCATTGTAATATGAAAAAGCTTAGGTGGAATGATTTCAAATCCTCTTCATTCAACCGTTCACTGTTGAATTTCCAGGTAAAGTTGTCTCCTTGATACCCTTCCGTTTAGTTAATTTAGGCAATCAGATTGGGGACAAATAAAAATATTCTCCACGATACGCTCTTTTCTGACAATAGGCGGAATAAACTGCATGAAAATTCACCCTCAGAAAGCTTAGTATCATTATCATTGTTGTAAACCCAGTCACACATAGTCCTCAGGAACAGTACACAATCCCCTGCCATTAGTATCTGCAGTTATACACTCCATTCATTATCATACCCAGTGGTGTCCAACTATGCAGCCCCAAGCACTGGCTGTCCAGCCCTTGAATCCCAGGCAACTCAGTCCTATTTGTGGCTTTTATTTCTTACTCACTGGTTTATTCTGTTTGAATTTCAATGTCATGGACACTTGGAAAGGGCTATTCCTACTGTTGTCACCTCATTGGTGGATAAATCCTGAATCAGAATTTCATGATCTGTTCATTTCAGCAACATGAGGTTTATGCAGGCTATGTACCTATGCAGCCCACAAAGTCAAAGAAAAAAACCTTAAGTGCCCCTTTACTTTACTACCAAAAGTTGTAGGCCCTGAAATTGTGTCGGAGTGCTCTCAATCACCTGCCATAACTATGGCAGGAGACCAGGAGAACCCCGATGGAGTTGATTCAAGATTTTGATTCAAGATCTATCTCACTGAATGGGAAAACCTGACTTGCTCAAATTGGGGCACTTGATGGGATAATCTAGCAACACAGCATCTTTGGAGAGGGACCAAAAAAAGTGGTGGAACCAGTATCGTTCTATAGAAGTGCAGTTCCTTGCAGGGAATGGCAGCTCTGCTCTTCCATGTTGAGAGAAAATAACGGCAATGTGTGGCCGCATCATAAATGTAAAGGGGCAGGCAAACATTATACATTGAAAAAAATAGATGACGATACTACAAAATGCATTTCAGTTAAGATAGTGCTACTAGTTTTATTAAAAGTTGGAAGAAAATATCAAAGACATCACATCAAAGCTGAAGCTCCTTGAAGGGGCAAACCAAATCCAAATTGATTGCTCTTCCTTAAGGCAAGAAATACAAGTGACAAGTACTTTGAGGGTTATTTGAAATCGGTTGCTGCTTGTTGAAAGTAATTTCAATAGGATATTCTTTATCAAATTTTCAGAGCACGTACAATAGAAAGTATCCTGTGGATGCAGACAGTCACAACTGCTGTAATCTCCCTTTCCCATTCGAATGATGGCTTCTGCATGCTGGTAGTGTGAAGACTAACAATATGTCGAAAGCACATTTCAGATGGTCAAGGTTGCTGTTTGCGCTGCAAACATGCTTATTATGCCAAGAGTATTAAGACAGCGCAAGATAACTCCACGCAGAAAAGACCAGCGTGCTGTCTACTAGCTATTTAATCATCGCAGCGTTTGCAAAATTTTATTCCTCTTATTGGTGTTAACCTGAGGCAACTCAATTGCTGTCAGCCTAGACTGACGTGTCCTCCAAACGTATTTTTAAGCTTGTTAGTATGTACGCCAACACGCTATGAGTGGCCTTGTCGATGCACTCAGCAAAATTGTCCTCCAGCTCTCTAAAAGTTATTTATTCTGCTAACTGCGACATTTTCACAAAACAAGCCACAAGCAACATATGTTGATTAATGTTAAAATCTGCATTTTAGTATCAGATCTCTGCTAATGCATTCCATTACTTTTCCCAAACTACCATGCCTAGAGAAAATCTTTGAAATGCATGGAACGTTAAGATTACAATTCACTGAATACTAATGCATTTCATTGTGTTTTGTATTGGTTTGACAATATATTTTCTACTTCTCATTACTAGGGACACAGTCGCAAGCCAATTATCCTAAGTGTTACTGAACATGGCTTATATCGAATAGATGGCATGTAACTTTAAATAAAAATTACCTTGATCTTTGCAGGATGTATTGGACAATAGAAAAAGTACTGAGCTCTTTGCTGCTAATGCTCGAAATCCATTTAGGCTCAGTCATGGCTTGCAGAGGGAGATGAGTTAACAAGCTCTCGGAGCATTGTACCTGGTAATTACAACTTTATGATCTTTTAAGGACAGGGTGATGATCTGGAGAACAGTACTGGGCGTGACAGGATGAGAAATGCTCAAAGATTTGAATGTTTCAATTTTTTTTTACTTTGTGGCATTATTCTGTTGTAGTCGACTTTTTATTCTTTCTTCAACTCCTCTCCTTCCTTGCATGGTCATGATCGACCGAGGGACCAGGTCGTGGTCATCTTCTAGACGGCTATTGACCATCTCATCCTCCTCCATTTTTTAGCTCTGCATGGTTTCATTTTTAACGGTGCTGATGAAGCCTGTAGGTTTTGCAGTTAGAAGAAACGTGAAAGATAACGCCAAAAACAAGTAAGTCAGTCCACAAAAGGGACAGGGTGCGTTGTTTATTTTTTCCCCCTATGTTTCTGAGGAGCGAAGCGAGATTTAGCCAAGCAGAATTTGATTTGAATGTTACTCTGTATGTTCGCTTGCTGTCTGTTAAGTAAAGCAGCTTAATTATTCGTGCCTGGCCTCAACATACCAACTGTTTCTCAGTCCGCCTTCGAAAAATTTGGACAAACGTATAAGGGCACTTGTGAGACACAAGAATTAAAACCTCCTGGATCTAGGGTCCAGCGAAAATGAGGAACTGAAAGATATTAGTATTAGTAAAAAAGTGGTACTGGAGAAATTAATGGGACTGAAAGCCAATAAATCCCCTGGACCTGATGACCTACATCTTAGGGTTTTGAAAGAGTTGGCTATAGAGATAGTGGATGCGTTGATTGTCATTTTCCAAAATTCCATAGATTCCAGAACGGTTCCCGCAGATTGGAAGGTAGCAAATGTAACCCCACTATTTAAGAAAGGAGGGAGAGAGAAAATGGGGAACCACAGACCAGTTCGCCTGACATCAGTAGTAAGGAAAATGCTAGAATCTATTATTAAGGACATGGTAACAGGACACATAGAAAATAATAATAGGATTGGGCAGAGTCAACGCGGATTTATGACAGGGAAATCGTGTTTGACAAATCTGTTAGAATTTTTTGAGGTTGTAACTAGCAGAATAGATAAGGAGGAACCAGTGGTTTATTTATATTTTCAGAAGGCATTCGATAAGGTGCCACACAAAAGGTTATTAAACAAAATTAAGGGTCATGGGATTGGGGGTAATATACTAGCATGGATTGAGGATTGGTTAACGGACAGAAAACAGAGAGTAGGAATAAACGTGTCATTTTCGGGTTGGCAGGCTGTAACTAGTGGGGTACCACAAGGATCAGTGCTTGGGCCCTGCGTCCGTTTTCAGGAAATTTGTTGCGACTAGTCGGAGAATACGCTGCGAAAACTCCAATTAGTTTTTCAGGCTCTGCAGTGGCCTAACCAGTGGTCCTTACAGGGATCGCTGGAGGCCGAAGTAACTGGCAGGTAGGTTTTTTTTTAACTTACCTTAATGTGGAGGCAGAAGGAGTAGCAGTGTGTGGGGACTGAAACTGGGTGGAAATAGGGGGAAATACCATGGACTGTGAATATGGCAGGTGGGCAGCTGTGGGTTTGGTTTTTTTAAATTCGTTTTTATGGGATGTGGGCGTCGCTGGCAAAGCCAGCATTTATTGCCCATCCCTAGTTGCCCTTGAGATGGTGGTGATGAGCCGCCTTCTTGAACCGCTGCAGACCGTGTGGTGAAGGTACTCCCACAGTGCTGTTAGGTAGGGAGCTCCAGGATTTTGACCCAGTGACGATGAAGGATCGGCGATATACTTCTAAGTCAGGATGGTGTGTGACTTGGAGGGGAACTTGGAGGTGGTGGTGTTCCCATGCGTCTGCTGCCACGGCAGGGTTGTCACAGGAAAATAATGGCAACCGTTTTTTGAGGCCAATGGCCTCACCGCCCCATGCCAGATTCGTGTGCGTTTGTTCAGGAAAAACCAGGCCTTCAGGTCTCGTATCTCAGACCTCCTCGTTCGTCCCAACTCTGTCGGCCTTCTAGAGTGTCTTCACTGGTCTCATCACCGAGGTAAAATGTTTGGTAATGTGCCCAGGATAATGAATAGAAAATTCTAGTCTGTCAATTATATTTAAGCCAGTGAAATTATTCTTACGCCTCCACAAGATTTATTTTCAATTCTCAATAAGTGATAGCCCATCACATCAGACCCTGTTCTAGTCTAACCTATTAAGCAAATGTATTAGCTGAACAATGAGCACGTCAATGTGTAACAATGGTACAACTTATTTACAGCAGAAATTGTATCTATCTCCTCAAATGAGAAAATAACTAAAGGTCACAAATTTAAAAGCTAGCTTCAATCTATAAACTGGGCTGGGGAATTTTAGCTATGAGGAAAGATTGGATAGGCTGGGGTTGTTTTCTTTGGAACAGAGGCGGCTGAGGGGAGAACTAATTGAGGTGTATATAATTATGAGGGGCCTAGATAGAGAGTGGACAGGAAGGACCTATTTCCCTGAGCAGAGGGGTCAATAACCAGGGGGCATAGATTTAAAGTAATTGGTCGGAGGTTTAGAGGGGATTTGAGGAGAAATGTTTTCACCCAGAGGGTGGTGGGGGTCTGGAACTCACTACCTGAAAGGGTGGTAGAGGCAGAGACCCTCATCACATTTAAAAAGTAATTGGATATGCACCTGAAGTGCTGTAACCTACAAGGCTACGAACCAAGTGCTGGAAAGTGGGATTAGGCTGGATAGCTCTTTGTCGGCCGGCACGGACAAGATGGGCCAAATGGCCTCCTTCTGTGCTGTAAATTTCTATGATTCTATGAAACTGTTATATACAGAGCTCCTCTCCTTCTTGTCTTCTTACAAGCTATGGGAGCTAGCTAAAACATACCTACCTCTCCCTACAAAGAACTCAGTTTGTTCAATTTAACCACACTCTGGACTGTTTACGACTCGCTCCTTTTTACAGCTCTCAACTTATTGCCAAAGCTCATTGCAAATTTATAACTGCCAGCCTCATGCAAAAATAACAATCCATCACAGGCATAACAGAATGAATCACAAAGTCTGTCTGTATTTGAAAATTGTGTGGCAGGCTGTCTCTCAAGCCTGTTACCAGGGAAACTATCAGGACGAATTTTGCAACATACGTTACAAAGCAGGCTAGGCCTGCCGGTGGCTTTTTGAAGCCTCGTGTGTTGTTTGTGCCCGATTTAAAAGAACAGCAACCAGGCCAAAACAAAACAGAACTGTTTCATATTTCTCACACACAGACACGGGCCCAAAAGTTGTCCGGTAACTGGGGAACTAAGAATAATATGCGGCAACAATCGTCATTATGCAAGATGTTGCCAAATCACAGAGTAGATAAAATCATAAACATGCTTTGAAAAAGAAAATTTACTTGAGGGGGAT
Organism: Squalus acanthias; assembly: GCA_030390025.1. NCBI lineage: Eukaryota > Metazoa > Chordata > Chondrichthyes > Squaliformes > Squalidae > Squalus > Squalus acanthias. Next base: position 62,948,622 of record CM059437.1, read on the forward strand.
GGGAGCAGTAGATGCGAGGAAGCTATTGAGAGAGGTTGGCTACTGACATTAGGCGTCAAATTAAGCCATAATAGCATTTAAATTAGTTAGAGAAACACAAGCGAATGTCTCATCTGAACCAGATGACAGGAGACTCAAGAGCAGACAAACCACACCATGAAAAGAAAGTGTGCTGCCTACATCACATTCATGGACACTAAACAAACATTGTAATTTATACTGCTGCCAACAGATGTTCAGGTAATTTTATAACTCAGTGATTATGAATAACCCAATCCAGTTAAAAGTGTACTTGCAATACAGGCTCAAAGTGGTACGGGGCCAAACAATTATGCAGGCACACAGAGATCTATTTCAAAAATTGAGTTGTTTGACAGAGGTACACTGGATCAGGATTGATCAACAAGTTATAATCTGTAATCTAACATTCAGAAAAATACCATTTGCATTGTGAGAAAAACTAAAAATGGAGCAAGGGAGCCAGAGAGGTTTGTAGCACTTGTCTGTGCAGGTTCTTTGCCAGAGCATTCTAAACTAAATCCCACTGGCCTGCTCTCTCCCCATAGCCCATTACCTTCCGCTGCTTTAACTATTTATTTGTTCTTCCCTTAAACGATGCAACATTCTCTGCTTCAGTTACTCTCTGAGGCAAAGCATTTCATGCTCTAACGGCTCTTTACATGAAGAAATGTCTCCTAATCTCTGTTCTTACTTTCTTAATGATAATTTTTAAATCGATTAAGCCTCATTACTGAGTCCCCAACAAAAGGAAATGGTTTTTACCTTTCCATGCTATCAAAACCCTTCATGATTTAAAAAAAATTCTATTAAGTCTTCTCTTAGCCTTGTCCACTCTTATGGAAATAGTCACTGGTGTCATTGTGATGAATCTACACTCCGTGCTCTCTAAGGCTTTAGAGTCCTTTCTATAATGGAGCATCCATCATTGTGCACAGTACTCTAACTGTAGCCTAAGCTTTGCCTCATATAAATGTATTACTACCTCTTTACTGTTTGACACTATTTATAAAACCCAAATTGCTATTGGCTGCTTTATGACTTTATCTAACTGTACTCACACTTTCAAAGAATTATGTATTTGCACCTCTAGCTCTCTCTGTTCCTTTATACCCTTCAACATCTTTCCGTTGACTGTATAAGAACATAAGAAATAGGAGCAGGAGTAGGCCATTCGGCCCTTCGAGCCTGCTTCGCCATTCAATGAGATCATGGCTGATCTTCTGCCTCAACTCCATTCACCGGCCCTATCGCCATATCCCTTGATGCCTTTACTTGTCAGAAATCTATCGACTTCTGTTTTGAATATACCCAATGACTGAGCCTCCACAACCCTCTGGGGTAGAGAATTCCAAAGATTCACCACCCTCTGTGTGAAGAAATTTCTTCTCATCTCAGTCCTGAATGGCCTACCCTTTAGGCCTCTGGTTCTAGACTCCCCAGCCAAGGGAAACATTCTCCCAGCATCCACCCTATCAAGCCCTGTAATAATTTTGTATGCTTCAATGAGATCCCCTCTCATTCTTCTGAATTCAAGAGAATACAGGCCTAGTTTACTCAATCTCTTCTCATACGACAGTCCCGCCATCCCAGGAATCAATCTTGTGAATCTTCATTCCACTCCCTTTATGGCAAGTATATCCTTCCTTAGGTAAGGAGACCAAAATTGTACATAGTACTCCAGGTGTGGTCTCACTAAGGCCCTATATAATTGGAGTAAGACTTCTTTACTCTGTACTCAAATCCTCTTGTAATGAAGGCCAACATACCATTTGCCTTCCTAATGGCTTGCTGCACCTGCACATTCACTTTCAGTGACTCATGTACAAGGACACCCTGGTCACTTTGAGCATTTGCATTCCCTAATCTTTCACCATTTAGGAAATACTCTGCCTTTCTGTTTTTTCTACCAAAGTGGATAACTTCACATTTATCCACATTATATTCCATTTGCCATGTTCTCGCCCACTCACTGAGCCTGTCAAGATCCCCTTGAAGCCTCTTCACATCCTCTTCACAACTGACACTGCCACCTAGCTTTGTATCAGCAGCAAATTTGGAAATGTTACATTTAGTCCCCTCATCCAAATCATTGATATAGATTGTGAATAGCTGGGGCCCAAGCACCGATCCTTGCGGTACCCCACTAGTCACAGCCTGCCATCCTGAAAAAGACCCATTTATCCCTACTCTTTGTTTTCTGTCTGTTAACCAATTCTCAATCCATGCTAGTATATTACCTCCAATTCCATGTGCCCTAATTTTGTTCACCAACCTCTTGTGTGGGACCTTATCGAAGGCCTTCTGAAAATCCAAATACACCACATCTACCGGTTCCCCTTTGTCTACTCCATTAGATACATCCTCAAAGAACTCCAATAGGTTTGTCAAACAGGATTTCCCTTTCATAAATCCATGTGACTCTGCCCAATCTTACTATTAGTTTCTAAGTGCCCAGTTATTGCATCCTTTATAATAGATTCCATTCAGTATATTCCCATTCTTTGTTTATCCTACTGAAATGCAACACCTCACATTCCTCTGAGGGCTCAGAAGCCATAAAGGAAAATTGATGAACCAAAGAAAAATTGAACTCATTAAGAATTGTTGACAAGAGAAATTGTCATGAATTTTCTTCTTCCCAATGGAAATGGTAGTTGGGAGGTTTCTATAACGGGAGGCCTATCCGCAAAGCCAGATTAACCCCCGGGCAGAAAGTTGTAAATCTACCCCAATAGTTCAAGTTTGTAAGGCATGAATTTACTAATGGAAAATGTTTTAACAAGTTAGACGTGTCCATTCTTTCTGGCAACTGAAACTGAATGAAGCAAATTTCAAGTTATGCAGTTAACACGCCCTATGGGATTCTTTGGCGTTGTTTTGATTCAGAAGGATATCGCAAAACTATTATATGGGACTACATTGAAAGTGTTTACACATTGAAAGATGACATAATAGTGTGAAAATCATTCAAAGTGGAACACATTGTCAGATTTCAGAAGTACTACAAGGATCAACCTGAAAATTATCCAAAACAAATGTGTATCTAGAGTCAGAGTTGATAATTGTGGATAATATCATCACTAATATGAAAGCCGCAGCTACTCAGCACATGCTACATCCACTATGCAAGAAAGATGAGCAGAAACTTCTAGATATGGTAAAGTAATTGGGTACGTTTAACTAAATCTCGGTGGAATCACCAATAGAAAAAGACGGAGAAGCTTAAAGAGAATGCTCACAACTCAAAGGACCTCTGAATGATACTAGAAGGCCAAAACAAATTTCAGCTGGTGGATCAGGTCCTGTGAATGTATGTCTTGTAGTGACCCAGTCACGTACACTGACTGACGCTGAGGTACCATATACAGAACAAGAAGGAACTATTAAGCATTACATTAGTTTATGAAAGGTTTAATCCACCTGCGTACAGCCACATTATTAAAGTTGAAATAGACCAAAAGCTACTAATTGCTCTATTTGTGAAGCCTTTGAATGATTGCTGTTTGCCAAAATAAAGGACAATAATCAGGTTACAGAAGTATGACATGAGGGTATCCTATGCACTGAGCAGATTATTCTACACCACTCGTGCACTATGAACAGCAGTGATCCAGTACGCAAAAGCCAGTGAACACGGAGCCACAAACATTCAGGCATATATTGGCACAGTTATTATGGCCATGCCAACGTTAAGTTAATCAGAAAGGAATGAGACCTTTGGGATTCTCAAACAAATAGCAATGGAGAAGTGGCCGTAAGTAAAACAGTATTGTTCTCCAGAAATTCAAGAGTACTGGAATTGTAAGCAGGAGTTAACGGTAATAGATTAAATAGTGTAAAAAGGAAGTAAGATTGCTTTGAAAAGAGATGCTACATTGAAACAATTCCATCGTGAGAGTACCACCTGCAGATGTGGTTTTGCAGTTACACTGTTTTAGAGCAGAGGTGTTCAAAAAATATGTTCCTGCGCATTTGATGGATCTCTGCTACTGAACAGAATTAAATGAGAAATATTTGTTTTCCAACTGTCACCATTTTGAATTTATGTTCCGTAATGCACATTTGACAGCTTTTGTGATTATACACACACTCCTCTGTCTTTCATCATTTCGTGGCTGTCTATTACAATTTTGGATTTTTTTTTGGAACTATTTTCTCTCTCCCCAGTTGCTCACCAGTGATTCCTATAAGTGGAACACATCCCTTAAAATCTGGAACGTGTACCTTTCTGATAATCTGCCCTGGGGCACATACCCAAAGATTAACCCCTACTTTCAGTGATCTGTTCCCTGGATTCATCGTAAGCTGATGCTATTATAATAAATATTCTCCAAATATAGAATGAAGCAAATTATATATTTACTTACAGTTAAAGAGTGGGCCAACTTGCACCTACCAGCTGACCTCGCACTATAATGTACATGAACTAACGGTGCAAGTGCTCTGGTGACTTAAAAGCCGCTGGTCCCTTTAAAACTGTACTGCGATGAGGGATAGAAATGGTTGCAGCAGGACCAGGATGACCAAGAGTACCCTTTCAGGATGAAGCTTTTGAGGTCTTGCTGCAGAAGGTCCTGGAGAGAATCATAGTCCCATTTTTCTTGGAGTGAAGGGGCATTCTCTCTGAAGAGTAGCATTAGAGTAGCCTGGAAGGAGGTAGCTGTCTCACTTGTGACCAGATCCAGGGAACAAGTTAACAACAACAACAACAACAACAACTTGTATTTATATAGCACCTTTAACATAGTAAAACGTCCCAAGGCACTTCACAGGAGCGTTATAAAACAAAATTTGACACTGAGCCACATAAGAAGATATTAGGGCAGATTACCAAAAGCTTGGTCAAAGAGGTAGATTTTAAAGGAGAGAGGCGAGGTAGAGAGGCAGAGAGGTTTAGGGAGGGAATTCCAGAGCTTAGGGCCTTGGCAGATGAAGACACGGCCACCAATGGTTGAGTGATTAAAATCAGGGATGCTCAAGAGAAACGTTCTGGTCTCGGGAAGGTTACCAAGGTAAGCGTGCTCACAATTTGCTTAATTTTACAGTATTGCAGTATGATGCCTCTTAATACTAAGTTATCTGGTCAGCCTGTATTGCATGCCTCTTCTAATCCTGCCCGCTATCACCAGCAGATAGAGCGAGATGACCAGTGAAGCACACATAAGTCCGATTTAGGCAACGCTGAATTGCAGTTCTCTCAGCTAACACTCGAAGATGGCAGATAGCGAGCAGCTTTAAGAAGGGTTGAATAGCTTAGACACCATGAAATGAACAACAAACTCATTGGGTCAACTTGCAGCTACTTGATGCAATTACCAACCAGACTTCCTTTTAGACAACAGGAACCAACATGACTGAACAGGTCACCCATCCAGCGCCCATTTCATATGGGCATTGATTTTATAACAACACTGTTCAGGCTCTGAGATTGCATTATGAGTCATTAACACTTTTCGAGACCTTAATGAGCCTAGTGCATGCCTGGTGCTCAGACCCTCAGTTCCACTGGTGGTTCTCCACGGCAACAGGTACACAGCAGGCCTCAAGCTTCTAGACCCCCAATAAAATAGGTTGCTCTAAATTCTTATGCGTCTGAATAATGCATCTGTGACTTTCTTGGTACATCTGTGGCCTGCAAACTGGTGATACTGCGAATGTCCCCAGCACTAACCTGGAAGGAGCTCAACACGTAAGGATTTAGAGCCACACTGACTTTGACAGCCGCTAACAGCGTCGAACTGAAGTGAAGACAAAGCTCTATCTTAGGCCTCTCTGATGAACCTCAGCTTCCTTAGGCATCTCCTCTGATATTTCCAGTCAGTTGCGGCAGGTAGCCTGGTATTGGAGATCTACTGTTTAGAGTAGAGGTGGGACTTGACAGCACGACACACATGCCGCCTCACATCTGCTCTTGTTGGTCCTTTCCTGCTAACTCCAGTGCTAGTGGCTCACTGAATGCAGTTCCTGTAATGGCCAAAAGCATAGAAAATACTAATGTAGGAAAAGTAGAAACAAATCCATCAAAATAGAATAGGGCAAAAACACTGAATTGATGCACGACCTGCTATTTTGGATGTCGCCACTCTTATTAACGCCCTCTCCAAAGCACGCACGGCAGAACGTGGGTCCAGCGGTACGACGGACCCCTCCTTCCAGCGCTCTTAAAGGGACACACGCAACTTTCAGGTAAGTTTAGATTTTTGCTTTTGTGCTGGTTTCTTTACATTTTATTGGAGTAGTGGCTTGGTGTAATACATTTAAAAAGTGTGAAGGGAGTGCAGGGAGTGCTGCTGGACGTTTGCAAGGCTTTGACTCTTTAAGGAAGGTCTCTGAGGAGACCACTTTCTCCTAGTCCTGGGGGCTCTAGTTTAGTGGCTCTCAATGTTTTTTGGTTGAAGGATCCCTTTTCAAATGGATTAGTAATCACGGACCCCCCAATTAAATTATAATACTATATAACACTCATAATATGAAAGAGCTGCATGTAAAGAGTATTTTAATAATATTTTTTTAAAAACAGGTATTTACTGACAGGTATCAGTGAGGTGGGTGTGCCTGTTTCTCACACCAATTCTGGGCACTCCGCAGCAACAGATGGCCACTATTAGCCACTTAGTGCTGGACAATTTTTAAAGCTGTCTGCAGGCTGGCCAAGGTGAGTGAGGGCACGAGGACCCGTGCGTATGCTGGGATGCTGTTGGAAGCGTGACTCACCGCCATACTGTCCCACTGGCATGTTCTGTAACAGCTGCACTGTGGGATTGTACGTGTTTGCGTGTTTGAAGAGCCCCGCAAGCGCTCTGATCACGTGTCGGGAGGATGACACAGGGTCGCGGCGACAGGGAGAGGAATTGACTCAACCGGCAGGGAGCGCTCGTTGCAAAGTGAGTGAGAGCTGTGGGTCTCTGAGGAGGCGGGCCCAGCCGTTGAGAATAATTCGCAAGAACTGAATCAGTGTCGGTTTTATAAAGAGGAGCAGGCTTGAAATTACCTGCGGTCGCGGACCCCCTGGAAAGTCACTACGGACCCCCAGACCACAACCAGTGACCACAACCCCAATTTCCCTTTCCACATTTGTCCCACACCTTACCTTCCCTCTGTTACTGAGCATTACTGCGTCCGCTTGGCCACCATGCTGAAATAAAAGCCACCACAAAGCAAACCTTCCAATCCAACTTTATCCATATATATATCCAAAAAATCAACTAATCACCCTTGTGCATTCCCTTAGTGACTGTCTTGCATGTGCCTTTGCCTATTGTAGTGCTCTTACACAGCGCTACCCCAGTGGCTGCAGCATGGCTGGTGGAAGGCTGCTGACTTTCAGTGGGGGACACTGCAGATGGCCTTGCAGGACGATCTTGAGGAGCTGGTGGCTGGGGGTGTGAAATCGAGTGACGGTGTTTCTTCTTCTTCTTCTTCACTCTCCTCGCCATTTTCTTGGTCACCCACTGGCTGGGCAGGCTGGATTTCTTGGGAGTCTCAAATGAGGAAGGCACAATAGTAGGGTTGTGGTGAGGGGTGGGAGTAAAGCAAGAGATGCGTGATTACACCATGTGCAGCTTGTAAATCAGAAGATATTGTGGGGTGAGGGGGAAATGGGATGTGAAAAGGAGGCTAACGTATGAGGATACAGGCATCTTGTATTCTTTCAGCCCCGCCGCTGGTCAAGGGCTCAGCTATGCCCCCGCCAAGAATGTCCAACACCGTCTCCTCCAAGGGGATGAGGTGAAGCTAGGAATGTGAGGTATGCCTCATGTTCGGTAGAGATTGTTTGTAGGTGAGAGTTGGGGGGGGTCGTGCATTGGGCAGTGTGTGAGGCTAGTGATGCAGTTGGTAGGAGACGGCTTTTGAAGATGCATTCGTTGACCTTGACCACTCGTCTGAGGTCATGAAACTTCTTTTGGCAATGAAATCAGGTGGTGGGGGCGACACTGCTGGCAGTGACCGCCTCGGCGACCTGGTCCCACATCCTTCTTTCTGGAGGGCTTCCTGGCCCCCTGTGGGTAGAGGACCTTTCTTCCAGTGTTCACCCCTGCACAAAGCTTGAGTGCAGGATCCGAGACCCTGGGTGCCCTTTCCCTGGCCTGTTGAGCCATTTGGGTTAGTGCTGAAGCACTTTTACCATTTTTGATCAGCAGAGGGCAGTTCACCTTTAAGAGGTGCAGACTGCCTTTAAGAGGTGCAGGCTAGCTTTAAGTAAGGTTAACCTCGCTCAAACATCGCCAACTTCAGCGCCCTGCTTGTGCCCGTGCCTGTTTCTCAGCGCTATGGAATTTCACCCCCTCTGTGTTTTGAAACACTGAATGCCAGCGCGAGTCAACATAAAAAAGAAACAAATGGTAAAAGAAGCCATTGGGGAAAAAAAGCTTGGTTTCCTTGTTTAGAGCAACACTGATGTATATCAGAGCTGTTAAACTTCCAATGACAACACAAACCATATTGACCTCCGAAGTATCTCGATGACAGACCAAAACTGAAGACTGCTTGAGATCAGGCTTATCAAAGGTTTAAAACTGCTTTATGAGTTAAGATTTAACAAAGCCCAAATTGTGTAACAGTGATGTAAGATAAACCACAATCCTTTGACACATTGTGATATTCACTATCCTTTGACACATTGTGATATTCACTATCCTTTGGCACGTTGTGATATTCACTATCCTTCGGCACTCTGTGATATTCACTATCCTTTGCTACGCTGTGATATTCACTATCCTTTGGCGCGTTGTGATATTCACTATCCTTTGCTACGCTGTGATATTCACTATCCTTTGGCGCGTTGTGATATTCACTATCCTTTGGCACGTTGTGATATTCACTATCCTTCGGCACGCTGTGATATTCACTATCCTTTGGTACGCTGTGATATTCACTATCCTTTGACACATTGTGATATTCACTATCCTTTGGCACGTTGTGATATTCACTATCCTTTGTCACGCTGTGATATTCACTATCCTTTGCTACGCTGTGATATTCACTATCCTTTGGCGCGTTGTGATATTCACTATCCTTTGGCACGTTGTGATATTCACTATCCTTTGACACATTGTGATATTCACTATCCTTTGGCACGTTGTGATATTCACTATCCTTCGGCACGCTGTGATATTCACTATCCTTTGGTACGCTGTGATATTCACTATCCTTTGGCACGCTGTGATATTCACTATCCTTTGGTACGCTGTGATATTCACTATCCTTTGGCACGTTGTGATATTCACTATCCTTTGGTACACTGTGATATTCACTATCCTTTGGTACGCTGTGATATTCACTATCCTTTGGCACGTTGTGATATTCACTATCCTTTGGTACACTGTGATATTCACTATCCTTTGGCGCGTTGTGATATTCACTATCCTTTGGTACACTGTGATATTCACTATCCTTTGGCACGTTGTGATATTCACTATCCTTTGTCACGTTGTGATATTCACTATCCTTTGGTACACTGTGATATTCACTATCCTTTGTCACGTTGTGATATTCACTATCCTTTGGTACACTGTGATATTCACTATCCTTTGTCACGTTGTGATATTCACTATCCTTTGTCACGTTGTGATATTCACTATCCTTTGGTACACTGTGATATTCACTATCCTTTGGCGCGTTGTGATATTCACTATCCTTTGGTACACTGTGATATTCACTATCCTTTGGCACGTTGTGATATTCACTATCCTTCGGCACGTTGTGATATTCACTATCCTTTGGCACGTTGTGATATTCACTATCCTTTGGCACGTTGTGATATTCACTATCCTTTGGTACACTGTGATATTCACTATCCTTTGGTATGCTGTGATATTCACTATCCTTTGGCGCGTTGTGATATTCACTATCCTTTGGTACACTGTGATATTCACTATCCTTTGGTACGCTGTGATATTCACTATCCTTTGGCACGTTGTGATATTCACTATCCTTTGGTACACTGTGATATTCACTATCCTTTGTCACGCTGTGATATTCACTATCCTTTGGCACGTTGTGATATTCACTATCCTTTGTCACGCTGTGATATTCACTATCCTTTGGCACGTTGTGATATTCACTATCCTTTGGTACGCTGTGATATTCACTATCCTTTGGCACGTTGTGATATTCACTATCCTTTGGTACACTGTGATATTCACTATCCTTTGTCACGCTGTGATATTCACTATCCTTTGGCACGTTGTGATATTCACTATCCTTTGTCACGCTGTGATATTCACTATCCTTTGGCACGTTGTGATATTCACTATCCTTTGTCACGCTGTGATATTCACTATCCTTTGGCACGTTGTGATATTCACTATCCTTTGGCGCGTTGTGATATTCACTATCCTTTGTCACGCTGTGATATTCACTATCCTTTGGCACATTGTGATATTCACTATCCTTTGGTACGCTGTGATATTCACTATCCTTTGGCACTTTGTGATATTCACTATCCTTTGGTACACTGTGATATTCACTATCCTTTGGCGCGTTGTGATATTCACTATCCTTTGGTACACTGTGATATTCACTATCCTTTGGCACGCTGTGATATTCACTATCCTTTGGCGCGTTGTGATAATCACTATCCTTTGTCACGCTGTGATATTCACTATTCTTTGGCACGTTGTGATATTCACTATCCTTTGTCACGCTGTGATATTCACTATCCTTTGTAACAAAAATGTGTGGGTTAGGTGATTTGGCTATGATAAATTTGACCCTTAGGGGTAGAAATTAGGTTGCGCCCCATTTGGGGCGCAAATATCGTCCGCGCGCAAATATTAGCGCCTGGCGCTAATTATCGGCACTGACAGGAAACTTCACTTTTACCGCCCCGGGAGGTGAGTGGAGCGCTAAATTAGGCGCTGCACACCTCTCTTAAGGCGCAAAGGCCTAGGAGTGAGGCGCTAACTCAGCGCACGAGCGCAGCGCAGCTGCTGCCAGTTAGCGAGGGAACACAGACACACTGGCGCCGGACACTTCTTAAAGCGGGGGGGGCCACTTGCTCCCCAGCCACACCCTGCTCATTGCAGCCTTGAATCTCAGCCTGGAGAGACCTGTAATCCATTTTGCTGCCAAGCATGGAGAGGGTGAGAGAACGCGCTCATCGCTTCACCGAGCGGGCCTTGGATGCTCTGGTTGACGCAGTGGAGCGCAGACGATGCATGCTGTTCCCGGAGAGTGGTAGGAGGCCTTTGCCACGCGAGTTCAGAAGAGTGTGGAGGGAGGTGGCTCAGAGCATCTCCTCCAGGAGCATGGTGCCCAGGACCCATGTCCAGTGCCGCAAAAAGTTCAACGACCTCACTCGGGTCGTCAGGGTGAGTGGCTTTTTCTCAATACCTCTCCATCCCTCCATCTCAACCTCACTCTATGGCCAGAGGGTCTTAAAACCCCAATGCACAACACTCATGCAACACCTATGGCCCTTTCATCAAACACACACACACATTCCACACTTTGCATACAGTAAGGGCTATTCACCTATGGGAGGCACATCAGGCAAGACCATGGCTGCATACAGTAAGGGCTATTCACCTATGGGAGGCACATCAGGCAAGACCATGGCTGCATACAGTAAGGGCTATTCACCTATGGGAGGCACATCAGGCAAGACCATGGCTGTATATTGACTCAGATGCTGCCCTTTTTCTTGCAGGCTAAGCTGGCTCATAATCGGAGACAGCAGCAACGGACGGGTGGAGGGCGGCTTCAGCTGCAACCCCTCAGCGATCTGGAGGAGCGCGTCCACAGGATTGTGGCAAGCCGGGTGATCGGTCCCGTCGCCACTGGAGACGCCGACCCCGTTGTGGTCAGCAATGGTAAGGTCATCACCTTTTTGTCCTCTGTCCTTCCACTTGTCCCTCCCAATACCAGCCTTTGACACTTTCAATCCAACTTGCTAACTCGCTGCACTTATTCCTCCCTTACTGCCACCCTGTCCTCACGCTAAAGCCACTCTTGTACCTCCCTGCTTTCAGATGGTGATTCACCAGCTGAGGAGATGGTCCCTGAAGCTGCCACTGGGAGTGATGCTGCAGCTGAGGAGGAAGAGGAAGCCGGAGCATCAGTGCCACCCTCTCCCGAGGAAGCCCATGGCCACACTGGGAACACGCCTTCCCCGGAGGGGAGCAGGGGGGAAGGGGCTGATGATGGTGAAGTTCCAGGACCCAGCGGGCTGCAGCAACGCCATGGGGGGTGGAGGGAAGAACGGGGGAGCAGGGGGGAAGGGGCTGATGATGGTGAAGTTCCAGGACCCAGCGGGCTGCAGCAACGCCATGGGGGGTGGAGGGAAGAACGGTGGAGCAGGGGGGAAGGGGCTGATGATGGTGAAGTTCCAGGACCCAGCGGGCTGCAGCAACGCCATGGGGGGGGGGAGGGAAGAACGGGAGCCTTCTCCCCAGAGGGAGAGTATGCCAGACACTCCTAATGCAATGGACGCAGAGGAGGAGCGGCTGATTGCAGAAATGAACAGTCATGCACACTGAGCTCATGGGTGCAGTGGGAAGGGTGCCCGAATGCATTGAGGCACTGGCAAGGAGTGTGGAGCACTTCGCTGTAGCACAGGCGGATGCCACACTAAAGCTTACTGCTGCAATTCAGTCACTGGCTGCCAGGAACCCATCTGAGCCTGCTCTCATGCAGACTCAGATTGAGGCCACGCGAGCACTGACTGCTGCCATCCTCGATGGTTCGTGCACATGTCCCCGGGGCTGTCACCGCGCCGCAGCAGGCCAGCAATCTGTTCTCCGGCAAATTGCTCCGGATGCTGAAGTGCTGCCCCGTGGGAGTGCCAGTGTGTCGGGCGAGCAGGGAGTTGCTGTCCTCTCTCACGATGACAGCATTCCTGCTGCCAACACTGTCACTTCTCCACTGCACTTGCCACCGCCTGTAGGACAGACTGCTGCCGCCCATGCAGAGTTGGTGCAGTCTGCAGCCGGGCCCTCCAGCCCCAGAAGTGGTCGAGGCCGTCCTTCAGGGGCATCTGCAGTGTCAGGGTCTGACAAGCAGCAGCCTTCCACCAGCCTTGCTGCAGCCACTGAGGTCCCATTACGGAGGAGCAGTAGGGTTAGAAGGGGGGAAGTGCGCAAGGGAAGGAGATCACCCTCGAAGGGCAAAAAGTAGGAGGTGTGCCAAAATGCTGGTCATTTTTTTATTAAAGGCCGAGGTTCATGGCCCAACTTTTGTTTAGTGTTTTGGACATTATCTCCAGGTTGTGAGAACCAGTTATGTTATTGACTGTTTTTTTGTGTTTATTTCTATGAGTTTGTCATGAGGAATTGACACACACAGAGTTTGTACAATAAATAAGTTTCTGTATTCAAAATATACATGGCTGGTGGTTGGAATTATTGGTGCCTTGGCCGGCTTAGGGGTTGCGTGCTGGGTTGATTCGTGTTTGTAGCACTGGCAGGGGCCCTAGAAGCGGCTTGCTATTAGTCGTTGACGGACGGCCCTTGCAGTTTGACCATTGTGGGCCGCCCTCCTGCCTTGGTGCTGCTGCTGATTATCGTCCTCGGCCTGTTCCTCCTCTTCCTCCTCCTCCTCTTGTGGTGCTGCAAGGCCTGGTGGCATTGGCTGCGTCCTGAGGATTGCCATGTTGTGCAACATGCAGCACACCACTACGAATTTGGAAACTTGCTCAGGCGAGTACTGCAGGGCTCCTCCGGAATGGTCCAGACAGCGGAATCGTTGTTTGAGCACGCCGATTGTGCGCTCAATAATGTTCCTCGTTGCTTGTTGGCTTTCCTGGTACCGCAGCTCAGCAGGGGTGTTTGGCGCACGGAGCGGTGTCATCAGCCAGGTGCTCAATGCGTACCCCTTGTCCCCCAGAAGCCAACCAACTGGCTGATGCGGTGCCTCGAAAATTTCTGCCACAGTACTCTGGCGCAGGATGAAAGCATCGTGGCAGCTGCCCGGATAGTGGGCATTGACAGCGAGAATCACCTGTCTGTGGTCACAGACCAACTGCACATTCAAGGAATGGAACCCCTTTCTGTTCCGGAACTCCTCTGCATTCTCTCGCGGAGCACGCAAAGCCACATGCGTGCAGTCAATGGCGCCCTGCACCATGGGAAAGTCCGCTACCCTCGCAAAGCCCATAGCACGGTCATGCTGCTTGTCTGGGGTCATAGGGAAGGAGATGAAGTCTCGTCTCCTTGTGAAGAGGGCATTGGTGACCTGCCGGATGCAGCGATGCACCGCAAACTGGGAGATATTGGCGAGGTCCCCAACAGCAGCTTGGAATGAGCCAGTGGCGTAGAAGTTCAAAGCCACTGTGACCTTCACTGCCACCGACAGAGACGTCCTGGACCTCAGCTGAGGCTGCAGATCTGGCTGCAGCAGGTGGCAGAGCTCAGTGACCACCTCCTTGCTGAATCGCAGCCTTCGCAAACACAGCTCCTCGGACATGTGGATGTAGGAGAGCTGTTCACGATATACCCTGGGAGGGTAAGCTCTCCTGTACATGCGCCTGATGGGCCTCCTCCGTCTGGCCATCATTGCCACTCTCTGTCTGCGTCTCACTCTCCTCCGATTGAGCTGGAGCAGGACGACGCCCCCAATCATTGCAGCCCCCATCTTCTCTTTGCCAGAAAAGTAATGAGGTACAGCAACGAAAGTAGCAGCAAAGTTAGGATGAACTAGGCAAAACTACCTCACAAAGCGTTGAGTCAATGTTGAAGTCTCTCTCTCTCTCTCTCCGAATCTCTCTCTCTCTCTCAGAACGAGTGGTGCATAAATGTCGACCACAGAAAAAGACAGGAAGAGGCCCCCTTTAAATAGCGCCCCCCCCCAGCCCCACACCGATTGATAACGTTCCAGTCTTCCGGTCTTTGGAAGCGCCAGGCGGTAAGGCAGGGGGCGCCACTCAATTTCCGCTCCGGGGCGCCCCAAGGGCGGTGCACCACGGAATGACGTCACAATCTGCGCGCGCAGGTGGTCGCAGCGGTAAGTTTTAGCGCCGCCGCACAATCTCAAGTTAAGTTCTCGAGCGGCGCAAACAGCGCTGCGCCCGGGCGTTAGCGCCTTAACGCCACATTAGCGCCCATTTAAGGCGCTAACGGGAGGCGCAACCAACTGAATTTTTACCCCTTAGTGTTAGGGGGGATTAAATATGTGGGGATAGGATGGGATATGTTAGGGGGAATTAAATACGTGGGGTTACGGGGGTAGGGTGGGATATGTGTACTGTGGGGATTAAAGCAGGGACAGGGTACTGGATTTGGATGATCAGCCATGATCGTATTGAATGGCGGAGCAGGCTCGACGGGCCGAATGGCCTACTCCTGCTCCTAGATTCTATGGGGTAAAAATTGAGTCGCGCCCCATCTGGGGCGCTAACCTCGCCGGGGCGCGACTTTTAGCGCCCCGAAAAAATTAGCGGCCCCGCGCCGGAACTTCAGTGGTTGCGCCCCAAGAGGGAAGCGGGGCGCAACTGGAAGCACCCCGCATCCCTCTTGGGGCGCTGCGAGTGAATATCCTGGCGCTACGTGCCGCAGCGCCACGCGCTGCGGCACGTCGCGCCGCGGTATTGCAGGCCTTCCTCCCCTTCTTAAAGGGGAGGGGCCTTGCGCAGCGCGAACCGGGGCCCAGCTGGGCCCCCGGGGATCGGGAGTGCCGGCAAAAAAGCCCGGCACTCAAGAGAAGTGCCGGGCTCTTGGAGCGCAGCCAGCACTTCACGGTGGGGGGGCTTCACGGGGGCCGGGGACAGCAACGGGGGCAGGTGCTGGCAGGCGGCCAGCAACAAAAATGGCCGCCTGCCACCTCCCCTTTAAATATCGCCGCCCCGGCCGCACGTACGCCCCCCTGAACCCGTCGGACATAGCGTCTGGCGGTAAATCAGGGGGCGCGACTGAAGATCACGGCCGGGGCGCGAGCGGGGCGCTGCGCACGGCGATGACGTCATCGCCGGCGGCGCAGCGCCACAGGGCGCTACCGGCTGCCGCCGCCGCTAACCTCCCACTAAATTTTTCGGGAGGCGTGGGCGGCGCTGCGCCCGGGCGTTAGCTGCTTTACGCCCCATTAGCGCCCATTTAAGGCGCTAACGGGAGGCGCAAGCAGCTGAATTTTTCCCCCTATGTTTCTATGTAACGCTGTGATATTCACTATCCTTTGTCACGCTGTGATATTCACTATTCTTTGGCACGTTGTGATATTCACTATCCTTTGTCACGCTGTGATATTCACTATCCTTTGTCACGCTGTGATATTCACTATTCTTTGGCACGTTGTGATATTCACTATCCTTTGTCACGCTGTGATATTCACTATCCTTTGTAACGCTGTGATATTCACTATCCTTTGTCACGCTGTGATATTCACTATTCTTTGGCACGTTGTGATATTCACTATCCTTTGTCACGCTGTGATATTCACTATTCTTTGGCACGTTGTGATATTCACTATCCTTTGTCACGCTGTGATATTCACTATCCTTTGTAACGCTGTGATATTCACTATCCTTTGGCACGTTGTGATATTCACTATCCTTTGGCACGTTGTGATATTCACTATCCTTTGGCGCGTTGTGATATTCACTATCCTTTGGCGCGTTGTGATATTCACTATCCTTTGGCACGTTGTGATATTCACTATCCTTTGGCGCGTTGTGATATTCACTATCCTTTGTAACGCTGTGATATTCACTATCCTTTGGCACGTTGTGATATTCACTATCCTTTGGCATGTTGTGATATTCACTATCCTTTGGCACGCTGTGAATTCAGGTATAGGAGAGAGAGATTTGCCTGCAGCTTTTCAAGTTAAGCTAAAAGGTAGATTAAGAAAGAAACCGTTTTATTCCATCTTGCAAACTAAGAACAACAAGGAAGACTAGCAGAGAGTTGACCTAAAGAAGGCAAAGCGAGCTGAAGACCCACTTGGGTTATGGTTGAAAGGAAAGGAAGCTAAGAAAAATTGAAAAGAACCCAGTTCAGTTCAGAGAAAAGTCTTGTAATCAGTTACTTCAGTAATATAAATTTGGGAGGTATACAAAATATAATGTAAATTTAGAAACAAATGCGTAGGATAAAGTAGAAAGAAAGAAAATGCAGAACCTCCCAAGGTGCTTCACAGCCAATGATGTGCTTTTGAAGAATAGTCACTGTTGTAATTTAGGCAAGCCTGGCAGTCAATTTGCACACAGCAAGGTCCCACAAACAGAAAAGTGATAAATGGCCCCATGATTTCTTCTTGGTGGTGTTGGTTGAGGGATAAATGTTGGCCAGGGCACCAGGAGAATTCCCTGTTTTTCTTTGTCATGAGACCTTTCGAAACAGTGCAGCACACCCTCAGCACTGCAGCCTAGATTATGTGCTCAAGTCTCTGGAATGGATCCACTACCTTCTAACTCAGAGGCGAGAGTGTTATCACTGAGCCATGATTGAGGTGGGGGTGGAAGGTTAAGCTTGAGGAAAATGTGAGTGTGTCTGGAAGCCGGCTCCAACCCGGCGACTTCCACGTTTAAGTCGGGCGAGTTCGACTGCGCGTAATGCCCTCAGGAGAGGCGGGTTAGCAATTTAAATGCACAAATTGCTGAATTGCAGCAATATTTCAAAGTACTTTCAGATTTAACGGCGCATCCACGGTTTCCCAGGCTTCCTGAAACTCTCCATTGAAACCAAGGCAACAACACAAATCAAATTCATGGGGCTCATTAAAAATCAGGCAGGTAGTGCGATAAATATTGTGCTCACAGCTGCTTTGTTACCTACCACTGGGAAAGGGTTTGTTCACAGTACTTGTGGTGAGAGGTTAGTTTCCACAGTTTGGGCGTTTTGAGACTCAGATCAGGATGGGTGGCACCTTGGCTGCCTTAGACTGGACCTCGGACAAGGATCTAGATGAGCATCAGCAGCAGTAGCAGCAGCCTGCTGTGGCGAGACCTGTAGGTAGTGAGCAGAGAGGGGAGCAGCAGACAGGGGAGCAGCAGAGAGGTTGAGGTCGCAGGAGTAACTATCCGCGTAACAGAGTGTGCAGGCAGAGGCTCAGCTTCCTAGACCTCCCGGAAGAGCAGTGCCTCCGGAGGCTGAGGTTGTCACGTCAGGTGGTGGCAGACATCCGCAGCCTCCTAGAAGACCTGCTCCCTGCTGGACCTGGTGGCCATGCGTTACCAGTGGCTGTGAAAGTGACCACCATCCTCAACTTTTTTGTCTCTGGATCTTTCCAGGGCTTTTCCGGAGACATATCAAGGATCTTCCAGTCGGCTGCACACAAATGCATAAGGCAGGTCACTGATGGGATGTTTGCCAAGGCTGGCAATTATGTTAACTTTGCCTTTGATGACACCAGTCAGAATAAGCGGGCGCTCAGGTTTGCATCTCTGGCTGGCTTCCCACAGGTGCAGGGCATCATCGTCTGCACTTACATGGCAATCCGTGCACCCCCAGATCAAGCAGGAGCATTCGTGAACCACAAGGGGTTCACTCCATCAATGTGCTGCTGGTACGCAACCACAAGAAAAGGTTTATGCAGGTGTGGGCCAGATTCCCGGAGATTTACCATTAAGCTTTTGTTCCGCGACAGTCCAAGGTCTTTGGACCTGCAAGTAGACTTAATTGTTGGCTGCTAGGAGACAAAGGATACCCCTTCAAACTTGGCTGATGACACCAGTGAGGAACCCAACCAATGAAGCCCAAGAGCATTACAACGAAAGCCATATGACAACCAGATGTGTCACTGAGCAAGCGAACGGCATGCTCAAGATGCACTTCAGGTGCCTGGACAGATCTGGACACGCCCTTCAGTACTTGCCAGCCAAGGTCTCCAGAATGCTCATGGTGTGCTGCGCTCTGCACAATATTGTGCAGCAGCGAGGATTGGAGCTGCAGGGGGAAGAAGGCGCTGAGCGCACGTTGTCTGCAGATGAATCCGAGGAGGAGGAGGAAGAAGATGGCGACCCCATCACCGCACCAGCCGCTCACATTGCTGCCCAGGATGCCAGGGATTCCCTTATAGGTGTAAGGTTCAGTTAGTTACCACCACTGGGCACATGTAACAATCACATCCAATGGCCACTCTCATCCCGCACCCCCCCCCCCCCCGCCCCAATCCCACTGACACAACACAGTCCTACTACCAACCAACTACCCATTGCACATCCCCCCATTGGACCCTGTCAATTCCTGCCTTTCCATTCATCAACAAACAACTGAAAAGATGAGTTGCCACCCGGCAACCAAGAATGGGCAACACAGGAAAGGGGTAAATTTTACGCGATTGTACTAACGAACGGAAACTTAACAACATAATATTTTGTCACACACCCATGTGCATACCCTTGTGCAACTACAAAGCTTTACTCTTCTTTTTCCTACTGCTCCTACGTGGTGCAACCCCTGTGGCTTCAGCAGAGGTAGAGGCAGGCTACTCACATGCCTGCTCCGACTGCTGAGATGCTCGTGGCCGACGACCTCTGAGTTTTGGAGCCCGTGAGGGTCCCACAAAGACTGCTCCACCTGCACCTGTACAGGGGCAGACTTGGCCATCGCGGCAACATGTTGGGTACTGGCTGAGGGGGGAGCAACAGGTGAGAAGTTGGAGCGCTTTGAGCAGAGTTCCCACTTCCATGTCCCCTTTCGCCATTATCCCTCTCATGGGCCAGCCGCACTTCACTGCTCCCACTCTGCTGGAGACCAGCTTGGTGCATATCAGTGATGCGCTATAAGGCCAAGGCTAAGGTGTCTGTCATCCTATTTAAGGCACCAGACATGTTGTCATCCAGAAACACACGGCTTTGGTCAAGGCCTACATGGATTCATTTGATTGGTGTGATTGATGTTCCACAGGGTTGACCACTTGATCCATGGAAGAATACAAACTCACAACATCACTCGACTTATACTTGAGGTGGACTCCTCCATTCACTCTGCAATCGTGGACAGTGTGTGTGGAAGGCCTGTCAGTAGTTTGCACATTTTCTGCTGCCCCCTCAATGATTATCCTTTTCATTGACGGTCCCTAGCATATAGCATCTGTGTCCAGCTGAGCCGAGCTTGGAGAGGGCTGTGCCCTCCGACGCAGACACTCCACAGCTGTCACTGTCACCACTGTCTGCTCCTGCTCACTTGTGAAATGTGAGTCACCAGGTGAAAACCCAACTATCTGTCTAATTGGACCCACCAAAATGCAAGTATCTGAGCTGGTGCTTGGTATGCATGTGTCCTGTGACGGTGCACCCTCAAAACGAATCAGCTCCTCTGAGGATTTGCCATCCACGAGGTCCATGGACACATATTGCACGCGTGAAGGCTCTGGCGGAGAGTAAAGATATGATTTAGTACTGGCAAGGTAAGTATGTTACAAATGATCGTTATGAAGATGATTATGGGCCAGAAATTCGGCTCTCCGGCTTCCTGCGGGTGCAAGCATCGCGCGCGTACTTACCTACCGCGCCTGCCGTTGTGCTTCGGGCCCACGAGGAATTCGGGTCCTGGGCCTCCTGCAGCTGCCGGCGCGCAGTGCTTGCGTATCCCAGGGGCGCAGTTAGTTCGAAGCGTCCCCTGGGATCACGTGGGCCATGGAGAGCCAATCGTAGCAGGGCATTTTCATTCATAGATTTGACAGGAAGACCTGTCAAATCTATGAATAGAGATCGGCCCCAAAACCACACTAAAACTTCAAATACATTTAAAAAAAACCATCACATTTTTAAAATAACTATAAATTACATAAATTAACTACTTCAAACAAAAATTTAAATTTTTGAAAAAATTAATTACACTTTTTAACGGTGCTAAAAATAAACTTACCTTTCTTTAAAGTATGTAAAAAAGATAAACCTGTTGAAAAAAATGTTTAAATTGTACTTAATTAACCACTTACCTTGTTAAAAACAGGCCTTGCGCCTCCTTTTTAAAAGTGCAGCTTCTCCATACTTACCCTCACGGAGAAACCTGAAAAAAAAAACGAAGTTCGCTGCGTGCGCGCAGCCTCTACCGCGCACGCGTTCGACTTCTGAACCCTTCCTTCAGGGGAACGGAAGTTCCGGTTTCCCACGCATGCGCAGTGCATGCGTGAAACCGGCACTTCAGGTGGCCTTACGGGTGAGTACACAGCGCGTACTCACCCGACAAGAGCCAAATTTCTGGCCCAATATTTCACTCGCTGCTGAAATCAAGTCAACGTGACTGAGTGCTGTATGACATGTGGGTGGATGATATTTAATTCTGTCACCAGGTTGCTGTGAGATCTGTGGAGGACCACCTCTGGTTCTCTCCCTCTCCTTTGTGCTTTGCGCTCTGTTCTCCTGCAATGGGGGAAAGAACAGACCTGCGAGTGGCTGTAATGGCCTGTGTTCACCCGATGGATGCAATGCATTTGGTGAGGGTGACTATCAGGGAGAGGTAGGAAATTACATTAGAATGTGGGTGAGTGCCAGTGGTGGATGGATAAATGGGGTTGTGAGGAGGTGCATAGAAAGAGGAGGATAGGTGCGCTTGCAAGCTAAGTGGCTGAAAGGAATGATGTGATGGAATAGGCTTGACAAGGCAGAGTGGGGGTGGGGGCTGATGCGCACAGCAGGATGTCGGTGAATGTGCAACTGTACTCACCTTTCCTGACCTGCTTAGGTCATTAAATCACTTCTTGCACTGAAGCTTGGCCCAATGCTCCTGCTGCTGTCCTCCTCGGCCACCTCCAGCCACACCTTCTTTGTAGCAGCAGCAGGTTTCTTCCTCCCGTTGCCGAGGAAGAGTATTTCTCTACGGCTCCTCACTGCCCCCAGCAGTACATCAAGGGAGGCGTCGTTAATGCAGAGCGCAGCCTTTGAGCATCCTGAGTCCATTGTGAAATTGCTGTCTCTGTGCCAAACGTCCCAACTCCTCCAAATGCAATCTTGGCATTGTCCCTTTAAATACTGGAGTTGAGCTTCAGTCATGCAGGTTCGCACCATGCTCATTGCCACCAAAACCGGAAGTCAAATGATAATCAGGTGGCGGCTTTAAAATGCCACAGACAGACCCACTGAAACTACTTTGGGTTTTCCACAGATCCTCCCCACCCCGCTCCCAACATGCCTTCGAGTAAATATCGGGGCCTGTGAGTCAGTAATGCAAAATGCGTTACTTCAAACTGAGGTGTATTTTGATACTTCTGTGCAGTTGTAATTGCAGAACCCAGTAGTTGTACTATTTGTGAAAATTGCTCCAGGAAAATCTTTGGATGAGGAGAGTTAGGGGAATAAAGTAGTTATAGCTACAACTCTGCGTGGCTGTTTATTTCTGGATAATTCAAGGGTTGAACAATGCCGCATTTTACTCAGGCTGTTGACAGAATGGCCCTGAAATTCCATGGGGATTCTCCCACCATAATTTTGGCAGGAAATGGGTGCTGATGTTGTTTATCTGTGTGTTCCGCCGGAGTTATGGTGGGAAACCAGGAGAACCCTTGGGGAACTCCAGGGCCAATATCTTCTTAATTAATATTATTCCAGTTGGTTTAATGTAGGACAACCCGAACAAGCCAAATAAAGCATCATAGATTAAATGCTAGACATTCAATGGTATATCCCATATAATGTGGACTTTGTAACGTTGAGAGTTTTCAGTTATCCTTCCTATCTTAATGGCGGAGCCAGGCTCAAGGCACACATGGATCAGCCCTCCACTTACCTTAACATGAAGACTCTGGGGGGTGAAATTGATCTTCAGCGATAGCGTAAAACAGGTGATAGCGAATTGAATAAATGGTAAAGAGAATCGGGCCGGGTGTAAAATGGGATACTGATTCGCTATCACCCACATTGTGCAATTGCCAATGAACAATTTCACCCACACAGACTTTCTCTGTGTTGTTTCTCCTTTAATGTTTGTTCCACATGGGTAAGAACAACATTTTGCACCAGCAATACGTTAGTGTAGGAATAGGAGAAAAGTTGCCCTGAAATGGTCTATCTGGCCCTTTAATTGCTATGTTGTTTGATTTGAGTACATTATTACCATTTTGGGGCTCCAGCTATGTTACATAAGAAATAGGAGCAGGAGTAGACCAAACGGCCCCTCGAGCCAGCTCCGCCATTCAATAAGATCATGGCTGAACTTCTACAACAACTCCACTTTCCTGGCATATCCCGATATCCCTTGATTCCCAAGTACCCAAGAATCTGTTGCTCTCAGTCTTGAATATACTCAACAACTAAGCATCCACAGCCCTCTGGGGTAGAGAACTCCAAAGATTCACCACCCTCTGAGTGAAAAGAATTCTCCTCATCTCAGTTCTAAATGACCGACCCCTTATCCTGAGACTGTGACCCTTAGTTCTAGACTCTCTAGCCAGGGGCCAATGTTGTTCATGAGTGGATGAGTGCAGCTCCAACAACACTCAAGAAGCTCAACACCATCCAAGAAAAAGCAGCCCACTTGATTGGCACCCCATCCACCACCTTAAACCTTCACTCCCTCAACCACCAGCGTACCGTGGCTGCAGTGTGTATCATCTACAAGATGCACTGCAGCAACTCGCCAAGGCTTCTTCGGCAGCACCTCCCAAACCCGCGACCTCTACCACCTAGAAGGACAAGGGCAGCAGGCGCATGGGAACACCACCACCTCCAAGTTCCCCTCCAAGTCACACACCATCCTGACTTGGAAATATATCGCCGTTCCTTCATCGTCGCTGGGTCAAAATCCTGGAACTCCCAACCTAACAGCACTATGGGAGTACCCTCACCACACGGACTGCAGCGGTTCAAGAAGGCAGCTCACCACCACCTTCTCAAGGGCAACTAGGGATGGGCAATAAATTGCGGCCTTGCCAGCGATGCCCAGATCCCATGAACGAATGAAAAAAATATCAGGTGACATGCGGGGTGTGAGCCTGGTGCTTCAACTCCAAACATTGCTACCCCCGCAACACTCAACTGCTGTTTTATGCCAACAGCAACTTCTGGATTCTTGCAACATAACATTTCAAGGCGGAACTTGAAGCAGAGTCCCTGCATTAGATTGCTTAATAGAATTCAGAAAGAACTGCTGAATGGAAGCAAATTCCTGCTTTTTACATCTTAAGAATTAAACCTCAGCACCCTGCTGTTCCTTTTGAAGTGAAATCTTGATATGAATTGAATGTTACACCAATTATGACATTGATAATACTGCATACAAATATACGGGTAAGTCTATTATACAGAAGGACAGTACATTTCTGTCTGTGGATGTTCAAACGCCACTAAAAAGCCCCATCAATTAATCAATTAAATGAACCATTTTGATCTTTGGATCAATAAATGCTGTATGCTCTTTAATTAAATGACAACAAGCAATAGATTGGTTACCAGTTAAGCAAATGGGGTCTTTTTTGTTAAATGGGAGTGTATTGTTATATGTACAATGTCCTTAGACTGTCAGCAGGAATATTTCACCTTCCTGAACCAGCTACTTGTTTTTAATTTTCATCTCATACTCTATGACATCAGAACAAATACTAATATTACAGCAAGAAAGCAGATCAGATGCCAGGACTGGCTTTATTGATGTAATATTAGCCATAATGCACGGTTTTTAAATTTTAAAAAACACTATAGTCCTGCTTACACCACATTCCCATTTCTCTCCATTCTGTCTCTTCTAATTTTGTTTAAACTTTACTGCTATGTCATATGCCCCATTTTATCTATTCTGATCTTTTCATAGCTACAAAAGTAATTTTAAACCTCTGCACTTGCCATTCATGCTCTGTCAACAATGCCCTGTCATCCATTTTGGATGTTGGAGCCCAATCCAAAAAAATGAGCTCTGATTGGCTGAAAACCAGCTCCCAGTGCCAGCTAATCAAAGCCTGGTCAATAGCGAGAGCCAGCTGTTATCTCATCTGTGGCCCCAGCTGTGGAATTGTACCTTGATGAGATCATTTCTCAGGGCACCCCAAGAGTTAACTTCATTATAATCTGGTTCAGAACTGAAAACTATGGATCTACTGTATATACCTATCAGATTCTGCAAAATAAAACTAAAAATTGATTTAATTGCTGCCATTGGTAAATAAGATCTACTCCCTGTGCACTTTTTGCTATTTGTTAGTGATATTAGCTAACGAATATTTCATGCACTCCCATACCTAGTAAGCTAAAACACGGTGAAAAGGGTTCTGTGCTGTTTGAACAAAGGTTTAAACCTGTTTATTTTTCATTTTTTATGTATTCATTCATTGGATGTGGGCATCCTTGACAAGGCCAACATTTATTGTCCATACCTAATTGCCCTTGAGAAGGTGGTTGTGAGCCGCCTTCTTGAACCACTGCAGTCCGTGTGGTGATGATCCTCCCACAGTGCTGTTTGGTAGGGAGTTCCAGGCTATTGACCCAGTGATCATAAAGGAACAGCGATATATTTCCAAGTCAAGATGATGTGTGACTTAGAGGAGAAATTGGAGGTGATGGAGTTCCCATGCACCTGCTGCCCTTGTCCTTCTAGGTGGTACAGTTCGCAGTTTTGGGAGGTGCTGTCAAAGAAGCCTTGGCAAGTTGCTGCAGTGCATCTTGTAGTTGGTACACACTGCAGCCATGGTGCGCCGGTGGTGGAGGGAGTGATTGTTTAAGGTGATGGATGGGGTCGCGATCAAGTGAACTGCTTTGGCCTGGATGGTGTTGAGCTTCTTGAGTGTTGTTGGAACTGCACTCATCCAGGCAAGTGGAGAGCATTCCATCACATTCCTGACTTGTGCATGAAAGGTGGTGGAAAGGCTTTGGGGAGTCAGGAGGTGAGTCACTCGCCGCAGAATATACAGCCTCTGACCTGGTCTTGTAGCCACAGTATTTATGTGGCTAGTCCAGTTAAGTTTCTGCTCAATAATGACGCACCAGGATGTTGATGGTGAGGGATTTGACAATGATAATGCCACTTAATGTCAAAGGGAGGTCGTTAGACTTTCTCTTGTTGGAGATGGTCATTGCCTGGCACTTGTGTGGCATGAATGTTACTTGCCACTTATCAGTCCAAGCCTGAACGTCATCCAGGTCTTGCTGCATGCTGCATGGACTGCTTCATTATCTGAACACTGTGCAGTCATCAGCGAACATCCCCATTTCTGACCTTATGTTGGAGGGAAGTTCATTGATGAAGCAGCTGAAGATGGTTGGGCCTAGGACACTGCCCTGAGGAACTGCTGCAGCGATGTCCTAGGCTGAGATGATTGATCTCCAACAACCACAACCCTCTTTCTTTATTCTAGGTATGACTCCAGCCAGTGGAGAGTTTTTCCCCTGATTCCCATTGACTTCAATTTTACTAGGGCTCCTTGATGCCATACTCGGTCAAATGCTGCCTTGATGTCAAGGGCAGTAACTCTCACCTCACCTCTGGAATTCAGCTGCAATGCGGTCTGGAGCCGAGTGGTCCTGGCAGAACCTAAACTGAGCATCGGTGAGCAGGTTATTGGTGAATAAGTGCCGCTTGATAGCACTGTCGACGACACCTTCCATCACTTTGCTGATGATTGAGAGTAGACTGATGGGGCGGTAATTGGCCAGATTGGATTTGTCCTGCTTTTTGTGGACAGGACATACCT
Source organism: Squalus acanthias (assembly GCA_030390025.1). Classification (NCBI taxonomy): domain Eukaryota; kingdom Metazoa; phylum Chordata; class Chondrichthyes; order Squaliformes; family Squalidae; genus Squalus; species Squalus acanthias. The sequence continues at coordinate 62,975,136 of CM059437.1, forward strand.
GGGCAGTTTTCCACATTGTCGGATAGATGCCAGTGTTATAGCTGTACTAGAACAGCTTGGCTAGAGGTGCAGCTAGTTCTGGAGCACAAGTCATCAGCACGACAGCCGGGATGTTGTTGGGTCCCATAGTCTTTGCTGTATCCAGTGCGCTCAGCCGTTTCTTGATATCACATGGAGTGAATCGAATTAGCTGAAGACTGGCATCTGTGATGGTGGGGACCTCAGGAGGAGGCCGATATGGATCATCCACTCGGCACTTCTGGCTGAAGATGGTTGCAAACGCTTCAGCCTTGTCTTTTTCTCTCACATGCTGGGCTCCATCATCACTGAGGATGGGGATGTTCATGGAGCCTCCTCCTCCCATTAGTTGTTTAATGGTCCACCACCACCTGGATGTGGCAGGACTGCAGAGCTTTGATCTGATCCATTGATTGTGGGATCGCTTCGCTCTGTATATAGCATGCTGCTTCTACTGTTTAGCATGCCTGTAGACTTGTGTTGTAGCTTCACCAGGTTGGCACCTCATTTTTAGGTACGCCTGGTGCTGCTCCTGGCGTGCTCTTCTACACTCCTTATTGAACCAGGGTTGGTCCCCTGGCTTGATGATAATGGTAGAGTGAGGGATATGCCAGGCCATGAGTTTACAGATTGTGGTGGAATATAATTCTGCTGCTGCTGGTGGCCCACAGTGCCTCATGGCTGCCCAGTTTTGAGCTACTAGATCTGTTCTGAATCTATTCCATTTAGCACGGTAGTAGTGCCACACAACACGATGGAGCATGTCCTCCGTGTGAAGACGGGACTTCATCTCCACAATGACTGTGCGGTGGTCACTGCTACCAATACTGTCATAGACAGATGCAAATACGGCAGGTAGATTGGTGAGGATGAGGTCAAGTAGGTTTTTCCTCGTGTTGGTTCTCTCACCACCTGCCACAAGCCCATTATAGTAGTTATGTTCTTCAGGACTCGGCCAGCTCGGTCAGTGGTAGTATTACCAAGCCACTCTTGGTGATGCACATAGAAGTACCCCACCCAGAGTACATTCAGTGCCCTTGCTACCCTCAGTGCTTCCTCCAAGTGGTGTTCAACATGGAGGAGTACTGATTCATCAGCTGAGGGAGGGCGGTAGGTGGTAATCAGCAGGAGGTTTCCTTGCCCATGTTTGACCTGATGCTATGAGTCAATGTTGAGGACTCCCAGCGCCACTCCCTCTCGACTGTGTACCACTATGCTGCAACTTCTGATGGGTCTGTCCTGCTGGTGAGACAGGACATACACAGGGATGGTGATGGAGGAGTCTGGGACATAGGTACGATTCTGTGAGTATGACAGTGTCAGGCTATTGCTTGCCTAGTCTGTGGGACAGATCTCCCAACTTTGGCACAAGTCTCCTAGGAAGGACAGAGGATCAGAGGGACCTTGGTGTGCATGTACATAGATCCATGAAGGCAGCAGGACAGGTAGATAAGGTGGTTAAAAAGGCATAGGGGATACTTGCCTTCATTAGCCGAGGCATAGAATATAAGAGCAGGGAGGTTATGATGGAGCTGTACAAAACGCTAGTTAGGCCACAGCTGGAATACTGTGTGCAGTTCTGGTCGCCACACTATAGGAAGGATGTGATTGTATTGGAGAGGGTGCAGAGGAGATTCACCAGGATGTTACCTGGGCTGGAGCGCTTCAGCTATAAAGAGAGACTGGACAGGCTTGGGTTGTTTTCCTTGGAGCAGAGAAGGCTGAGGGGGGACCTGATTGAGGTGTACAAAATTATGAGGGGCATAGATAGGACAGATAGAGGGGAACTTTTCCCCTTAGTAGAGGGGACAATAACCAGGTGGCATAGTTTCAAGGTAAGGGGCGGGGGGTTTAGAGGGGATTTGAGGAAAAACTTTTTCACCCAGAGGGTGGTTGGAATCTGGAACTCACTGCCTGAAAGGCTGGTAGAGGCAGGAACCCTCACAACATTCAAGAATCATTTAGATGAGCACTTTCTGTGCTGTATAACTCTATGGGGGAGAAATTCAGTATCGCCCCATTTGGGGCGCAATTATCGGCCGGGCGCAAAGATTAGCGCCTGGTGCTAATTATCGCCACCGACGGCAAACTTGACTTTTAACGCCCCTGGAGGTGATTGGAGCGCTAAATCAGGCGCTACACACCTGTCTTAAGGCGCAAAGGCCGAGGAGCGAGGCGCTAACTCAGAGCGCGGGCGCAGCGCAGGTGCTGTCAGTTAGCGATGGAACACAGACACACTGGCGCCGGACAGTTCTTAAAGGGCAGGGTCGATCTTGCACTCCAGCCACACCCTGCTCATTGGAGCCTTGAATCTCGGCCTGGAGAGACCTGTGCCTAAATCTTCCATGGAGAGGGTGAGAGAACGAGCTCAGCGCTTCAGCGAGCGGGCCTTGGATGCTCTGGTTGGTGCGGTGGAGCGCAGAAGATCAATACTGTACCCAGAGAGTGGCAGGAGGCCTTTGCCGTGTGAGTACAGAAGAGTGTGGAGGGAGGTGGCTCAGAGCGTCTCCTGCAGGAGCATGGTGCCCAGGACCCATGTACAATGTCGGAAAAAGTTCAACGACCTCACTCGGGTCGTCAGGGTGAGTGGCTTTTTCTCAATACCTCTCCATCCCTCCATCTCAACCTCACTCTATGGCCAGAGGGTCTTAAAACCCCAATGCACAACACTCATCCAACACCTATGACCCTCTCATGAAACACACACGCACATTCCACACTATGCATACAGTAAGGGCTATTCACCTATGGGAGGCACATCAGGCAAGACCATGGCTGCATACAGTAAGGGCTATTCACCTATGGGAGGCACATCAGGCAAGACCATGGCTGTATATTTACTCAGACGCCGTCCTTTTTCTTGCAGGCCAAGCTGGCGCATAATAGGAGACAGCAGCAATGGACGGGTGGAGGGCGGCCTCAGCTGCAACCCCTCAGCGATCTTGAGGCGTGCGTCCACAGGATTGTGGCAAGCCGGGTGATCGGTCCCGTCGCCACTGGAGACGCCGACCCCGTTCTGGACAGCAATGGTAAGGTCATCACCTTTTTGTCCTCTGTCCTTCCACTTGTCCCTCACAACACCAGCCTTTGACACTTTCAATCCAACTTACTAAATCGCTGCACTCATTCCTCCCTTACTGCCACCCTGTCCTCATGCTAAAGCCACTCTTGTACCTCCCTGCTTTCAGATGGTGATTCACCAGCTGAGGAGACGGGCCTTCAAGCTGCCAGTGGGAGTGAAGCTGCAGGCGAGGAGGAAGATGAAGGCGGAGCATCAGTGCCACCCTCTCCCGAGGAAGCCCATGCCCACACTGGGAACACGCCTTCCCTGGAGGGGAGCAGGGGGGAAGGGTCTGATGAGGGTGAAGCTCCAGGACCCAGCGGGCTGCAGCAACGCGATGGGGGTAGGGAAGCTCGGGGGCCTTCTCCCCGTAAGGAGAATAGGCCAGCGAGTCCTGCTGCACTGGACGCAGAGGAGGAGCGGCTCATCGCTGAAATGAACACCCAGGCGGTGGACATGCACACTGAGCTCATGGGTGCAGTGGGAAGGGTGCCCGAATGCATTGAATCACTGGCAAGGAGTGTGGAGCACTTCGCTGTAGCACAGGCGGATGCCACGCTACAGCTTAGTGCTGCAATTCAGTCTCAGACTGCTGTCATGCAGACTCAGATTGAGGCCATGCGAGCACTGACTGCTGCCATCCTCGATGGTTCGGACACATTTCCCCGGGGCTCTCACCGCGCCGCAGCAGGCCAGCAATCTGTGCTCCAGCAGATTGCTCCGGATGCTGAAGTGCTGCCCCGTGGGAGTGCCAGTGTGTCGGTCGAGCAGGGAGTTGCTGTCCTCTCTCAAGATGACAGCATTCCTGCTGCCACCACTGTCACTTCTCCACTGCACTTGCCACCGCCTGTAGGACAGACTGCTGCCGCCCATGCAGAGTTGGTGCAGTCTGCAGCCGGGCCCTCCAGGCCCAGAGCTGGTCGAGGCTGTCCTTCAAGGGCATCTGCAGTCTCAGGTTATGAGAATCAGCAGCCTTCCACCAGCCTTGCTGTAGCCACTGAGGTCCCATTACAGAGGAGCAGTAGGGTGGGAAGGGGGGAAGTGCGCAAGGGAAGGAGATCACCCTCGAAGGGCAAAAAGTAGGAGGTGTGACAAAATGTTTGTCAATTTTTTATTAAAGGCCGAGGTTCGTGTTTAAACTTTTGTTTAGTGTTTTGGACATTATCTCCAGGTTGTGAGAACCAGTTATGTTAATGACTGTTTTTTTGTATTTCTTTCTATTAGTTTGTCATGAAGAAATGACACACACAGAGTTTGTAAAATAAATAAGTTTTTGTATTCAAAATGTACATGTTTGGTCTTTGGAATCATTACTGCCTTGGCCGGCTTAGGGGTTGCGGGTTGGTTTCATTCATGTTGTTCTCAATGGCAGAAGCCATTTCCTCAGCAGGGGCCTAGAAGCGGCTTGCTATCAGCCGTTGACGGACGGCCCTTGCAGTTTCAACATTGTGGGCCGCCCTCCTGCCTTGGTGCTGCTGATGATCATCCTCCTCCTCCTCTTCCTCCTCTTCCTCCTCCTCCTCTGGTGGTGCTCCAAGGCCTGGTGGCATTGGCTGGGTCCTGAGGATTGCCATGTTATGCAGCATGCAGCACACAACTACGAAGTGGGAAACTCGCTCAGGCGAGTACTGCAGGGCTCCTCCAGAATGGTCCAGACAGCGGAACCGTTGCTTCAGCACGCCGATTGTGTGCTCAACGATGTTCCTGGTAGCTTGATGGCTCTCGTTGTACCGCAGCTCAGCAGGGGTGTTGGGCGTACGGAGCGGTGTCATCAGCCAGGTGCTCAGTGGATACCCTTTGTCCCCGAGAAGCCAACCAACTGGCTGATGCGGTGCCTCGAAAAGTTCTGCCACAGTAGTCTGGCGCAGGATGAAAGCATCGTTACAGCTGCCAGGATAGTGGGCATTGACAGCGAGTATCAGCTGTCTGTGGTCACAGACCAACTGAACATTCAAGGAATGGAACCCCTTTCTGTTCCAGAAATCCTCGGCATTCACATGCGGAGCACGCAAAGCCACATGCGTGCAGTCAATGGCGCCCTGCACCATGGGGAAGCCCGCTATCCTGGCAAAGCCCAGAGCGCGTTCATGCTGCTTGTCTGGGGTCATGGGGAAAGAGATGTACTCTCATCTCCTTTTAAAGAGGGCATTTGTGACGTGATGGATGCAGCAATGCACCGCGAACTGGGAGATATTGGCGATGTCCCCAGCAGCAGATTGAAATGAGCCAGTAGCATAAAAGTTCAGAGCCACTGTAATCTTCACTGCCACCGACAGAGACGTCCTGGACCTCAGTTGAGGCTGCAGATCTGGCTGCAGCAGGTGGCAGAGCTCAGTGACCACCTCCTTGCTGAAGCGCAGCCTTCGCAAACACTGCTCCTCAGACATATGAATGTAGGAGAGCTGTTCACGATATACCCTGGGAGGGTAAGCTCTCCTGTACAGATGCCTGTTGGCCCTCCTCCGTCTGGCCATCATTGCCACTCTCTCTCTGCGTCTCTGTGTCCTCCGATTCAGCTGGCGCAGGACGACGCCCCCAATCAGTGCAGCCCCCATAGTCTCTTAGCAAGCAAAGTTATGAAGGCCAAAAACCAAAGTACCTGCCAAGTTATGATCAGTAGCCAAAAGTACCTCACACAGCGTTGACTCAATGCAGAAGTCTCTCTTTCTCTCTCTCCGAATCTCTCTCTCTCTCTCAGAACGAGTGGTGCAAAAATGTCAACCACAGAGAAAGACAGGAAGAAGCCCCCTTTAAATAGCGCCCCCCCCCCAGCCCCACAGCGACTGATAGCGTTCCAGTCTTCCGGTCGTTGGATGCGCCAGGCGGAAAGGATGGGGGCGCCACTCAATTTCCGCTCCGGGGCGCCACAAGGGCGTTGCACCCTCGTATGACGTCAAGATCTGCGTGCGCAGGAGATCGCGGCGGTAAATTTTAGCGCCGCCGCAAAATGTCTAGTTAAGTTCGTGAGCGGCGCAAACATCACTGCGCCCGGGCGCTAGCTGCTTTGCGCCCCATTAGCGCCCTCTTAAGGCGCTAACGGGAGGCGCAACCAACTGAATTTTTCCCCCTATGACTCTATATTAGTGAAGAGGACTTTGCAGGGTCGACTGGGCTGGTTATGCCTTTGTTGTATCCAAATCCGATGTCTACATCAATGCCGAGTAGTCCGAGAGATTTTATTCTTATTATACTTCTTTGTGGCGGTTTGATACATTTGAGTGTCTTGCTGGGCCATTTCGGAGAGCAGTTAAGAGTAAACCACATCGCTGTGGGTCTGGAGTCACGTATAGGCCAGACCAGGTAAGGACGGCAGGCTTCCTTCCCTAAAGGACATTAGGACATTCTAAATAGGTTTAAACCTTTGTTCCAATAATGGTTGGAGGACCGTTATATAAATGTGTTAAGCATTCACCTGCTAATAGTACTAATGATAATTTCTAGGTTTATGAATTAATTTGTTGTATAATGGAAGTTATTGCAATAGGAAGTGCTGAGGAAGGGGAAAGATTTCCTTTTAATGAGAAAAAAAGTGGGGCTGAGGAGATGGCACGTTTTATTAAGCCCAAAATGAATAATCCAGTAGGCTCTGTGATAAAACAGGAGGCTTTGAGCTAATTAAAACTCAAGGCTAAAGCACGTACTTTCATTAGCCGGTACCTTATTTCACCGTGGACACTTCTGGGTTATTTATTATAATCATTAGCAGATACAATCCACATGGAACTGCTTTCAAAATTCAAGACTTTGCTTCGCCCGCTAGTCCATTAGTTTGTGTGTTTTCATCTATTCACAGGCTTTATTTCATAAACACTTGATGCAATTGCCTAAAATTGTGCTAAAGCAGGTATCGCACCCAGGAGTAACAGCATGAAAAGCAATTCTTTCAAAGGCGATTTGGTTCCAGGCAACAAGGAGTTCAGCAGGAGTTGCTTTCTCAATTCCTGCAAGACCTTTTGAGAAGAGATTATTGTAACACTCCATCAATTTTATATGATGAGGTGACAGACAAGAAAAAAAGAGCAACAGTTTCCATAAATCATCAACATGAGCGCCTATAAAAAATACTTTATCTAGGCATGAATTTTCAGGCATGTACCACAGCAAATTCACCTTGTTCACAGATTTTCAAAGGTATTGCAGTACCATAATATTTATATCTGCAACATTTTTGACACCTTCTGGAGGGAGGAATAACAATGGTGCAAGAAGAAGAGAAAATACTTTAAAAATAATTCATTCTGCTCCTTAAATTATGCTTTTTTGTGATTTGGTGCTTAATCGTTCCTTCTTTTTCAGTGTCTTGAAGGGCAATTTTAACCGAGCTCACTGGGCGGGAAATCCGTGGAATCGGGTGCACTGCTTGTTTTACACCCTGCCCAATTTTATTCTCCGTTGAAGTCAAATGGAGACTAATATCAGACAGGGTGTAAAACCGGCATTCCACCCGATCACGTGTGTTTCCAGTCCAGCAAGTTAGATTAAAATGACCTACTTCTGGTCTCTCTGTACTATCAAACATTCCTGGCTGAGAAAATAGATAGGCAGACTGTTCCTAAGGCCCCGATTTTAACACGGGGTGGGTTTTGGGCAGGTAGTGGCAAGGTTGGAACTCAACCGCTGCTCCAGAAATCAATCCCAGGCTACTATATCCGGGATCTGATTAACAAGCCTCCGCTCCACTTCCTGACTGGAACAGATGGAAAATTGGGCAGCCTGGAGGCCACCAACAACACAATGTAGGTGGCGGGATCAGGTTCCAGGGCCGTCTCGTGGTGGTCGCCTTCAGGAAGGGTGGATTGTTGAGGATCAACTGTTAGTCAATCTCCTTCTTTCTATGGTTCACAACAACATGCTTCGAGTAAGCACAAGACACTTGATGGTGGAGTATATGGAACAGACTTTATTCATATACAGCAGAGGTGATCAATCTATATATAGAGAAGCTTTCGGTTTCTGCTTCTCTCTTTTGAGCCCTCCAAATAACGGTTGAAAACCATGATCCTTTATACACCTTAGTGTACCTACATCAAAGGTACATGTCACAGATTTGACTTCCTGATTTATCTGTTCCTGAATCCTTTGAAAACAGTCTATTTACATAAACAGTCGTAGTTGTTTACTTCAAAGATACTTCTCGCAAACAAGACTTCCTGGCTTAGCTGTTCTCGAATCCTTTGAGGAATAGGTTTATTAACCCTTACCTTTCTGTACTATAGTTAGTTGAGCCCTCTCAGTCTATATTTATTGTCTATACTCAGTTACAATTGCAGGTGGGTCCTGATGACATCACCAGTACCCGACATGCATATGTAAAGAAGGACCCTGGCAGCTTTGGGAGGGTGTTCCTACAACCTGCTCAGAAGAGCAGGTTAAACTTGCAGACAGCAAGATCCTGGGAGCTCCAGGGTGGGTACGTAACTCAAGGCATTTTAACCGGTAAGGTTAAAATTGCCCCTTAGGCCTCTGTCGTTGTTGCCTCATAATCAGCTCTTTGGGAAGTTGCAAGCATTTTTATCTATAGTGTATTATTTCATTTCTCATTTTCTTTCTTGTGGAATATTTTCAGGGTTAAACCCAAGGTCAGTTAAAGGAAGGCCCCCTGTCTGACCAATAGACATCTTTGCAGGAACAAAGACATGGGGAGCGATCTTGCCAGCCCTGGGGAGGTGGGTATGGAGACGGGACTGCCAGGAAAATGGCAGAATTTGGGGGCGGGTGCCCAACCCGCCTCCGTGCCATCTTGCCAGGAGGTGGGTAGGGGATTAGTGCCACTTAACTGCCTGTTAACAGGTAGTTAACAGGCAGATAAGAGGATTATCCCCATTTTGCCCACACAAGTGCGGGCTTCCCGAAGGCGCCGAACCCCGCCAGGGTCACCGAGGCGAGCAGTGGGTCTGCGGGGTGCAAAAGTGCGCTGTGAAGGTAAGTGATGGGTGCAAGTGTGGAGAGGTGAGTATGTGAGGTAAGTGGAAAGTGTTAGAAAAAGTTTACTTACCTTTGTTTCTTCCTGCAGGCTTCAAGAGTTGGGTATGTAGAGAGTCTCACACCTCCGCGGCAGAGATAAGAACATAAGAACAGGAGTAGGCCAATCGGCCCCTCGAGCCTGCTCCGCCATTCAATAAGATCATGGCTGATCCAATCTTGTCCTCAACACCACTTTCCCGCTCTCTCCCCGTACCCCTTGACTCCCTTGTAGTTCAAATGTCTGGCAATCTCCGCCTTGAATATATTCAATGACTCAGCCTCCACGGCTCTCTGGGGTAGAGAATTCCAAAGATTCACGACCCTCTGAGAGAAGAAATTCCTTCTCATCTCCATCTTAAATGGGCGACCACTTATTCTGAAACTATGCCCCCTAGTTCTAGATACCCCCACTAGGGGAAACATCCTCTCTGCATCCACCCTGTCAATCCCCCTCAGAATCTTATATGTTTCATTAAGATCACCTCTCATTCTTCTAAACTGCAATGAGTATAGGCCCAACCTGCTCAACCTTTCATCATACGTCAACCCCTTCATCCCAGGAATCAACCTAGTGAACCTTCTCTGTACTGCCTCCAATGCAAGTATATCCTTCCTTAAATATGGAGACCGCAAGATGACAGATGGCTGTTGCATACTCCAATGCAACAACCATCTAATTTCTGCTAAATAAAGAGGTTTGATGAGTCTTGAATTCAAGAACTCACTGTAGAGTCAAAATTTTTGACATATGAAACGTCATACGCTGAAATTCTCTGTAACCGGCTTCCCCTTAATTGGCCTGCTAAGCCCGCTGGGCGGACTTAACAAGGTCAATCAAGGAAAAATAGCGTGGGTTGGCCAGAATTTGATGGAGGCAGGACTAAAACCCGACAAGTGGGAGTCCCGCCTGCAAAAGCTCCCCATTTTCATCTTCACTGCCTGGGCAGTGATCTGGCAGAACAGATCACCCACCCTTTGTAGAACCCACACGATTTTTATTCCATTGAAATCAAGATTATCGCCTTGGTGGTGAAGACGAAAATCTGCCCCGCAGTGTTTGTAGCTTGCTGTCTGGTGTTTTGATATGCTGATGTCTGTGGACTGTAGACTCAATAGCATTATTCTGTCCAGCGATATCCCTGAGAGTGGTGTGGATAAGTGTGATTGCCCTGAAATTACAGATATGAGCTTGAAAAGGTGCAAGAGTTTAATCTGACCAGCAAACATCCTTTTGTATTTGACGTCCTGTGGGTCTTTTTTTTTAATATGTTTGATAGCCAGCTCTCTCATGTCTGGAAGATACGTATTTTACCTGTTCTTTAGAGATACATCTGGGGCTGACTTATGCCATTTCTACAGTCAGTCTGAAGCTATCGGGGATAGGGGCAAGTCAGAGAATGCATGGTGGCAAACAACTGCGTAAGAGGCAAGGGGCACAAGCTGTGTGTCAGTAATTACTGCTTGTATTTAATACTGTTCATTTACCTGTTTAATATTCAATAAATCTATCTGGTAGTTTATAGTCTAAGGTCAGTTTTATATTAGTGTCAATGCAAGAGAAGCTCCCTTATTTTGAATTTCCTGTGGAAGGTCTGCAGTCACTATAAATTCCCTATTTATACTTAATACTGTTCATTTACCTGTTTAATTGTCAGATTGGCTCAATTGATAGCACTCTTGTCTCTAATTCAGAAGATTGTTGAAACTATATAAATGTAAGTTCTTTCTATTCCATAATGTTCAATAAATCTATCTAGTAGTTTATAGCCTAAGCTATAGTCTGGTAGACTGTATATTTTCTGCCTTCTCAAGTTAAGGAAAGCACACATCCAGTATGACAAAAGACAGTGACAGGGATTCTCTGCCCCTTGTACTTGTCACATTATTTAGATATTGGGCAAGTAAAGGTATATTCCAGGTTGTAAGGAGCATGAGCTTGCTTAGAGGAGTAATCAGTGACAGTGAACCCAAGAGAAAACCAAAAGATTTATGACCCATCTTTTGTTTCTTTACTTGTCCCATTACCACCCCCTTTTGCCTTGCACCATCATCCCTTTTGTCATTTAATCTCTCCTGCCTTCCACCCTATCATGGACCTTCCCTTTTGCTCTTTCCTCCCCTCCCTCTTGCCCTGCCTCTGTACTTGCTTAAAACCTGTTACATCTCAAACTTTTTCCAGTTCTGATGAAAGGTCATCGACCTGAAACGTTAACTTTGTTTCTCTCTCCACAGATGCTGCCTGACCTGCTGAGTGTTTCCAGCATTTTCTGTTTTTATTTTGATTTCCAGCATCCGCAGTATTTTGCTTTTGTATTAAGAGGTTTATGAAGGTTGCCTGGGGTGATTATCCTTATTTTTTTTTTCCCTACTAAATGCATTAGGAGTGCTGGGAAAGCCGAAACAGTCCGCGGAGAGATCCCTGCGACTGGTATCACTGGGCCTGTCTCTGTCACGCTCTCACACTACAGACACAAACAATTATTTTAAGAAGAGCAAAAATTAAATGAATAAGTGAAACATTTCTAAGGATCAGTATACATACAAAGCACTCAGCCCCAGATCTACCATCTCCTGTTAAATAGGACGTTCAGCCAATTTTAGTTCCGAAGGCTCACAGGCTCCAATCTCCAATCTCCAGCAGATAATGGTGCTGCTTGTACCAAGTGACACAAATTCTGAGTTTCAAAACAAGTTTGCTCCTCCCTCCCTCCCCCCTCCCCCACCATATAAAAATATGCCTTCACCCTCTCTTAAGAGAAGGGGGATAAATATTTTTACTTATCTTTTTCTCACCTCTAAAACAGTAATCAGGAACTGAATGGCACAATTGGAGAGCACGGGGATGGTGGGCGTAGTGGGGTGAATACTGAGCGGGGTTCCCCAGGCATTGGTGTTGGGGCATTACCATCAAAGGAAGTCCATGATAAAACTGTACGCTGCTCTGATTGAATTGTACCTTGAGTACTAAGCCCAGTTGTGGCTGCCAATGCACAAGGGAAACATTCACTGTCAAGGAGACAGTGGAGAGAAATGCCAGGACTAACATCAATCATCTTGCTGAGCAGAAAATTGTATTTAAAAAAAAAAATGCAGTAATTAAGTGCTGTGAAACACACAGCTTAATTACTGTATTAAAGAAAGAACATTAACATCACTAAAACAGGTTGTCTGGTCATTCTCACATTGTGGTTTGTGGGACCTTGCTGTGCGTGAATTGGCTGCCGCGTTTCCTACATTACAACAGTGACTACACTTCAAAAGTACTTCATTGGCTGTAAGGTGCTTTGGGATGTCCTGAGGTCGTGAAAGGTGCTATAGAGCTGTGTCAGCTGTGGCTCAGTGGGTAGCACACTCGCCTCTGAGTCAGAAGGCTGTGGGTTCAAGTCCCACTCCAGAGACTTGAGTACATAAATCTAGACTGACACTCCAGTGCAGTGCTGAGGGAGTGCTGCACTGTCGGAGGTGCAGTTAAACCAAAGCCCCGTCTGCTCTCTCAGGTGGACGTAAAAGATCCCATGACACTATTTTGAAGTCCTGGCCAATATTTATCCCTCAATCACCATAACAAAAACAGATGATCTGATCACATTGCTGTTTGTGGGAGCTTGCTGTGTGCAAAATTGGCTGCCGCGTTTCCCACATTACAACAGTGACTACACTCCGAGAACACTTCACTGGCTGTAAAGTGCTTTTAGATGTCCGGTGCAAGTCTTTCTTTTTATATGGAGCCTTATCACATCTTTCAGGCTTTCCCAAAGTGCTGGATATCCAATGAAGTACTTTGTGAAATGTGGGAAAATTTCAATTTTTGCAAAACAGGATCTCACAAACAGCAACTGAGATGAATGAGCAGCTAATCTCTATTTTAGTGGTGATGTTCGAGGGAGGATTGTTGGTCTGGACAACAGGAAAGCTTCCTGCTCTTCTGTTATTAATACTGTAGGATCTTTTATATTCAACCAAACCATTGGAAAAGGCAGATGAAGCTTTTGATGGTGAAATTGCAAAAATCAGGCACTGCGGATCCATGGAGCACCTGATCAGGGAATCTCCCCTCGCAACTATGAACCATTGGGTCAGCTCACTAGGCTCTTTAAACTAGTGAGGTGAGGAACAATAACGCAGGTAGCAGCATGAATTTTCATAGAATCATAGAATGATACAGCACAGAAGGAAACCATTCAGCCCATCGTGCCTGTGCCGGCTCTTTGAAAGAGCTATTTTGAAAGTTTTGAGCCATCATATATGTGGGTATTGCACTGGCTGTCGTTATAATACAGCCAACGTGAAAAGAAAATAATACCAGACAATTAAAGGTCACCCCACTGAGGTCAATGGCAAGAAACTGGAGAGTACTGAAATACAAAGGGATCTGGGGGTCCTGGTGCACGAAACTCAAAAGGTTAGTATGCAGGTGCAGCAAGTGATTAAGAAGGCCAATGGAATGTTGGCTTTCATTGCTAGGGAGATAGAATATAAGAATAGGGAGGTATTGCTTCAGTTGTACAAGGTATTGGTGAGACCGCACCTGGAATACTGCATACAGTTTTGGTGTCCATACTTAAGAAAAGACATACTTGCTCTCGAGTCAGTACAAAGAAGGTTCACTCGGTTAATCCCGGGGATGAGGGGATGGACATATGAGGAGAGGTTGGGTAGATTGGGACTCGACTCATTGGAGTTCAGAAGAATGAGAGGCGATCTTATTGAAACATATAAGATTGTGAAGGGGTTGGATCGGGTGGATGCGGGGAGGATGTTCCCGATGATGGGTGAAACTAGAACTAGGGGGTATAGTCTTAGAATAAGAGGCTGCTCTTTCAAAACTGAGATGAGAAGGAACTACTTCACTCAGAGGGTGGTAGGTCCATGGAATATGCTGCCCCAAAAAGCTGTAGAAGCTACATCATTACATAAATTTAAAACAGAAATAGACAGTTTTCTAGAAGTAAAGGGAATTAAGGGTTACGGGGAGCGGGCAGGAATTTGGACATGAGTCTAGGTTCGGATCGGTCATGGCCCTGTGGGTAGCTCCTATTTCGTGTGTCCAATTCTGTTAGGTTCAGGAGATGGTTCTGTGATAGTAGATTGGCGGTTAGGATCAGATCAGCCATGATCTTATTGAATGGCGGAGCAGGCTCGAGGGGTCAATTGGCCTACTCCTGCTCCTATTTCGTATGTTCTTATGTCAGAACCTTCAGGATTGTCATCGGGGGGGGAAATCACAGAAGAGGACAATATCCCAAAGTACAGTATAATGGGCATATTACCTGGTAGAAGGTGAAGCTAGAGGCTGCAAGGACCCCTGCTACAGTAATATCTCTCTCCTCGACAAACAAACAAAAAATATACGGGGAGATTTTCCTCTCCTTTGCACCCAGGCAACACTCAGTTCAAAGGCGCAAAGCAGAGAAAAAAAGGGCAAATGCCCATTTTGCTGGGTCTCCATCCCAGGATTTTGTAGGTCACGAAACTATAAATTATATTTTTGTCCTAACCCAAATATAAACAATACCAAGTACCTTCCCTAAGGCAGGCCTATAAAAATGAAGTCAGAGGGGCCTAAAAGGTTCCTCCTTCTTCATTCCCTTCCAAGCAGATGCTCATTGGAAGGGCCCCAGAAGAAGCATGCTTTAATCCTTCCAGCCAGTCTCACTCAGATTGGAGGATCTGAACAACAACAGCAACTTGTATTTATATAGCGCCTTTAACGTAGTAAACCGTCCCAATGCACTTCACAGGAGCGTTACCAAACTAAATTTGACACCGAGCCACGTAAGGGGATATTAGGACAAAAGGTAGGTTTTAAGGAGCATTTTAAAGGAGGAGAGAGAGGTAGAGATGCGGAGACTGAGAAGCCTGCAGCAGAGCTAGATTTCTGACCCTGACCCTGGGGGCGGGCCTGCACTGGGGACACATCAGGGTCATTCCTCTTTTTAAATTCATTTTATGGGATGTGGGCGTCGCTGGAAAGGCCAGCATTTATTGCCCATCCCTAATTGCCCTGGAGAAGGTGGTGGTGAGCCGCCTTCTTGAACAGCTGCAGTCCGTGTGGTGAAGGTACTCCCACAGTGCTGTTAGGGAGGGAGTTCCAGGATTTTGACACAGCGACGGTGAAGGATTGACAATATACTTCTAAGTCAGGATGGTGTGTGACTTGGAGGTGGCGGTGTTCCCATGCGCCTGCTGCCCTTGTCCTTCTAGGTGGAGGAGGTCGCGGGTTTGGGAGGTGCTGCCAAAGAAGCCTTGGCGAGTTGCTGCAGTGTATCTTGTAAATGGTACACACTGCAGCCACGGTACGCCGGTGGTGGAGGGAATGAATGTTTAAGGTGGTGGATGGGTTGCCAATCAAGCGGGCTGCTTTGTCCTGGATGGTGTCGAGCTTCTTGAGTGTTGTTGGAGCTGCACTAATCCAGGCAAGTGGAGAGTATTCCATCACACTCCTTACTTGTGCCTTGTAGATGGTGGAAAGGCTTTGGGGAGTCAGGAGGTGAGACACTCGCCACAGAAAACCTAGCCTCTGACCTGCTCTTGTTGCCACAGTATTTATGTGGCTGGTTCAGTTAAGTTTCTGGTCAATGGTGACCCCCAGGATGTTGATGGTGGGGTATTCGGCGATGGTAATGCCGTTGAATGTCAAGGGGTGGTGGTTAGACTCTCGCTTGTTGGAGATAGTCATTGCCTGGCACTTCCGAGGCGTGAATGTTACCTGCCACTTATCAGCCCAAACCTGAACGTCATCCAGGTCTTGTTGCATGCGGGCATGGATTGCTTCATTATCTGAGGAGTTGTGAATGGCGCTGAACACTGTGCGAACATCCCCATTTCTGACCTTATGTTGGAGTGAACCTCATTCATGAAGCAGCTGAAGATGGACACTACCCTGAGGAACTCCTGCATCGATGTCCTGGGGCTGTGATGATTGACCTTCAAACACCACAGCCATCTTCCTTTGTGCTAGGTATGACGCCAGCCAGTGGAGAGTTTCCCCCCTGATTCCCAATGACTTCAGTTTTACTAGGGCTCCTTCATGCCACACTCTGTCAAATGCTGCCTTGATGTCAAGGGCAGTCACTCTCACCTCACCTCTGGAATTCAGCTCCTTTGTCCACGTTTGGACCAAGGCTGTAATGAGGTCGGGAGCCGAGTGGTCTTGGCGGAACCCAAACTGGGCATCAGTGAGCAGGTTATTGGTGAGTAAGTGTCGCTTGCTAGCACTGTTGATGACACCTTCCATCACTTTGCTGATGATTGAGAGTAGACTGATGGGGCGGTAATTGGCCATATTGGATTTGTCCTGCGTTTTGTGGACAGGACATATCTGGGCAGTTTTCCACATTGTCGGATAGATGCCAGTGTTGTAGCTGTACTGGAACAGCTTGGCTAGAGACGCGGCTAGTTGTGGACCACAAGTCTTCAGCACGATAGCCAGGATGTTGTCGGGGCCCACAGCCTTTGCTGTATCCAGTGCGCTCAGCCGTTTCTTGATATCACGTGGAGTGAATTGAATTGGTTGAAGACTGGCATCTGTGATGGTGGGGACCTCAGGACTGGAAGTGGAAATACAGGTGGTTTCAGGTCATGTCAGGCTAAGCACACATTGGGTGCACTCTGTCGGACTAGCGCCCTGGTGGAGCGGGGAAAGGAATGATGGGACATTTGAGGTTATTCGCAGAAGTGATCAGTGCTACAATGATTCTGCAAGCCCTTTGTCTTCAGGTGAACAATAAACAGATGTTTAGCGAGCTGGAGATGCAGTAGTGGGCTGTGTTGAACGAAAATCTTTTTTAAAACAGATTTTTAAGGAAACAGAGATGTAGTAATAGTGAACAAGGACAGACGAGCTACAAACAATTTTAATTGCCATGCGGCAATTATATTTCTGGCTTAATGGATTCAGCATCTTTGTCCAGAAATGTACAAAAATTGCTCTTCTAAAATATTCCTTACACTCAGTTGAATGCAAGAGGCAGTGAGTCCATAAAACTTTAAATTAATTCTTTTACTAACCCAGTGATAAGTAATACTGAGTACCTCTAATAAAGGTTCGCTAGTTTATTATCGTGATGGACTGTACAGTAATACTATGAGGGCTGCTCTCCGCCATTCCAGTGCTTTATGTTCCAGATATTTTTCCCTGAGCAAGGACAGTTAGGAAAAGGACCGGAGTGGTAATAAAGGTAAAAGAAAGCTCTTCGCTTATTTAAATTAACATAAAAATTGAACTTCATCTGTCACGTGTCAGCTGTGATTCTCAGGCTAGGCTGACCTTACAATAAGCTGACGCACACTCACCTTAAACTAAGAATTTGTCACTTAATGTTTCCAAGAAAGAGGTGAGGGCAAATTCAGTGAGATCGTGTTCCTGGAGGGACGGGCGTGTGGTTTGGAGAATCCGGGCTTTAGCGTTGTAGGCCTATCTCTAACCCGCACTCCCATCTAGCAAGGCTCTGCTCTGAGAGTGCAGCCTTGCTGAATTTACCCTGCTGTGTAAGCCCCCAACCCAATCAGTAGTGTGGGGGTGGTCTCAGGTTCTATCCCTGGTCTGTGCTGATTAGGCCGTCCTCAGCTAAAGTGGGTGGCAACATGGGCGGTACAATTGGCTTCAGCAGCCCTGGGTTAAGGGGGAGGTGTGGAATCACCCAGAGTTCGCATTCCTGATCACTGTCAAGCATGAGAGTGTGTGTGTGCACGTGTGTGCACTTGAATGTGAAATAAGGACAAGATTAGGCTCAACTGTGATGTCCCAACAGTCAAATACCCCACTGCTATTCGCTATGTCTTACGAAGAACTGTCACTTGGGTGAAATACTGATGGGTAGCCAATGCCTGTGGATCTCAACCTCAACATAGACCAGCACCTTCATGAGAGAAGGGAGAAACACTGGAGAGGAATAAAAGATATTCAGGTCAATTTTATGAATTTGCATCCCCAGTGTGAAACATACACTGGGAGCCATATCAGGAATTTCAGCGCAAAGTTCACTGGGACCTTCAGGAAAACCCTCAGGACAGATGACTTCCCCGCCCAAATTCTCGATACATGTCCTCCTAGTGAACGAAGCTTGGTGCCATGAGTACAAGTTCTAATTTCTACCCTATGATGTAAAACTTCAGTAACAGTTGTTGGGTCGTTCAGGGCATCACACAGACAAATGGAGCTTTGCGGCTTGTGTTCCTCAAGAGTGAAAGGCTTACAATTCAGCAGCATCGCAGGGATGAGTGACTCACCACAGATATTTTTCTCAAGGAATGGTGCGACGCCATTGTGATAGTCAACTTGTATTGCGATCATTGATAGTGAGAATGTTCACATCAGTTGAAATCAGTCTGGAGCCTGGTAACAGGGACTGATGTTAAATGATGGCTTCAACAGAAATAAAATCGGGAGAGTTGTAATGGGGCTGCCGATTCACTATCACCCGTTTTACACTAACCCCCAAAGTCAAAATCAGCTCGGCTGGTTCCTGTGCTATGGGGTGGGGAATATTTCTGGAGAGAATTAACAATGGGAATGTGAGGATAGATGAATATTCTGGAGTTATTCTCAATTACCTTTGGGAATTAGGGCTTATTTGTGTGGACATTCCATCAAGAGATTGACTAAATAGGCATGACAAATTAAACTTCATATTATTGGCAAAAGGAGTGGACGTGATGCGTCAAGTAGCCATTTCTCATTCTATGCTTCCTTATGTTCTGAATTGAGCAAAGCTCTGATTTTTCCCATTAAATCTAAATGACTTCAATTTGTATTGATACAGACTTTACATCACATTGAAGCTTATCTCTAGCATTTGGCATTTACAGCTCAAAACTAATCTGTAGAAAAAGTAGCCAGTATTATTTGTGCATTTAGATTAATAGAACGTGTAAGCAAACCAATAAATAACTCAAATTACTAAATTTAATGGACACCAATGACTTGTAGTGAAAAAATTATAAAGAGATGCTGAGTGTGTATGAAAAGATACATAAATCTAATTTAAGTATATGCTTCAATGAGGTTATTCATCAGAATATGTTGGTATATAGCTTCAAAAATTACTCCACCAAGACTTTGAAGACCAAAGCAACACTGGCAGCTATCCATGTTTTTAAACACACCCAGGGAAATCAGGTGTATGGAAAATATTGACCCATTTGGTTATATTGCAAGGGAAATGGTTTGCAATGAAATAATGGGCTGAATTTTGCCGGCGCTCAGGGGTTTGGAGGCGGGTCCGCTGTCAAAATAGCAAAGATTGACAGCGGGTAGGGAACCCGCTGTCAACCCGCCTCCACGCAAGTCTCCCAGGTGTTGGGTCTGTCGGCGCTGAACAGACCCGACACCAAGCAGCGGGGCAGGCAATTCACATCATTAAATGGGTTGTTAGCATCCAATTAACTGTTATTTTAAGCCTACATTTCAATTTTACGTGCTCCCCCACGAGTTACCCACTGCTCGGGGAACACGTCAGCTCAGCATGCCGTGAGTGGATTCAGCATCGAATTATCTCATGACCTGACAGCTGCAAAAGTTGTATAAAAGATCCCATGTTACAGCTGTTCACTTTCAAAGGTCAGAAACTGTTGGTTTCTGCATTTGGAAGACAGATTGAGCTTTCTGCAGCTTGCAAGTGTTTGGAGCCAACTCTCTATCCAATGCCACCTCATTGGAACAACCTCTCTCACCATTGACAGATCGCTTTGTCATCTCAACCTTACCTGCCATCTATTCCATTAGCATTGTTGCCCTAGAAACTGTCTCACCTTGGTCCTCAGAATCCCACCAAGATCAGCCCCAACACCAGCATCACCGGGCACACCAGCAGCAACAACAACAGCCTTCTCCACAATCACCTGATGCTGCACAGGACACAGGGCATCAGCACCCAACCATATTGCTACCCAGGACACCAGGGATGGCCTTACCATGGCCAGATTTACTTCACTTGACGCTGTACACCCTGGCTGCCACATGATGCGCCAGGTGGTTGGCACCACCCCACACCAAAACCATAAATCATCCCTACAATGCCCAAGCCATTTCTTTCACACTCATCACCATTGCAGGGGGTAACCGTTATGTCTCACCATTCACAGCAACTCACTAAGACACTTCCAAAGGTGCACACAAATCTTTCCAAGAACGCAAAGTGCTGAAAATAAAGGTTTCAATGTTTGACAGCACATTACCAGAAACTTCACATGAACATTGGCTAAAACACCCAAGTGCCTACCCTTGTGTGTTGTTAGTTGGTATGCTTGCAGTAGGATGAGGGTGAGTGTGAGGGGTGGCTAGTGAGATGGGGAAGTGATAATGTAGATAGAGAGGGATGGGTGGAGTGCAAGGTAAGTTGGTGTGAGTAAGGATGTGCAGGAGTAGGGTAGGGAAGGCAGAGTGATGGGGATGTGATGAGTGACACAGCAGGATGAGGTTGAGTGTGGCTTGGCAGTAGTGTTTCGTGATCTACTGAGATCATTGAAAGGTTTGCGCCACTGCAGCCTGGTCCACCCTCCTGTGCAATGTGCAACCAGGCTGCGTTGGGGAGGTCTCTTCCACCCATGGGAAGGAAAGAGGACCTCCCTGCGTGTGAAGCATATGGAGGGAGTCATGGGAGAGCCTGGGTGCAGCCGTGCACCTTTGTGCAGTGCTTGTCAGCGTTTGCAGCACCTCAATGCTGCAGAACACTGACAGCAGAACTGTCAAAATCAATTTGGCCATGGCCCCTTTAAGGAAACCGGCTGAAGATGCATCATCAAATGACGTCATCAGACCCGCTTCCTATTAATTGGCCGGGAACCCCGCAGGGTGGGCTTAACAAGCCCAATCAACGTAAGATCACTTGGAGAGTGCGGGCTGCAGTAGGCAGCGAGCTGGGACCGCGACACCGACCCCGGCCGCCCCGGACCCGCCTCGGTCGGCGAAATCGCAGCCAATGAATCAACAAACTTATTTGTGGTAAATCACCTTTTAGGACACAGTGGGTGTGAGGGGACAAAGGTTCCCTGTTCACCTAACTGCATATTAACTCTGGTTCCACACACAACATGGTGGCACTTTGGAAACCTGGTGCAAGTGAACCAAACACACAGATAAATGAGTTTTCATAGCAGCCACAAGAACTTCCCCGAGAACTTTACACAAATGCAAGTTTAAGAGGGTAAAATATGATAAAACCAATACATTAAGGTCATATCCTGATAAGTACTAAAACCATAGACAGGATTTTTTTACTTGACTGGATAAATAAACTCAAGCGCAATGAAAGGTTCTAGCTGTTATCCATCACGCTCCGAACTGAATCCAATAATTCTAACTGATCCATGAAAATCCCAATATTTGGTGCAAATGGAAAAGTCAGTCTTGTGAATAATGGCGCTCACTTTCAGAAGGCGCACTTAGTTTTTTGGGGGGTGAGTGTGACCCAAAGATCATTTCTGCTACATACATCTGGGAAGCAAGACCTATGGGATTCTTCATTTAATAACTTGGGAGAGAAGGGGGAGACAGGGACTCTTCAGGAACTTATGTTTGCCTGTTTATTGCAGATTCATCTTTTCTGGTGAATAACTCAAGAAAACATAATGATGTGCCACTACATGCGCAATATCTTAAGCAAAGCAGGGTTCTGGTGGTCAACCAACTTGGCCCAGATGCCTATAAGACACGATGAACTGGATAAGCTAGAAGCTCCCCGCCTTCAAGCTCGCTTTCCCCCTGACCCTTCCCTCTGGAGCTAAGTGTGTTGAGGACACTTTTAGAATTGGCCATGCCTGGGTTCATAAATAAACCACAGGAATTATCTGATTAAACAGAAATCAGGAAAGGCAGAGTAAAGCAGGAAACAAGGTAATTGGTGTTGTTCCATTCAAGGGGAATGTTTCAAATTCAGCAATCCTTCATAGAGAAGTAAACCAAGTCTTAGAACTATGAAGCTATACTTCTGTTGAGATTAGGAAGACTAAATCCATCTTTATTCTTGGGAACTGCAAAGCATGGACTTTCTTTACTGTGCTTTTTTGTTTCTTCTGCATGCGTGCTGTGGAGTTGCTGAGGACCTCCAGGAAGTGGCTCCAGGTTATTGGTGCTTTCCCAGCTTTGTCCATATAAATATTCATACAACAGTTCAATGTCAACAATATCCAGTTGATGAATTGAGGAGATGAAAAAAACGATCATACATCATGGGGGAAAAATTCAGTTGGTAGCACCTCCCGTTAGCGCCTTAAGAGGGCGCTAATAGGGCGCAAAGCAACTAGCGCCCGGGCGCGGCGATGTTTGCGCCGCTCGCGAAATTAACTAGACATTTTGCGGCAGCGCTAAACATTACCGCCACGATCTCCTGCGCCGGCAGATCGTGACATCAGTCGAGTGCACAACGCCCCGGTAGCGCCCCGGAGTGGATATTGAGTGGCGCCCCCTGCCTTACCGCCTGCCGCTAGCAACGACAGGTTGAGGGGAGCGTTTTGCAGTCAGGAAGGGACTGGGGGAACGCTATTTAAAGGCGACCACTTCCTGCCTTTTTTTGTTGGTGACATTTTTTAACCTTGCATTCTGAGAGAGAGAGAGAGAGACTTCTGGAGAGATTCAACGCTGTGTGAAGGAGTTTTGGGTACTGAGCAGCACTTTGCAGGTTCATTTTGATTTGCCCTTCCTTGTATCGATTTAGAAGAGACTGTTGGGGCTGCACTCTGAGCTCTTTCCCTGGTTCTCTCCATTGTTCTTTCCAGCAGATTTGATGTAGAGGTCTCTCCAGGCCGAGATTCAAGGCTGCAATGAGCAGGATGTGGATGGAGAGCAAGATCAACCCTCCCCTTTAAGAACTGGCCGGCGCCATTGTGTCTGTGTTCCATTGCTGACTGACATCACATGAGCTTCGCCAGCGCTCTGAGTTAGCGCCTCGCTCCTTGGCCTTTGCGCCTTAAGACAGATGTGTAGCGCCTGATTTAGCGCTCCAATCACCTCCAGGGGCGATAAAAGTCAAGTTTGCAGTTGGAGGCGATAATTAGCACCAGGCGCTAATCTTTGCGCCCGGCCGATAATTGCGCCCCAAATGGGGCGATACTGAATTTCTCCCCCTATGACTTTTATTATGTACAAAAGCTTCCTAAGAAAATCATATACCACAAAAATATGCACCTTGCACTCTGTAAAATAAAGTTATATATAGATGAATAATGTTTGACTACAGGAACTCAAACTCTTTAAATATTGTTCCAATTGTAGTATTTTACAAAATCCATTTAATAACTTTAACCGAAATTGAATTTTGTTTTACGATGAGTTAAATCCATGCCACAAATGAGGCAATTACACTGTTGAAATGGAACAAAAAAAAAACACATTTAATAACTTTATCCAAAATTGAATTTCAATTATTCGAAGGATATTCTCAGACCAGGTGCTGTATTATTAAAATGGCCATTTTTTGACTTATGATCTTCCTTAACAGCTAAACCCTTTTTCCAATCTTTACAGTAGCTGCCTGAAAGCTCCCAATATGCTGGCAGTGTCCTTTAACAGATGAGCCCATCCATGCCAGGGAGCCTAGGATCGCTACTGTTCATTATTTATGTGAATCAATATGCCATAAAGTGTTGGGAAACCAGACCTACTTCTAAACATCACTTAATAATCAAGGAACTGCGAGAGATCTTCAGAAGAAACAGCACCTATCTTTGCAACAAAGTGTGAATTTTTGATTTGAGTGTTACTTTTAAAATCATGTTCAGAAATTACTTTGAGGCAACACTTTACAACATTTTCAAAAGGACGTAAGGCATTAATTTGATATAGATAAATGTAGTGTGATATGTTAGACATCCTGGAGAGATGTATGTTGGACATCTTGGGGAGTTAAAAGGGTTAACAGTCAAACTTTTGTATCTTAAAGCAGCAGGCGTTCCGATATAAACAGGAAGATGACTTTGAAGTGTGGCAAGGAGAAGGCATTGCTTGTTTTCTGAAATGTAAAGTGCTTGCGTAAGGGAATGAGTGTTAGTAATGACATCACCCATGAATGGTTAATGTTTAGTTTTAGGGTAAAAAAAAAACATGGGAAGTAGGTATCCATTAGATACAGATAACAATTGGTCAAAGATGCTAGAAAATGTTACGTCAGGAAGTCTCGTGTAGAGAAAATGGTTCTGAGGTAAACAATTGCAAACTGTTTTCATATTCTGTTTTCAGAGGATTTGGGAAATAGATACGTTATTTTGACATTTTCCTTTGATGTAGTCAAGATATGGTGAATAAAGGAGCATGGTTTTCAACAGTATCTCAGAGTGTACTCAAAAGATACAGAAACCGAATATCCACTCTCTCTATACAGTTAAAACTGATCACCTTTACTGTGTATCAATAAAGTCTGTTCCGTATACTCCACTACGAAGTCTCGTGCTTACTCGAAACGTGTTGTTGTGAACCAGAGGAGAAAGGAGGTTGCTTAACATTTTTAAGGGAAACACCAAACATGTGTACACCATGCAGGGTTGCATGCTCAAGGCTGCCGAGTGGGTGAAGGTGTTATAGGGAATGAATCTTCGAAAGTTCATGACCAGTGCCACGAGGCTACTATGAAAGCAAATAGAGTGTTAGAATGTATTGCAAAGATGATTAAATGCAAAACAAGAAATACTGTACTGTCTCCATACAAAGCCTTGGTTAGGCCTCATCTAGAATACTGTGTCCAGTTTTGGTCCTCGTACATGATGGGTAATAACTCTGGAAAAGATTCAGAGGAGGGTCACCAGATCAATACCTAGTTTAAGGGCCCTAGTTACCACACTGGGCTTTTTACTCCAGAAAAGCATACACTTTGAGAAGATTTAACTAAGGTCTTTAAAATAATCAAAGGAGTAGATTCAGTCCATGCGGCTATTTGAGTAAGATAGATAAGGGAAGACCTGCATGTAAATTCCGTAAGCATTGAACTAGGCTAGATGTCAGGAAGTACTTCTTTTCACAGAGAGTCGACGACCTATGGAACAGGTTGCCAGCATGCACAGTGTAGATTAGCTGAGGGTGGCCAACATAACTACATATAGAAGGTAGATGGGTATTTGGGGCTGTGTCTCACAGTCACCATGGTCTCCTGGAACCTGTCTGATTACCTTTGGGGCTCAGAGAGGAGTTTTTTCCTAAATTGGCCTACAGTTTTGTTTCCTTTTTTGACTTTCCCAGGAATTTGCGTGGTTGTTGGTGAGTGGGATTGGGGGTGGGGGGAGGGGGGGCGTTACCATGACAGTATAAGATGGAACAACTATAATAAAAACAGAAAATGCTGGAAATACTCAGCAGGTCAGGCAGCATCTGTGGAGAGAGAAACAGAGTTAACGTTTCAAGTCGATGACCTTTTGTCAGAACTGGAGCAGCTGTTTTGTTCATGTCCTTTGTTCTTGCATGCTTATATATTCTCCTTTAGCACAGTGTCATTAGGCACTGCCATATGCAGGCCTCAAGTCCCCTATGAACCATGGAACACCTGTTAGTTAGTAAGTCTGAATTGTTTAGCATGGCCATTTAAAAATATTAACATAATCAAGGCATCAAGCTTCAGCAATGACAACTTGCATTATAAAGACCTTTTAACATTGAAAAAAAATGGCCAAGGTGCTTCACAAAGTCGTAACGATAAAAATGAACACCAAACAAAAGGAGATAGTAGGAGAGGTGGCCAAAATCTTGGTCAAAGAGGTGGGTTTAAGGAGATTCTTAAAAGAGGAGAGGGATGTGGAGAGGTAGAGGAGTTTAAGGAGGGAATTCCAGAGCATGGGTCCTAAGCAGCTGAAGGCACTGCTCTCAATGGTGGGACAAAAGGAGGGAGGGCGTGAGGGATGTACAAGAAGGCCATTGGAGGAACGGAGCATTTGTGGAGTTGGGGCTTATAGGGCTGAAGAAGGTTACAGAGATAGGGAGGAGTGAGCTCATGAAGTGATTTAAAGCCAAGGATGGCAATTTTAAGTTTGAGGCATTGTGGGACCGGGATCCAATATAGGTCAGCAAGGAGAGGGATGATGGGTGAGCGGGACTTGGTGCAGAATAGGATATAGGTAGCAGAGTTTTGAGTGAGCTGAAGTTTACGGTGGGTGAAGGCTGGGAGGCCGACTAGGAGAACATTGGAATAGTCGAGTCTGGAGGTGACAAAAGCATGGATAAGGGTTTTAGCAGCAGATGAGCTGAGGGAGCAGTGAAGGCAGGCGATGATTCAGAAATGGAAGTAGACGGTCTTTGTGATGGAGAGGATATGGGGTCGGAAACTCAGTTTATGGTTGAATAGGCTGCCAAGATTGCAAACAATCAGGTTCCGCCTGAGACAGTGGGCGGTTAGGGTAAACATACTACGGGAGAAGTAGTTAGTAATGCCGATGAGGAAGCACAGAGTGAGTCACTGATCACTGGTTAGAAAGGATTATCAATGGTAATCATTGAGGGTTCAATGGCCTGTTTCTGTGTTGTAACTTCATGTAGGAGGAGCCAGTTGGCACAGAGTGGAGGTCCAGCGTGCTGAGTGCCCCTCCTGAGTCTGCATTCTAATGACTCTGATACAACACCAGGACTAGATGAAGTAGTCATTTGTCTCACTGCACGGGGCACTACATTGGAAAACGGTCTGTGTACTCTTTTGTCGGAACCATAAACAAATAAACTGTAACAAAACTTAAAACATTCAACGAAACTTAACAAATTTAATTAAAATTTGGTTGGCCGGGGTGATGATGCACTCCAGTCCCCGCGGCGCCCACCAGTCGCGGAAGGCCTCGAGCGTGCCAGCGGACACCGCGTGCTCCATCTCCAGCCAAAGATCAGGAGCGTGGGACTGAAGTGCAGCCAAAAATCGAGGAGCAGCAAAACGGTCTGTGTGATGTAGAAAAGCTTTATCACAAATGTGGATTTTTGTCTTGTTTAACTTTTTTATTAAAGAAACAGATGCATCTTTTGAGCCGAGATCGACTTGGTTCAGTGATTTAAATTGTTAATGGCCATATCAGTATAAATAACAGGTGTTTCCTGTGATATTAACAAGCTGATTGTGAGTCCTTTTGAAGTTGGATCTGGCTGGTTCACCGATGTAAATTAGTAATGGCTGCATCAATGTAAACAGCAGGGTGTCCTGTCTCTGCATGAGCTGATAGCTGTTCTATTCTGAATTGCTTATTAAAAACCTGGCTATCTGGAAAACATGTATATTGAGTGAAACTTTGCAGACAAAAATGGATATTGCAAATATGTGGTGTGAATTTTATCTAGCTCTCCCCGTATGCAATATATTTCTATTGTATATAACAATTGTATTGAATATAATATATTGTATTGTCTGGGAAACAAGCCATCTCCTGGGCTATTTAGACGGTATGAGTGATTCTTTAATTTCTCACAAAGGCAACAATAGAGATTTTGCAGCAGAGTTTGTGAATCAGTTTTCACTCCAGTTTGCAAACCTAATTTCCAGCATCTGCAGTATTTTCTTTTTGTGTAAGAGTGAGAGATTCTGGTGACTGATTCGGATAGGAATTCCTCTTTCATATCATTCCTTAGCACATTCCACCATTATTTACTTTCAACTAATTTACCTTTTGATGAGCAGTTTACATCTATAAATCACTGGTTAGGCCTCAGTTGGAGTATTGTGTCCAATTCTGGGCACCGCACTTTAGGAGGGATGTCAAAGCCTTGGAGAGGGTACAGAGGAGATTTACTAGAATGGTGCCAGGGATGAGGGAATTCAGCAAAATACTGCGGATGCTGGAAATCTGAAATAAAAACAGCAAATGCTGGAAACACTCAGCAGGTCAGGCAGCATCTGTAGAGAGAGAAACAGAGTTAACGTTTCAGGTCGATGACCTTTCATCAGAACTGGAAGATGTTAGAGATGTAACAGGTTTTAAGCAAGTACAGAGGCAGGGAAAGGGGGGAGGGGGGGAAAGGAAAGAACAAAAGGGAAGGCCTGTGATGGGGTGGAAGGCAGGAGAGATTAAATGACAAAAGGATGATGGTGTAAGGCAAAAGGAGATGGTAATGGGACAAGTAAAGAAACAAAAGATGGGTTTAGAGAAGCTGTAAATGGCGATAGCAGAATCATTACAAACAGCTGCTGTCAGAAAAAATGGGTGCAGAGGTTATGGTCTGAAATTGTTGAAATCAGTGTTGAGTCCAGAAGGCTGTAAAGTGCCTAATCAAAAGATGAGATGCTGTTCCTCGAGTTTCCATTGAGCTTCATTAGAACAGTGTAGGAGGCCGAGGACAGAGTGGGATGCAGAGATAAAATGGCAAAAGACCAGAAACTCAGGGTCACACTTGTGGACTAAATTGAGGTGTTCCGCAAAGCAATCACCCAATCTGCCTTTGGTCTTCCCAATGTAGAGGAGACCGCATCGTGAGCAGAAAATACAGTGTACTACATTGAAAGAAGTACAAGTAAATCGCTGTTTCACCTGGAAGGAGTGTTTAGGCCCCTCGACTGTGGGAAGGGAGGAGGTAAAAGGGCAGGTGTTGCATCTCCTGCGCTTGCACGGGAAGGTGCCGTGCAAAGGGGTGTTGGGGGTGATTGAAGAGTGGACCAGGGAGTCGCGGATGAATGGTCCCTTCGGAATGCTGAAAGGGGAGGGGAAGATGTGTTTGGGGTGGCATCACGCTGGAGGTGGCAGAAATGGCGGAGGATGATCCATTGAATGTGGAGGCTGGTGAGGCGGAAGGTGAGGACGAGGGGAACCCTATCATGGTTCTGGGAGGGAGGGGAAGGGGTGAGAGCAGAAGTGCGGCAGATGGAGATGGTCATACCCTGTCAACCACAGTGGAGGGGAATCCTCGGTTGAGGAAAAAGGAAGACATATCAAAAGCACTGGTATGATAGGTGGCATTGTCAGAACAGATGTGGTGGAGATGGAGAAACTGGGAGAATGGAATAGAGTCCTTACAGGAAGTGGCGTGGGAGGAAGTGTAATCAAGGCAGCTGTGGGAGTCAGTGGGTTTATATTAGAAATTGGTCAACAGCCTATCCCCAGAAATGGAGATACAGAAATCAGGGAATCGAAGAGTCGGAGATGGACCATCTGAAGGCGAGGGAGGGGTGGAAATTGGAAGCAAAGTTGATGACATTTTCTAGTTCGGGGAAAGAGCAGGAAGTGGCACCGATCCAGTCATCAATGTACCGGAAAAAGAGGTGAGGGAGAGGACCTGAGTAGGACTGGAACAAAGAATGTTCCACGTATCCCACAAAAAGGCAGGCATAGCCAGGACCCATACGGGTTCCCATAGCAACACCCATTTATTTGGAGGAAGTGAGTGGTATCAAAGGAGAAGTTGTTTAATGTGAGAACAAGTTCAGCCAAACGGAGGAGGGTGGTGGTGGATGGGGACTGGTTGGGCCTCTGTTCAAGGAAGAAGCGGAGCGCCCTCAGGCCATCCTGGTGGGGGATGGAGGTGTAGAGGGATTGGACGTCCATAGTGAAAAGGAGGCGGTTAGGGCCATGAAACTGGAAACTGTTAAGGTGGCGGAGGGCATCGAAAGATTCACGGTTGTAGGTGGGAAGAGACTGGACAAGGGGAGAAAAAAAGAGTTGAGATAGGAAGAAATAAGTTCCATGGGGCAAGAACAAGTCCTGTTTGTGGATCTTGGGAAGGAGGTAGAAGTGGGCTGTGTGGGGTTGGGGGACTATGAGTTTGGAGGCGGTGGAGGGAAGATCTCCAGAGGAGACCTGAAACGTTAACTCTGTTTCTCGCTCCACAAATGCGGCCTGTCCTGCTGAGTAATTGAGGGACTTTGGTTATGTGGAGAGACTAGAGAAGCTGGGATTGTTCTTCTTCGAGCAATGAAGGTTATGGGGAGATGTGATAGAGGTGTTCAAATTACGATGAAGGGTTTTGATAGGGTAGATAGGGAGGACTGGTACTGGTAGGAGGGTTGGTAACCAGAGGACACAGATTTAAGATAATTGGCAAAAAAAATCCAGAGACGATGGGCTCGATTTTGCCAGGCCCGAGGAGGCGGGAATGGAGGCGTGTGGGGTGTTAAAATTGCAAAAAAATGGCGGGCAGGCCCGACCCCGCCTCCGAGCAATTTTCCCAAATGCGTGGTTTCTGATCCCGTCTCTGTCCCGCCTCCAAGAGGCGGGATAGGCCCTTAACAACCACTTAATTGCCTCTATAATCCCATTTTGAGAAGCCTTTCTGATTTTAACACTTTTCGGACGTGATGCACGCCTCCTCTGCAACACGACGGTGAAACCTGACGGGAGCACACTTGGATTGCTGACTATCAGTTGCAGGTCCACCATTAAGAAGGAGATTATTCTGGGGGAACTTTTAGCCGTCGTCGTTGTTGTCGTCGTCGTTGTTGTTGTTGTTGTTGTTGTTGTTGTTGTTGTTCCTCCTCCTCCTCCTCCTCCTCCTCCTCTTCCTCCTCCTCCTCCTCTTCCTCCTCCTCTTCCTCCTCCTCCTCCTCCTCCTCTTCCTCCTCCTCTTCCTCCTCCTCCTCCTCTTCTTCCTCCTCCTCTTCCTCCTCTTCCTCCTCCTCCTCTTCCTCCTCCTCCTCCTCCTCCTCCTCCTCCTTCTTCTCCTCTTCCTCCTCCTCCTCCTCCTCCTCCTCTTCCTCCACCTCCTCTTCCTCCTCCTCCTCGCCGTCATCGCAAAGGCCAAAAGCTTCCCAGTCTTTGCAGACCTTAAATGCAGCAACAATGATGACATCATCAGTGGCGACTTTCAGACTGAAAACACTAATTGGGTCATGGGTTCCCACATGCTGGAACTCAATTGCCCAATTAGGGGAAAATCGAATAATTCTCCCACATCCAATTGGAGTCGGGTGGCTAACACGAAAAGGGGATGACACGACCCCAGCCCGCCCCATGACAAAATCGAGCCCGATATGTTTTTACGCAGTGAGTTGTTATGATCTGGGATGCATTAGCTGAACGTGTGGTGGAAGCAGATTCAATACTAACTATCAAAAGAGAACTCTAAATATTCTTGAAAAGGAAACATTTTCAAGGCTATGTTGAAAAAGCGGGGAAGTGGGACTAATTGGATAGCTCTTTCACAGAGTCAGCACAGGCACAATGAGCCGAATAGCCTCCTTCTGTGCTACAAGATTCTATGATTCCATAAACCTAAGATTTCCACAACTCTTCCTTCATTCAGCTGAAATACCAAGCAATTTGAACAAAGGAAAATGTCTTTTGTGTTTTTTAGTTTTTGAAAAAACCCTTGGGGGTTTTAAAGCTTGCCGTTAAACAATGATGAGAGTAACTGCATTACTTCACGGTCTAATGTGATCTTTGCTGACAAATTATTATAGTGCATTACCCTTTTAGAAGCGATCAAGTCATGCTTGCTGTACACACTGAAACAGTGTAAAACAATTCTAAATTCATCATGGACATTTTTTTCGCATTTACAAGCAGTAAATAAATGATTGCAATTATGCATTATAGATTAATGCAATTACTGAGCCTTAAAGGTACCAATTTTGCAAAATACACACGGAGCCCAGTGGATTATTAACATAAATTATAGTCGATTTTGCCTTACTCAGAACAAATCTCCGCAACAATATAGGTTTCAGCACAACCTGATTTAAGATGAAGTCACATTTACACCTAATAAATAAATCATGAGACAATGCAATATATATCACTGGAGTCTATAAGGATTTGAATAATATAGAGTCTGAAAGCCCAGTGATTTATTTACTGGAAGGGACTCTGACTGAGAAGGTCTTAGAGGACAACAGCTACTGCAAGGATAAATGCTGTACAATATGACAGTCACTCCAGTAAGGCCTGTGATATTGTAAAGGCAGTTTATCTTCCAGTATTCCGTGAAAATGATATCCCTGAGATTCGAACTTCCATACATCAGAATGTGAGGATTATTTTTCTGTCATTTTGCACCTCCAACATCAGACACTCAACTGCTCTCTTGTGCCCTTTGACATCCATTATCCATTATGTAAAAATGACAGACAGGAAAAGACCTGCTGGTCCATCCAGCCTGTCCCATACATTATATGCCCAGTCGTCTTTGTCAGCAGCCTTGCTGTCTGTGCAATAATCACCTCCCACAAACAGACCCCTGAGCGTCTATTATTCTATATGTAGTACTCTGCCCATCAGATTACTATCAAATGTACCACTTTCCAGACCTTTTAGACACTGCGTTCTAAAGTTAAACAAACCTTACAATGGTCAGAGAGCTAGAATACTGATACATGTGCAAGAATGTCATCCGATGGTGAAGTAAACCTCCCTGAACTCTGCCCCAACAATGTGCTTCAGTTCTAACATCTGGAGAGCACACCTTATTGTGTGTCATTTTTCCATTTCCTACACAATTCAATCTCTGGTCTCTCAAAGGAAGATTTCAAATTAGGGCCATTTTTGTAGTAATGAGACTACTTAAACTCTTGAAAAATTCTTACAGTCAGTGAAGACTTTCATCCAAACAGTCTGGATTTGGCCTTCAAAGTCACCAAGGTGAAAGGAAAGTGTCCAACCTACTAACACCACTGAGACCCTCAACTCTTCTGTTTCAATAAAGGTAGTGATGATGGGAATTCTTACTTAAAGGCACGTGTTAAAGTAAAAACGTTAAATTTATCCCTTTAATAATGTGCTATCTGTTATGTGCATCGAAGCTTTGACCACGCTCGATCAGCTCCGATGGACGGGTCACATTGTCCGCATGCCCGATACGAGACTCCCAAAACAAGCGCTCTACTCGGAGCTCCGACACGGCAAGAGAGCCCCAGGTGGGCAGAGGAAACGCTTCAAGGACACCCTCAAAGAAAACCTCCTTGAAAAAGTGTAACATCCCCACCGACACCTGGGAATCCCTGGCCCAAGACCGCACAAAGTGGAGGAGAAGCATCTGGGAAAGCACCGAACACCTCGAGTCTCTTCGCCGGGAGCAAGCGGAAGCCAAGCGCAAGGAGCGCATGTCAACCCAAGCACCCCACCCACCCGCCCCTTCAACCACCGTCTGCCCCACCTGTGACAGAGACTGTAGGTCCCGCATTGGACTCATCAGTCACCTGCGAACTCATTTTTAATGTGGAAGCAAGTCATCCTCGGTTCCGAGGGACTGCCTAAGAAGAGAAGAAGATCTGTTAACAAAACAGTGCTTCGTGCAGTGTCACTCTATGAGACAGATTCTCGCCACTCCTCCCCCTCCTTCCCAAAAGGATATAGTAGTAGAAGAAAGGTTAACATTTTCTCAATTAAGTTTATCAAGGATGAACTGCAGGGTGTTCTGCAGTTGTAATTACTTACCTGGGGGGTGGGGGGGGTGGGTGGCTGCGAGAAACTTTGGGCACCTTTCTCAGGGAGGGTGGCCACTGCCTTGGAAACTGTAGCCCACAAAGAGGAGAGAAAATTTGGAAAGAAAGAAGAAAAATGTGTCTGGAGAGGATAATAATCCTGGCTTGTTGTCTGAACTGCTGTGGATAAAGTCACATCTGGGCAAAGTCAACATTGCCCTTGATCCTGAAGTATTCACAATTTAGCTCCCACTTCTCACCAGTTAAAATGGAAACACTGATGCGTGCAACAGGGGCGTGGGCGACATCAGGTTTTAAATGAACATTTGTGACATCCACACCACACGCTGAAACCAGTATAGACCTGCACAGATTGAAATCCAACATTGTCCAATAATGGGATTCTCATCATATGGGTCAGAAATATGCAAGCGCGGGCAAAGTCAATGGCTGGAATTTTCCCATTAAAAAACAGGTGGTTTTGGAGCGTGGGGGCAGTTAAATTGTTAAAAATGTGAATCCCGACCTGATCCCGCCTTCAACCCGCCCACTTCCGGTTTTCCCGGAGGCGGGACGGGGGGCGGGCGACCAACCCATGCCCAGGGGGCGTTACCTCAATTTAAATATTGGAGTGCGGCTGGAAGCCTCTATTTTTCCCCTCCATTTTGTTTTTAACTGCCTATGGACGGGTTTCACACAATTCGTGAAACCCGGCAGTTAAACCGAGGCGGAGACTGCTGCATCCAGGAGGTAAGTGGCTTTATACCAACCTCCTGGATCCAGGGTCCCTGCCTAACCCACCCCCTCACGATCGAAGACCCCGTCACGAGGCCTCCGATCGCATTCCCAGGCCTCCCCCCAACCCCCAACGATGATGATGAGGCCGGCTCCAATCCTCCGGCTCCCCCAACCCCCCACCCCAATCCCTGACCGATCCACGCCTCATGATCCCCGACCCTAACCCTAACCCTAACCCCCCATCGCCTGCCGATCCCGCCCCCCACCGATCCTGCAACTACCCCCCCACCGCCCCCCCCCCGCCGATTGCCGACCCCTCCTGGCTGGCTGCGGGCGAGAAACCGAGGCCTCACATTCAAATTAGGCCCTGCCAGTAAAATCGGCAGGGCCTGCGGGAACCCCGGTCTCCCGGGTTTCCCGCCCGCCTCGGAGCCATCCCCCCTCCCCCCCCACCACCCCCAACCCACCTCCCCGAACAAAATTCCAGCCAACGTTGCACTCAATCCCGGTATAATCACAATTTGGCTTTGACAAATAATGTAAAGACAGGTGAAAATTTTGCCCCAAGTTACTCGGTATAACAGTACACACGTGATAATAAATGAACTCATAAACATTTGTACCCTTCACTTGTACAGAGACTGCTCTCCAAACATTTGCTTTTCATTTCTCTTTTATTTCACATACAAAGAAAAAGCATAAAGTGGGTACAATTTCATTTAAATAATGGCATGATGTGGTCTTTATATTAAGACAAAAATTGCTTTGTGTTCACCAGCGCAGCAGCAATTGCATTCTGGTAGAAAATGCTTGGGGCTATTGAATTATGTAAAGTAAAAGTCTTTTTTTTCCATTTCAGAGTCTAACAAAAGAATTGGCTGGTTTAAAGGAAATGCTAACCTGCATTGATTATAAATGTCACAGAACCTCAGTGATCTTTTCTTGCAAACACTGGTCCAGGAATCCATTTAAGCGATTAAAAAAGAGAAACTACTGGAGCCCTGTCCTCTGTGATGACATCCATCCTAACTCTGAGCGGTCATTCCCAGGTAATGAGGAACATGAGCAATTTACTTAAATTAAGATCTCCTGAGCACAGTAATTAGATGAGATTTCTTGGATATAGATATTTTATTCCTCGTATCTGACTGATAGCAGGTCCATAGATACCTCGTATATGTCCAAAAAACTCAGTAACTATTTCACTTCAAATTTATCTTACTGGGTGTCATTTTACGAACGAGCACTCACTACGTGAAGCTTGTGTCACCGGGACCACTTGGCGGGAATTTGAATGTCGGCTCCCCAACGATTTCCCAATGTGTGTTCTTGGCAGGCAAACCTCCTCGCAAGGAGCACGCGTTCAGAAAGTCAGCCTTCATAAGAAGCCCAGTTGCTTTAGTCTAGCAATTTTTCTGACATGATTAGATGATTTTATTAGAGTACATGTTGTACTTACATCTGTAATTCAGTCGGCATCTCACCCAATGATACTCAAGAACATTAACTCAGAGCCTGATCAAAAAAATCAAAAAAAAAACCTACAGTAATCTAATCCGGGGGGCTTCCACTTGATAATGATATTTCTGTTTGCATTTAAACGGCAAAACAATCTTCTGCAGCGTCTTGTTTCACACTGTGAGGATGGTTAGCTTGCACAATGCAGACGCACCTCATGGGTACTGCGCATTACCAGGAAAGGGCATCCATTATACCGCAGCACCTGAAGTCAAAGAGAGTCAGAGGGATTATGGTTTGTTGTGGATGAATGGTTTCATGTTCTTGATCTGGCAAGTTAAAGCTGCTTACTTTGCCGTGGTAGTTTTACACATTCCCTAAACAGTACAAGTTAACCAAAGGCAATGGAAGTTTTCCTGTTTTGGATATTGATGGAAGCGCTGAATGCTGCTTCCAAATTAGACTATGTGGTACACTAACAACATACCTCAACTTAAGCTTCCAATGAGCAACTCCAGCTGAACCAGTTTAGTACTTCCACAACCCACACTTGGCACTTTCTGAACAAAAGTGGTAAATCAGTCCCATGTTTTCAGGTCAGCATTCGTGCTTTGGACTCGCATTCACTGGGACTCGCTAGTGCTCAGATTCCTTCACAGCAGTCTTCCTCTCAGTCCAGGTTGGATTCAAGCTCTGGTCCCAGAGGTGAACAGAATGTGCTCGAGCACAGTCACCCATTGCTCCAATGCAGGTGACGACTGCAGTTCCAGACCTTTGCTTTCTGTCCAAACGAATTCTGCTTTATATTAGTCAGTTTTCTTTTATTGCTTTCTGAAGATATACCTTTGAGGCATTTGTGTTGCATTGCATCAGTCATGAAATAATCAAATTAACAACTGGCATCTGTTCACCAAGCAGAAGCTCCACATTAATTATGCATGCAAATCAGTTTATAATTAAAATTATATATAACAGCACAAATGTTCCTAACACCCTCTGCTGACTTTAAGCCGAGGCAAGTGCAGTAACATTATTTTGTTCTCAAACAACAAGCATAAAATCTGTCAGGTTCTTGATAAAAAATTGTTGTCTGTGTGTATCTCTAAATAACCAGATTCAAATTCCTGTCAACAAGGTAAGCTTTCTTATGGCACCCAGCACAAGCTTAAAGGCAGACACATGCAAAGGGAGAAGCTGAGGCATTCTAATTATATCGATCCCTTTTTATATTTACTCTGGGCCTTGTTACTCAAGTCTCCCAGAAGCTAATGTATTCATACATACAAAGACACTGCTCCATTACTGGCGACTATTAGAGAGAAACAGCCACCACTTAATGTCCACAAAGTCATCTTTACTATCAATCATCTTTGTGTGTGTGTTTTACTTATAGTATCTCCAGTCACCTGAAACTAGAGCATGTAAAGCAATTTTGAGCAATGATCCGTGGTTCATGCTAATGGTGAGATTTTGGGGCTGTTATATTGCGAGCTTAGACGGCAGTAGCAGACGCCGGGTGAATTTCAATTTCAAACCACAAATAAATGAGTAAATTTGCACCATCAAACTCAGCCTTGCAATTCTCAGCTCTGTAGCCCTCTGGCTTCACGATCACAAAGAGATTACATAAAGAA
This sequence comes from Squalus acanthias, assembly GCA_030390025.1. Classification (NCBI taxonomy): domain Eukaryota; kingdom Metazoa; phylum Chordata; class Chondrichthyes; order Squaliformes; family Squalidae; genus Squalus; species Squalus acanthias. The sequence continues at coordinate 63,012,248 of CM059437.1, forward strand.
AGCAAGAACGCTGATTACAACCAAACATGCACACATTACAACCTGATGCTGATACGTGTTCATTCTGTGAAATAAACACCCCCACCACCGCCCCCCCCCCCACCACTCCTATAATCTTCAGCTCTGGAATTCAAGATTTAGACCTTGGTAAAGGCGCAGGCAGAAAATTGGACGTGTGCATTGATTTTATGTTTGGGTAATGGAACAAGCACCCATTTCAGCACGAAATGCTGGTCAAATTGCCTGTGTCTGCCTATGTGTGATTGCATTTACACTCCAGCCGACACTGGTAGTTTTTTTTTGTATAATGTCAATTTGTCAATCCCTCCTCTGGTTGAATAGTTAAAGCATTCAGCTTGTTAATACAACGTCCTCAGATAACGCATTTTTCCTATTTTTATGTATGTCTAGGGCAAATACAGCTTAAATGTTGTGAAGCATTAAACGCCATTTGACATATATTTGACTGACAGGCCTAATGTACGCCATGGGTCTTGTGGGAGGTACCAGTTGCATCACATCTCAATCCTGATGATTTCTCAGTTGCTTTAGTGCAAGACAACAATAACTGTAACCGATGGACCCATTGTTCCAGTGATAGACTATACACTAGCTTCAACTCTGCAGACTACCAACCTTCAAATCCATCCTCATTAACGCTACCAACCCCCCCAACAGAATCCTTTGATTATCAGCTCCGGGTCCATCCCCACTTTCAGGTCCACGCCTCTCCCACTACATCACTCTTTTTTTAAGCTTGAATCTCAAACTTGTAGTCCTCCCTATCTCTGTGATCTCCTTCAGCCCCACAACACCCCCCCCCCCCACCCCCCCCGAGATATCTGCGCTCCTCTAATTCTGCCCTCTTGAGCATCCCTGATTATAATCGCTCAACCTTTGGTGGCCGTGCCTTCTGTTGCCTTGGCCCTAAGCTCTGGAATTCCCTGCCTAAACCTGTCCGCCTCGCTACCTCTCTTTCCTCCTTTAAGACGCTCCTTAAAACCTACCTCTTTGACCAAGCTTTTGGTCACCGGCCCTAATTTATCCTTATGTGGATCGGTGTCAAATTTTTTGTCTTAAAATACTCCTGTGTAGGGCCTTGGGATGTTTTACTATGTTAAAAGGCGCTATATAAATACAAGTTGTTGTTGTTGTCGTTCAACCATTTCTACAATGGCATGTCATAAATCCAGACACCACTCATCCAAGATGACCAATAATCCAAAGCCTGTGTGTTCTTCTCGCGCGTGCTCAGCCGCTCCCTGCTTAATTCTACCCAGCAGCAGGAGCATCACGCTATAATCGCCAGACCAGGAGCAGTGCGCCTAGAAACTGTTGTTTGCGATATCAGCAGGTGAACACTGAATGGGGGAAGATTTTGAAGCCTGCCACCCGGCGGAAACATGCCAATAGTGCCACGGAAATAGCGCCCAGTTCCTGCCATCGGCGTGACTGCCGCTGCGTTGCCGAGGTCCACGGAATCGATGGCTAATTTAGATATTTAAATCAGAGTTCTATGATGTCAGTAGGACCCCGAATGCCATTTTAAGACTCAACTAGTTGGAGCGTGCACGGTGCAGACTCCAACCAGTATCAGCTGACAAACCAGCTGAAGAGGAGCCAAAGGTAAGTATTTATTTATTCTGTGGGACCAAGACTCCATCCTCACACACAATCAGTGACTGTAATCCATGGAATAATGAGAACTCACCGGAATCCAACCTGTGAGAATCTGGGCTAGCCCCAACTACTTCACCTCAATCCGTACATGTACAAGCTTTTGCAGTGTACCTTTACACTATCCAGGTTTAAGGAGATTAAACACTGATCAAATTTGTCCGACATGGGAAAGCCCTTGTCACACTGCAGCAACTGAAAACATCCCTAAGTATGCACCAAAAAATGGCACCTTCTACAGGCATCACAGGTATGCCATTACGGACACCTACCTTCAAAAGGACATTGATCCATTGGAAAGGATTCAAAGAATCAAACAAGGATGATTGCAGAATGCAATGACAACAACTAGCAACTCAAAAGGAGGGACCCCGGTAATGGGAACCCACTCCATCACAGTCTCCCTCTAAACATCTATCCTATCCATTCTTTACACTCATTCCATCACTCTCACTGAAACTCCACTTCTTTCCCTCATTGCAGGAAAAGAGAGCCCACAATAAGAGGGCGAGGGAGAGAACAGGAGGAGGACCACGATCGTTCACACAGCTCACCCACGGTGAGGAGGCCGCTCTCGGCATTGCGGGATCAGTCGAACAACTCAAAGTAGGGGATGGAGAGACGGGCTCAGTAGAACAACCTGGTGACAGAATGCTTCTCCATCCATCTTATTTGGCTTTTATGAGTGACACATATGGAATCTGATGTCAATAGAAATTGAATGCTCATCATGTGCACAATGGGATGTGTCTGCAATCTACATATCACATGTCTAACTCATGTCTTTACTCTCCCGCAGGACCATCAAGAGCCCCCCTCCCTACTGTCCAGGAGGAAGAGCAGGAGGGCTCCTCAGAGGATGCTGCATCCTCTGAGGGAGCAGCGTCAGCAGAAATGAGCGCACCCAGCACCAGCGCAGAGACGCACACCTTGGTGGGTCGTTTGCGAGCTAGAGTAGTGTTGTCACCTGGTGTATCACAACTCACGAGTGAGCAAGAGCAGAATGTAGAGACTAGGACAGCAGTGGAGAGTCCTCGTCGGAGGCCGCAGGATGCTCCTCGCTCTGCTCAGCTGCATGTAGACGCTGAGCCTCGGGGGCCATCCAGAAAGAGAGCGGTGCTGGAGTTTCAGGCAGAAGTGCAGGAGGCTCTGATAGGGTTTGCAACCACGGTGACTGTGAATGTGCAGAGAATGGAGGAGTCCATCTCAAACATGAGCTATGCTGTGGCGCACGCAATGGCAAATGTAGGTACCGCCACGGAAAGGATGGTAACCTCCATGGAGGACATAAATCACCAGAGTCAAAACAACATGGTAACTCTTCTAAATAGATGGTCAGCAATGGAGGATAGATGGGCATCTATCATGGAGAGGAACCAGAGGTACATGGACGTCCCCGTTATGAGGACTGTCAGTACAGAGACGGGTCCTCATGGCCCCACTGGTGTGCAGCAAGGTGCTCTCCAGCTACTTGCAAACAGAGAAGTGCGGGTGGCCCATGAGAGGTATGATGGTGGGAGGGGACATGCAAGTGGGGGCTCCTCTCCAAGCGCTCAAACTGCCATCCCCTTGCCAACCCCTCGGTCAGAGCCCTAGATGACTCCCCAAACAGTGATGGCCAAGTCTGTCCCTGTGCAGCCGCAGGAGGAGCAGACTTTGGCGGGGCCTTCACAGGCTCCAAAACCCAGAGGACGACCACCAAAGGTGTCTAAGCAGGCGCAGCAGGGAAGTGAGCAGGGTGCCTCTACATCTGCTGAAGCCACAGGGATAGCACCACGTAGAAGCACGCGTAAGAGAAAGGGTACTCACTTGGGTGTTCTGCTATAAATCACTGTTAAGTTTCTGTTCTTTTACTCTGTTGGAATAAATTTATGTTGTATGAATGTTTGAAATTGGTTGCCATATGTGTTGTCTCAATTTGAAGTGGCACATTGAAGGGTGAGGGCGCCTTTTATGTCCAGCAATGGTGGCGACAGTGCAAGGAATGCACAGATCATTGTAGAGATGCTCTATGGTGTTGAAGTGTGGTCACGGCAACCTTCATGTGGATGTGGCAGCCATATGTCTGTGCTGCATAAATGTAGGTGAATCTGGCATTGATCAGGCTATCCCTGGCATCACGGGCAGCAATGTGCTCGCATGCTGGTCACAATGGGTCAGCCACCTCCTCCTGGTATTCCTCATCTGGCACCTCATTCTGCTCCTCCTGCACCTCTTCCTCCTTCTCCGAAGAGGCTGTGCGCTCTGTGCCTTGTTCCTCATCCAGCGCTAATCCTCGCTGCAGTGCGATGTTGTGCAGGGCGCAGCAGACAATGATGATTCTGGAGACCCTGGCTGGTGCATATTGTAGGGCTCCACCAGATCTGTCCTGGCATCTGTAGCACTTTCTGAGCAACCCTATTGTTTGCTCTTTGAGACTTCTGGTGCAAATGTGGCTTTGATTGTAACGCTCCTCAGACTCGTTTGATGGCCTCCTAAACGGTGTCATTAGGCATCTCTTCAAGGATAGCCCTTGTCTCCAAGGCACCAGCAAGAAAGTTCATTCAGCGGAGCGAAGAGCTGAGGGACAGTGGACTGTCACAGGATGTAAGAGTCATGGCAGCAACCAGAGAACTTGGCACACACATGCATAATGCTCTTCCTATGGTTGTACACCAGCTGCATATTAAGGGCATGGAAGCTCTTGCGCTTGACAAATACCGCTGGGTTCTGATGGGATGCCCTGATGGCCACATGTTTGCAGTCGATGATGCCCGGCACTCGTGGGAAGGCAGCCAGATTGACAAAGTCTAGCGCCCGCTCGGTAACACTGGCCTCATCAGTGGCAAAGTGGATGTAATTGGCGGACTGGGCAAAGAGGGCATCGGTAACCCATGTGATGCATCTGAGGGCAGCCGACTGCATGATGTCACTAATGTCTGCTGCTGATCCCAGGAAAGACCCAGATGCAAAGAAGTTGAGTGCGGTGGCGACTTTGACAGACACTGGTAAGGGGTGTCCACCTGTTCCTCTGGGCTGCAGGTCTTGGTCAAGCATTGTGCAAATGTCTGCAACTACCTGTCGCAAAAGTCTCAGCCTCCTTTGGCAGTGCTGCTCAGTCATGTTGAGGAAGCTCATCCTCTGCCTGTAAACCCTGTGTTGAGGGTCTCTCCTGCGACGCGGTGCAGCCCAGTGCTGAGGCCCTCCACCCTGCGCAGCATCAGGTGGTTGAGGACAAGGTTGGCGTTCTTGTTGTTGGTGCTGCTGGTGTGCCTGGTTCTGCCGTTGCTGCGGCTGATCCTCCTCAGATTCTGAGGACCAGGATGAGCAAGTATAAATGGTTCCCAATTTGCTGTTATATATGGCAGTTGAGGATGAGATGTTATAAGCATTCAGCCAATGGGGGGAGAGGTGATTCCAAGGAGGTGACAGTGTATGTAAAGTTAACACCACACACTTACAGCCTCAAGACAGATCAAATGTGTCTTCCAGATCCTGAAATTACCAACCTCTGACATTTGAAAGTGAACAGATGTGAGAGTTCAGCATTTATACTGCAGTTGCAGCTGTGAACTATGCAGCTCGCTGCTACTCCCGACATATTTACCTGACGTGATCTCCGAATGTCGTAAAACCCGTTGAAAATGCGGGAAAATAGGAAAAGACTGCCCAAATAGCAATTAACAAGCACTTAACAAGGAGTTAAGTGTCTTAAATCCCTCACCCGTCGCTTGGTGTCGGGTCTGTTCTGAAATCGCAGACCCGACACTCTGGAAACTCACACGGAGGCGGGACCGCGGCGGGTTTCCAACCCGCCGTCAATCATTGCAACTTTAACAGCTGACCCGCCTCCGAACCCGCCCTCTGAGCGCCGGCAAAATCGCAGCCCATGTATCTAAATGAAAAAGAAAATTGGGTGGGTGTATAATGGGCAGCTGATCCAGTACCGCCCATTGCCCACCACCGCTGAAAGTTAAAATCAGTCCTCTTATGTTCATCAACCAACTGTGACCAATACCATGAATAATTTGCTACTATATACTGTATTCCAAAACTCGACAGGGATCATATTTGATCAGATAGGATTCAGAGCAGGCGACATAGATTTTTTTTTAATCCTTCAACATTCCTCTCACCTCCCCCCCCCCCCCACCCCCACCTCCGAAGTTGTTGACTCCTTGCTGAGGATTCCCTGGGCAGCAGGATCTCTGCAGTATCCTGCCCAGGTGGCATTATTCATACATGATCCTTAACTGACACACACACACGTCTCCAGATCGCAATCAGGAGTGGGAAACTATGCAGATTTTCCATCTTTACGTGAGATGTTTTCAGGACAATTGTAGTACCCGGTCGCCTTTTTTTTGGATGAAACCAGTCAACTCAGAACTGACCAGGTCGCGACCCCAGACTTCTGTGTCTTAACTACTCACTGCATAAATTCACTCATTCACTGGGGGAGGGGGGCGGGGGGCGCGGTGAGTTCCCACACCTAAGGAAATTTTAGCAGGAGTAGCCAAAAAATAAAACACCATACAAGTTCCTTATATTCTTGTTAAGAAAAGGATTATTGAACTGGTAATAATAACGCAGAGTATATTTTCCTGGCACAGTCAAAATTGAATCACAAAAACATTCAAATGGAAGTGATGAAAGAGAATTCTCTTTGAATACAGGGTAGATTTTGCTTCTTCTAGAGATAGTAAAGAAGGCCCATAGAACTGAACTCTATCTCATTTGAATTTTAACAGGTTTTATATTCCACGAGAAGTAGCTCTTATATCTTTGGTAAGCCATATCACTTGGATTGCTATTTTACATGAATAATAATGTGTGCAAAAAATTAGCTGTAAAAGACAGATTCCAATTTATAAAGTGGAAAATTCAGTTACGGCTGAAGGAGAGTTCACCATTCAGAGGATTCTGACATGAAAAAAGAGTAGCCACATAAATTTTAAGAGATTTTTTTCATGTGTTTTATAGCCCCTTAAGATCTGAGATAATGACATGTCTTTGGAATGCTAACAGGTTGACGAGTCACATCTGCATTCACCATAGAATGCTAAAAGGATTGACAGTCCTTTTAATGTCGGCATTCAAACCTGTTCATTGTAAGTTAGCCAAGATCATTTCACAGACTAGATAAGAGGTATTATCCCACGATCACTGCGGTGCCCGCAGGAAAGCAATGGAAATTAGGAAAGAAGGTGAAATATAATTGTGATTTGCGTCAGAAAAGTTGCTTTTTATGAATGATTCATTTTCAGTTACAAAGTAATGCAAGCATCCTCACAGTTTGAAGGGCTTATTCTGCTTTGTAGTTTCTATATGTCTAGATATAACCTTTGTTGGTGTCTTAAAATCCCAAAGGAAAAATGATAAGTGAGCAGGGAAATGTATTCAATTATCAATGTACAATATTTTTATTCCAAAACATTAATATGCAAGTTCAAATATTATGGACATCATTTTCTGAAGTGCATATAACGCACAGTGAAGTGTGCAACGGCCTTGGAGGAGATGCAATGATCTTTATATAGATTTTGCCATTCAGTCCCTTGTTGTTACCTGTTTGATCTCTTAAAGCAAAACCTATTATGTCAAAATCATCGAGGTTAATCTTTGTCAGACTGACCCCATGCTGGCACTGTGCAGGAATTTGAGTCTCAGAAATATTCTGCTCTGTAACATAAGAACGGATTAAACAACAAACTGAAAAAAAAACCACATCCAACATGACTGCTTTACCCCTTCTACAAGTGCAGTTTAGTGAAAGACAATTACAGGAAATGCTTATAAAGGTAGCAGCTGCCACTGGGCGGCAGGCGTGATGGATCACCTCAGAGAGAAAACGTTCAGTGATTTATAACCCGCTCCTTTCCAACCGAGAAACAAAAAAAAAATCCTTAACTTCTCCTCGAACTGGCACTAGCCATTCACATTACTAGCTTTAACCACCTGCAGCTGGCATCTCCACTTGGCACCTCACGAGGCCATCGAATGGATCGCCAAACTAGACATCCCATTATAAGCTTCTCCCATCATACAAAACAACAACAACCATCAGCAGTGCCCAAGATGTACATTGCAATTAAGATTATTAACTTCATTTCATTTTTTGTACCTACTCCAGGTCAATGAATACACTCTTCAGGAGCTTCTTGCTTTGTTGTGTATAGTGACTCAGCATGCTATAATGTATAATGAATACCCATAAAAATTAACATATTGTACAGGCGCAGTTACCATGAGGCAGATATATAGTTGTTTTTTACTCAGCAAGTAGTTATGGCCAATATCTGCCATTCAAACGTCATTGCTCTGGCATTATCAGTGGCTAATCTGCTGCTGAATACATATCCCATGCTTAGTTTTTTATGCCATGACCATGATTCTTTCCCTTGTGAAAACTTTTTTTAAAGAGTATTTTAAATGCCGATCACTTTAACAGCAATTACATATTTTCTAAGGATCTAATAAATCAATGTTTACATTACAAGGAGGAGGCCATTTGGTCCATCGCTCTTTGAAAGAGCAGTTAGTTCCATTCCCCTGCCCTTTCCCCACACCCTTTAACATTTTTCTTTTAAAAATATTTATATACGTCCTTTTGATGGAATCTGTTTCCGTCACTGATTCTGGTAGGACAGTTCATGTCCTACAAACCCTCTGCATAAAAGAAATTCTCCTAACCTCTTTTCTCATTCTTTTGGTAATGAGTTTATGTCTTCCAGCTACTGGATATCACGGAACGGGTGCAGACATTCTGAGGAACAGACAGAAGTCGTGGTCCATGTTGGAACCAGCGACATAGGAAGGAAAAGGGTTGAGGTCCTGCTCCTTAACTTCCTCCCCAGCTCCTGAAACTCTGACTGCAGGACCTCAAAGGTGGTCATCTCTGGATTACTCCAAGCGTCATGTGCTAGTGAGTATAGGAACAGTAAGACAGGCGGGTTAATGCGTGGCTAGAAAGATTGTACAGAAGGGAAGGGTTCAGGTTCCTGGGGTATTGGGACCAGTTGTGGGGCAGGAGTGACCTGGACACGATTGACTGGGGGCACCTCACCAGCGCTGAAATCCATGATCTTACAGGGAAGTTAACTAGTACTGTGGGGGAGGGGTTAAACTAAGTTGGCAGGGGGAGGAGTAACAGGATGAAGCATTAGAGAGGAGATACAAGGTGCACAAAGGACTAGGAGAGACTAACTTCATTAGAATAAAGAGTAGTTCAGGAATAGGAGGGATTATTGAGTAGACTAGGCCTATATTCCTTAGAGTTTAGAAGAATGAGAGGTGATCTAATTGAAACATATAAAATTCTTAAGGGGCTTGACAGGGTAGATGCTGAGAGGCTGTTTACTCTGACTGGAGAGTCTAGAACTAGGGATCATAGTCTCTGGATAAGGGGTTGGCCATTTAGGACAGAGATGAGGAGAAATTTCTTCACTCAACGGGTGGTGAATCTTTGGAATTCTCTACCCCAGAGTGCTGTGGATGCACAGTCTTTGAGTATATTCAAGACAGTATCGATAGATTTTAGTATACTAAGGGAACCAAGGGATAAGGGGATAGTGTGGGAAGGTGAAGTTGAGGTAGAAGAGCAGCCATGATCTTATTGAATGGCGGAGCAGGCTCAAAGGACCGAATGGCCTACTCCAGCTCCTATTTCTTATGTTCTTAATGGGAGATCTTTAGAGAGGAGATGGTTTGGGTATAGAATGGACACATTCCCACAAGGGGGAAAGGAAGGACATCCAAAGCTAGAGCTCCTTGGATGACAAAAGATACAGGCTTAGAAATTCGTGGCCATTAAGAAAGCTGCCAGTGCCACCGTGGCCGGAGGTTAAAGGTCATGAAAATGGTTGCGCCAGTAGGACTGAAAAATTGGCGCTGGGGACTAATGATTATTAGCCCAGTGGTAAACTGACCGTGTAACGCCCTCCTGGTGGCATTCGTCCCGGCATCAGGCCCCAATGTGGCATCTTGAAGCAGCGTTGCAGCTTCGCGCAGCCTCTGAAAGCGAGGCTGTGATTTCACAAAGCATTGTGGGATGTTAAAAGGGCAATACACTGTCATATTCTTAAAAGGGCAATGCTGTCAGAAATGATAAAATTAAAAATGATGTAAAAATATGCAGTTTTCAGCCCTTGCAGCTCAATTGCCTTCTGAAAAAAAAATTAACATTAAAAAGAATTCCCAAATGGGAGTCTTCAGCTCTCAAAGCTGAATTCCCTTCCACACCTAAAAAAATGGGAAAAGTGCTTCAGCACTACCACAGATAGCTCAGCAAGCCAGAGAAGGGGCACCCAGAGTCTCTCACACAACACTCCAACTTTGTACAGTGGGTCAACACCGTAAGAGAGGTCCCACAGGGGACAGGAGGCCCTCCAGAAAGAATGATGTGGGACCAGATCACCGAGGCTGTCGCTGCCAGCAGTGTCGCCCCCACCTCCTGGCTCCAGTGCCCAAAGAAGATTCATGACCTCAGACCAGGTCAAGGTCAGTGAATGCATCTTCAAAAGCCGTCTCCTACCAACTGCACCACTAGCCTCACACACTGCTCAATGCATGACTGCCCCCACCCAATCATTCGACTACCAATAATCTGTACCAATCACGAGGCACACCTCCCATTCCTAGCTTCACCTCACCCCTTTGGAGGAGACGGTGCTGGCCATTCTTGGCAGGGGCATGGCTGAGCCCTTGGCCAGCGGCGGGGCTGAAAGGATACAAGATGCTGGTATCCTCATACGTTATCCTCCTTCTCGCATGTACCTCTTGCTTTCCCGCCCTCCCCTCACCACAACTCCACCCTTGTGCCTTCCTCATTTCACACACCCAAGAAATGCAGCCTGCCCAGCCAGTGGTTGACCAAGAAGAGGGAGAGAAGAGTAAAAAAGAAACACCATCACTCGAGTTTACACTCTCAGCCACGACCTCCTCAAGGTCGACCAGCAAGGTCATTTGCAGTGTCCCCCACTGAAAGTCAGCAGCCTTCCACCAGCCATGCTGCAGCCATTGCGTGACATCAGTAGGATAGGCAAAGGCACACACAGACAGTCACTAAGAGAATGCATAAGGATGATGAGTTGATTTCTTGTTGTCATTTTGGATGGATAGATGTATAAAGTTGGATTGGAAAGTTTGCTTTGTGGTGGCTTTTATTTCAGCATTGTGGCCAAGAGGACTCTGTGATGGTCAGTAACAGAGGGAAGGTGAGATGTGAACAAATGTTGAAAGGGGAATTGGAGTTTTGGTCACTGATACCGCCGGCGGATGATTCCATCCCTGATATCCCCGCCAGAAAGGAGCTGTCTGGTTTGCATCCTTCCTTATGCTTCTTCCTCTTCTGCTTCCTCTTCTTCTGCGTCTTCCTCTTCTGCATCTCCCTCTTTCCTCTGCTGCTGTAAATCTGAAATAAAAGCATAAAATGCTGGAAAAACTCAGCAGGTCAGGCAGCATCTCAACCTGAGCCATGAACTCTGTTCCTCTCTCCACGGATGTTGCCCGACCTGCTGAGTATTTCCAGCATTTTCTGTCTCCTCAGAGGCCTTTCTTTACCATCCGAGGCCTTGCAAGCATCCAGCTGCACTCCCTGCACACTTAAAAAACTTTTAACTTGCACCAAGCCACTACTTCAATAAAATAAAAAAAATCCAATCCAAAAGCTTGAATGCAAACTTACCTGAAAAATGTGTGTGTCCGTTTAAGAGGTGCTGACAGCGCTTCTGTCAGTCTGCTGAACTCAGCGCTAAGGTCCAAGTTCACAGAGCGTGACATTAAGTTAGCGTGACGTCACCCTCCCTTAATTTACATTTCCAGGGCCAGCACTGCTATTGGCAGCGCTAACGCCCTCATCAAAATGGCGGCCTCCAAGTCCCGCACCAGAGAAGGGCGCTAGAGTGGCGGCCACCATTTTTAGACCGGATCGTGACGGTGACTCGTGGCAGTAAGTGGGTCAATTTCTAGGCCACAGAGATTAAAATGAGACAGAAAAAGGAGGCTTATGACAAATGTAAGTTTCATAATATAGTAGAGAACCAAGCTTAATATAGAAAGTACAGGAGAGATCTAAGAAAGGGAATAAGAGGGGTAAAGAGAGAGTATGAGAATAGATTAGGCGCTAACATAACAGGGAACCCAAAAGTCTTTTATAAACATATAAATAGTAAAAGGGTAGTCAAAGGAAGGGTGGGGCCGAATAGGGACCAAAAAGGAGAAATTCTTGTGGAGGCAGAGGGCATGGCTGAGGTACTAAATGAATACTTTGCATCTGTCTTCATTAGAGAAGAGGATGCTGCTAATGTAGCAGTAAAGGAGGAGGTAGTAGCGATATTGGATGTGATAAAAATAAAGAGGAAGTACTTAAAAGGTAGGCAGTCCTCAAAGTAGAAATAACCCCCGGTCCAGATGGGATGCATGCTCGGTTACTGAGGGACGAAGTGAGGCTCAAATTGCGAAGGCTCTGGCCACAATCTTCCAATCCTCCTTAGATATGGAGGTGGTGCCAGGGGACTGGAGGATTGCAATTGTTACACCCCTGTTTAAAAAAGCAAAGAGGAATAAATCCGGCAACTACAGGCCAGTCAGCCTAATGTCGGTAGTGGGGAAACATTTAGAGACAGTAATCTGGGGCAAAATTAATTGGCACTTGGGAAAGTATGGGCTAATAAATGAGAGCCAGCATGGATTTGTTAAAGGCAAATCGTGCTTGACTAACTTGATTGAGTCCTTTGATGAAGTAACAGAGAGATTTGATGAATGTATTGTGGTTGATGTTGTGTATATGGACTTTCGAAAGGCGTTTGACGAAGTACCACATAATAGACTTGTTAGCAAAATTAAAACCCATGGGATTAAAGGGATGGTGGCAGTGTGGATACAAAATTGGCTAAGGGACAGAAAGCGCAGAGCAGTGGTGAACGGTTGTTTTTCAGATTGGGGGGAAGTATGCAGTGGCATCCCCCAGGGGTCGGTGTTGGGACCACTGCTCTTTTTGATACATATTAATGACCTGGACTTGGGTATACAGGCCATAATTTCAAAGTTTTCAGATGACACGAAACTCTGAAATGTGTTAAGCAGTGAGGAGGATATTACTAGACTTCAGGATGAGATAGACAGACTGGTGAAATGGGAAGATACAGGCAGATGAAATTTAATGCAGAGAAGTGTGAAGTGATACATTTTGGTAGGAAGAATGAGGACAAGCAATATAAACTAAATGATACAATTTTAAAGGGGATGCAGGAACAGAGAGACCTGGGGGTGTATGTAGACAAATCTTTGAAGGTGGCAGGACAAGTTGAGAAGGCTGTTAAAAAAGCATATGGGATCCTGGGCTTTATAAACAGAGGCATGGGGGGGAATTTTAACGTGAAGCTGTCCGTGAGTTTAGATGCGGGTGGGTCGGTTAAAGTGACCAGAAATGCAAGCGTGTCAGCTTCAACGTGCCGACTTCCACCTTTAACTCGGTCGCGTTGGGCTGGTTCCGCGTACCCCGCTCAGGAGAGGCAGGTTAGCGATTCAAATATGGTAGTCATTCAATTCCAGCAATATTTCAACCCAGTTTGAAACTTAACGGCGCATCCACGGACTTCCTGAAACTCGTCATTGAAACCTAGCCGAGAACACAAAGCGAATGGATGGGGCTTATTAAACGTCAGGCAAATACTCCAATAAATACTCTGTGATCACAGCTGCTTTCTTACCTACCACTGGGAAAGGGTTTGTTCTCAATACTTCTGCTGAGAATTTTCTTTCTGCACTTTGGAGGTTTTCAGAATCAGATTAGGATGGGTGGCACCTTGGCTGCCTTAGATTGACCTCGGATGAGGAGCAATAGCAGCAACAGCCTGCTGTTGACAGACCTGCGGCTGCACAGCAGAGAGAAGAGCAGCAGAGGGGTACAGCCCGCAGGATGCACTACCCGTGAAACCGGGTGTACAGGGAGAGGCTCAGTTTCCTAGACCTCCCCGAAGGGCAGTGCCTCCGGAGGCTGAGGTTGTCGTGTCAGGTGGTGGCAGACATCTGCAGCCTCCTAGAAATAGACCTGCTGGGCCTGGTGGCCACGAGATAACAGTGGCTGTGAAAGTGGCCACCGCCCTCAACTTCTTTGCCTCTGAATTCTTCCAGGGCTCTGCCAGAGACATATCCAGGATCTCCCAGTCAACGGCCCACAAAATGCATAAGACAGGTGACTGATGGGTTGTTTGCCAGGGCCGGCAATGATGTGAACTTTGCCTGTGATGACGCCAGTCAGAATGATCTGGCACTCGAGTTTGCATCTCTGGCTGGCTTCCCACATGTGGAGGGCATCATTGACTGCACACACCCAGATCAACCAGGAGTATTCGTGAACTGCAAGGGGTTCTACTTCATCAATCTGCAACTGGTGTGCAACCACAAAAAGATATTTCTGCAGGTGTGCTCCAGGTTCCCGGGGAGCTGCCATGATGTTTTCATCCGGCGGCAGTCCGAGCTCCCAGATGTCTTTGGACCTGGAAGCAGACTTAAGGAGTGGCACAATATTGCGCAGCAGTGAGGATTGGAGTTGGAGGAGGAACAAGGTGCTGAGCATCCATCATCTGCAGATGAATCCGAGGAGGAGGAGGAGGAGGAAGAGGAAGAGGAAGAGGAGGAGGAGGAGGAGGAGGAGGAGGAGTAGTAGGAGGAGGAGGAGGAGGAGGAGGATGAGGAAGAGGAGGAAGAGAAGGAGGAAGAGGAAGAGGAGGAGGAGGAGGAGGAAGAGGAGGAGGAGGAAGATGAGGAGGAGGAGGATAATGACGCCAATGCAGCACCAGCCACTCACAATGCTGCCCAGGAAGCCAAGGATGCCCTTATTAATGTAAGGTTCACTTAGTTACCACCACAGGATTAATGTAAGGACCACATCCAATGCTCCCCCAATGCCACTAACACAAAGCAGTCCTACAAACAGCCAAGCACCCATTGCACATCCCCCCATTGGTCCCCATCAATTCATGTGACGCGCTGTAAGGCCAAGGCTAAGATGTCTGTCATCCTATTTATGGCACCAGACATGTTGGCATCCAGAATCTGCACGGCCAACTCCCAGCTCATCCAAATTCCATCTTTGGATTGGCTCTTTAAATAGTCGAGTTGAGATCATGTAATAGAGGTGTTCAAAATCATGAAGGGTTTTGACAGAGTGAATAAGGAGAACCTGTTTCCACTGGCAGAAGGGTTAGTAACCAGAGGACATAGATTTAAGATAATTGACAAAAGAGCCAGAGCTGAGATGAGGAGATAAAAACAGAAAATGCTGGAAATACTCAGTAGGTCAGGCACCATCTGGAGAGAAAAACAGAGTTAACGTTTCAGAGATGAGGAAAAAAAAATTTTACGCAGCGACTTGTTATGATCTGGAATGCACGGCCTGAAGGGTGGTGGAAGCAGATTCAATAATAACTTTCAAAAGGAAATTAGATAAATACTTGAAAGGGAAAATTTTGCTGGGCTATGAGGAAGGAGCAGGGTGGTGGGACTAATTGGATAGCTCTATCAAAGAGCCGGCACAGGCACAATGGGCCAAATGGCCTCCTTCTGGGCTGTATCATTCTATGGTTCTATGATACTGGCATACTGAGCGATGGAAATGAATCAATTTTTGTGGTTGCTCACTTCCTTTTCTTTTTATGGGTGGAGATGGATTGTTAACTTCGAACATTCACAATGCTGAAGCTTTAAAACATTGGTCTCCACTGAGGAATTAACATCACAGCTGTTAGTGCTTAATAAATTCTGGTGGGGATCGTAATGATGGATGTTAATGCTGACATTGCCAAGATGGAGTTTTTCAGTGGCAGGGGTCCATTCTGAGCCCAGATGGGTATCAAAGCCTTGTTAATTTTACCAAAGCTTCAAAGCTGCAGAACTTCATTACAATGCTAATTCTCTTTCCGTTGTCAAAACTAATACTTATTAGTTGGAAATATAATTTCAGCTCAAGTCATAGGAAAGCTTTTCATCCGTTTTAGAAAAATTCTGCAATTAGGTTTCAAAGAAGCTTGCACTGACCTTCAATATAATCTTTGCTTTCATTTTTAAAATAGTTGTGCGTTTAAAAAAAATCCATGTTGATCTTTATCATAATTCTTGTTTTCATTTTGCTTCAATTAAAAAATGCTATGTTAACTCAATCTATAGAATGCCTTTGTTTGAACATAGCAGATACAAATTCTTCAAGGAAGTAATCTGAAGCGACCCTGGTGGAATTGTATTGTATTGTTATAGCCCCCTTATATGTGCAGGCACTTCAAAGTGTTGCTTCAAGATGTCTACCGTATGCTCACGAATGATCCTGCTGGCTGCATAGGCCTTGTTGGATCTGCATTCACCTGATGTTTTGGCATAGGACTGTCATGAGCCAAGGTAGAAGAGGGTAGGCTTGGTTTTGCTGGGAGCCATCTATCCAATCATGTTTCTCCTTCAAATAACACAACTGCTGTCTTTAAAATAAAGGAATCGTGCTTGTTGCCTGGGAAATGGGCATTCACCTGCATGATCCTGCATTGATGGTCACTGACCACCTACATATTGAGGAAGCTGAAGTCCCTGCGGTTCATGAATGCCATAGGGGGGAGCCCAGATCTGTGGGGGCCCAGATGCCCACTTGGGTTCAAAAAAAACAACTTGTATTTATATAGCATCTTTAATGTAGTAAAATGTCCCAAGGCGCTTCACAGGAGTGTTATAAGACAAAAAAATTGAAACCGAGCCACATAAGGAGAAATTAGGGCAGGTGACCAAAAGCTTGGTCAAAGAGGTAGGTTTTAAGGAGAGTCTTAAAGGAGGAAAGAGAGGTAGCGAGGCGGAGAGGTTTAAGCAGGGAATTCCAGAGCTTAGGGCCCAGGCAACAGAAGGCACGGCCACCAAAGGTTGAGCGATTATAATCAGGGATGGTCAAGGGGGCAGAATTAGAGGAGCGCAGCTATCTCGGGGGGTTGTGGGGCTGGAGGAGATTACAGAGGTAGGGAGGGATGAGGCCATGGAGGGATTTGAAAACAAGGAAGAGAATTTTGAAATCAAGGCGTTGCTTAACCGGGAACCAGTGTAGGTCAGCGAGCACACGGGTGATGGGTGAATGGGACTTGGTGCGAGTTAGGACACGGGCAGTCGAGTTTTGGATGACCTCAAGTTTACTTAGCATAGAACGTGGGAGGCCAGGCAGGAGTGCGTTGGAATAGTCGAGTCTAGAGGGAACAAAGGCATGGAATAGTCAAGTCTAGAGGTAACAAAAACATGGTTCTGTGGCGGATCGCCACCTAAACGGGCGCAATCCACTTTTCTGTCAGTGGACAATAAATCGGGCACCTTGCCTTTAAGGCGCATGCTGCCTTTAAGACATGAAAAAAGGAGTGGGCGTCACCCTCAGTATGAATTTAAAAAGAGCGGGCGTCGCCCTCAACCAGTTGGGTTTTGCAGAGAGAAGTTGTAGCAGCCATTTTGCCAAGGAGTATGTAATTAAAAGCCATGTGCTCCACATATTGACTCGGCCTTAATTCGTGTTTCGCGGCAGCCACAACATTGGTGACCCCGACGCTCAGAACGTATTCCGAGCACTGCAATGGCGGACAAGAACGCAGTTTCCGTGAAACTGCCTGAGTTTTGGGAAAACCAGCCCGAAGCCTGGTTCCTCCAAGCCGAGTCCCGATTCCGGTTGCGACACATCACCACAGATGGGACGAAGTACGACTACCTCATCACATCACTCGGTAGCTCCACAGTTACGAAGGTCTGGACAGCGCTGCAGAACCCACCAGAGGAGGGCAAGTATGCACATCTTAAGGCCGCGCTCCTTAAAAAATTTACGGCCTCGACATACCAGCGAAACTGCCACCTCCTCGACCTTCCAGGCCTCGGTGATGCCTCACCGTCAGACCTCCTCTCCCACATGCTCTCCCTCACCGATGAGAGCCCACCCAGATCCCTCTTCCGCACGCTGTTCATCCGCCAGCTACCTCTCAGCATCCGCCCAGCGATCGTGGCATCCGGCCTCACGGACCTGGAAGCCCTGGCCGATGAGGCCGACAAGCTGCTGTCCGCTCACTCCAGCCGCGACGTCACTCCGGACCTGGCAGCCACTGCCTGGGCGCACCCCTCACCAGCCACCACGCGGCCACAAGGCCCAGCCACCGGGCTCACGGGGCCTTCGCGCCCCACTAACCCGGGCCACTGTTACTACCTCGCACGGTTCAGCACCAGGGCACAACGGTGCACACCTCCCTGCTCTTTCAAGTCCGCCCCCGTACCAGCCCCCGCGATGGCCGTGGGCCACGCGGACTCCCTGCTGTACGTCACGGATGACAAAACCGGCCGCCGGTTCCTGTGCGACACTGGAGCTCAGCACAGCATCATCCCAGCCTCCGCCCTCGACATCCAAAAGGGCAAACGAGGACTGGCGCTGGCTGCTGCTAATGGCTCGGACATCCGGACATACGGCACCCGCACAGTCACCCTCGACCTCGCTGGTCGCCGCTACCAATGGGAGTTCATCACTGCCAAGGTGCTCTCCCCTCTCATCGGCGCAGATTTCCTGTGCACCCACGGCCTACTGGTAGACATCCCTCGACACCGCCTCGTGGACATGAACACCATGTCCCCCATCCTGGGCGCATGGCCCCCCGTCAACCCGCCGACATGGCGTCACAGTGCCACGCCCGGGCCACGGATGACTACTCGGCACTCCTGGCCGAATTCCCGGCCCTTACCAATCCGACCTTCTCCGCGGAGGCCGCCAAACATGATGTGGAACACTTCATCCCCACCACAGGCCCCCCAGTGTACGCCCACCCCCGCAGGCTGGACCCGGCCAAACTGGAGATCACGCGGACCGAGTTTGCCACCATGGAACAGCTTGGCATCATCCGCCGCTCCAACAGTCCCTGGGCCTCCCCACTCCACATCGCCCCCAAACCAGGCGGGGGTTGGCGCCCTCTGTGGGGATTATCGCCGCCTCAACGGCACCACCACCCCTGATCGGTACCCCGTGCCGCACATCCAGGACTTCTCGGCTAGACTGGCCGGCCGCTCAGTCTTTTCCAAGGTCAACCTGGTGCGCGGCTACCACCAAGTCCCCGTCCACCCCGCGGACGTCCCCAAGACGGCTGTAATCACCCCCTTCGGCCTTTTCGAGTTCCTGCGGATGCCCTTCGGCCTCAAAAACGCAGCCCAGGTATTCCAACGGCTCATGGACTCGGTCCTTCGGGACCTGAAGTTCCTGTTCGCCTACCTGGACGACATCCTGGTAGCCAGTTCCTCCAAGCAGGAACACCTCGAACACCTTTGCATCCTGTTCGGGCGCCTCAGCGACCACGGGCTCATCCTCAGCCCAGCCAAATGCCAGTTCGACCTGGACAAGATCGACTTCCTCGGCCACCACATTACCCATGCTGGGGCCATTCCCCTTCCCACCAAGGTGCAGGCCGTCCAACAATTTCCCCGCCCCACCACCATCAAAGGCCTGCAGGAATTCCTCGGGATGGTGAATTTCTACAACCGCTTCATCCCCAAAGCGGTGTCCCTCATGAGGCCCCTGTATGAAGCCCTCCGGGACAGGAGCGGCAAGATGGCGGTCGAATGGACGGCAGACGCGTCAGCCGCCTTCGACTCCACCAAGACCGCGCTCGCCAACGCCACCCTGCTCGCGCACCCACGTCCCAATGCCAGGGTAACACTCACCACGGACGCCTCCGACCACACGGTCGGCGCCGTGTATGAGCAGTGGGTCGACGGCGCCTGGCAACCACTTGCCTTCTTCAGCCGCCAACTACGCCTCCCGGAAGTCAAGTACAGCACCTTCGACCGCGAGCTCCTCGCGCTGTTCCTGGCGGTCCGCCATTTTCGGTTTTTGCTGGAGGGCCACCCCTTCACTGCGTTTGTCGACCACAAACCCCTGACATTCGCAATGGCAAAGACAACCGACCCCTGGTCCGCCAGGCAGCAGCGCCAGCTCGTGGCAGTGTCCGAGTTCACCACGGACATCCAACACGTCTCCGGCCGAGCCAATTAGGTAGCCGACTGCCTCTCCCGCCCCGCCATCCATGCCGCACACCTGGCAGTCGACTACGCTCAACTCGCAGCAGACCAGATCACCGACCCTGATCTGCTCTCCGCACCTACCAACCTACCAGGGCTACGCCTGGCCGACGTCGCCTGTGGCCCGACCGCAGTCACGGTGAAGTGCGACATATCCCTATGTCAACCTCGGCCCGTCGTCCCAGCGTCCTGGCGCCACCGGGTATTCGACATTCTCCACAACCTCTCCCACCCCGGCGCCCGCGCATCCATCAAATTGGTAGCCAACCGCTTTGTCTGGCGCGGCCTTCGCAAGGATGTGCGTACTTGGGCCAACTCCTGCCTAGCCTGCCAATGGGCCAAGGTGCAGCAACACACGAAAGCACCCCTCGAGGAGTTTACCGTCCCTTTGCGTAGATTCGACCACATCCACGTTGACATCGTCGGGCCCCTGCCGCCGTCGCAAGGCCACACGCACTTGCTGACGATCGTTGACCACACCACACGCTGGCCCGAGGCAATTCCACTGACCTCTACCACCACCGCCGACATCGCCAGAGCCTTCGTCAGCACCTGGGTCGCACGGTTCGGCGTCCCCTCCGACATGACGTCGGACAGAGGTCCGCAATTTACCTCGGAACTCTGGACCGCCGTCGCACGCAATCTCGGGGTGACCATTCACCGCACCACAGCGTACCACCCCCAAGCCAACGGACTGTGTGAGCGGTTCCACAGAGCCTTGAAGGCATCTCTTCGAGCCAGCCTCCAGGACGGCGCCTGGACCGACCGACTCCCGTGGGTCCTCCTCGGCCTGCACACCGCGGTTAAAGAAGACCTCCACGCATCGGCAGCAGAGCTCGTGTACGGTCAGCCACTGCGCGTACCCGGCGAGTTCCTGCCCACCGCCACGACACCCTGGTCAGCCGACCAGCAATGCCACGACTTCGCCTCACCGGCGCTACAGTTCGCCCCGGTGCCCATTGCCCGACATGGCGAATCCACCTCACATGTCCCACTAAGCCTGCACCAGGCACGGTTCATTTTCGTCCGGCACGACGCCCACCGCGGACCCCTTCAACCCCCGTACGACGGGCCCTACAAGGTGCTACAGGCTGGGGACAAATTTTTCACCCTGCAAGTGGGTGACAGGACCGAAAAAGTGTCGGTTGACCGACTCAAGCCAGCACACTCGGAGCCCGGTGAGCAGGTCCCTGTAGCTCGTCCACCGCCACGCGGCCGACCTGCCCTCAAGCCAGTTCACCCGGCTGCTCCACGCCTGGCCGTTCCACGTCCACCGGCGTCCTACAAGAGCCGCTCCGGCCGGCCCATCAGACCGCCGCACCGTCTCGTCCACACCTCTTAAGCGAATTCTGGGGGGAGCTGTGTGGCGGATCGCCACCTAAACGGGCGCAATCCACTTTTCCGTCCGTGGACAATAAATTAGTCACTGCCACCCTGGTGAAGTGGATGCTGTTACCCTTGGACATTCCCAAGTACATGTGTTTGGGTCTGTAGCCATGGATGCGTGAGTAATAGTAGGTGCTAGAAACCCAGCTCTGATACAAGTGAACCTATCTTGCAGGTCTCCTTTCATCCTCCTCCTGCTTCCAAAAAAACTCAATAACAAGAAGCATCCACAGCAATTCCCATATTCAGAGTTTAGACTGTTGCAATCAAAAATACAGCTCTGGGAGCTCACTTCCTGAAAACAACAACATCGCTGGGGGTCATGTTTAATTTACATGTGGGAGCGGAGTCCACAATGCATTCCAGGTGAGAAGATCAGAAATCCTACATGTTCTAATTTCCTTCTCATCAAGATTAATTTTGTCATTTAAATGAAGCTCTCAAAGATTCTGTGCAAAAAGGCCAACCAGAAACTTGAGTTCAGCGTAATTCAGGGATCCGGCAAAATGGATCCCTGCCAAATTTCCTGCACGCCAGAATCATGCCGACAAAAACATTCCTGCCAGTCAGAAAATCAAATCTTATATCCATTATAGTGTTACTTAGTATGGCACCGCCACTATAAGTTGTACTTACTTCGGGAATGATGGGGCAGACTTTCCTGGTTCTGCACTTGGGCAGAAATTGGGACAGACGCCATTGTGGGCATGCAATGCTCCCTATTCAATTCCCCTCTATGTGCTGCACCCAGGCGATCTAATACGCTCAACTGCAATCACAGAAAAATCTGCCTCAATGCCGTGATGCAGGATGCAATTGTTAGCGGATTACAGGTGTTGTCCTGGATCACTGAGCCAGAACTTGATCTCAGTACAATGTTATAGAAGGACACAATCACTACAGAATAGATACAATATAAATTATCTTTCAGTTGATAAATGCGTACCTGTCCAATATAACAGTCAGCCAAGCGAAACATTCCAATTTACCATTTCCATCCGCTCCCATTATCCAGAAATCCTGATCCAAGCAAATTCCCCATTCAAATTTAATATTATGTGGTAAACTAGTAACGTTTTTATCAGGATTTATTTGTGTTCAATTATTCTAATCAGGAGAGGCTGTTATAACTTGTAATTCGTTAAGAAGTATGAACAGACGAGGAGGGAAAAATTGAGTCGTGCCCCCTTTGGGGCGCTAACTTCGTCGGGGCGCTACTTTTAGCGCCCCATAAAAATTAGCGCCCCCGCGCCGGAAATTGAGTGGTTGCACCCCAAGAGGGAAGCGGGGCGCTACTGGAAGCGCCCCGCATCCCTCTTGGGGCGCTGCGAATCAATATCGTGGCGCTACGGGCTGCAGCGCCAGGCGCTACGGGCTGCAGCGCCAGGCGCTGCGGCACATCGCACCGCGGTATTGCAGGCCTTCCTCCCCTTCTTAAAGGGGAGGGGCCTTGCGCAGTGCGAACTGGGGCCCAGCTGGGCCCCCGGGGATCGGGAGTGCCGGCAAAAGAGCCCGGCACTCAAAAGAAGTGCCGGGTTCTTGGAGCGCAGCCGGCACTTCGCGGGGGGGGGGCTTCACGGGGGCCGGGGACAGCAACGGGGACATGTGCTAGCAGGTGGCCAGCAACAAAAATGGCCGCCCGCCACCTCCCCTTTAACTAGCGCCGCCCCAGCTGCAGGTAGGCCCCCCTGACCCCGTCGGACAGAGCGTACGGCGGTAAGTCAAGGGGCGCTACCGAAGATCGCGGCCAGAGCGCGAGCGGGGCGCTGCGCATGGCGATGACGTCATCGCCAGCGGCGCAGCGCCACAGGGCGCTACCGGTTAGTGCCGCCGCTAACCTCCCGCTGAATTTTGCGGGAGGTGTGGGCGGTGCCATATCCTGCCGCTAGTTGCTTTGCGCCCCATTAGCGCCCTCTTAAGGCGCTAACGGGAGGCGCAAACCAACTGAATTTTTCCCCCTAGGTGTGTTATAAAAGCTCAAAGATTGTCAATGTTTTCATTTTCGCCAGGCATCCAGACTAACCTTTATCACCAACATTCAACTCACTGTTCATTTTCAATTTCAATTTCAATTAGCAATAAACAACACAATCACAATTTGCTTAAAGCTTTATAAGAAATAATTAATGCCATTTGTGACTTTTGAACAAACACACAAAACAAATCCATTACTCGCCACAGTTATTAGATGGCACAATGCAAACAGGATGACATTATAAACCGCTCTGCTCTGTATAAGGTGAGTTCGACAGTATTTGGTGCAATTCATGCAGCTTAAAACCATTCTGGGATGTGGAGAGAAGAATCAATTGTAGCAATGCTGTAATGCCGATTTTTGCCCGTCTCTTCTTAGTCCCCTGCCCCTACAGCAGTGGCAGAGGCTACTATTGCGTTGTGATGCTTTTTCAGGCTCCCCTTTAATTGCCCCAAGTTTAACTTACACGCAAATTTCCTCTCCCACTACTCAGATGGGATTTTCTGCCCAAGTTACATCCACTTTGCAGTGTTCCTTGGGTGGACGGGCTGGAGATTGAGCAGAGGTCGCTACCACAGGTTGCCCAGCCATCTCTGCACATGAACCAATCATCTGGCAGCACTTCCACTGGACATCAGAAGTCCCTGCCCAAATATGGGTGGGCGTGTGATGTATTCCAATGAGGCGGTAAGATCATGTGAACATAAAAGATCCCAAGTCACCATTGGAAAAAGAGCAGGAGGTTCTCCCAGTGTCCTGTCCAACATTCCTCCCTCAACCAACACCACCAAAAACCAAATTGCCTAGTCATTTATCTCATTTGCAGTTTGTTAGACCTTGTGTGCAAATCTGCTGCTGCATTTGCCTATGTAACAACAGTGACAGCATTTCAAAAGTAATGCATTGGTTGCAAGTACTTTGGATGTCTGAGGACATGATAAGTAAGGTTTTAATTCATGTTATTTAAAGTAGATTTTAATTATCATTAAGGTTTTGTAATTTTTGCAACTTTTTTTGAAGTCTCCTTAAGGTTTTTAAAACTTTATTTAATTTTTAAGTATTTTTAAAGTATCTGTAAGGATTTTTAAAGTATTTTTAAATTTTGAGGAAGTGGATTGGGCCTTGGAAACCAACAGGGTCTCCCTTGAACCTTCTCTTTAACTCTGCTTTGAGGAGGAAGAGGAGGATCAGGAGGTCACCGCTGAGCAGATACCATAGGTGGCCTCCAGCCCTTGTCGGTTGGTACTCATGCCTCTGTCTTCAGATGCAGGTGAGCTACTTCGCTGTGATCCTCAGCAATGCATCTTCATGACATTCTGCTACCTTTCTCTAAGTTATTCTACATGTAACCCATCTGTGACAAATCATCACCCTGACAACAAATTTGATCCTCTTACAGTATAAGACCATTGCGGATCCCCTTGGTGCCTCCTCTTGTGGCCATTTAACCTTAGCCTACTGCTTCTCCTACAGTGGCAGGTGGTTCTAAAATGATTGTGGCAGAAAATTGGGCTGGCTTTCATGGAAAACGCCGATGGGTTTAAAGGATGAACAGACTAGGGGGGAAAAATTCAGTTGGTTGCGCCTCCCGTTAGCGCCTTAATAGGGCGTTAATGGGGCGCAAAGCAACTAGCGTCCGGGCGCGGCGATGTTTGCGCTAAACACTACCGCCACGATCTCTTGCGCCGGCAGATCGTGACGTCAGTCGAGTGCGCAACGCCCCGATAGTGCCCCGGAGCAGATATTGAGTGGCGCCCCCTGCCTTACCGCCTGCCGCTAGCAACGACAGGTTGAGGGGAGCGTTTGGCAATCAGGAAGGGACTGGGGGAGCGCTATTTAAAGGCGACCGCTTCCTGCCTTTTTTTGTTGGTGACATTTTTGAACCACGCATTCTGAGAGAGAGAGACTTCTGGAGAGATTCAACGCTGTGTGAAGGAGTTTTGGGTACTGAGCAGCACTTTGCAGGTTCATTTTGATTTGTCCTTCTTTGTATCGATTTAGAAGAGACTGTGGGGGCTGCACTCTGAGCTCTTTCCCTGGGTCTCTCCATTGTTCTTTCCAGCAGATTTGATGTTCAGGTCTCTCCAGGCCGAAATTCAAGGCTGCAATGAGCAGGATGTGGATGGAAAGCAAGATCAACCCTCCCCTTTAAGAACTGGCTGGCGCCATTGTGTCTGTGTTCCATTGCTGACTGACATCATATGAGCTTCGCAAGCGCTCTGAGTTAGCGCCTCGCTCCTCGGCCTTTGCGCCTTAAGACAGATGTGTTGCGCCTGATTTAGCGCTCCAATCACCTACAGGGGCGATAAAAGTCAAGTTTGCAGTCGGAGGCGATAATTAGCGCCAGGCGCTAATCTTTGCGCCCGGCCGATAATTGCGCCCCAAACGGGGCAATACTGAATTTCTCCCCCTAGGTCTCTTTTCTCTTGAAAAAAGGCTGAGGGGTGACCTAATAGAGGTCTTTAAAATTATGAAAAATTTTGATAAAGTGGATAGAGAGAGAATGTTTCCACTTGTGGGGAAGAGCATAACTAGAGGCCATCAATATAAGATAGTCACCAAGAAATTAAATAGGGAATTCAGAAGAAACTTCTTTACCCAAAGAGTGGTGAGAATGTGGAACTCGCTACCACAGGGAGTGGTTGAAGCGAATAGTATAGATGCATTTAAGGGGAGGCTAGACAAGCATATGAGGAAGAAGGGAATAGAGGGTTACGCTGATAGATTTAGATGAGGAAAGACGGGAGGAGGCTTGTTTGGAGCGTAAATGCCGGCATGGACTGGTTTGGCCCAATGGCCTGTTTCTGTGCCGTATATCCTATGTAATCCTATGTAAACTGTTCTAGTACACTTCCACCGATAAGGAAAATGCACTTTACTGCCAGCCAAGCAATACTGGAAGCTAGCCATAGTGTAATTTTACTCATGTGCAGCAATGTAAGGGCTGGCAGAGGGGGGTTAAACTCTAAATATCCCATCCCAGTGAGTGTAATCGATTGTGGGAGATTGATGTGTTGTCCCCACTATCAAATTTTGCCAGGAAACAAAGGAGGAAATTTGAACCTAACCAGCCCATTGGCAAACTGGCGAGATCGGGTGCGACGCTGGCTTTACATCCGCCCGATTTTGTTCTCCATTGAAGTCAATAGAGAGTAATATTGGGCGGGGTGTAAAACCGGCGTTACACCTGATCCCATGGGTTTCCCATGGAAAGTTAAGTTAAAATTATCCCCAAAGAAAACCCATACTTCTGTCTGCCTGAGCGACAGTTTCAAACTGTGCCAGGTTCCAAGGTCCTGCAGCATCCGCAATTTTCCGCCATCTCCACTGCAGGCAGAAACGGCATCAGGAGGCCGCCAAAAAGATTTGCGTAATCTCAACCCTGGGACAGAGTGATCAGCGAGACTCAGAACTGAGCATTAGCCCCAATCCTCCTTCCACACACCATAGCAACAGTGTTCCGAACGACCTGCATTGCTCTGGTGCAAACGGTGGGAAATACATCATCTGCATGCCATTAGAGTATGCCTGTCAATATTTGGATGTATGGAACATCCAATGTCACTTCCGGCACGAAATCCCGAAAACGGTATGTAGTGAAAGAGAACCACCGGATTGGCTCCCTACCCACTGAAGCTACACTGGGGAACCGGGGAACTCCAGAGGGAAAATTGGCCCTCAGAGTCCTTGGGACGATATGTATATACGAATGGTCTGTGAAAGTATATGAACAGCTCCAAGTCACAGATCTAAGGAAACAATGGGTATTTAAGATATCTATAGTACTGGAAATTAAGATACATACATTTCTCAAGTTCTAAGGGGATGGCATTCCTCTATGCAATAAAGGCAACTCATGTGTTAACTTGCAGTGATTTGAACCTAAAAATTACAGGTGACAATATTAGTGGACAACTGTTTAATGTTTTCATGCAATAGTCGTCAGCAATGTTCCCCATAATTTTTTTTTGGCTGCGTGACCCAGTCAAACTACCACACATGTGTAAGAAATAGTGGATTGGAAGAAATAATAGTCTGTTACGGGTTCCCTAGATCAGCAGTTTGCCTAAGTTGATGACACAGAAGGATTCCAGTCATGTCAGAAAAAGAGTTGTACAGCGAGCTGAATTACGAGGTCAGAACACAAAAACAGGCCTTCAAGGCATAGCTAAACTGTTAAGGAGGACAGCATGGAGCCGGTAGCATAAGCAAGATGTCTTTAGAAATACAACAAGACATTTAGAACAGAGATAGGGAAATAGCTGACCTCAGCAAGTTGGGAGAGGGGGCTGTCAGAGGTACCCTTTCCCTTGTAATTAGACAATGGGATGGGTAAAAATGATTGACACCAGGTATCCACCAGCCCATCGAAATAAGGTAAAAAAACAGGCGACCAAGAGTGGAAAACAGGCAGTTAGGGGCGAAGACTTCTCCGAGGTGGATGCAGGCTGGCAACGGCATATGCAACAAAAAGGAAGTAATGAAGATGGTTAAGAACTAGTAGACTGGGTGAAATAAAGGTGGCAGGTGAGGAGGTTACAAGACTATCATTATTCATACATTGAATAAAGAGGTTGATTGTTGTTACTTTTTCTGCTCCTGGCAGTGCAGTGCTGATGTTGCTCCTTGGCTGATTCCAGAAGATGGCGGAATTTATTTATGGCTTCATTGGTGAGGGATAGTTGTCTCACACAGTGAAGTCAAAGTAGTTTCTGTTGCCTGCGGTAGACGCAGTGTTTGGAATAATAGTAGACCTTTCTATAGCCTCTGACCTCTCCGCTACTCCTCCTCCTCCAACATATTCTGCACCCTTGCTGCTGTGTAGACTGGAACAGCTGGATTGCTCCTCACGATACCTCCCATTTTGCTCCATGCTGGACCTCTGCTGATTCTCTCTGCTGCTTTAATACAGGCACCATTAATGTTGTGTGAACTGGAGCATGAATAAATTTACACATTTGTCACTAAATGGTGCTTAACAAGCCAAAGGTCCTAAATGCTGCATCTGTGCAATAAAGTACATTAAAACAAAATTATTCTCCACAGGAATATTAGGGCTGCAGGCAAATTATTTTGACTGTTTTGTTATGCATTAAAGACCAGAAATTACTTGTAATAGCGGACAGGAGAAAGCTATAGTAGATGAATGCTTAACACACATGTATGACTTCCTCCTGTCCATTATTTAAGTGGAGGCATTTAGAATAAACAGGCTAAAATAGGAGACTGATGACCAATGCGCCCTATAAGCTGCACGATCTGCAGCTCCCGCGCAGCCGGCTCCATGGCGTTCTAATGGCAAAAACCGCACATTGTAAGAAATCGTGGATTGGAAGAAATAATAATCTGTTACGGGTTCCCTAGATCAGCAGTTTGCCTAAGTTGATGACACAGAAGGATTCGTATAATAAGGTGCGCAAGGCAATGTGTCTGACATCTTTAACTTATTTTGATAGGCCTATGTGTTGTTTATTTATATATTTAAAAAATCAACCTACACTTTTTTCATGTTCATCCTCATTGCTCACCTTAGTGTTTGTTTTTGAGATCAGAGACTTTTTCCTGATATTTTGCCAGCTTCTCCAGGCACCTGATCACATGCTTATGTCCAAGGTGATGGCTTTGTCCTCCGGTTATTAGTGTTTTCTGCTCCACATAGTACAGATACAGTTGCCTGTGCTCTCATTGCTGAGTTCATAGAATCATACAGCACAGAGAGGAGGCCATTCAGCCCATCGTGCCTGTGCTGGCTCTTTGTTCTGGGATCTGCAGTTCTTCATCTGTACATTGTCACTTAGCCCAGAAACTGCACAGCTGGGTTGGCCCACAGTGTGCTGTTTATACAAGTTATGCGGCTATTTAGCTAGCTAAGCAGCATCATCGCGGGTGCTTTCAAATTGGCTACTCAGTCATGCATTACTTTTAGTTGGCCCTAAGACACACAAGCACCAAAAAAATGTTGTGCACCAAAAAAATGGGCAAGTAATTTTTAAAAATCCTATTTAACTACCTAAGCATCGTAAGCTAGAAGGACAGGGAGAGTTTGTAAGATGTATGGAGACTGCAACAGCCAGAGACGCATGGCTCAGATAAGCTGACAGTGGCCATTTAAATTTTCATTTGGTTTTCCTGATTTTTATTTCCATCAGGTAGCGAGATTACCAATGGAAATGAAAATCGGGAGAGATGTATATGTATTGGGTGGCTGATCCTATCTCGCCTGTTTTACACTATCGCCCAAAGTCAAAATTACCCCCAAAGAGTGGTCAATAGGTGGAGTGGGTTTCTGAGTACAGATTTTAGGTGCAAACCCTGGAATCATTCAGGAAACAATTGGATGCTGTGTTGGGGGGACTGAAGGGTCCTTCTGGATGGATGAGCAAAGATGAACTGAATGGCCTCAAATGATCTATATTTACCTTGTGATCATGTGCATGTGGTCCCACAGAACTGCATAGCAATTTGATAATTTTTAGTGCTCATTTTGTCTACTTACTGAATAAAAGAAGTCAACACACAGGACAAGGAAAGTGCCTGTGCACTCCTACCCACACATAGTAACAAGGAAAGCATAGGCCGAAGCAGCCTCCTCCTGTGTCCATCCAGAGTAAAAGAAAGACTTGCATTTATATAGCACCTTTCATGACCTCAGGACATCCCAAAGCGCTTTACAGCCAATTAAGTACTTTGAAGTGTAGTTACTGTTTTAATGTAGAAATGCAGCAGTCAATTTGCACACAGCAAGCTCCCACAAACAGCAATGTGATAATGACCTGATAATCTGTTTTTAGTTATGTCAATTGAGGGATAGATATTGGCCATGACACCAGGGATAACTCCCCAGCTCTTCAAAATAGGGCCATGGGATCTTTTATGTCCACCTGAGAGAGCAGACGGAGCCTCGGTTTAATATCTCACCCGAAGATCAGCTCCTCCAGCAGTGCAGTGCTCCCTCAGTACTGCACTGGAGTGTCAGCCTAGGTTTATTGTGCTCAAGTCTCTGGAGTGGGACTTGAACCCACAACTATCTAACTCAGAGGTGAGAGTGCTACCCACTGAGCCACAGCTAACATTCTACACCCAGAGTACACCTACAGCCTTCTTCAAATAAAATTGCTAACCTCCGACCAAACAGTGAGAAAAAGCTCTTAGAGAAAATTCTAAATCTTTCAGTAACATTCATTCTAATCGTGATTCTAAGAGACTATGCTGAGTCTAAATCTGTATTCCTAGTATAAATGAAGTATCCCCTCGGTTGACATTTGCTATCTATTTTGTGCTATAGATTACTATAGAATCTACTGTTGGATACTAAGAGCAATCTGATTTCATTTTTACCTGCCTATATATACACACAAACTCATTTGTGTCGTGTCAAGCTATACTGATAATATTGATTGGTGTGTGACTATTTTAACAGTGTAAAAAGTACAGAACTTAGTGCCTGCAGAACTGCTCTGTCCTAAAACAAATCTCAAAATGCCCACAATGCTAAAGTACATAAACGTGTGGCCTGGTTCTGCAGTCAGATGCTCCCCACGCCAAATGGCATTTACAGGGAGCGCTGGACAGAAAATCAGATTCTGCAGACCCGCAATATCTCTGCCAGCACTCCTGCAACCCGCCCTATGATTTAATGTATCCTTGCACTTGGTTGTTACTGCAGTGTGGAGGGGACTGTTATACTGCCCATCTGCAACAAACTATTATGACCAACCGGTGGTGATCCTCCATGAGGAGGTTGGGGGGAGGGTGGTGGGTGTATTTGGGGTTGAGCTGGTCCCAAGATTACATGCCTGACGATGGAATATTGGAACCAAATCAACCCACTGTGACAGACTGTGTAGCGTGACACCTAAGCCTGGCAGGTCCCTCATACACCTGGGCACCGTTGATGATTGACCAACCAGCCTAGCTCAATAAGGGGACTTGCAGGGGTAGATCTACTGCTGAGAGGTGGGACTCTTCCTTTTTGGCTCCAGGTAACCCTGCAAGCCAATGCCCTAATGGGTAGTGTGGTCTTGGCTAGACTAGTAGCAGGAAGCTCACACTGGGACACTACACGGCTTTAGCTGGTTAACTCGGCAGTACCCTTGAGCACACCGTGGGGGCAAACAGTAACTCTACCTGCAAGGTTTTCTCAGAATAGTGGAATCTACCTGTAGTGATCGCCACTTGTAGTGCTCGTGTGGATAATGCTCTCTCCTTAAACCCCTCTTGCCTCTCCATATTTTGTCTCTACCTTTAAATACCTTCTTAAAACCCATCTTTCCAACCAAGCTTTTGGTCACCCTCTCCTACTTTCTCACTCCATGGCTCAGCATCCATTCCCTGGTCTATTCTATTTGTGCAGTGTCTTGGGATATTTTTACATTAAAGGCGCTATATACAGTAAACTCTTGTTTAAACGGCACTTTATCATCCGGAATACTTTAATAACCGGCAAAATAGATATATCTCAATACAAAACAACACCTCAATAACCGGTAATCTTGCCGATTCTACCGTACATTTAATGGAACATTCTGTAGGTGAGTACCCAATTATACAGTACATTTCTTGATTTTTTATTTTTGTTTGTGTTAAAAATTGCCTTGGTAGGTATACCTCTCTATTATCCAGAATTTTTCATCAACCGGCACCATCCTGGTCCCATAGGTGCTGGATAAGAAAGAGTTTAATATATATATATATATATATATATATATATATATATATATATATATGTATATGTATGTGCAGGACGTACAACTCACTGAAAGAGAAATGCTCAGCTATCAAAAATTCCTCAAAAATTGTTTACCACTATCCAACAAGCCAGCATTAAGGGAATCTCCCAAGCAGACCAAGGCCATGTCTAGGCGATGCACCCATTCTATATGGGCGAAGAGCATGTTTAGGTGAAGCCTCACCTGCAGTCAAGAAACGTGGCGTGACCCTAAGACTATAATTTAAATGTTAAAAAGGAGAGTGATGCAGTCCCCAGCAAGGCCTGCTTTATGCCATCAGTCAGCAAAAATCTTGCAACAATTTAACATATTTATTTCTTATTAGGGCTCAGTGGGACTGGTAGCCCTCTCACCTCTGAGTCAGGAGGTCGTGGGTTCAAGTCCCACACCAGAGACTTGAACACATATTTTAGGTTGACGCTCCAGTGCAGTACTGAGGGAGTGCTGCGCTGTTGGAGGTGCCGTCTTCTGGATGAGGCGTTAAGCCGAGGCCCCGTCTGCTATCTAAGATGGGTGTAAATGATCCCATGGCACTATTCGAAGAAGAGCAGGGGAGTTCTCCCCAGTAACCTGGCCAATATTTATCCATCAACCGCCATCGCTAAAATCAAATTATCTGGTCATTATCTCATTGCTGTTTGTGGGATCTTGCTGTGGCAAATTGACTGCCGCATTTCCTACATTCCAACAGTGACTACACTTCAAAAGTATTTAATTGGCTGTAAAGTGCTTTGGGACATCCAGAGGTTGTGAAAGGCGTTATATTAATGTAAGTCTTTCTTCTTCTTATAGGGGTTCCCAGACTAACCTGGGCATTGTGACATAAGTTCACCAATCCTGCGATCCCAGCATGGAGCCGCATTCAGAGGGGGCGCGGATCGGAGAAACCATGCTTGGTATCGAAGGCCTATCTCCAGTCTGCTCTCCCTTCGCGCACCCACCCCCCCAAACTTGGAGCACAGAATTGGTGAATTTCTTCCTATAGTTTGCAAAGAGTCTCCCTGACTCACTGTAGCAGTCTGATGAGGATCGTAGCAATGATTTCCCACTTGTATGATGATCTGAACATGGAAGTAACACTGCACGATATTACCAGACAAGACGCTTAACACTTTCATTTGAAATTCCTCTGTCTGCTATTTAATGGAGATATTTATATTAGACAGGGTAATGCTTCTGCTAAAATAATGGATAAAGGAATTTGCTAAAATGTCATCTGAAAATATCACAGCATAATTTCCTACCTTTAGTTTCTTGAAAGAGCTCAGCACAATACTCCCATTTCCTAAGAAGAACATAAGAAATAGGAGCAGGAGTAGGCCATTTGGCCCCTCGAACCTGCTCCGCCATTCAATAAGATCATGGCTGATCTTTTACCTCAACACTTTCCTGAACTATCCCCATATCCCTTGACTCCCTTAATATCCAAAAATCTATCGATCTCTGTCTTGAATATGCTCAACGACTGAGCCTCCACAGCCCTCTGGGGTAGAGAATTCCAAAGATTCACCACCCTCTGAGTGAATAAAATTTCTCCTCAGCTCAGTCTTAAATGGCCGACCCCTTATTCTGAGACTGTGACCCCTGGTTCTAGACTCCCCAGCCAGGGGAAACATCCTCCCTGCATCTACCCTGTCAAGCCCTGTAAGAATTTTGTATGTTTCAATGAGGTCACCTCCCATTCTTCTAAACTCGAGAGAATATGGGCCTAGTCTACTCAATCTCTCCTCATAGGACAATACCCCATCCCAGGAATCAGTCTGGTGAGCCTTCGTTGCCCTCCCTCTATGGCAAGTATATCCTTCCTTAGGTAAGGAGACCAAAAATGTACACAATACTCCAGGTGTGGTCTCACCAGGGCCCTATATAATTGCAGTAAGACGTCTTTATTCTTATACTCAAATCCTCTTGTAATAAAGGCCAACATACCATTTGCTTTCCTAATTGCTTGCTGTACCTGCATGTTAACTTTCAGTGATTCGTGTACAAGGACACCCAGGTTCCCATACCTATTCTTCACATCTTCCCAATTCCCATAGCAACTTGCTCCATTGTTTATCTTTCTTATAGTGATTCACTGTAGGTTACACTCATTATTCACAGGTAGGAAGCTATATTGGACAACATTCTGTGGCGAGTGTCTCACCTCCTGACTCCCCAAAGCCTTTCCACCATCTACAAGGCACAAGTCAGGAGTGTGATGGAATACTCTCCACTTGCCTGGATGAGTGCAGCTCCAACAACACTCAAGAAGATCGACACCATCCAAGACAAAGCAGCCCACTTGATTGGCACCCCATCCACCACCTTAAACATTTACTCCCTCCACCACCGGTGTACTGTGGCTGCAGTGTGTACCATCTACAAGATGCACTGCAGCAACTCGCCAAGGCTTCTTTGGCAGCACCTCCCAAACCCACGACCTCTACCACCTAGGAGGTCAAGGGCAGCAGGTGTATGGGAACACCACCACCTCCAAGTTCCCCTCCAAGTCACACACCATCCTGACTTGGAAATACATCGCCGATCCTTCATCGTTGCTGGGTCAAAATCCTGGAACTCCCTACCTAACAGCACTGTGGGAGCACCTTCACCACACGGACTGCAGCGGTTCAAGAAGGCGGCTCACCACCACCTTCTCAAGGGCAATTAGGAATGGGCAATAAATGCTGGCCTTGCCAGCGATGCCCACATCCCATAAACAAATTTTTTTAAAGTTAGGCTCGGCAACACTGTAAAATATGCAGTGTAACTAATCGAAGGTCTCCTCCAGGAGGTAGTGTGAGGCTGTTTTGGCTTCACATTGACCAGGAGAGGCTGCAACTGAAAAAGTTCCAGACAATCAAACTGACGACCTGATTAAACTTAATTTTTCACCTTTTTAATTCTCAACCAAGAGCCGCCTGTAAAACAATATTAAAACATCGGCATTAACATTCAAATGCAATTAATGTTTAAAACACCGATGAGTGCAGCTCCGAGCGTGCATGCTTTCACCATATGCAAAGTACTGCGTCTCCCCTGACTGGAGAACGATGCAGACCCAGCAGTATAACTCACTAACGCTAATAATCTTTCCCGCTGGGAATTTGGGGGCAGGCTTCACATGATTTTCCAATCAGGGGTGCGGATCAGAAAATTACCGGAATTGTCAGTGGATCCCCTGCGATCGGTCCACTCACTGTGCTTCATTTTGGTATTCTAGCTGAGTGCTACTCCTGAATCCCATCACTGTCTACCTCTTTCTGCCCATCCGCCACCTAGACAAACGGTGCACCCTGTCCCCAGCCAGACAGGGCATCGTTTGGCCTCCCGTGCCTACCACTCGGGCAGTCTGACACATATCCTGCTTTCTGAACATCCCGCAGCTGAAAGCACTAGTCTCATGAGATGGCTATTAAGTGTTTATCAATTATGGAGGATTACAGTCTATAAGGAAGCAACATCAAGGATAGCTCATTAGCATCGTAACCACCTAATGTCTGAGAACCTCTTTTTTTTAAATCAAAGCTTGCAGTAATATACTATGCTTTTAAAACAAAAACATTAAAAGTAACTGTATTCCCAAATCCTGTCGGTGGAAAAAATGGTCACAAGCTCCAGAAATATGACAGCTTTCCTCTCAGAGAGATTCAGATTTCTCGCCGGGACTCACTGTCACTGGACATTTCTGTCATGTTCATAATCTCCTTGTGAGGTCGCAATCATTGCAACCAGGTCGCCTGCATGACGACAGTCACCGCACTATTGTGAAGTGCTTCTAGTATTTCAACAACACGATGAGGCACTCTATAGAAATACACTTCTTTCTATTAACTGCAGAAGTCCTTGGAACGAGTCCTTGTTCCATTTCTCATGTCTTGCAGCAATCCCAAACAGGAATTTTGTTACACCTTTCGATCAATTACCTCACAGTGTTAACACTGTGAAAATGATCCTAATGGACTGCCATTCTAAAACCAACCTCTTTAGTGCAGAGTGTGGGGCCACGTGTCAATTTGCAGCTTGATTTTGTGTGTGTCTGTTTTAGATAGATTACACAAGAGGCCATTATTCAGAACTGAGACCAGCAATGTTATTCTGGCAAGAGTTTTAACACGAAGCAGGACAAGTGGGGAAAAAAATGCAGCAAAAAGAGAAGCTCTCTTGTGCAAGATGCTGAAAATGGTAACTTGCTGCAAGATATACCCAAAAATATTAAGGTCGGCTGGTATATGGTAAAGAAAAAGAAAATAAATGTTCTTGAGGGGTAGCAATCGGTTTGCAGCAACAGTCTGAAATAAATCTTCCAGCCTCTGAATCGCTGATGGAAATGTCCTTATCATTGACCTTTAGTGGTTCAGAAGTGGCGTTATCAACAATGCTCACAGCTTGCATTAAAGATCCGGCTTAGAAATGAAATATGATCCCTGAGGTAGAGAACTGAGAGTCAATATTTACAATATAGAAATCATCCAAAGTTCCAGGGGAAAGAAACATAAGACTTCATCTGAAACTCGTGCGCCATTTCTTCTGAATGCCAGCATTTTGGTGCAGTCCCAGTAAATTCCAGAACCCCCTTGGCTACAGTTGGAGCTTCAAGGTTTGGCAGGGGTCCTTTATCATAGAAATTTACAGCACAGAAGGAGGCCATTCGGCCCATCGTGTCCGTGCCGGCCGACGAAGAGCTACCCAGTCTAATCCCACTTTCCAGCTCTTGGTCCTAGCCTTGTAGATTATGGCACTTCAAGTGCATATCCAAGCACTTTTTAAATGTGATGAGGAGTCTCTGCCTCTACCACCCTTTCAGGCAGTGAGTTCCAGACTCCCACCTTTTCTGAGGTAATGATACAAGTCAAAAATATGGCTCGTGTCTTGTCACTCCAATAAAGACCATTCAATGGTATTTTGTCACAGAAAATCTACAGACTTGTATCATTCTCCTCACATGCATATTTCTGTGTAAAATCCAAGGTGCCTATTATAATACACATAAATATATGTTCATTAATGACAAACAGTGCGTTAATCAATCCAACAGATTAGAAAAATAATTCATGTAATGTAGTGTTGGGGCTCAGCGATCCATGTTAAACTGTTAATTGTTAACCATTTCTTTTGAAAAATTTAGCACCTTATGATTGGATTTTACTGCCTTGTATTTTGATCATCTCCAAAGATTAAGCATAATGTAAAAAATGTGAGGGCAGGAATGTAATATCTTATATCTTTCGGTTGCTCTTCCTCAATCACGATTATGTAGATGCTGTCAGCGCAAGAATTCTGCTTAAAGTTCCTGGCAGACACAGGGAATGCTGGTGAAGCACAACAGGTCGCCCCGCGTCTCGGAGAGATAAAAGGTTAACAGTGACTTTTCATCACAACAGACACTTGGGACGCTGGCCAGCCTGCTGCGCAATTCCAGCATTTTATTTCAGATTTTTCAGCCCTCCCAGAGTCTCTTTCCCTTTCCGATGAGTTCTGGTTGCTTGGCTGCCTTCGATTGGCACTTTTCTCGGTCTTCTGACTGATTGGACTGTTTATTCATTCTGGCCAGATTCAGCTGAATTGCAGCTGTCGGCTGTGTACAGTGGCAGACAGATGTGCAGTGTGACTGACCAAACCACACAGATGGGGAAACTGCCGCACGGGTTAATGACATTTTGCTTCAAACTTAAGAGATCTGTGCTTGATGAAAGGATTAAGTGCAATTGAGCTGACATTTACAAACATCAGTGTTCGAAAGCCCCCAGGGAAAATGTATAAGTGTGTTCAAACTAGTCTGTATTATTAGGTCAGGAAGAGGTGGCAACATTCCCTATAAGCCCCGCGGCCGCGCAGTTCTCTGCCGTTCCTGCACAGCCTGGGACCGGCTTTTCCAATGTTAAGTTTGGCCCTGCCGGCGGCTCCAGCGCCCCTCCAATGTTCACCCAATAATTTTGATAGTTGAAAACTGGATACCAAAAGTAGGATATTCAAAGGCTGCATTTAAAATCTACTTGTAAAAGATTTCCTGATGACTTTGGCACACT
Source organism: Squalus acanthias (assembly GCA_030390025.1). Lineage (NCBI taxonomy): Eukaryota > Metazoa > Chordata > Chondrichthyes > Squaliformes > Squalidae > Squalus > Squalus acanthias. The sequence goes on from CM059437.1 coordinate 63,050,065, forward strand.
GCACATGTGTAGGTAGGAAGAGGAGTAGGCCAGTCAGCCCCTGTAGCCTGTTCCGCCATTCACTGAAATCCTGGATGATCTGTATCCTAACTCCATCCACCTGCCTTGGCTCCATATCCTTTTATACCCTGGTCTAGCAAAAATCTATCAATCTCAGAATTAAAATCATTAATTGAGCCAGCAGCTACTGCTTTTTGTGGGAGAGAGTTCCACACTTCTACCACCCTTTGCCCAAAGAAGTGATTCCTAACTTCTCTCCTGAATGGCCTGGCTCTGATTTTAAGGTTATGTCCCCTTCTCTTGGACTCGCCCACCAGCGGAAAAAGTTTCTCTCTATCCACCCTATCAATTCCTTTCAAAATCCTAAAAAACCTCAATCAAATCACCCCTTAATCTTCTATATTCCAGGGAATATAAGCCTAGCGTATGTAATCTCTCCTCATAATCTAATCCTTGGAGCCCTGCGGCACTTATTTTAAATTCACGGAAATCCACGCAGGACCCCCGCCCCATCCTCAAGCCCACCCACCCCCACCACCCCACCCCATCCTCAGGCCCACCCATCTCCACCCTCTCCTCCCATCCTCAGGCCCACCCATCTCCACCCTCTCCTCCCATCCTCAGGCCCACCCATCTCCACCCTCTCCTCCCATCCTCAGGCCCACCTATCTCTACCCTCTCCTCCCATCCTCAGGCCCACCCATCTCCACCCTCTCCTCATATCCTCAGGCCCACCCATCTCCACCCTCTCCTCCCATCCTCAGGCCCACCTATCTCTACCCTCTCCTCCCATCCTCAGGCCCACCCATCTCCACCCTCTCCTCATATCCTCAGGCCCACCCATCTCTACCCTGTCCTCCCATCCTCAGGCCCACCCATCTCCACCCTCTCCTCCCATCCTCAGGCCCACCCATCTCCACCCTCTCCTCCCATCCTCAGGCCCACCCACTTCACCCCTGTCCAGTTTTGGACTGGGTAGAACATGGCTGCCCTATTGGAAGGGAATGTTAACTTTTCCTCATCTAGTCCATTGTTGGCACTGTGCTCATCCTTCCTTTAATCTGGCACAATTTGCCCTGTGTACCTACTTCTGGATCCATGACACAACAGTTTTATGTGTTTATAGGAAAAGGCTTAAAATATTGGGGGGGTTTTACAACTGGTTAAAAACATTTTATTCCACAATAGTTTTGTTCAATCTATCCTCAAATTCTATTAATATTTTGTTATCACCTATTGTTGCAGTAATCTCTCTGGTCCCAAAGTCATTTTAAGGTATTTGGGAATACCTGCACAGATAATTTCTACATCCCACCTTAAAAAGGTGATGTATGGAGGTGGAGGAGATGTATGGAGGTGGAGGGGATGTATGCAGGTGGAGGGGATGTATGCAGGTGGAGGGGATGTATGGAGGTGGAGGAGATGTATGGAGGTGGAGGAGATGTATGGAGGTGGAGGGGATGTATGGAGGTGGAGGGGATGTATGGAGGTGGAGGAGATGTATGGAGGTGGAAGAGATGTATGGAGGTGGAGGAGATGTATGGAGGTGGAGGAGATGTATGGAGTTGGAGGAGATGTATGGAGGTGGAGGGGATGTATGGAGGTGGAGGGGATGTATGGAGGTGGAGGGGATGTATGGAGGTGGAGGGGATGTATGGAGTTGGAGGGGATGTATGGAGGTGGAGGAGATGTATGGAGGTGGAGGAGATGTATGGAGGTGGAGGAGATGTATGGAGGTGGAGGGGATGTATGGAGGTGGAGGGGATGTATGGAGGTGGAGGGGATGTATGGAGTTGGAGGGGATGTATGGAGGTGGAGGGGATGTATGGAGGTGGAGGGGATGTATGGAGGTGGAGGGGATGTATGGAGGTGGAGGGGATGTATGGAGGTGGAGGAGATGTATGGAGGTGGAGGGGATGTATGGAGGTGGAGGGGATGTATGGAGGGGGAGGGGATGTATGGAGGTGGAGGGGATGTATGGAGGTGGAGGGGATGTATGGAGGTGGAGGGGATGTATGGAGTTGGAGGGGATGTATGGAGGTGGAGGGGATGTATGGAGGTGGAGGGGATGTATGGAGGTGGAGGAGATGTATGGAGGTGGAGGAGATGTATGGAGGTGGAGGGGATGTATGGAGGTGGAGGAGATGTATGGAGGTGGAGGAGATGTATGGAGGTGGAGGGGATGTATGGAGGTGGAGGAGATGTATGGAGGTGGAGGGGATGTATGGAGGTGGAGGGGATGTATGGAGGTGGAGGGGATGTATGGAGATGGAGGGGATGTATGGAGGTGGAGGAGATGTATGGAGGTGGAGGGGATGTATGGAGGTGGAGGGGATGTATGGAGGTGGAGGGGATGTATGGAGGTGGAGGGGATGTATGGAGGTGGAGGGGATGTATGGAGGTGGAGGGGATGTATGGAGGTGGAGGGGATGTATGGAGTTGGAGGGGATGTATGGAGGTGGAGGGGATGTATGGAGGTGGAGGGGATGTATGGAGGAGGAGGGAGATGTATGGAGGTGGAGGAGATGTATGGAGGTGGAGGGGATGTATGGAGCTGGAGGAGATGTATGGAGGTGGAGGAGATGTATGGAGGTGGAGGGGATGTATGGAGGTGGAGGGGATGTATGGAGGTGGAGGGGATGTATGGAGGAGGAGGAGATGTATGGAGGTGGAGGAGATGTATGGAGGTGGAGGGGATGTATGGAGGTGGAGGAGATGTATGGAGGTGGAGGAGATGTATGGAGGTGGAGGGGATGTATGGAGGTGGAGGAGATGTATGGAGTTGGAGGGGATGTATGGAGGTGGAGGAGATGTATGGAGGTGGAGGAGATGTATGGAGGTGGAGGAGATGTATGGAGGTGGAGGAGATGTATGGAGGTGGAGGGGATGTATGGAGTTGGAGGGGATGTATGGAGGTGGAGGAGATGTATGGAGGTGGAGGAGATGTATGGAGGTGGAGGGGATGTATGGAGGTGGAGGGGATGTATGGAGGTGGAGGAGATGTATGGAGGTGGAGGAGATGTATGGAGGTGGAGGGGATGTATGGAGGTGGAGGAGATGTATGGAGTTGGAGGGGATGTATGGAGTTGGAGGGGATGTATGGAGGTGGAGGAGATGTATGGAGGTGGAGGAGATGTATGGAGGTGGAGGGGATGTATGGAGTTGGAGGGGATGTATGGAGGTGGAGGAGATGTATGGAGGTGGAGGAGATGTATGGAGGTGGAGGGGATGTATGGAGGTGGAGGGGATGTATGGAGGTGGAGGGGATGTATGGAGTTGGAGGGGATGTATGGAGGTGGAGGAGATGTATGGAGGTGGAGGAGATGTATGGAGGTGGAGGGGATGTATGGAGGTGGAGGAGATGTATGGAGGTGGAGGGGATGTATGGAGTTGGAGGGGATGTATGGAGGTGGAGGAGATGTATGGAGGTGGAGGAGATGTATGGAGGTGGAGGGGATGTATGGAGGTGGAGGGGATGTATGGAGGTGGAGGGGATGTATGGAGGTGGAGGAGATGTATGGAGGTGGAGGGGATGTATGGAGGTGGAGGGGATGTATGGAGGTGGAGGGGATGTATGGAGGTGGAGGGGATGTATGGAGGTGGAGGGGATGTATGGAGGTGGAGGGGATGTATGGAGGTGGAGGGGATGTATGGAGGTGGAGGGGATGTATGGAGGTGGAGGGGATGTATGGAGGTGGAGGGGATGTATGGAGGTGGAGGGGATGTATGGAGGTGGAGGAGATGTATGGGTTGGAGGGGATGTATGGAGGTGGAGGAGATGTATGGAGGTGGAGGAGATGTATGGAGGTGGAGGAGATGTATGGAGGTGGAGGGGATGTATGGAGTTGGAGGGGATGTATGGAGGTGGAGGGGATGTATGGAGGTGGAGGGGATGTATGGAGGTGGAGGGGATGTATGGAGGTGGAGGGGATGTATGGAGGTGGAGGGGATGTATGGAGGTGGAGGAGATGTATGGAGGTGGAGGGGATGTATGGGGTTGGAGGGGATGTATGGAGGTGGAGGAGATGTATGGAGGTGGAGGAGATGTATGGGGTTGGAGGGGATGTATGGAGGTGGAGGAGATGTATGGAGGTGGAGGAGATGTATGGAGGTGGAGGGGATGTATGGAGGTGGAGGGGATGTATGGAGTTGGAGGGGATGTATGGAGGTGGAGGGGATGTATGGAGGTGGAGGAGATGTATGGAGGTGGAGGGGATGTATGGAGGTGGAGGGGATGTATGGAGGTGGAGGGGATGTATGGAGGTGGAGGGGATGTATGGAGGTGGAGGGGATGTATGGAGGTGGAGGAGATGTATGGGGTTGGAGGGGATGTATGGAGGTGGAGGAGATGTATGGGGTTGGAGGGGATGTATGGAGGTGGAGGAGATGTATGGAGGTGGAGGAGATGTATGGAGGTGGAGGAGATGTATGGAGGTGGAGGGGAAGTCTGAGCACCCAGGTTGGTTTTGTGGAGCCTCCTGCTCCTCCTGGCCCCACAGAAATAAAGAGGAACTTACCTTTGGGATCCTCTGATACCAGCTGATACTGGTTAGACTGTGCTCAGCGCAGTCCAAAAAGGGCAACGTAAGTTATAGGACCCTGATTAGCATTTTAAATGGGCCTACTGCCTGATTCAGTGATATTCGGATCATAGCAATTCAGCCAAGGACCTCAGGGTTCGTCCTGCTATTTTTAAACTTGAGGAAAAGACATTAACAAAACCCAAATCTTGCACAAACGGTGAAGTAGCACAGCCTGATACAAAGTAAGAGCTGGCAAGTGGATGACTGAAAGCCAACCCTTCCTGCCCTCCAATACTTTTGCAACCGACTTGTAACTATAGATATTTGGCCCTGCAAATGGATTCTTTGCCCTTCTTTGTATTGAAATTAGAAGCCTATTTTCCTCTCCAATGTGCTCAGATGCCAGGTGCAAAGGAGAGAAAATGCATGCTCCTATCTGGCACCTAAATAGGAAAACAACAACAACTTGCCTTTATATAGCATCTTTAACATAGTAAAACATCCCAAGGCGCTTCACTGGAGTGTTATCAAACAAAATTTGATACGGAGCCACATAATGAGAAATTAGGACAGATGACCAAAAAGCTTGGTCAAAGAGGTAGGTTTTAAGGAGCGTCTTAAAGGAGGAACGAGGTAGAGAGGCGGAGAGGTTTAGGAGGGAGTTCCAGAGCTTAGGTCCAAGGCAACAGAAGGCACGGCCACCAATGGTGGAGTGATGAAAACCGGGGAGACGCAAGAGGGTAGAATTGGAGGAGCGCAGAGATCTTGAACCTACCATAGGGCCAAACTTTCCCAAGTTCACTGGGCGAGAACTTCAATATCGCCCCGTTTGGGGGCAGTAACCTTTGAAAGCTGGGAAACTTAACACTAATGATTACCAGCTTTTAAAAAATTGGGTTTTAGCGCTCCAAGAAGGAAGTGGAGTGCTAAATCAAGCGCTCCACTTCCTTCCTGGAGCGCTAAAGGACGCAGGCGGGGCGGTAGTGGTGCAGCACTGCACAATGTCCCATGCAGCGCTGCCGGGATCCGAGGCTCCATCCCTCCCTTAAAGGGAAGGGCCAACGCTGCAGGCTCTGCATTGGGACCAGTTAGCTGGTCCCCGATGGCAGCCGCGATCCAGCTCGATCAGCCCCATGCTCTCCAGCAGAGTGCCGGGCTGATCGATCGCGGCCCAGGAGAAGTAAAAAAAATTCATCAAAAACATTTCATAAATTTAGGTACTTACCTCGGCAACCTCCCCTTTAACTTTCGCCCCCGAAGCACCCGGCCTCCCGATGAACGCCTCCTGCAGCTGTCGGTGTCATCGCCTGGCGATGCTTCAGGGGGCGGAACCGAAGTTTGGGTCCAGGGCGCTACCGGGGCGATGCGCACGGCAATGATGTCACGATCTCTGGGCGACGGAGATTGTGGCGCAAAATCTTACCGCCGCCGCAAACCTCTCACCGAAGTTCACGGGAGCCGTTCATCTCGCCGCGCCCGGGCGGTAAGTCGTTAGCGCCCCGTTATCGACCCCCGGGGGCGCTAACGGGAGGCGCTAACCCACCGAATTGCTCCCCCATTATGTTTAGCAAAAATTAGAAATGATTATAAAGTGGTGTAACATTGATTATCACTATGTAGCTCACATGAGAGGATTCTTCCATCCAAAATTGGGGAACTGAACATCGGCTAAAAATCAGAAAAAAGCCACTTGTTACTAAGGCCTTGTTAAGGTTATGAAGAAGACATTATACAGCTGCAGAGTCAAAAGCAGTAAATATGCAGGATCTTATTGTTAACTTGGCCTTTTCTCAATTGTTGCAAAGGTAGGTAAGGGATGAGGTGGCAAAAGGATTTGAAGCTGAGGATGAGGAGTTTAAAATCGATGCGATGAGGGATATGGCATAGAGGTCATCAAGGGTCGGAGTGATAGTTGATCAAGATTTTGTACGGAATAGGAGACATGCAGGTAGTTCTGGATGAGTGTTTGTGTAGGATAGGGTGGTGGGAGGCTGGTGAAGGAGAGTATTGGAGAAAGCAAGTCTCGAAGTAATAAACACATAGATAAGGGACAAATCCTTATTCAGAGCATGCAGAGTAAGTTACATTTTTTCAATGTATACCTGCACTTTCAAAGATTAAATAAAACTACAATCATTGTAAATGCTCTCTGCAATACAGCAAATTAGAGGCAATATTAATCTTAAAAGCCCAAACAAACACAGTCCTCAGTGTTTCAAATCCTAAGCTCATCTGCTTCTCCAATGTAAATTGTGGTTTTATCATAATTATCAGCATTTGTAAGGATTATCTTTAAGGCTAAGATCATCAGTCGGATTGTACTATTTGCTGCTGTTCAATGCACAGTAGTTATGCTCTTTATGCTTTCTTTGCATTTCAATTTACCACTGATGCTAAATTAAACCATCCAATGGAATATAAAGGTAATAAAGCAAATTAATGAGTTTAAACATTTAAAATGAACCATCAACCTGTTTAAAGTATCTGCGTTATATTTAACGTTAATAACTAAAGGCCTTTTTACATTGGTTTTCAGTTGTGGCTGAGCGATGCCACATTTTTATTATTTATTGCCTCTTCTCACCTGTAGGCCCATTGGAGGCCGATTGGGAAAATTAAGAACTGGCCTGCTGTACATGCAGAAAAAAAAATTGTATTTCTATTTCCAAATCTTTAATTTAAAAGAAAATTGGAGTTGTGCCTTGGAACAGATGCTGAGCTTGCCCAGTGTGTAGTGTGTTCTTGTGCCATGACATAACATTACATCACGATGCCAGCACACTGGCTTAATGAACAACAACAACAACTTGCATTTATATGGCACCTTTATCATGGGAAAGCCTCCCAAGGCGCTTCACAGGCAAAAAATGACACCAAGCCAAAGAAGGAGACATTAGGACGGGGGGACCAAATACTTGGTCAAAGAGGTCGGTTTTAAGCAGAGTCTTAAAGGAGGAGAGAGAGGTGGAGAGATTTAGGGGGGGGAATTCCAGAGCTCAGGACCTAGACAGCTGAAGGCACGGCTACCAATGGTGGGGCGAAAGAAGTGGGGGGATACACAAGAGGCCAGAGTTGGAGGAACACAGAGTTAACAAATTGGGAGATGTTGGTCGTGTGCAGACCAGTGCATTTACATTTTCCAGCGTCATCAACTGTGCGAGAGCCATGAGTCAACATTAGTGAGGTAAAGGAAAAACACCTTGAAGCAAGATTGTACACTTGGGCATAAGTCATGTTTCAGGGAGCATGAGTTTGATGTTTTCATGAACACGTCCTTTGAAATAAAAGATTAACTGTAGCCTAGAAAGTAATCTAGAACGAGGGGTCATAGTCTCAGGATACGGGGTAGGACATTTAGGACTGAGATGAGGAGAAATTTCTTCACTCAGAGGGTGGTGAACCTGTGGAATTCTCTACCACAGAAGGCTGTGGAGGCCAAGTCACTGAATATATTTAAGAAGGAGATAGATAGATTTCTAGACACAAAAGGCATCAAGGGGTATGGGGAGAGAGCAGGAATATGGTATTGAGATAAAGGATCAGCCATGATCATATTGAATGGCAGAGCAGGCTCGAAGGGCTGAATGGCCTAATCCTGCTCCTATTTTTCTATGTTTCTAACGTTGGTGATGACAGTGAATGAAGCTCAAACTGTTCATATGCTAATTATCATCCACAGTAATTTCTCGGATTATATTTCTACACTAAGTGGGGGATCACCATGCCTGGGCTAAATAATATTAAAATATTATTTTAAAAACAAACAGCACCTACAGGAATGGAAAAAGTTGCTGAATAACCTGACCAAGGTAGTAAGGAGGAAGGTGATTGAAGTGTCATCCACATTTATATTGTTGTACACACCATATCATATCTTTCATTGCATGGAACTGTAATTTAGGCCAGGGATATAGCCACTGCGGAAATGATGCTCAGGCCATAGGGCACTGCAGCACAGGCACTGCTGTCTGCTCCGTCCCCTGTTCTAGCCCATCAGGTCCTCCTATTATAATAGCACTCTGGAGGAGTCATGGGCAATTTGTTTGCCTTGTTCAGTTAAAGAAAAACCTCTTGTTGCATATGTGGCAAATAACTTTTTAAATGGCCTTGAGCTCATCTGTTTGATTTTCATGGCTCATGCATTTTAGAAAGGTTTGCTATTATTGGTGGATTTAGGATTTATCCAATTCAGTGCATCTGGGTCAATAGCTTTTCCTTTAAGTTTACACAGGTCATTTCAAACAACCTCCGCCAGCCTCCCCATATAACTGACTATTATAATAGGAGCACCTCTACAGTTGTTTTGTTACTTCTCTTTTTAGTACACCTGCCCATCTCTCTCACACACTCTCTCTCAAGCATGCAAGTCAGCTGTCTGTGGCTAAAACAAATTTTATTCACCACAGAACTGGTTTCATCAAAGTCCAACCAACGCTGCAGATATCAAATAAGCAGCCTATTATTATGTTTAGAAAATAGATATTTTCTCAGCCAACCAAAAGTCACAGATATCATATATGAACACTTACAATTACATTAAAAAACTAAAGCACTTGAACCAGCTTACAGCCTCTGCTTTAACCACATTTTCTTTCAGTTCTAGATACAGCTCTAATATATTCTGCCTTATAATTCCTTCCATGATTCCTTAATGGCTAGAGATACCCAAAATGCAATCTGATTAAAATGAACACCTTTTATAATACTTGTTAAAGTTTAACTTGTTAAAGTTTAAATTCAAGACATTTTAACTAGAACACCACTTCCATACTTGAATAATGATACATTCTTGCTCGGATTGACCACCTTTAATTTAACCCTTTTACTGCTGTTCATGTTTCGTATTCTTTCAGATACACAGTAATAAAAAAGAATCGACCACATCACAGAATAAAAAACAACGGCAAGAGTTCAAGTGCGCAGTTTCACCCGTCACATGTGCCTATTAGTTGCAGTTAGATGAAGACATTGGGTAGAAACTAAGGTTAAACAAGACTCACCTGGGAGGAGAGAAACTGAAAACCCACAAGAGAACTACCAGGGTGAGGACAACTCATGAGTATTGGTCACACCAGCCAGCTTGAAATGCGATTAAAGTCATATCGTGTGTGTCTAACATGGGCCCTTCATATTTTAGACATCACATTTCAAAATATTAAAAGTATAACAAAAGACATAGAAAACACCAGTCATCTCATACAAGTTTCTTCTGATGTGGAGACGGAAATTTACAAGCAATTGCCAATCTGCAAACATCTCTCACTAACAGCAATTAATCTCCGGTTCACCTCAGGTTTTGCTTATTTGCAGCAAATTAAACTTTGTGGCGTTAAAGAGATGGGGAAGAGTGAAACACACCTCCGACTTAGTAGCAGAATAATACATTATGCTTTAGATGGTAGGTCAGTCCCATCGTTACACAGCATCATGTGCTCCGACTTACTGTGAGTAACGCCAAAGGAAATCTGTGAGCGATAGGAATAATACTGCAATACTCCTTCGTGTCTCTAGTCTGAGTCACATTGGCTATCGTCATGTGACCAAGTTCCGATGGACTTTTGAAAACAATTGGGTTTTATTTTTATTCTGTACAGACTTGCTTCAACCAGCTGCACTGAGCCATCACACTATGCAAGTTGACTGGGAACAATCATAGGAGCACCTTGATTCCAACTGCACTAGTCCACCATCTGCCAATCTTGGCTATCTAACAGCTATTTCAATCACTGCAATCCAAAAATAATTAATTGTGAAGCTCTTTGAAATGTGCTGTAAAATTTCAAATCTTTCTTTCAATAGAATTAGAGACCAGCTAATTTGTTTTTTGATTGAGCGAGGAATGCCAATGAAAGCACGACATACTGTGATTGGGGTGCTTCTGAGGTGGCATAAGAACATAAGAAATAAGAGCAGGAGTAGGCCATATGACCCCTCGAGCCTGCTCCGCCATTCAATAGGATCATGACTGATCATTGACCTCAACTGCACTTTCCCGCCCGATCTCCATATCCCTTGGTTCCCCTAGAGTCCAAAAATCTATCGATCTCAGCCTTGAATATACTCAAAGACTCAGCATTCACAGCCCTCTGGGGCAGAGAATTCCAAAGATTCACAACCCTCTGAGTGAAGAAATTCCTCCTCATCTCAGTCTTAAATGGCCGACCCCTTATCCTGAGACTATGCCCCCTAGTTCTAGACACTCCAGCCAGGGGGAAACAACCTCTCAGCATCTACCCTGTCAATCGCCTTCAGAATCTTGTATGTTTCAATGAGATCACCTCTCATTCTTCTAAGCTCCAGAGAGTATAGGCCCATTCTACACAACCGCCAACATTACAGTTAGTCAGGCATTCACATGTTATAGTGGTGCCGTCAGGTCATCTGTACCAGCTTTGTTTGGAAACAGGAGCCTCTGCCTGCACCACTCTTCTGACAAAAGGAGGGATGTTCATCTCTGCCTGCAGGAGTAGCTATGCAGACACCAGCCAGTGGGCACAGAGCATCTTGAGTGCAGCCTGACCTGCCTGGCATCCCTCTCTTGATCCTTTCGTTCTTGAAAACACATCAGACAGGGAAACCCATTGAAAAATCCATTAGTAGAGAGATGGGAAGATAACGGTGCCGGGGGCCATTATAAAATTGTAACAAAGGCTCATGAGAACCTAGCAAAAAAAAATGAAGTAAAAGGTCAAGAAATTGTTGAAATACATTTATCTTAACAGTGCCGTGTTCTTTAAATGAACTTCTATATCCTCAACATTACCTAGCAATCCAGTTCACAAACGTTATCGAGAATCTATGTTCTGCATACCAGGACTTCAGGAAATGGCATGCAGGATGTCCTTGCCCCTAAATTAGTATTAGAATGAAGTTTCCCAACTGTTTTCGGGGGGTCCTTCCACCGCCCTCCAGAAATGATGACAGAAAATGAGGCAGGCCCTAAAATGGGCAGAGAGCCAGTAGACCAAAGCTCCGGCCCATTTTCCAATCAGGGCTGCCCGAGCTACGTGAATTAAACAGGCTCAGAATATCTAGGTCAGTGTCTTCTGACTCAGAGGCTGACTCTGACTTGTAAGCTTAAGGTGCACATCGCACCTCCATGATTCAAATGGATCTGCCCCCATCATACTGGTAAAACTCCAGCAGCATCATGAAGTAATAGTTACACAGCTACAGTTTATATAATTGAGCTAAACATTGTTCGCATTGCTTACCTTCTGCCTTGTGTTTGTGCCGAGAGTTATATCTGTGCCTCTCTGGTACTAGTCACCATATTTAATGTGCAAATCAGACAGCCATAGACCACACACTGCACATATTTTCCTCCAGTTTTCTTGCTGCATCTCCTAAAGTTCCAAGGCTGCCAGCCACACTTTAGTACTTTGCCCAAGTGTCCATTCCTCGTGTGCCAATCAGCTCAGTAAAGTATACAGCTGCAGGAAAGCATTGCAACTGAGTTTGATCCTGTTCCCACCTATTGTCAACACACCTGCATTTTTTAGGAGGAGCCATTGGATAAGGAGCAGGAATGAGAACCTCGGCTGATTTATTTTCCCTTCTCTTATCCAGAGGAAAAGGTGGCACGTGCTGCCTCTCCATCTCAAATCCGTTAAATCAGTACAGATCGGGGAAATCGAACCTGGGACCTTCTTAGTCTGTGTAACTCGTTAACACACAGTTTGGTGCTTTACCAGGTGAGTCATCAGAGGTCTTTAGTGACCATTTTGAAGTCTAACGCTATGGAAAACAGCAGACAAACTGCAGCATATGTCAAATAAAGTAAATTTTGTGTGGCCCTGTTCCACTCGCAGAGAATCACTTGCAGACAACATATAATGGAAATTCACAGCTGCATATTCCATCCATGGACAGAAAATCGTGCTAAGGTTTTCTAATATGTGCTTATTGGTAAATGGGCTGTCTAGTCTACATTAAAGATGTGTCTTTGTACCAAGGCATGCAAGGCTGCACTGGTGGTGCTAGGTGTTGAGAAATTTACCCTTATAACTTTGATTTTGACCTACCTAAACTCTTGGGCTGGATTTTCCCAGCCCTGAGGAGGCGAGTTTGGAGGCGAGACTGCTGGGAAAATGGGAAAAATTGGGAACGGGTCCCAACCCCGCTCCCAACCCGTCTCCGAACCATCTTCCCGGGAGGCGGGTCCCCGACTCGCGCAGGGACCCGTCTCCTAGCGGCGGGAAGGGGATTAGAGCCAATTAACTGCCTGTTAACAGGTAGTTAACAGGCAGTCGAGAGGCTTTTCCCCATTTTCCGCCTGCTGATGCGGGCTTCCCGACGTCGGGAAACCCCGCCAGGGTCAGCGAGGCGAGCTGTGGGTCTGCTGCAGTGTAAGTGTGCAAATGACAGCTGCAGAGGTAGTGTGATGGGTGCAATGGTGCACAGGTAAGTATGACAGGTGAGAGAATGTAGTGAGAAATATTTTTATTCTGTTTATATGTATCTGCAGGTGACAAGATTTGATGTTTCTGTGAAGCCTCATCTGATCAGGAGAATTGACAGATGGCTTCTGCAATCTCACATGCAGCTGCCATCTGTTTTCTCCTAAGGAGAGAGTCATTGGAGAGCCTGTGTATAAGGGCTCACCTTTGGACAGTGATTGTCAGTGTTTGACAGCACCTCAATGCTGTCAAACACTGTCAAATCATCTGTCAAAAAATTATGGTGCCTGTCACTTTAACAAAACCGGCAGATGAAGCGTCATGCACTGATGTCATCTGACACGGGCTTTCCCTTAATTGGCCGGCAAGCCCGCAGGGCGGGCTTAACAAGGCCAATCAGGGGAAAATAGCGTCAGGTCGTCAGACGTCGCTGGGAGAGGGACTAGAACCTGGAAACCAGCAGTCCCGCCCCCAACGCGCCTCCTCAGGTAAGATCGCAACCAAGAAATCCTTCCAACTTTCCAGCAACAAGATCCGTATTTCAGCAACTTTCTAAGTTACCTTTTTTAAAATAAACATATAGGTTATTATGGTTTTGCACTAAACTAAATGAGTGATGAGGTAGCCGAACGGTTCAGAAAGAATGATGATCCAGCAAATGTCAAGGAGAGATCCAGTCAGTAAAATTGATTTTTATAAAGAACTATTTCAAATAGAAAAAAAATACAGATTGTTCCAGCAGGTTCTGGACCTCAGATGACTGAAGTTTCACTGATTTTAAGTATGGCTCCTTTAATTAAGTTCATGAAATTCAAGTACTTTTTAAAAATAAAAACAAATAGGTCTGTATTTCTCAGTCCATTATTTTAATGCTGGTGGGTTTTTAAAATTTTAAATGATGGCATTTCTGCACCTTTCCATTTCAAAACTGCGAATATTATACACGTTTAAAGGTCACCAACTCTGGTTGGACATATTCCCTGGAGGTTTCATCACATGACCTCCTGCCTCCCCTATTGGTCGCCCAACACGTCCATACGCGCAGCACACCACCTTCCCACAGCCAATCGAGAAGCGAATAGACGCTTCATTACTCGATTGGGTGATTCTCAACTTCAGTCAAGCAACCCTTTTTCCCGGGGGGCGATTTTGTGAATGGAGGCGCGTTGGAGGCGGGACTGCTGCTTGTCGGGTTTCAGTCCCGCCTCCATCGAGTTGTGGCCAACCCACGCTATTTTCCCTTGATTGACCTTGTTAAGCCCGCCCGGCGGGCTTAGCAGGCCAATCAAGGGAAAGCTGGTTGCAGAGCACGTCAACGTATGACGTGTCATCTGTCAAAAATTTTTGACAGATGAATTGTCATCGTTTGACAGCTCTGTGAAGCTGTCAAACAGTGACATTCTCTGCAGTTTGATGAGGTCTTGCATACAAGACCTCAGCAACCTTCTTTCTTTTTCAGAAATGAGATGTTTGTTGCATCTGAGAATGCAAAGGCCATCTCTCATCTGCAACACGGAGATCCGAGACTCTCTGTATAGAAACCGACTGAAGCCTGCAGAGAGAAATAAAGGTAAGTACAATTTTAAAAACACTTAGGACTTACCTCAGATACTCACCTCTACACTCTTGCACCCATCACTTACCTTCACACCACACTTTTGCACCGTCCCCCCCCCGCAGACCCCAGTACTCGCCTCGCTGAGCTGGCGGGTTTTGGAGCCTTCAGGAAGACCGCACTTGTGAGGGCAAAAACGGGATAATCCTATTTTCTACCTGTTAACAGTCGGTTAATAGGCTTTAATCCCTTCCCGCCTCCAAGGAGACGGGACCCAGCGCGGGACGGCTACCCGCCTCCTGGAAGATGGCATGGAGGCGGGTTTGCCACCCGCCCCCAAATTCTGCCATTTTCCCGGCAGTCCCGCCTCCGCCTCCTCGGGGCTGAGGAAATCGCCCCCCTCCCCCCCCATCTCCAATGTTTTTTTTATAACTAATAAACGAATGTGTTCAAAGAAAATGAAAAAAAACACACAATTTTTTTTGTATGCCAGATGATTTTTCTCCAGGCATGCTCGCAGCAGTGCCCTGGAGAGCAATCTTCATTTCCTGGAAACACCAGGACAATCCTGGAGTGTCATTGGCAACCCTATAACACGTTCAGTATTGAACCGATATTTTAAATAACATTTTAGTTCTTTGTTAGTGTGCCCGTTGTGGTTTGAACACCCATTGTGTGCAGTTGATTTCTTGGAGTAGCACACTCTCTGCAGGCCAACGAAAGGGGTATTAATCTTATAAGCACATGTTGGCATGAAGTATCATCTGCTATTGTGCTTTGTTCGGGATATCTCCTCACAATGCAGATCATTTGCTTTTGTTAACTCTCATGAACATAAAATCCCTTAGTGGAAAATGCTCAGACAATGATGCATAACTACGATTGTACTAAACGATAAGTATTTGAACAGTCCTAAGAAAGTCTCATAAAACTAAGAGATTGGTGTAGATTTTCAACTTACCACCCAGGTATGTAAAGCTGAAATAAAAACAGAAAATGCTGGAAATACTCAGCAGGTCAGGCAGCATCTGTGGAGAGAGAAACAGAGTTAACGTTTCAGGTCGATGACCTTTCGTCAGAATTGGAAAAAGCTGGAGATGTTACAGATTTTAAGCAAGTGTTGGGGCAGGGAAAGAGGGGAGGGGAGGAAAGAACAAAAGGGAAGGTCTGTGATAGGATGGAAGGCAGGAGAGATTAAGAGGCATTAAGAGAGATTAAGAGATGGTGCATGGCAAAAGGAGATGGTAATGGGACAAGTTAAGAAACAAAAGATGGCTCTGGATGAAGTGTAAATGGCACTGGAAGAATGAAAGACAGGCTGCCATGTGGGAGAGAGAAAAAAAATGGAAAAAAAGGATAGGGGCAGAGGTTATGGTCTGAAATTGTTGAATTCTATGTTGAGTCCAGAAGGCTGTCAAGTGCCTCATCGAAAGATGAGGTGCTGTTCCTCGAGCTTACGTTGAGCTTCATTGGAACAGTAAGAGGCCGAGGATGGTGAGGTCTGAGTGGGAGTGGAGCGGGGAATTAAAGTGACAGGCGACCGGAAGCTCGGGGTCACCCTTACAGACTGAACGGAGGTGTTCCGCAAAGCGGTCACCCAATCTGTGATTGGTCTCCCCAATGTAGAGCATTGTGAGCAGCGAATACAGTATACTAAATTGTAAGAAGTACAAGTAAATCGCTGTTTCACCTGGAAGGAGTGTTTGGGGCCCTGGACAGTGGGAAGGGTGGAGGTAAAAGGGCAGGTGTTGCATCTCCTGTGCTTGCACGGGAAGGTGCCAGGCGAAGGGGAAGGGATGTTGGGGGTGATAGAGGAGTGGACCAGGGTGGCGCGGAGGGAGCAGGTCCCTTCGGAATGCTGCAAGGGGAGGTGAGGGGAAGATGTGTTTGGTGGTGGGATCACGCTGGAGGTGGCGGAAATGGCGGAAGATGATCCCTTCTTCCAATCTCACCCCCTGCCGTGTTTTCACTATCCCCTCTGACCTTCCCCTCTCTGACCCCGAATGATCAGTCCTTAGCAAAGGCCTGAGCTTCATCCACTTACGCCCCCATCTCAATTTATATTTGTACTCGGCATAACACTGAGCTCTTTTTCCGTCGCCTTCGTCTCCGTGCCCACTTCTTTGGCCAGGAGTCTTCTCCCCCCGCTCAGCTGACCCTTTCTCCCATTTTCAGAATTCTCGTTCTATCTGGACCCCTCCCTCTGGCCTCTTAACCTCTCTAGATCTTTTCATTGCAAACTGCCGGCGTGACATCGGCCATCTCAATTTCTCTGCTCCCCTCACTCACTCCAACCTACCTCCCTCTGAACTTGCAGCACTCCTTCTCTCAGATCCAACCCCAACATTGTCATCAAACCTCCTGGTGCTGTTGTTGTTTGGCGAACCGACCTCTACCTAGCGGAGGCTGAACGGCAACTCTCCGACATCTCCTCCTACCTCCCCCGGACCATGACCCCAGTACCGAACATCAAGCCATCGTTTCCCAAACCGTCACTGACCTCATCTCCTCTGGAGATCTTCCCTCCACGGCCGCCGACCTCATAGTTCCCCAACCCTGCATAGCCCGCTTCTACCTCCTTCCCAAGATCCACAAACAGGACTGCCCCGGTAGACCCATCGTTTCAGCCTGTTCTTGCCCCATGGAACTTATCTCTTCCTTTCTCTACTCTATTTTTTCTCCCCTTGTCCAGTCTCTTCCCACCTACATCCGCGACTCTTCCGACGCCCTCCTCCACTTTAACAGTTTCCGGGCCCCAACCGTCTCCTTTTCACTATGGACGTCCAATCCCTCTACACCTCCATCCCCCACCAGGATGGCCTGAGGGCGCTCTGCTTCTTCCTTGAACAGAGGCCCAATCAGTCCCCATCCACCAGCACCCTCCTCCGCCTGGCTGAACTTGTTCTCACATTGAACAACTTCTCCTTTGACTCCACTCACTTCCTCCAAATTAAAGGTGTTGCTATGGGAACCCGCATGGGTCCCAGCTATGCCTGCCTTTTCGTGGGATATGTGGAACATTCTTTGTTCCAGTCCTACTCAGGTCCCCTCCCTCACCTCTTTTTCCTGTACATTGATGACTGTATCGATACTGTTTCCTGCTCTCGCCCTGAACTAGAAAATTTCATTCACTTTGCTTCCAATTTCCACCCTTCCCTCACCTTCACATGGTCCATCTCCGACTCTTCCCTTCCCTTCCTCGACTTCTCAGTCTCCATCTCTGGGGATAGGCTATTGACAAACATTCACTACAAGCCCACTGACTCCCACAGCTACCTGGACTACACTTCCTCTCACCCCGCTTCCTGTAAGGACTCTATTCCATTCTCCCAGTTTCTCCATCTCCGCCGCATCTGCTCTGACGATGCCACCTTCCATACTAGTGCTTCCGACATGTCTTCCTTTTTCCTCAACCGAGGATTCCCCTCTACTGTGGTTGACAGGGCCCTTGACCGTGTCCGTTCTATTTCCTGCACTTCTGCTCTCACCCCTTCCCTCCCTCCCGGAACCACGATAGGGTTCTCTTTGTCCTCACCTTTCACCCCATCAGCCTCCACATTCAATGGATCATCCTCCGCCATTTCCGCCACCTCCAGCGTGATCTCACCACCAAACACATCTTCCCCTCACCTCCCCTTTCAGCATTCCGAAGGGACCGCTCCCTCCGCGACACCCTGGTCCACTCCTCTATCACCCCCAGCACCCCTTCCATGGCACTTTCCTGTGCAAGCGCAGGAGATGCAACACATGCCCTTTTACCTCCACCCTTCCCACTGTCCAGGGCTCCAAACACTCCTTCCAGGTGAAACAGCGATTTATTTGTACTTCTTGCAATTTAGTATACTGTATTCACTGCTCACGAAGCGGTTTCCTCTACATTGGGGAGACCAAACGCAGATTGGGTGACCGCTTTGTGGAACACCTCCGTTCAGTCTGTAAGGGTGACCCCGAGATTCCGGTCGCCTGTCACTTTAATTCTCCGCTCCACTCCCACTCAGACCTCACCGTCCTCGGCCTCTTACACTGTTCCAATGAAGCTCAACGTAAGCTCGAGGAACAGCACCTCATCTTTCGATTAGGTACTTTACAGCCTTCTGGACTCAACATAGAGTTCAACAATTTCAGACCATAACCTCTGCCCCTATCCTTCTTTTTCCAGTTATTTTATTTTATTTTTCTCTCTCCCACATGGCAGCTGTCTTTCATTCTTCCAGTGCCATTTACACTTCATCTAGAGCCATCTTTTGTTTCTTAACTTGTCCCATTACCATCTCCTTTTGCCTTGCACTATCTCTTAATCTCTCTAATGTCTCTTAACCTCTCCTGCCTTCCATCCTATCACAGACCTTCCCTTTTGTTCTTTCCTCCCCTCCCTCTTTCCCTGCCCCTACACTTGCTTAAAATCTGTAACATCTCCAGCTTTTTCCAGTTCTGACGAAGGGTCATTGACCTGAAACGTTAACTCTGTTTCTCTCTCCACAGATGCTGCCTGACCTGCTGAGTATTTCCAGCATTTTCTGTTTTTATTTCAGATTTCCAGCGTCCGCAGTATCTTGCTTATGTAAACCTGATGTTGCCGATCGACCACCTGTTATAGAAACAGTCCAATTTTCATTTCCGATGAAATCAATGGAAATGAAATGAGGCGGTTTCTGTAATATGCAGCCGATCTACAACAACAGTAGCTTTACACCTGAACAGCAAGTTGAAAATCTACCACTATATCGTTAAAAAGCAGTCGGTTTTTAAATTCTTTCTGAGTGTTGCAGTTTTTGGGTGTTTAAGATATATTTTTTCCCTTTCAACGATTTCACAGTAGCTCCCCTAAGAGAGCCCTGTACGATAAACCATTTGTCAACTCATACTTAAGAGGACATGAGAGTAGATAGATCACATAGAATTGTCGCCATGAGCTCGAATGGAACAGCAATCATAGAAATAAGTGAAATATTCTTTCACCAGAATGAAGTCACCTTGGCTCACTCTCACAATAGGTGGCTGATCTACCTGGATTCTCTTGCACCACTGGCGCATCTCACAGATCCTACAGGCATGTCCTAGTGTCTGGAGGCAGGGATTCTCTACCTTTCCCCCATTTACCCTCTTATTTCATTCTCATCAACACTCTCTTAACCTACACTTGGCATCAGTAAATCACTATTTTTGATTTACCTCTTCGCTTACTCTTTTAAGTAATGACTTGTGATACAGAACTTAGCCTTTCGCCTCAGTTTCTCAATTTAAAAATGGCTGATTCCCATCTTTAACATAGACTAGGCACCAATGAGTTTAAAATGTTGCAATTGCTCATTAAGTGTGCACTGTTTTAATCCTTCCCGAAATCTTTGATGATTTGGTGGCAAACGACGTTAATTGGACTTTGCGCCGAAAATTGCTGGAACATCGATGCAATAACGGCACAGCGATGTCAATGTCGTTTCTGGGACCTGGGGAACGTTGTGCCCAATGGCTTAACTCCTTGATCAATGAAAGAAAAGAATAGAGAAAGAAATAGAACGACCCATAATCGGTAAGCTTCCCATTCCCGATGCCTTTGCTCACCCGGCACGTTTCCGATGCCACCTTTCAACCACCCAGCCTGTTCGTGGATCACCCACCCCCTCATTCCCAGTGTATCCCATTTCCGCCCCACTTGTGCCATTCCCGATACAACTTCTCACCCATCCCACTCCATTCCTGGCTCACCCGCCTTACTCCCAATGCTTGCCCAGCTCGCTCCCAATGCTCGGCCGCCTCTGGAGTCCCGCGCCCACCTTAGCGCCCCTTCCCCACATCTATTCAGGAAATTCAGTGCAGTCCAAATGCCTGAATAAACAGGATATAATTGGCAGGAGGTCCCTCGTGGGTTCTCCCGATCGGTGGCCGTATCTTCGGCGGAAGATCAGCGGAAAGCTCGTTTACACATCTATCCGGGGTTTCCGCCGGAGTTATGCCGGCTGATTAGGAGAATTCCGACGGAAATCTTTACTCATAATTCATTCTTGTTAAAGGATTTTAAAATCCTCATCCTTGTTTTCAAATCCCTCCATGGCCTCACCCCTCCCTTTCTCTGTCACCTTCTCCAAACCTACAACCCTCCGAGATCTCTGCTCTCCTCTTTCTACCATTGACGGCGGTGCTTTCAGCTGTCTAGACCCTAAACTCTGGAATTCCCTCCCCAAACCTCTCTGCCTTTCTTGTAAGAATATTGGGCATAGGAGTAAAATGGATGTCTCTTGCTTGGCCATATTAACCATCCTGCATTGCAAATTATTCAAAGTGATAACGTTTAAACCTAAAAACTGCTGATGCAAATCAGAAGCTCATTGTCCGATAAGTATATGCTAATATTGGTGATTAGTCAGGACAGTGGAAAAGCAGGAACGAGCAAACAGGTTGCGCCATTCCACATTGTGTGTGGAAGGCATCCCATGTTCTTCTGTGAGGTGTTAATATCAGAGATTAGTCAGAACAATGGAGGGGCAGAAACTGGTAGATAGACTAGCAGCGAGATCACATTAACAGTCTGGGATGGGCTCAAGGCCTCTCATGTTCCTTTGAAATGGCAGGCAGGAAACAACAGGTTAAATTGATTCACACTCCTTCCAGGTGAAACAGCGATTTATTTGTACTTCTTGCAATTTAGTACACTGTATTCGCTGCTCACGATGCGGTCTCCTCTACATTGGGGAGACCAAACGCAGATTGGGTGACCGCTTTGCGGAACACCTCCGTTCAGTCCATAAGGGTGACCCCGAGCTTCCGGTCACCTGTCACTTTAATTCTCCGCTCCACTCCCACTCAGACCTCACCGTCCTCAGCCTCTTACACTGTTCCAACGAAGCTCAACGTAAGCTCGAGGAACAGCACCTCATCTTTCAATTAGGCACGTTATAGCCTTCTGGACTCAACATAGAGTTCAACAATTTCAGATCAAAACCTCTGCCCCATCATTACTTTTTTTCGCTCTCTCACATGGCAGCTGTCTTTCATTCTGCCATTTCCATTTACACTTCATCTAGAGTCATCTTTTGTTTCTTAACTTGTCCCATTACCATCTCCTTTCGCCTTGCACCATCATCCCTTTTGTCTCTTAATCTCTCCTGCATTCCATCCTATCACAGACCTTCCCTTTTGTTCTTTCCTCCCCTCCCCCCCCCCCTCTCCTTGCCCCTACACTTGCTTAAAAATCTGTTACATCTCCAACTTTTTCCAGTTCTGACGAAGGGTCATCGACCTGAAACGTTAACTCTGTTTCTCTCTCTACAGATGCTGCCTGACCTGCTGAGTATTTCCAACATTTTCTGTTTTTATTTCAGATTTCCAGCATCCGCAGTATTTTGCTTTTGTATTAGGTTAACTTGATTAGTAGTTAGTCAAACAGGATGGCCATTATCTGTTGAACAGAGATGAAATTGGGATGGTGTTAACCACAGTTTTGATGGTTCGGGGGTTGGGGCAGATGTGTCGCTATAGTGATTGGCTCTCCAGGAGGGAAAACAGCCAAGGAGAAACCTGATTAGTGCAGTACAGGTCCTTCATTCTCAGGGTTTAAAAGCAGAGCCACTTTTGCAGGAAAAGTTGTCGAGTCAAAACGAGGAGCCACGTCCACAGGGAGAGTGTCGAGTCAAGGCACGGGAGGAAGGTGCAACATGACGGGACGAAAGCATTTGCGAATTGGACACTGGACTCCACCTAGAGTGTAGCGGGTAATGTCAATTCTTGCTCTGTTCTGTTAACTATCGCTTAAATACCTGCATGTATTAATCTTTTACTTGTTGACAATAAAGAATCACTATAACCGTATTGGTGTCAGTCTCCACCCATTCGACCTTTCCTCCACAAATTACACCCCGCCTCTCTCTCCTCCTTTAAGACACTCCTTAAAACCTATCTCTTTGACCAAGCTTTTGTCCTAACATCTCCTTATGTGGCTCGGTGTCAAATTTTGTTTGATAACGCTCCTGTGATGTACTTTGGGACATTTTACGACAGTAAAGGCGCTGTAAAAATGCAAGTTGTTGTTAATGTTGATGGGAGTCAAATTATATTAAAACTGTATTAAAATTATCTTTCAACAGCAAATTCAGATTATTCATACTAATTTAGGATATTCAGGTACCTATTTAATAAAATAATCTTCATTCTGGATACATTGCTGATTATTCTGGAGCTACAGGGATCGTACAATTGTTCTGATGAAGTGTCACAGCTGATGCAGTAAGTTAACTGTCTCTTCCAGATGCTGACTGACTGAGTATATCGTGCATGTCTAAGATTTTCCTTTTTTTGTACTAATTTCCAAACTAACTGCGTTAATAATCACCTCAGTTAAAAGAATCAGAAGTTATGAGAAAGATTATCGTCAATATAAATCCAGAAATAAAAGATATTCTAATGCAGTTACAACAACAACAACAACAATGTGTATTTATATAGCGCCTTTAACGTAGTAAAACGTCCCAAGGCGCTGCACAGGAGTATTTTAAGACAAAAAATTTGACACCGATCCACATAAGGATAAATTAAGGCAGGTGACCAAAAGCTTGGTCAAAGAGGTAGGTTTTAAGGAGCGTCTTAAAGGAGGAAAGAGAGGTAGCGAGGCGGAGAGGTTTAGGCAGGGAATTCCAGAGCTCAGGGCCTAGGCAACCGAAGGCACGGCCACCAAAGGTTGAGTGATTATAATCAGGGATGCTCAAGAGGGCAGAATTAGAGGAGCGCAGGTATCTCGGGGGGTTGTGGGTTACATCCCCAAATATGAGACGGGCCGATTTTAACGGTCGGCAGCCTTCCCTCTGTGAGGTTTATACTTAAGCTGTGGGCCCCTAGACTAATGCATGGCATCTAAAAGATATTGGCCCAGAAATTGATCTTGCTCTGTTCCCGCGGGGGTAAGCCTTCCCCGCGATGTCTCACCTCGCTTATGCTTTTTCTGATCCAGCTCGCACGAACTTGATGTTCCAGACATCAGCTGTGCTGGGCTTGCGTATCCCAGCGGCGTAGTTAATTCGTGCGAGCTGTGGGATCACGTGACTCAGTTAGAGCCAATGGCAGCACACCATCTTCCATTCATATGTCTCACAGCATGGCTGTGAGACTTATGAATCTTACACCCCCCCAAAATAACAGCTAAACCTCAATTAAATTTAAAAAAAAACCCATCACATTAATAAAATAAGTATAGTTAATTAAATTAACCATTTTAAATAAAAAATTAAATTTTTGAAAAAATTTTAAATCTTTTAAAAAGTTATAAAAATAAACTTACCTGTCTTTAAAGTCTATAAAAAAGATATACCTGTAAAAAAAAATTCAAAAAAATACTTAATTCACTACTTACCTTCTTAAAAGCGGGTCTTACTCCTCCTTTTTACATTTCCAAAATCTTCCCTACTTACCTGCGCGTCCAAAGCATGAAGTGCACAGCGTGCGCGCAGCCTGTAGCGCGCACGCGATGCACTCAGGCCCCGCCCCCTTTTCGGAAGAGCAATTGCCGGTTTTCAGCGCATGCGCAGGGCATGCAGAAAACCGGCAATTGGAGTGGGAATACGCGAGAGTACGCAGTGCGTACTCTCGCGTCCCGGGATCAATTTTCGGCCCATTCTGTTCACCGCATGGGTCAACTTAGTGCTCAGGTCACAAAAGTGATCAACAAGATTAACCTGACAATGGGACATTCCATCTTTGGGAATTAGCTGGAATTTTAGTCAATGAGCAAAGTCTGCAGACTATAGAATCACAGATCAGACGTACTACAACAACAACTTGTATTTATATAGCGCCTTTAACGTAGTAAAGCGTCCCAAGGCATTCCAGGAGATATTAGGAAAGGTAGGTTTTAAGGAGTGTCTTAAAGGAGGATAGAGGTAGAGAGGCCGAGAGGTTTCGGGAGGGAATTCCAGAGCTTAGTGCCTAGGCAGCGGAAGGCACCGCCGCCAATAGTGGAGCGAGTAAAATCGGGGATGTGCAAGAGGCCAGAATTTGAGGACCACAGAAATCTCACAGGGTTGTAGAGCTGGAGGAGGTTACTATAGGAAGGGGCGAGACCATGGAGGGAATTGAAAACAGGGATGAGAATTTTAAAATCGAGGCGTTGCTGGAATGGGCGATAATGTAGGTCAGCGACCATAGGGTCATACTAGTCTACAGTATATAATCAGGCAGGCAAAGCACTGATAAACCTAATGTTCATACACCATGAAATATGCAGAATGGGTGCAGAATGAAACTCAAAATGGTTCTCCGGATGGATATCTTTGAAGCTTCTTCATTAACATTCCTGTCATGTAAAATTCACTTGCATCTCCTCATCTGAGTATAACCTTTGCAGAGAACACAGAGATTAAGAGTTAGTCATTTGCTTCCCTTCACTTCATAATTTTTTTAACTTGTCAAAAATGGTGACAGGCGAATCCTTCTCCTTCTGAGTAATATTGGCTTGTGTTAGAGTTAGATGAAATCTACAGTGGAAGGAAGCTTACATAACCAGGAAGAAGGGATTTTATTTCATCTATTGTCACTGAGCTCTCTTTGAAATAAAATGAGACGGGGAATGAATGGGTTGCACCCCTAAAATATGCAGTCTTTGGCTGCACATGTGAATATTCAGCTTTATTTTCTACATGAAATTTAAAGGAGTTCTCCCCGTAAATTCCATTAGAGAGGTTTACCGGTTGGAAACTACTGGTCTGGCTACTTTCAGTTTGTGTGTGGTTGTATCTTTGACCTCTTTGACCAAGCTTTCGGTCACCTGCCCTAATTTATCCTTATGTGGCTCGGTGTCAAATTTTTTGTCTTAAAATGACTCCTGTGCAGCGCCTTGGGACGTTTTACTACGTTAAAGGCGCTATATAAATACAAGTTGTTGTTGTTGTTGTGGTTGTACAAAGTTACTGCAGTCAACAACGATTCCATCTTAGCTTCTTGAGTCAATGGCTGCCAGCGATCACATCGCACCTTCCTCCCCTTGATAGTTTGAGATGTTATGAGGGTTATTGCAAAGCGGCGGACTTGTAGTTTTTACGGATGGAATCATGGAATGTGACTCCAAAAACACCAGTGAGTATCCCAGAATCCCATACAAGAAAAACAGAAGTTAACTTATTTAGTCATCATCATAACTTAGGACCGAAGAAGGATAGAACAGAGCACTTACTAAATGGTGAAAAGCTAAAAACACTGGTGGTCCAAAGAAACTTGGGGGTCCAGGTACATACATCACTAAAATATCATGAACAGGTACAGAAAATAATCAAAAAGGTTAATGGAATGCTGGCCTTTATATCTAGAGGACTAGAATACAAGGGGGTAGAAGTCATGCTTCAGCTATACAAAACCCTGGTTAGACCACACCTGTGAGCAGTTCTGGGCAGTCACTCCCTAGCTGCTTGAGCACACTTCCTAGTTGCCAATTTTATTTAGCCTGAGATATAGAGGGCTAAAAATTGAGTAGCGCCTCATTTGGAGCGCTAACTTCGCCGGGACGCTACTTTTAGCACCCCGGAAAAATTAGCGCCCCCGCACCGGAAATTGAGTGGTTGCGCCCCAAGAGGGAAGTGGGGTGCTACTGGAAGCGCCCCGCATCCCTCTTGGGGCGCTGCGAGTCAACATCGCGGTGCTACGTTACGCTGCGGTATTGCAGGCCTTCTTCTGCTTCTTAAAGGGGGGGCCTTGCGCAGCGCGACCCGGGGCCCAGCTGGGCCCCCGGGGATCAGGAGTGCTGGCAAAAGAGCCCGGCACTCAAGAGAAGTGCCGGGCTCTTGGAGCGCAGCCGGCACTCTGCGGGGGGGGGGGCCGTTCAGGAGGCCGGGGACGGGAGCGCAGGCAGGTGCTGGCAGGCGGCCAGCAACAAAAATGGCCGCCCCGCACCTCGCCTTTAAATTGCGCCTCCCCAGCCGCAGGTAGGCCCCCCTGACCCCATCGAACATAGCATCCGGCAGTAAGTCAGGGGGCGCTCCCGAAGATCGTGGCCGGGGCGCGAGCGGGGTGCTGCGCACGGCAATGACGTCATCACCGGCGGCGCAGCGCCGTCGGGTGCTACCGGTTAGCGCCGCTGCTAACTTCCCGCTGAATTTCGCGGGAGGCAGTGGACGGCGCCGTGCCCGGGCACTAGTTGCTTTGCGCCCCATTAGTGCCCTCTTAGGGCACCAATGGGAGGCGCAAAGCAACCCAATTTTTACCCCCAATCTTCAGCATCAACTGGAGCAGCTCTGCTGCGAGAGAGGGTAATCTATTCCCTTCAGGATCGATTACCTTATTGCAGTCAAGGTTTGGGGTCTTCAGAAGAATTCAAAAGGGTCCCACGCCAGGTCTCAACTGGTGTGATTTCCATTGAGGCCTTTCAGGGGCGTGAACGGAGGAATTCCCGGATTGCCCTGGAACTTCCCCCGACATGCCCCCCTGACGTAGGAGGGATTCTGGCCCATATTCCAGGTTCGCCAAGTGGAAGTGGGGCTTGTGCCCTCTCCAAACCGAGGAATTTAAGGTCCATACTCTTTGGCCGCGATTTTGCGTTCGGTGTCGGGATGGGTGCGGGACAGCTGGTTTCCGGGTTCCGGTCCCGCCCCCAGCTGCCTCCACTCCACAGACGTGATTTTGCCTTGATTAGCCTTGTTAAGCCCGCCCTGCCGGCCAATTAACAGGAAGCGGGTCTGCTGACGTCATTTGACGACGCGTCATCTGCCAGCTTCCTTAAAGGGACCATGCACAATTTTATTTTGATAGTTGATTTCTCAGTGTTTGACAGCATTGAGGTGCTGAAAACACTGACAATCACTGCACAAAGGTGATCTCTTGCACCCAGGCTCTCCAATGACTCCCTCCATATGCTGGAATAGATGGCAGCTGCAGGTGAGATGGCAGAAGCGATCTGTCACTGGTGAGAGAGGTTCTCCCAATGAGGTGGCACTGGACATATAGTTGGATTTACATACGAACATACGAACAACGAATTAGGAGCAGGAGTAGGCCACTCGGACCCTCGAGCCTGCTCCGCCATTCAATAAGATCATGGCTGATCTGATTACTCCACATTCACGCCTACCCCCGATAACATTTCACCCCCTTGCTTATCAAGAATCTATGGGGGAAAAATTCAGTTGGTTGCGCCTCCCGTTAGCGCCTTAAGAGGGCGCTAATGGGGCGCAAAGCATCTAGCGCCCGGGCGCGGCGAAGTTTGCGCCACTCACGAAATTAACTAGACATTCTGCAGCGGCGCTAAATACTACCGCCACGATCTCCTGCGCCGGCAGATCATGACGTCACTCGAGTGTGCAACGCCCCTGGTATCGCCCCGGAGCGGATATTGAGTGGCGCCCCATGCCTTACCGCCTGACGCTAGCAACGACAGGTTGAGGGGAGCGTTCTGCAGTCATGAAGGGAAAGGGGGAGCGCTATTTAAAGGTGACCGCTTCCTGCCTTTTATTGTTGGTGACATTTTTGAACTACGCATTCTGAGAGAGAGAGGGAGAGACTTCTGGAGAGATTCAACGTTGTGTGAAGGAGTTTTGGGTACTGAGCAGCACTTTGCAGGTTCATTTTGATTTTCCATTCCTTGTATTGATTTAGCAGAGACTGTGGGGGCTGCACTCTGAGCTCTTTGCCTGGTACTCTCCATTGTTCTTTCCAGCACATTTGATGTGCAAGTCTCTCCAGGCCGAGATTCAAGGCTGCAATGAGTAGGATGTGGATGGAAAGCAAGATTAACCATCCCCTTTAAGAACTGGCCCGTGCCATTGTGTGTGTGTTCCATTGCTGACTGACATTACATGAGTTAGCGCCTCACTCCTCGGCCTTTGCGCCTTAAGACAGGTGTGCAGCGCCTGATTTAGCGCTCCACTCACCTCCCGGGGCGTTAAAAGTGAAGTTTCCAGTCAGTGGCGATAATTAGCGCCAGGCGCTAATTTTTGCGCCCGGACGATATTTGCGCCCCAAACGGGTCGCGACTGAATTTTTCCCCCTATCTACCTCTGCCATAAAAATATTCAAAGATTCTGCTTCCACCGCCCTCTGAGGAAGAGAGTTCCAAAGACTCATGATCCTCTGTGAGAAAAAATTTCTCCTCATCTCTGTCTTAAATGGGCGACCCCTTATTTTTAAACAGTGACCCCTAGTTCTAGATTCTCCCACAAGTGGAAACATCCTCTCCACATCCACCCTGTCAAGACCCCTCAGGATCTTATATGTTTCAATCAAGTCACCTCTTACTCTTCTAAACTCCAGCGGATACAAGCCTAGCCTGTCCAACCTTTCCTCATAAGACAACCCGCTCATACCAGGTATTAGTCTAGTAAACCTTCTCTGAACTGCTTCCAACGCATTTACATCCTTCCTTAAATAAGGAGACCGATACTGTACACAGTACTCCAGATGTGGTCTCACCAATGCCCTGTATAACTGAAGTGAGAAGTCGCACAACACCAGGTTATAGTCCAACAGTTTTATTTGAAATCACAAGCTTTCGGAGTGGCTGCTCCTTCGTCAGGTGAAGTAGGCATCTCCGCATCATGGCCTGTATAACTGAAGCATAACCTCCCTACTTTAAAAACTGGTAAGCTAAAGAAATCTGTATATTGTGGCGGATCGCCACCTAAACGGGCGCAATCCACTTTTCCGTCCGTGGACAATAAATCGGGCACCTTGCCTTTAAGGCGCATGCTGCCTTTAAGGCATGAAAAAAGGAGTGGGCGTGGCCATCAGGGTTTTGCAGAGAAATGTTGTAGCAGCCATTTTTGCCAAGGAGATGTAATAAAAAGCAATGTGTTCCACATATTGACTCGGCCTTAATTCGTGTTTCGCGGCAGCCACAACATTGGTGACCCCGACGCTCAGAACGTATTCCGAGCACTGCAATGGCGGACACGAACGCAGTTTCCGTGAAACTGCCGGAGTTTTGGGAAAACCAGCCCGAAGCCTGGTTCCTCCAAGCCGAGTCCCGATTCCGACTGCGACACATCACCACAGATGGAACGAAGTACAAATACCTCGTCACATCACTCGGTAGCTCCACAGTTACGAAGGTCTGGACAGCGCTGCAGAACCCACCAGAGGAGGGCAAGTATGCACATCTTAAGGCCGCGCTCCTTAAAAAATTTACGGCCTCGACATATCAGCGAAACTGCCACCTCCTCGACCTTCCAGCTCTCGGTGATGCCTCACCGTCAGACCTCCTCTCCCACATGCTCTCCTTCACCAACGAGAGCCCACCCGGATCTCTCTTCCGCACGCTGTTCATCCGCCAGCTACCTCTCAGCATCCGCCCAGCGATCGTGGCGTCCGGCCTCACGGACCTGGAAGCCCTGGCCGATGAGGCCGACAAGCTGCTGTCCGCTCACTCCAGCCGCGACGTCACTCCGGACCTGGCAGCCAATGCCTGGGCGCGCCCCTCACCGGCCACCACGCGGCCACAAGGCCCAGCCACCGGGCTCACGGGGCCTTCGCGCCCCACTAACCCGGGCCACTGTTACTACCACGCACGGTTCGGTGCCAGGGCACAACAGTGCACACCTCCCTGCTCTTTCAAGTCCGCCCCCGTACCAGCCCCCGCGATGGCCGTGGGCCACGCGGGCTCCTTGCTGTACGTCACGGATGACAAAACCGGCCGCTGGTTCCTGTGCGACACTGGAGCTCAGCACAGCATCATCCCGGCCTCCGCCCTCGACATCCAAAAGGGCAAACGAGGACCGGCGCTGGCTGCTGCTAACAGCTCAGACATCCGGACGTACGGCACCCGCACAGTCACCCTCGACCTCACTGGTCGCCGCTACCGATGGGAGTTCATCACTGCCAAGGTGCTCTCCCCTCTCATCAGCGCAGATTTCCTGTGTGCCCACGGCCTACTGGTAGACATCCCTCGACACCGCCTCGTGGACATGAACACCATGTCCCCCATCCTGGGCGCCATGGCCCCCCGTCAACCCGCCGACATGGCGTCACAGTGCCACGTCCGGGCCACGGATGACTACTCAGCACTCCTGGCCAAATTCCCGGCCCTTACCAATCCGACCTTCTCCGCGGAGGCAGCCAAACACGGGGTGGAACACTTCATCCCCACCACAGGCCCCCCAGTGTACGCCCACGCCCGCAGGCTGGACCCGTTAAACTGGAGATCGCGCGGACCGAGTTTGCCACCATGGAACAGCTCGGCATCATCCGCCACTCCAACAGTCCCTGGGCCTCCCCACTCCACATCGCCCCCAAACCAGGCGGGGGTTGGCGCCCCTGCGGGGATTACCGCCGCCTCAACGACGCCACCACCCCTGATCGGTACCCCGTGCCGCACATCCAGGACTTCTCAGCTAGCCTGGCCGGCCGCTCAGTCTTTTCCAAGGTCGATCTGGTGCGCGGCTACCACCAAGTCCCCGTCCACCCCGCGGACGTCCCCAAGACGGCCGTAATCACCCCCTTCAGCCTTTTCGAGTTCCTGCGGATGCCCTTCGGCCTCAAAAACGCGGCCCAGGCATTCCAACGGCTCATGGACTTGGTCCTTCGGGACCTGAAGTTCCTGCTCGTCTACCTGGACGACATCCTGGTAGCCAGTTCCTCCAAGCAGGAACAACCTCGAACACCTTCGCATCCTGTTCGGGCGCCTCAGCGACCACGGGCTCATCCTCAGCCCAGCCAAATGCCAGTTCGGCCTGGACAAGATCGACTTCCTCGGCCACCACATCACCCATGCTGGAGCTATTCCCCTGCCCACCAAGGTGCAGGCCGTCCAACAATTTCCCCGCCCCACCACCATCAAAGGCCTGCAGGAGTTCCTCGGGATGGTGAATTTCTATAACCGCTTCATCCCCAAAGCGGCGTCCCTCATGAGGCCCCTGTATGAAGCCCTCCGGGGCAGGAGCGGCAAGATGGCGGTCGAATGGATGGCAGATGCGTCAGCCGCCTTCGACTCCAGCAAGACCGCGCTCGCCAACGCCACCCTGCTCGCGCACCCACAGCCCAATGCCAGGGTAGTGCTCACCACGGACGCCTCCGACCACACGGTCGGCGCCATGTATGAGCATTGGGTCGACGGCGCCTGCCAACCACTTGCCTTCTTCAGCCGCCAACTACGCCCCCCGGAGGTCAAGTACAGCACCTTCGACCGCGAGCTCCTCGCGCTGTTCCTGGCGGGCCGCCATTTTCGGTTTTTGCTGGAGGGCCACCCCTTCACTGCATTTGTCGACCACAAACCCCTGACATGCGCAATGGCAAAGACAACCGACCCCTGGTCCGCCAGGCAGCAGCGCCAGCTCGCGGCACTGTCCGAGTTCACCACGGACATCCAACACGTCTCCGGCCAAGACAATGTGGTAGCCGACTGCCTCTCTCGCCCCGCCATCCACGCCGCACACCTGGCAGTCGACTACGCTCAACTCGCAGCAGACCAGATCACCGACCCTGATCTGCTCTCCGCACCTACCAACCTACCAGGGCTACGCCTGGCCGACGTCGCCTGTGGCCCGACCGCAGTCACGGTCAAGTGCGACATATCCCTATGTCAACCTCGGCCCGTCGTCCCAGCATCCTGGCGCCGCCGGGTATTCGAGATTCTCCACAACCTCTCCCACCCCGGTGCCCGCGCATCCATCAAATTGGTAGCCAACCGCTTTGTCTGGCGCGGCCTTCGCAAGGATGTGCGTACTTGGGCCAACTCCTGCCTAGCCTGCCAACGGGCCAAGGTGCAGCAACACACGAAAGCACCCCTCGAGGAGTTTACCGTCCCTTCGCGTAGATTCGACCACATCCACGTGGACATCGTCGGGCCCCTGCCGCCGTCGCAAGGCCACACGCACTTGCTGACGATCGTTGACCGCACCACGTGCTGGCCCGAGGCAATTCCACTGACCTCTACCACCACCGCTGACATCGCCAGAGCCTTCGTCAGCACCTGGGTCGCACGGTTCAGCGTCCCCTCCGACATGACGTCGGACAGAGGTCCGCAATTTACCTCTGAACTCTGGACCGCCGTCGCACGCAATCTCATGGTGACAATTTATCGCACCACAGCGTACCACCCCCAAGCCAACGGACTGTGTGAGCAGTTCCACAGATCCTTGAAGGCATCTCTTCGAGCCAGCCTCCAAGACGGCGCCTGGACCGACCGCCTTCCGTGGGTCCTCCTGGGCCTGCGCACCACGGTTAAAGTAGACCTCCACGCATCGGCAGCACAGCTCGTGTACGGTCAGCCGCTGCGCGTACCCAGCGAGTTCCTGCCCACCGCCACGACACCCTGGTCAGCCGACCAGCAACGCCACAACTTCGCCTCACCGACGCTGCAGTTCGCCCCGGTGCCCATTGCCCGACATGGCGAATCCACCTCACACGTCCCACTAAGCCTGCACCAGGCACGGTTCGTTTTCGTCCGGCACGACGCCCACCGCGGACCCCTTCAACCCCCGTACGACGGGCCCTACAAGGTGCTACAGGCTGGGGACAAATTTTTCACCCTGCAAGTGGGCGACAGGACCAAAAGAGTGTCGGTTGACCGACTCAAGCCAGCACACTCAGAGCCCGGTGAGCAGGTCCCTGTAGCTCATCCACCGCCACGCGGCCGACCTGCCCTCAAGCCAGTTCACCCGGCTGCTCCACACCCGGCCGTTCCACGTCCACCAGCGTCCTACAAGAGCCGTCTCGTCCACACCTCCTAAGCGGATTCTGGGGGGAGCTGTGTGGCGGATCGCCACCTAAACGGGCGCAATCCACTTTTCCGTCCGTGGACAATAAATCGGGCACCTTGCCTTTAAGGCGCATGCTGCCTTTAAGGCATGAAAAAAGGAGTGGCCGTGGCCCTCAGGGTTTTGCAGAGAAATGTTGTAGCAGCCATTTTTGCCAAGGAGATGTAATAAAAAGCCATGGGGTAGAAATTAGGTCGCGCCCCATTTGGGGCGCAAATATCGTCCGGACGCAAATATTAGCGCCTGGCGCTAATTATCGGCACTGACAGGAAACTTCACTTTTACCGCCCCGGGAGGTGAGTGGAGCGCTAAAGCAGGCGCGGCACACCTGTCTTAAGGCGCAAAGGCCAAGGAGTGAGGCGCTAACTCAGCGCACGAGCGCAGCGCAGCTGCTGCCAGTTAGCGAGGGAACACAGACACACTGGCGCCGGCCACTTCTTAAAGCGGGGGGGGCCACTTGCTCCCCAGCCACACCCTGCTCATTGCAGCCTTGAATCTCAGCCTGGAGAGACCTGTAATCCATTTTGCTGCCAAGCATGGAGAGGGTGAGAGAACGCGCTCATCGCTTCACCGAGCGGGCCTTGGATGCTCTGGTTGACGCAGTGGAGCGCAGACGATGTATGCTGTTCCCTGAGAGTGGCAGGAGGCCTTTGCCACGCGAGTTCAGAAGAGTGTGGAGGGAGGTGGCTCAGAGCGTCTCCTCCAGGAGCATGGTGCCCAGGACCCATGTTCAATGCCGCAAAAATTTCAACGACCTCACTCGGGTCGTCAGGGTGAGTGGCTTTTTCTCAATACCTCTCCATCCCTCCATCTCAACCTCACTCTATGGCCAGAGGGTCTTAAAACCCCAATGCACAACACTCATCCAACACCTATGGCCCTTTCATGAAACACACACACACATTCCACACTTTGCATACAGTAAGGGCTATTCACCTATGGGAGGCACATCAGGCAAGACCATGGCTGTATATTGTAAGGGCTATTCACCTATGGGAGGCACATCAGG
The DNA here is from genome assembly GCA_030390025.1 of Squalus acanthias. Lineage (NCBI taxonomy): Eukaryota > Metazoa > Chordata > Chondrichthyes > Squaliformes > Squalidae > Squalus > Squalus acanthias. The sequence continues at coordinate 63,084,210 of CM059437.1, forward strand.
CAAGACCATGGCTGTATATTGTAAGGGCTATTCACCTATGGGAGGCACATCAGGCAAGACCATGGCTGTATATTTACGCAGATGCTGTCCTTTTTCTTGCAGGCTAAGCTGGCTCATAATCGGAGACAGCAGCAACGGACGGGTGGAGGGCGGCTTCAGCTGCAACCCCTCAGCGATCTGGAGGAGCGCGTCCACAGGATTGTGGCAAGCCGGGTGATCGGTCCCGTCGCCACTGGAGACGCCGACCCCGTTGTGGACAGCAATGGTAAGGTCATCACCTTTTTGTCCTCTGTCCTTCCACTTGTCCCTCACAATACCAGCCTTTGACACTTTCAATCCAACTTGCTAACTCGCTGCACTTATTCCTCCCTTACTGCCACCCTGTCCTCACGCTAAAGCCACTCTTGTACCTCCCTGCTTTCAGATGGTGATTCACCAGCTGAGGAGACGGGCCCTGAAGCTGCCACTGGGAGTGATGCTGCAGCCGAGGAGGAAGAGGAAGCCGGAGCATCAGTGCCACCCTCTCCCGAGGAAGCCCATGCCCACACTGGGAACACGCCTTCCCCGGAGGGGAGCAGGGGGGAAGGGGCTGATGATGGTGAAGCTCCAGGACCCAGCGGGCTGCAGCAACGCCATGGGGGGGGTAGGGAAGAACGGGGCCTTCTCCCCAGAGGGAGAGTATGCCAGACACTCCTACTGCAATGGACGCAGAGGAGGAGCGGCTGATTGCAGAAATGAACACCCAGGCGGTGGGCATGCACACTGAGCTCATGGGTGCAGTGGGAAGGGTGCCCGAATGCATTGAGTCACTGGCAAGGAGTGTGGAGCACTTCGCTGTAGCACAGGCGGATGCCACACTAACGCTTAGTGCTGCAATTCAGTCACTGGCTGCCGTGATCCCACCTCTGACTGCTCTCATACAGACTCAGATGGAGGCCACGCGAGCACAGACTGCTGCCAACCTCGATGGTTCGTGCACATGTCCCCGGGGCTGTCACCGCGCCGCAGCAGGCCAGCAATCTGTTCTCCGGCAGATTGCTCCGGATGCTGAAGTGCTGCCCCGTGGGAGTGCCAGTGTGTCGGGCGAGCAGGGAGTTGCTGTCCTCTCTCACGATGACAGCATTCCTGCTGCCAACACTGTCACTTCTCCACTGCACTTGCCACCGCCTGTAGGACAGACTGCTGCCGCCCATGCAGAGTTGGTGCAGTCTGCAGCCGGGCCCTCCAGGCCCAGAAGTGGTCGAGGCCGTCCTTCAGGGGCATCTGCAGTGTCAGGGTCTGACGAGCAGCAGCCTTCCACCAGCCTTGCTGCAGCCACTGAGGTCCCATTACGGAGGAGCAGTAGGGTTAGAAGGGGGGAAGTGCGCAAGGGAAGGAGATCACCCTCGAAGGGCAAAAAGTAGGAGGTGTGACAAAATGCTGGTCATTTTTTTATTAAAGGCCGAGGTTCATGGTCCAACTTTTGTTTAGTGTTTTGGACATTATCTCCAGGTTGTGAGAACCAGTTATGTTATTGACTGTTTTTTTGTGTTTATTTCTATGAGTTTGTCATGAGGAATTGACACACACAGAGTTTGTAAAATAAATAAGTTTCTGTTTTCAAAATATACATGGCTGGTGCTTGGAATTATTGGTGCCTTGGCCGGCTTAGGGGTTGCGTGCTGGGTTGATTAGTGTTTGTAGCAATGGCAGGGGCCCTAGAAGCGGCTTGCTATTAGTCGTTGACGGACGGCCCTTGCAGTTTGACCATTGTGGGCCGCCCTCCTGCCTTGGTGCTGCTGATGATCATCGTCCTCGTCCTCTTCCTCCTCTTCCTCCTCCTCCTCTGGTGGTGCTCCAAGGCCTGGTGGCATTGGCTGGGTCCTGAGGATTGCCATGTTGTGCAACATGCAGCACACGACTACGAAGTTCGAAACTTGCTCAGGCGAGTACTGCAGGGCTCCTCCGGAATGGTCCAGACAGCGGAACCGTTGTTTCAGCACGCCGATTGTGCGCTCAATAATGTTCCTGGTTGCTTGATGGCTTTCATTGTACCGCAGCTCAGCAGGGGTGTTTGGCGTACGGAGCGGTGTCATCAGCCAGGTGCTCAATGCGTACCCCTTGTCCCCCAGAAGCCAACCAACTGGCTGATGCGGTGCCTCGAAAACTTCTGCCACAGTAGTCTGGCGCAGGATGAAAGCATCGTGGCAGCTGCCCGGATAGTGGGCATTGACAGCGAGTATCACCTGTCTGTGGTCACAGACCAACTGCACATTCAAGGAATGGAACCCCTTCCTGTTCCTGAATTCCTCTGCATTCTCTCGCGGAGCACGCAAAGCCACATGCGTGCAGTCAATGGCGCCCTGCACCATGGGGAAGCCCGCTACCCTCGCAAAGCCCAGAGCACGGTCACGCTGCTTGTCTGGGGTCATAGGGAAAGAGATGAAGTCTCGTCTCCTTCTGAAGAGGGCATTGGTGACCTGCCGGATGCAGCGATGCACCGCAAACTGGGAGATATTGGCGAGGTCCCCAACAGCAGCTTGGAATGAGCCAGTGGCGTAGAAGTTCAAAGCCACTGTGACCTTCACTGCCACCGACAGAGACGTCCTGGACCTCAGCTGAGGCTGCAGATCTGGCTGCAGCAGGTGGCAGAGCTCAGTGACCACCTCCTTGCTGAATCGCAGCCTCCGCAAACACAGCTCCTCGGACATATGGATGTAGGAGAGCTGTTCACGATATACCCTGGGAGGGTAAGCTCTCCTGTACATGCGCCTGACGGCCCTCCTCCGTCTGGCCATCATTGCCACTCTCTGTCTGCGTCTCTGTATCCTCCGATTCAGCTGGAGCAGGACGACGCCCCCAATCATTGCAGCCCCCATATTCTCTTTGCCAGAAAAGTAATGAAGTACAGCAACTAAAGTAGCAACAAAGTTAGGATGAATAGGCAAAACTACCTCACAAAGCGTTGAGTCAATGTAGAAGTCTCTCTCTCTCTCTCCCCGAATCTCTCTCTCTCTCTCAGAACGAGTGGTGCATAAATGTCGACCACAGAAAAAGACAGGAAGAGGCCCCCTTTAAATAGCGCCCCCCCCAGCCCCACACCGATTGATAACGTTCCAGTCTTCCGGTCGTTGGAAGCGCCAGGCGGTAAGGCAGGGGGCGCCACTCAATTTCCGCTACGGGGCGCCCCAAGGGCGTTGCACCATGGAATGACGTCACAATCTGCGCGCGCAGGTGGTCGCAGCGGTAAGTTTTAGCACCGCCGCACAATCTCAAGTTAAGTTCTCGAGCGGCGCAAACAGCGCTGCGCCCGGGCGTTAGTGGCTTAACGCCCATTAGCGCCCTCTTAAGGCGCTAACGGGAGGCGCAACCAAGTGAATTTTTACCCCCATGTGTTCCACATATTGACTCGGCCTCAATTCGTGCTTCGCGGCAGCCACAACAATATGTTTTAAAAATGCATTAACCAACATTTTCTTTGGTCAGAAACTCACCATGTGCAACATTGGATCCTTCACACCACTTCTGCAGCTGTCATCTTTTCACAAACATTACACCAGACTCACAACACGCCACACTTACCTGGCATGGTGTCCGGACATCGGGAAACCCGACCCAGAAGCGGGAAAATCGAAAAACAGGCTGAATACTACTGACAAATACCTGTTAATAGGCAGGTAATTGCCTTTAATCCGTTTCCCGCCGTTAGGTGTCGGGTCCATTCGCAAATCAGGGACTCGACACTTGGGAAAGCTGTTTGGAGGCAGGTTGACAGCGGGTTCGGGACCCACCGTCAATCAATAGCACTTTAACCTCTGACCCGCCTCTCTGAGCATCAGCAAAATCGCGGCCTTTATCTTTGTGTATTAAATTGCCCTCCCTGAGCCAGCATTTAAATAAGAGATGTTTTCTCGCTACATAGCTTTATTGTGAAGTTAATACAGCTTATTTCTTATTTAATCATAAATGCATAGGTTCTGACACACCTCCTTTATAGTTAATACAAAACTCCTCCTTAAATAAGACATCACACAAAATGTCTGACCAAAATAAATGTTCACTTACCTTTAAGTGTGAACATGCAAATAATATTTAGTACAAAATTAATTCTATTTCCATCAAACTTAATGCATTTTTACAGAACACTGCACAGACGCCAATACTATTCTCCTAATACATGCTGAACAGTACAGATACTTGAGTACCAGGCTTCTATTAGAACTATCACCTCCGCAGTCACTTAGCCTAAAGGAGAAAGCTAATTTCCTGCCGTGAGTCTAATGCGGTTTGACCAGAGACAGATTACTAAACAGGTACATCACTTTGTAATAGAATATCCCAGGATGCAAATCATCCGATGAGCAAATATTATCATCAAAACCTGACATGGGGCCACATTAGCATTTTTATGTGATTTTGCAGAGTTCCCAAGTATTCACCTGTCCCGCTGATTACATGGCTCAGGAGTTACAGTGTAAGAGAAACTGATGGTTACTTTGAAATACTTACAGGTAAATCAGTGTTCACTCAACCAACTTGCTAACCACAGCCAGTGAAGAGTCTATAACAGACAAGATAAATGGTGTACATCAGGAGCCTGATGCATTGTATTTCAAAAACCAGCAGTTTCATTACTTCCACAGAAATTGATGTTTTTTTCCTTAAAAGTTATTGCCTACTCTTTAGAGTCTCCAGATACACATGGACTCACATTCAGTAGCAGTTAAAAGAAAGAAGAGACTTGCATTTATCGAGTGACCACAGGACATCCCAAAGCACTTCAGAGCCAATGAAGTATTTTTAAAGTGTAGTCACTGTTGTAATGTAGGAACATCGGCAGCCAATTTACGCACAGCAAGCTCCCACAAACAGCAATAAGATAAGGACCAGATAACCGGTTTTAGTGATGTTGGTTGAGGGACAAATATTGCCCAGGACACCAGGGAAAACTCCCCCCTGCTCTTCTTCCAACAGAGCCGTGGGATCTTTTACGTCCACCTGTGAATTCATGTGAATGTGTTCAACGAACTGATCAGTCACTCTGTGTTAAATTTATTGTATTATCTTGTTGAAGGTCCCGCTTTATATGTGTCACACTGTGTGGTGGAATCTTCTTTCAGATGGATGATAAATTGACTTAATCTGACATGTTGGATGATCCTGAAGCAAACTGAGCATCTGATGTGCGGATGGGTTTGGGGATTTTGTCAAACAGGTTTTAACCACAATGGAATGGCACTTATTGGCTGAGTGAAAGTAAGAAGCCATGTTATTTTTAGGCATCCTTTTCATGTCAATTTATTTGTCAAATCGCTTTCTAAGTAAGGTCCATTATGTGTCACTTATTTCAGCATTCTCGAATTATTGAAGAACTTCCTTCAGGGTGGGAATACAAACTAGATTCAGAAAAAGTGTGAAACAAATTATTACCCAGTGTTTCTCTATAGATGGAACCAGTGTGCGAGGAGAGAAAAACAACCTTGTCATATAAAGTGACAGGTAACAATAAGCTTTAAACTGAATCCCAAACTCAAATTGGCCACTTTCAATGAAATTGCAGAAAACCCGAATTTAGCCCAATTTGAACACTTTCAAAACAGGAAATGCTGGAAACTCTCAACAGATCATTTAACACCTTTGGAGAGCAGAAGGTAGGTTTAACGTTTCAGGTCGATGACCTTTCGTCAGAGGAAAGATCCTTAAAGGGACCACTGGTTAGGCCGCTCCAAATAAGGTCCGGGAAACTTTTTGTGGGCAATACTTGTGGGGCCCAGAGGAGCAGGAGTGCTCCTCCAGGCCCCGTAAAACAACAGCGGCCCACTGCTGGGCTGTTCCAGTCCCCCTCCCCCTCCCCACCCCCCCATTCTCGCCTCCTCCTCAAACAGGCCCAACCTATCAGCCTGCTCCATGCAGAAACCAGCCAATTTACAGCCATCCGAAACCGGCGAGCTGCAGCAGAGTGCCCGTCGGCACCCCTCAGATTGCCAGCTAAATTCAAATGAGGCTAGTAGCTGAAAATGGTTCGGGCCTTCCGATGAAGGCTTTGGTCCGGCACCATGGACACGCCACTCACTTAGCGCCCCCTTGGGCCAAAAGTTAAAAATTACCCCCATTTTTGTGGGAAGCTCCAGGTTTGATTTTCAGTCTGGCTTGAATTAGCCAATCAGCTTGCACTGCAAGGCGGGCACTACAATTGGCCTCAGCACCTTGGGCTAGGATAGGGTGGGGGGGGGGGGGAAACATCAGCCCACTCCGATTTACTATTCACTGACTCTGCTGGAAAGTACACTTGTATGGATGTCGGGTAAGGGCAGGACTGCACTTGGCTGCAATGCAACCTGCACTTGAATAACCTGCCGACACTGACTCTCTACATTCACACATGGCCTCTTGGATGAGGTACTGGCGGCTTCTGGCACTCATGGAAAATGTGACCCATTGAGCGTTAGCACCTTCAGGCAAGGAGGGAGGTAAATTAGAGGGGGAGAGGAAATCAACGCTGACTGCAGTTTTTTCCTCAGTTTTAAATAGAAACTGGGGGGAAAAAATAAAACGACAAAGGAAAACATGCGGAGAAAATAAAATGAGGAAGATTAATAGCATAAGGAAATAAAGAGATTGGAGGCTGTAATGGGCTTTTTGCTTTGGGCATAACGTGCATAGATTATACAATTGGGGGTGAACTTGGTATTCAGAGGCAGCACAAAGTGGCAATAATGAATCGGCAGCCCATTTTACACCCCGCCAAATCTTCTTTTCTATTGACTTTTTATTGGGAAAAATAAAATCGGGCAGGGTGTGAAACGGGCTGCCGATTACTTTTTGCCTATTTTGCACTACCTCCGAAGGCCAATTTTGCCTCCAATAAGCTTAAGAAAGGTCTGAAAAGAGGTAGTGTGCACGATAGTTCACGCCAGGCCAATGGAATCGAGATACTACGGCATTAGGGACTCGTCTGCCTATTCTTCTTTTCTCCATTTTTTAGTAATGATAAATTTCATCAGCAAACAGGAAACAGTTGCCCGTCATTCACTGTCAGCTTAAGCAGATCTTAATTCCAATATGTCACTAGGCTCCAATAAGGTTTTCTAAAATTAAATGCTCATCAAAAAGAAATGCCAGGCCGTCTTTAGTATGTCTGCAAGGGTTATAGAATTTCGAAGCGAGTTCATTGGAATGAAGAGCTGAAGCACCGATCAAATAAAATTAAAGATGACCCACTCATTCAAGCAGCCTGAGCTGCTGCCCTCCTGAATCAGAAGGCAGATCTCTGACAGTCTCTGTTTTCATAGAATCATAGAACGATTAGAGCACAGAAGGAGCCCATTCTGCCCATCGTGCCTGTGTCGGCACTCTGAAAGAGCTATCCAATTAGTCCCACTCCCCTGCTCTTGCCCCATCGCCCTGCAATTTTTTTCCATTTCAAGTATTTATCTAATTCCCTTTTGAAAGTTACTATTGAATCTGCTTCCACCAGCCTTTCAGGCAGTGCATTCCAGATCATAGCAACTCGCTGTGAAAAAAAAAAATTCTCCTCATCTCCCCTCTGGTTTTGAATCATTTCCAGCGATGAGTAACGAGGATAATGAACCCAGCTCATTCTGGCAGTGGGGAATCGGGCCCTCCAGAGAAAACCATGGACATTCCCACCGCCAACACATTTTCGGAAAATGACGCCCATAGAACTTACTTCATGATGTCGCGCGAAGTCGTTGTTGATGGGGAAAGATTTCCTCTGTGCACCACACGTAGCGAGATCGCAAACCCTTTCTTTCTTTTTCAAACTTTACCCTTTTTCTCGCACATCAATGACTCATCGACAGTTTTCACGAAACCTTCAACGTGCAAGGGCAGACTTCTTCTTGAGCGCACAGGTGTGTGAGCGCGGCGGGAGAAACGCTAATTGAAAAATCAGGCACAAGCTGCTCTCGATTATCCGTCTGTTTATTTTAATGAATGGAATATCGCGAGCAGCTTCTGCTCGATTTTACAATAAGGGTTTCCATTCCACACAGCTCTTACACCCTGCACTACAGAGAAAAATCTACTCCGCCGTGTTTATTTGAGGCTTTTATATTATTCCAATGTCACAGCATGCACTGTGGTGACAGAGGTGTCTGACTACGTTTGTTGAATTGCTTGAATGACATTAATAAAACTGACAAGATCACTCTTATTGGAGTCTTCATTGGATAGCAACATCATGTAAACCAAATTAAAATTTCCCTTATTTCAATATGTGATGCATAAATCAATCTGATGAATCTATTATAACTGGTAAAACTAACAAAATTAATAATCTATAATGTAGCATTTTTCTAATATTTATTCTATGGATATTAATATTACAATTTTACTTGAGTGCCAGTGTGGCCCAGTGGTAGCACTCTGGCCTCTGAGTCTGAAGGTTGTGGGTTCAAACCCTATTCAGGACTTGAGCACATAATCTAGGCTGACACTCCAGTGCAGTACTGAGGGAGTGCTGCATTGTTGGAGGTGCCGTCTTTCGGATGGAACATTAATCTGAGGCTGCACCTACCTGTTCATCCCTCACCCAACACCACCAAAAAATGTATCTCATCACTCTGTGGGAATTTGGGAAATAGTAATGAGTAAATGGTCAGTAATCTGTTTGCAAATTGGCTGCCTCATTTGCCTACAGCAACGGCTGTACGTCAAAAAGAAAGTAATTCATTGGCTGTGAAGCACATTGGGACATCCTGAGGTCATGAAAGGTACTATGTAAATGCAAGACCTTTTTTCCTGTCATTCTGATAGCTCAGTAATGGATGCTCTTCTGAGGTTGGAGTTAAGGCAGATCAAGGGAAGGTTTATTATTTGTATAGAAATCGTAAGCGCAGATTTATGATTTCACTACAGTGGGAACTGTCCACATCTAGCTGTGCTGTACCTGACCTGGGAATGCTTGATGCTGACACAAAGTAATAAAAGTGAGGAAGTGTTCCATTTCCCTAGCACTGACATTCCTCATTCTGATGAGCACAAAAAATTCAACCACAAAAAAAGAATGGAACACCAACAGCAAAATACATCCTGAAACCTAATCATGAGAGCAACCACCAACTTTATTATCTCATCAATAAAAAGTTGCTCAGGAGCATTTTACAATTTAAAATTCATATCATTTCTCATACTTACACAGTAATATGTACATATTAAATACTGTATTACCACCGCAGAGTGTGAGAAAGGGCTCATAATTCACCTATGTGCCTACCCCATCCTCCCCCCAGTATGTTGAGGAGAAGCAAAAGCACTTGGGTCAAAACCTTCCAATTTAATTGTTGAATTTCAGGTATTTACTGCAGTCTCACTAAATGACCCATTTCACAGCACAAACTGAATCTCTAAATTGAGGCAACATCTAACACTTGCCCTTTTATGAGAAGTCGCACAACACCAGGTTATAGTCCAACAGCTTTATTTGAAATCACAAGTAAATTTCAAATAAAGCTGTTGGACTATAACCTGGTGTTGTGCGACTTCTCACATTTGTCCACCCCAGTCCAACACCGGCATCTCCACATCATTGCCCTTTTATAACAAGGCTGGGGTTGATTTTAACTCGGGGTGGGAATGTGGCCTAGTGACGGGCCGGCCCATTCAGGAGTGGCAGCAGGGAGGTCCAGTCGATTGTAACGGCCAAGCCACTGGCCGACTTCCCGACCAAAACTTAGCTTCCGGGCCTAAACCTCACAGCCTGACTGCCAGCCAATATATCCCTTAGTTTAAACTAAATAAGTGGGGGGAGGGTCCCGGTGGAGAGAAATCTAGAATGCTAAAGAGAAAAGACAAGGAAGCAGTGCAGGAAAGTGATTGGGGTAAGGATAACCAAATTGTGTCAGGAAGGGACAAACAAAAGAGTGCACTAACAAATAGGGTCCGGGTAAGAAAAAATGGTAATAAGGTAAATAGGGCCATAGTACAAAAAAAGTTAAGATGTCTAAAACTGTTAAAAAGACAAATCTAAAGGCACTGTATCTGAATGCACAAAGCATTCGTAATAAGGTAGACAAATTAACAGTGCAAATAGATGTAAATGGATACGATATAATTGCGATTACGGAGACATGGCTGCAGGGTGACCAAGGCTGGGAGCTGAATATCCAAGGATATTCGATATTTAGGAAGGACAGGCAAAAAGGAAAAGGAGGTGTGGTGGCGTTGTTTGTAAAGGATGAAATCAGAGCAATAGTGAGAAAGGATACTGGCTCAGAAAATCAAGATGTAGAATCAGTCTGGGTGGAGCTAAGAAGCGCCAAGGGGCAGAAAACATTGGTGGGAGTTGTCTATAGGCCTCCAAACAGTAGTGGTAATGTAGGGGGTGGCATCAAACAGGAAATTTGAGATGCATGTAATAAGGGTACTACAGTAATCATGGGTGACTTTAATCTACATATAGACTGGCCAAACCAAATTAGCAATAATACTGTGGAGGATGAATTCCTGGAGTGTGTATGAGATGGATTTTTAGACCAGTACCAGTTGAGGAGCCAACTAGGGAACAGGTTATCCTAGATTGGGTATTGTGCAATGAGAAGGGGTTAATTAATAATCTTGTTGTGCGGGTCCTTTAGGGAAGAGTGACCATAACATGATAGAATTTTTCATTAAGATGGAAAGTGAAGTAGTCCAATCCGAAACCAGGTCCTAAATCTAAACAAAGGAAACTACGAAGGTATGAGGAGTGAGTTGGCTATGATAGATTGGGGAGCTTCATTAAAAGGCATGACGGTGGATAGGCAATGGCTAACATTTAAGGAGCAAATGCATGAATTGCAACAGTTATACATTCCTTTCTGGCGCAACAACACAAAAGGAAAAGCTGCCCAACCATGGCTAACAAAAGAAATTAAGGATAGTATTGGATCCAAAGAGGAGTCATATAAAGTTGCCAGAAAAAGTAGCAAGCCTGAGGATTGGGAGCAGTTTAAAATTCAGCAAAAATGTACAAGAAATTGATTAAGAGGGGAAAAATAGAGTATGAGAGTAAACTTGCAAGGAACATAAAAGTGGATTGTAAAAGCTTCTACAAGTATGTAAAAAGAAAAAGGTTAGTGAAGACAAATGTAGATCCCTTATAGTCAGAAATGGGAGAAATTATAATGGGGAACAAGGAAATGGTTGAGCAATTAAACAAATACTTTGGTTCTGTCTTCACGGAAGAGGACACAAATAACTTCCCAGAAATGTTAGGGAACCAAGGGTCTAGTGAGAAGGAGGAATTAAAGGAAATTAGTATTAGTTAAAAAATAGTGCTGGAGAAATGAATGAGACTGAAAGCCGGTAAATCCCCAGGGCCTAATAATCTGCATCCCAGAGTACTAAAAGAGGTAGCCATGGAAATAGTGGATGCATTGATTGTCATCTTCCAAAATTCTATAGATTATGGAACAGTTCCTGCAGATTGGAGGGTGGCAAATGTAACCCCACTATTTAAAAAAGGAGGGAGAGAGAAAACAGGGAACTACAGACCGGTTAGCCTAACATTAGTAGTAGGGAAAATGCTGGAGTCTATTATAAAGGATGTGATAACCGGACACTTAGAAATTATCAACGGGATTAGACAAAGTCAAGATGGATTTATGAAAGGGAAATCGTGTTTGACAAACCTACTGGAGTTTTTTGAGGATGTAACTGGTAGAATAGATAAGGGAGAACCAGTGGATGTGGTGTATTTGGATTTTCAGAAGGCCTTTGATAAAGTCCCACTTAAGAGGTTAGTGTGCAAAATTAAAGCACATGGGATTGGGGATAATATACTGGCATGGATTGAAAATTGGTTAACAGACAGGCAACAGATAGTAGGAATAAATGGGTCTTTTTCGGGGTGGCAGGCGGTGACTAGCGGGATACCGCAGGGATCAGTACTTGGGCCCTAGCTATTCACAATATATATCAATGATTTGGATGAGGGAACCAAATGTAATATTTCCAAGTTTGCTGATGACACAAAACTAGGTGGGATTGTTTGTTGTGAGGAGGATGCAAAGAGGCTTCAAGGCGATTTGGACAAGTTGAGTGAGTGGGCAAATACATGGCAGATGCAGTATAACGTGGATAAATGTGAAGTTATCCACTTCGGTAGGAAAAACAGAAAGGTAGAGTATTATTTAAATGGTGATAGATTGGGAAATGTTGATGTACAAAGGAACTTGGGTGTGCTTGTACACCAGTCACTGAAAGCAAACATGCAGGTGCAGCAAGCAGTTAGGAAGGCAAATGGTATGTTGGCCTTCATTGCAAGAGGATTTGAGTACAGGAGCAAGGATGTCTTACTACAGTTATAGAGGGCCTTGGTGAGACCACACCTGGAGTACTGTGTGCAGTTTTGGTCTCCTTACCTAAGAAAGGATATACTTGCCATAGAGGGAGTGCAGCGAAGGTTCACCAGACTGATTCCTGGGATGGCAGGACTGTCGTATGAGGAGAGATTGGGTCGACTAGGCCTGTATTCATGAGAGTTTAGAAGAATGAGAGGGGATCTCATTGAAACGTATAAAATTCTGACAGGGCTAGACAGACTGGATGCAGGGAGGATGTTTCCCCTGGCTGGGGGGTCTAGAACGAGGGGTCACAGTCTCAGGATACGGGGTAGGACATTTAGGACTGAGATGAGGAGAAATTTCTTCACTCAGAGGGTGGTGAACCTGTGGAATTCTCTGCCACAGAAGGCTGTGGAGGCCAAGTCACTGAATATATTTAAGAAGGAGATAGATAGATTTCTAGACACGAAAGGCATCAAGGGGTATGGGGAGAGAGCGGAAATGTGGTATTGAGATAAAGGATCAGCCATGATCATATTGAATGGTGGAGCAGGCTCGAAGGGCCGAATGGCCTACTCCTGCTCCTATTTTTTCTATGTTTTTCTATGTTTCTATGTTTTTCTATGTCCTTTCTTCTCTGTTCTCATCCAAGGGCAGGGCTGTAATGCTGATTTCCTCCTCATTAGTGATTTGCTAATATGTCTGTCAATAAAGCGGGCTACCTCTCTTGCTCCCTTGGTTGTGGGTTTAAAGGAAACACTTCCTGCTGTTCTCAAAAATGAAGGGGAGCCATCCTGGCTAATGGGCCTGGGATGAGACAATTGGCCCTCACTGTATCAGCTTGAAGCAGGATGTGAGCTGTGACATTCCTCAAACTAGCCCGCCCGGCTTTTATATACATCTTCAGTGGCTGCGACCTGTGGCTATTTAAAAAAAGACTGTGCAAATTCATTTTGCTTTAAAATATAAACTTAAACATAACTTAATCCCAAAATTCTTTCCATGAAGAAAAAGATTATCAAAAATCCCGAAATGTGACAGTTACAGTTGTCGTAAGTGAAAACGTCAATGAAATGTTTGAATCTATTTCATCATTTGTGACGAGGATGACCAGTTGCCTCTTATCCCATCACCCATTTGGATCAGGACCCTGATGCACTCGGGATTGCTAAATTATCCATTTGGCAGAGGAAACTGCATTTAATTTGAAGCGACATCAGACACTTGTACTGTTACAAAGCTGGAAAAATACAAACAAAAAGGCTGTTATTAATATGCAAACAACTCCACTTCTAACAGCTATTACTGTCTCTGGGGGAGAGCAGTCAATGGACTTAACACCCAACTCCACGAAGTCTTGATGAAGGGTCATCAACCTGAAACGTTAACTCTGTTTCTCTCTCCACAGATGCTGCCTGACCTGCTGAGTATTTCCAGCGTTTTCTGTTTTTATTTCAGATTTCCAGCATCCGCAGTATTTTGCTTTTGTATTTTCTGTTTTTATTCCATGACGTCTTTCCTCTTTGCATACCATGCATGGGGTAGATTTTATAACATGCCGATGGGCATAAAACTGGCGTTGTGGATCAGCCGCCCGTTGTAGAAACCGCCCAATTGGCATTGCCATTGAAATCAACGGAAATTTATTTTCTTACTTTTTTTGTACCTCTGTGCTTCAAACTAGCAATGCAGAGAAAACGTAAGGAATGAGCAGTTAAGAGCAGGTCTTAACATTTGAAATATCTATTAAACACTAAAACTAAATGAGCTATGAAAATTAAAAATTTAGTATCCATTCACTTTAATGCATTGCAATAAATGCATAATTTATAGTGAGGGAAATAAAATCACTAAATTCAATCGTACAAGGTATATCCAACAGATTACATTTTGCAAATGACACGCTATGGACCATGAGGTGCTGTCAGATATCATTTTATAAACTATATATCTGGAATACATCAGCCATACAGTTGTCAACAGATTTCAGGATTTTTAATTTGTTAATGCCATTTAATCATGGAGTGAATGACGTGGGATTTTTGAGTTTCGTGACAATCTGCTTGTGGATACATGCCAAGTGTGAAAACTCATCAGCCCTTACACAAAGACTGAGTCATAGACTACTCAGTACTGGAAATGCTGTAAAGCAATTTGCTCACCATGTTGCCTGCAATGACAATGTGCACTTGTGGGAGTTCTGCCAAATCATCCTGTTCAGGTCAAGGCTTTAGGCTCAATGCAGAGAAGGGTGTTGCTGAGCGCTGGCTTAACTTACAATCAACTTGGACTGTGTCCCAATGATTGTTAAAATATTGCAAAATGATACCAACTTGGCAGCCTCAACAATAACAACAACTTGCATTTATATAGTACCTTTAACATTGTGAAACGTCCCAAGGTGCTTTACAGGAGCATCCTTTAGAGGAGTCTTAAAGGAGGAAAGAGAGGTAGAGAGGCGGAGGGGTTTAGGGAGGGAGTTCCACAGCTTAAGGCCTAGTCAGCTGAAGACATGGCCACCACTGGTGCAGCAATGAAAAGCAGGGATGCGCAAGAGGCCAGAAGTGTGACTGAGGTTCTTGGGTTAGAACAATATAAAGTACACAAACGTACAAATGTATCCCAACCTCCCTCACATTTTACAGCTGCTCTTCTTGCACCATCGATTGGCTTCACGTTGCGGAGGAGGGTGAGATAGCTTATTGTTCAGCTGGCCTCCCTGACTCCTGCTGTGAGGGACTGTAAAAGCCAGCAGAGATAGAATGGCCAGATCAGGAAGAGATGGACAGAGAAGGAGGCAGATTAGGCAGTGTTCTCATGAGAGCGTTCCCTCCAGGACTAGGCTTCTTCTGCTTCTGGGTAAATATGTAATACCATAACAGTCTTAAACATTACATCCCTCCTTTCTTTCAAAAGATAAATGTTGAACACTGACAAAACCTAATTGCCAAATATGCTGGCATGTTTAGTACGTTGGTACATAACATTGAGGTCATTATGAAAATAGACGGCAAACACTTGCACAATTCTTTTGAACGTTAAACTTCAAGAATGATTTGTAGACATGAATAAAACTACCAGTAGTTTAACTGTAGTACACACTGCCACCACCACACTTTCCTGAGCTATTTCACATCACTGTATGGGGTAAAAATTCAGTTGGTTGCGCCTCCCGTTAGCGCCTTAAGAGGGCGCTAATGGGGCGCAAAGCCGCTAACACCCGGGCGCAGCGATGTTTGCGCCGCTCGGGAACTTAACTAGAGATTGTGCGGCGGCGCTAAACTTTACCGCTGCGACCACCTGCGCGCGCAGATTGTGACGTCATTCCATGGTGCAACGCCCTTGTGGCGCCCCGGAGCGGAAATTGAGTGGCGCCCCCTGCCTTACCGCCTGGCACATCCAACGACCAGAAGACTGGAACGCTATCAATCGCTGTGGGGCTGGGGGGGGCGCTATTTAAAGGGGGCCTCTTCCTGTCTTTTATTGTTGGTGGCATTTTTGAACTACGCATTCTGAGAGAGAGAGGGAGAGACTTCTGGAGAGATTCAACGTTGTGTGAAGGAGTTTTGGGTACTGAGCAGCACTTTGCAGGTTCATTTTGATTTGCCATTCCGTGTATCGATTTAGCAGAGACTGTGGGAGCTGCACTCTGAGCTCTTTGCCTGGTACTCTCCATTGTTCTTTCCAGCACATTTGATGTGCAAGTCTCTCCAGGCCGAGATTCAAGGCTGCAATGAACAGGATGTGGATGGAAAGCAAGATTAACCATCCCCTTTAAGAACTGGCCCGTGCCATTGTGTGTGTGTTCCATTGCTGACTGACATTACATGAGCTTCGCCAGCGCTCTGAGTTAGCGCCTCACTCCTTGGCCTTTGCGCCTTAAGACAGGTGTGCAGCGCCTGATTTAGCGCTCCACTCACCTCCCGGGGCGGTAAAAGTGAAGTTTCCAGTCAGTGCCGATAATTAGCGCCAGGCGCTAATATTTGCGTCCAGACGATATTTGCGCCCCAAATGGGGCGCGACCTAATTTTTCCCCCTATGTGTTTGTGGAGGAGACAGTTTTCCTTTCCCATAGTTTTTCACCAACCCTTTCTTGACTTCTGACCTTTCAACAAATAGGGGGAGAAATTCGGTATCGCCCCGTTTGGGGCGCAATTATTGGCCGGGCGCAAAGTTTAGCGCCTGGCGCTAATTATCGCCTCCGACTGCAAACTTGGCTTCTATCGCCCCTGGAGGTGATTTGAGCGCTAAATCAGACGCTACACACCTCTCTTAAGGCGCTAACGCCGAGGAGCGAGGCGCTGCCTCAGAGCGCTGGCGAAGCTCATGTGATGCCAGTTAGCAATGGAACACAGACACACTGGCGCCGGCCACTTCTAAAAGGGGAGGGTTGATCTTGCTTTCCAGCCACACCCTGCTCATTGTAGCCTTGACTCTCGGCCTGGAGAGACCTGTATATCAATTCTGCTGGAAAGAACAATGGAGAGGCCCAGGGAAAGAGCTCAGAGTGCAGCCCCCCTAGTCTCTTCTAAAGCGATGCAAGGAATGTCAAATCAAAATGAACCTGCAAAGTGCTACTCAGTACCCAAAACTCCTTCACACAGCGTTGAATCTCTCCAGAAGTCTCTCTCTCTCTCTCTCTCAGAATGCGTGGTGCAAAAATGTCGTCGACAAAAAAAGGCAGGAAGCAGCTGCCTTTAAATAGTGCTCCCCCAGTCCCTTCCCGACTGCAAAACATTCCCCTCTACCTGTTGTTGCTAGCGGCATGCGGAAAGGCAGGGGGCGCCACTCAATATCCGGTCCGGGGCGCTACTGGGGCGTTGCACACTCGACTGACGTCACGATCTGTGGGCGCAGGAGATCGTGGCGGTAGTGTTTAGCGCTGCCACAAAATGTCTGGTCAATTTCGCGAGCGGTGCAAACATCGCCGCGCCCGGGCGCTAGTTGCTTTGCGCCTCATTAGCGCCCTCTTAGGGCGCTAACAGGGGGCGCTAATCAACCAAATTTTTCCCCATATTCTTTTATCAAGATATTCCTTCACCTTGTTTTTTGACTGTTTGATGTCCTCCTGGATCAGACCATTCTGCTTTGCCTTGCTCATATGTGGTAAAAGCGATCATCATTTTCCAATTGATAAGGCTGTAGCGGGTGCTTCACCTGCCCTTTGTGTATGGACTGACACAGTGGGTTCTCATAAATTTCCATACTTTTGCTCCCATGATTCGGATTGTGAGTTTTTCTGGTTCTCCATTGGCTTCTAGATACTCTGTTACTGTTGCACTTCTACTCCATTAAGTGGTAGACTAATATCAGTCTTGACAACTTCCAGAACTCCATGAGCTGCAGAGACCTTGTCCATAGGTGGCTCAAGCAGATGCTGCATTCAGAATTTCAACTTCTGGAAGCCTCAGCAGAGGCGCCCTCTAGTGCTCCCTACTTTTTATTGTAGCTATTCTGGTCACCATCATTCTCGTCACTCCAGGTATTTAAGGGATTTGAGTGATCAGCAAAGAAGGTGAGAGCCAGGAATTTTATTGGAGCCGTAACATTGCCGAAAGTGCGGCAGACTATTTGAAGGGGCTGTTCCTCGATTTCTGGCTGCACTTCAGCCCCACGCTCCTGATCTTTGGCCACCCGGTGTGGGGTGGGGGGGGGGTTTTGAGCGGGCAGATCGGGGAAACCTCCTCGTGGGACTGCTCCTGGGCCTGGCCAAAGTGGCCATCAACTGGTCCAGGCAGCGGGCGGTCGAGGGGGGTCATTCGGCCCGACTGCCTGCCTCTCTTCCGCGGCCACGTTCGCGCCCGGGTGGCCCTGGAGATGGAGCACACGGTGTCCTCCGGCACGCTCGAGGCCTTCCGCGACTGGTGGGCACCGCAGGGACTGGAGTGCATCATCACCCCCGACAACCAAATTTTAATTTAAGTTGTTAAACTTTTCTTTAATGGTTTTTTAGTTACAGTTTATTTGTTTATAGTGTGCACCAAAAGAGTACACGCACTTCTGACAGAGGAGCAGGAGCATCTCTGAGGAAATTCCGGTCATATTCCAGTTTGTGAAGGATGTTCTTTTGTATATTACTAGGCCCCACTTTACGGTTCCAGAATCCTAAACTTGTTATTGTTGCGATATAAGTTTTCTTGCTATATTATAGCTATATATTGTGATGACTGTTTAATTATTGGTATTTTTCTTGCTTGTGTGATTTCTTCACATGTTGCAGTTATTGCTAGGCAATTCAAAAGTTCCAAAAATAAAAAAAACTTTTAATTAAAAAAAATTCTCAGGCAGCCCTGTGCCATGGAATTGTAGGATCCATGTCCATGTTGCGGTTCCCGACACTGAGTTCCCTATCTTGACTGGGCTCTCGGGAGAGCCACCAAATGGAGGCTAGGTGCTTACCCAAAGAAGTGGATGGAAATTCCAGGCTGTGTAATCATTGAACATTCTCACACACCACATAGCAGAAGTTGGGTGCAAGCTGTCTGCCCACATTCACAATATACGTCACAGGAGGATCTGAAGTGGGGCATTAAAAAGGTAATAAATATACAAATGCAGCTTAAGAGTACACTTTCTGCTCAAGGACACAGATTTAAGATAATTGGCAAAAAAAAGCTAGGGGGGGGAGATGAGGAGACTTATTTTTACTCAACAAGCTGTTATGATCTGGAATGCATTGCCTAAAAGGGTGGTGGAAGCAGATTCAATAATAACTTTCAAAAGGGAATTGAATATATACTTAAAAAGGAAAGAGGCGGGGAGTGGGACTAATTGGATAGCTCTTTCAGAGAGCCGGCACAGGCATGATGGGCCGAATGCCCCCCTTCTGTGTGCTTCCAGTGTAGAACCTCTCTCACGAGAAGCATATTTCAGGAAATTACCCATTATTCGCCGGAAAATTGTGGGCTGCATGCATGAGTTTTCTCCATGCGGGCAATGCAGAATTGGAAAATGTGTCCTTTAGTATGCAGGCTCGGTGAATACTGTGTTAGACTGGTTCCCTGTCCTCACACAAGCACCATAATAACCACAAAGCAGGTGCCATTCCGAATTATACAATGAGTTGAATTATTGGCGTCGGATGAAGTCACCATCTTCCATGTAAATTTAGACTTCGGTGTCTGTTTATACTTTCCACTGTGTCTTCTGTGGTCGTGCAGGAACCCAGTCTCAACACAAGGGACGAGCACATATCTGGACAGATAGTGGGAGTGAGTCTGAATTTGGCTACTTCACTGTAGCCAATCCTAAACTGAGCCGGGCTTGGATTCCTATTAGAAAGGTGGGATGTTGGTGAGTTTGGTTAGAAACTTGGTAAATCCATTTTCACTTTGCTGTTGATTTAGGTTACCAGGTTCAACTCTCAGTTCCTACTCAGTGTTTGATCTGCCTGAGTTAGTTTTGAACAAATTCACCTAAATAGCTGAACTGAGGCTAATTCTCTCTTCCCTGGTAAGATAGCAGACGCAATGTGTGATTTGATGACTGCCTTAAAAGAGAGACATTCCTCACTTGTTAAAAAATGCATTCTGCTCACTTCTTCCCTCTGTAACATATTCCAGTCAAGAGGCTCAACACCTCACCTTCACTGTCCATGTTGCTCTATACATAGTCAATCAGAATGTGTGAGAGTTAGACATAGACATAGAACAGTACAGCACAGTACAGGCCCTTCAGCCCTCGATGTTGTGCCGAGCATTGTCCGAAACCAAGATCAAGCTATCCCACTCCCTATCATTCTGGTGTGCTCCATGTGCTTATCCAATAACCGCTCGAAAGTTCCTAAAGTGTCCGACTCCACTATCACAGCAGGCAGTCCATTCCACACCCCAACCACTCTCTGAGTACAGAATCTACCTCGGACATCCCTTCTATATCTCCCCCCATGCACCTTATAGTTATGCCCCCTTGTAACAGCTACCTCCACCCGAGGAAATAGTCTCTGAACATCCACTCTATCTATCCCCCTCATCATCTTATAAACCTCTATTAAGTCGCCTCTCATCCTCCTCCGCTCTAAAGAGAAAAGCCCTAACTCCTGCAATCTTTCCTCATAAGACCTCCCCCCCAAACCAGGCAGCATCCTGGTAAATCTCCTTTGCACTCTTTCCAATGCTTCCACGTCCTTCCTATAGTGAAGTGACCAGAACTGCACACAATATTCCAAATGTGGTCTCACCAAGGTCCTGTACAGTTGTAGCATAACCTCACGGTTCTTAAACTCAAACCCCTTGTTAATAAACGCTAACACACTATAGGCCTTCTTTACTGCTCTATCCACTTGAGTGGCAACTTTCAGAGATCTGTGGATATGAACCCCCAGATCCCTCAGTTCCTCCACGTTCCTCAGAACCCTGCCGTTGACCCTGTAATCCTTATTCAAATTTGCCCTACCAAAATGAATCACCTCGCACTTATCAGGGTTAAATTCCATCTGCCATTTTTCGGCCCAGCTCTGCATCCTATCAATGTCTCTTTGCAGCTTACAACAGCCCTCCACCTCATCCACTACTCCACCAATCTTGGTGTCATCAGCAAATTTACTGATCCACCCTTCAGTCCCCTCCTCCAAGTCATTGATAAAAATCACAAACAGCAGAGGACCCAGCACCGACCCCTGTGGCACACCGCTGGTAACTGGTCTCCAGTCCGAAAATTTTCCATCCACCACCACCCTCTGCCTTCTATGAGATAGCCAGTTACTTATCCAATCGGCCAAATTTCCCTCTATCCCACAACTCCTTACTTTCTTCATGAGCCGACCATGGGGAACCTTATCAAACGCCTTACTAAAATCCATGTATACGACATCAACTGCTCTACCTTCATCTACACACTTAGTTACCTCCTCAAAGAATTCAATCAAATTTGTTAGGCAAGACCTACCCTTCACGAATCCGTGTTGACTATCCCTGATTAAGTTGCCTCTTTCCAAATGGTCATAAATCCTATCCCTCAGGACCTTTTCCATTATCTTAACAACCACCGAAGTGAGACTAACCGGCCTATAATTACCAGGGTCATTCCTATTTCCTTTCTTGAAGAGAGGAACAACATTCGCCACTCTCCAGTCCTCTGGCACCATCCCCGTGGACAGTGAGGACCCAAAGATCAAAGCCAAAGGCTCTGCAATCTCCTCCCTTGCCTCCCAAAGAATCCTAGGATATATCCCATCTGGCCCAGGGGACTTATCAACCCTCAGGTTCTTCAAAATTGCTAAAACATCTTCCCTCATAACATCTACCTCCTCCAGCCTATCCACCTTTATCACACTCTCATCCTTAAAAACATGGCCCCTCTCCTCGGTGAACACTGACGAAAAGTATTCATTCATCACCTCTCCTATCTCTTCTGACTCCATGCACAAGTTCCCACTACTGTCCTTGACCGGCCCTACCCTCACCCTGGTCATTCTTTTATTTCTCACATAAGAGTAAAAAGCCTTGGGGTTTTTCTTGATCCGACCCGCCAAGGACTTCTCATGCCCCCTCCTAGCTCTCCTAAGCTCTTTTTTTAGCTCATTCCTTGCTACCTTGTACCCCTCAATCGACCCAATTGAACCTTGTTTTCTCATCCTTACATACGCTTCCTTTTTCCTCTTGACTAGACATTCAACCTCTTTTGTGAACCATGGTTCTCTCACTCGGCCATTTCCTCCCTGCCTGACAGGGACATACCTATCAAGGACACGCAGTAATTGCTCCATGAAAAAGCTCCACTTTTCGTTTGTGCCTTTCCCTGATAGTTTCTGTTCCCATCTTATGCTCCCTAATTCTTGCCTAATCGCGTCATAATTACCCCTCCCCCAATTATAAACCCTGCCCTGCCGTATGGCCCTATCCCTCTCCATTGCAATAATGAAAGTCACCGAATTGTGGTCGCTATCTCCAAAGTGCTCTCCCACATACAAATCAAACACTTGGCCCGGTTCATTACCCAGTACCAAATCCAATGTGGCCCCACCTCTTGTCGGCCTATCCACATATTGGCCCAAAAATTAGTGAGGGAGCCTTCGTGCGAGGGTAAGGCTTCCCCGCGATCTCTCACTGCGCGCTGGCTTTTTCATTCCCAGCTCGCACGAACTTGATGTTCTGGACAGCAGCTGTGCAGGGCTTCCGTATCCCACAGGCGCAGTTAATTCGTGCGAGCTGTGGGATCACGTGACTCAGTTAGAGCCAATGGCAGCACACCATCTTTCATTCATAGCTTTCACAGCACGGCTGTGAAAGCTATGAATACTATACCCCCCCAAAAGAACAGCTAAACCTCAATTAAATTTAAAAAAAAACCATCACATTAATAAAATAAGTATAGTTAAATAAATTAACCACTTTAAACAAAAAATTAAATTTTTGAAAAAATTTAAAATCTTTTAAAAAGTTATAAAAATAAACTTACCTTTCTTTAAAGTCTCTAAAAAAGATATACCTGTTGAAAAAAATTCAAAATAATACTTAATTAACTACTTACCTTGTTAAAAGAGGGTCTTACGCCTCCTTTCTTTATGTGTAAAATGTTCCATGCTTACCTGAGAGTTCAAAGCACTAAGTGCACTGCGTGCGCGCAGCCTGTAGCGCGCACGCGGTTCACCTAGGAACCGCCCCCTTTTGAAATCACCAAGTGCCGGTTTTCAGCGCATGCGCAGTGCATGCAGAAAACCAGCAATTGGAGACAGAATACGCGAGAGTACACAGTGCGTACTCTCGCGTAGCGGCACTAATTTTTGGGCCATTGTGTCAGGAAACCCTCCTGCACACACTGTGCAAAAACTATCCCATCCGAACTGTTTGACCTATAAAGGTTCCAATCAATATTTGGAAAGTTGAAGTCACCCATGACAACTACTCTGTGACCTCCACACCTATTCATAATCTTCTTTGCAATTTCTTCCTCCACATCTCTATTACTATTTGGGGGCCTGTAGAAAACTCCTAACAACGTGACCGCTCCTTTCCTATTTCTAACTTCAGCCCATATTACCTCAGATGGCAGATCCCCCTCGAACTGCCTTTCTGCCGCTGTTAAACTATCCTTGATTAACAATGCTACTCCTCCACCTTTCTTACCACCTTCCCTACTCTTACTGAAACATCTATACCCCGGAACTTCCAACAACCATTCCTGTCCCTGTTCTAACCATGTCTCCGTAATGGCCACCACATCGTAGTCCCAAGTACCAATCCACGCTCCAAGTTCTCCTACCTTATTCCGGATGCTCCTTGCATTAAAGTAGACACACTTCAAGCCACCTTCCTGTCTGCCGGTACATTCCTGCGACCTTGATACCCTCCTCAGTACCTCCCTACACTCACCACTGGCTCCTGGACTACAGCCCTTTTTCCCATCCCCCTGACAAATTAGTTTAAACCCCCCCGAAGAGCCGTAGCAAATTTCCCTCCCAGGATATTGGTGCCCCTCTGGTTCAGGTGCAAACCGTCCTGTTTGTACAGGTCCCACCTTCCCCAGAATGCGCTCCAATTATCCACATAACTGAAACCCTCCCCCCTACACCATCCCTGCAGCCACGTGTTTATCTGCACTCTCTCCCTGTTCCTCAACTCGCTGGCACGTGGCACCGGCAACAAACCAGAAATTACAACATGGCTTATACTGGCTCTCAGCTTCCAACCTAGCTCCCTAAATTCCTGTTTTAAATCCCCGTCCCTTCTCCTACCTATGTCGTTGGTACCGACGTGTACCACGACTTGTGATTGTTCCCCCTCCCCCTTGAGGATTCTGAAAACACGGTCCGAGACGTCACGGACCCTGGCACCCGGGAGGCAACATACCATCCGTGAGTCTCTTTTGCTGCCACAGAACCTCCTATCTATCCCTCTGACTATTAAGTCCCCAATAACTATTGCTCTCCTGCTCTCCCCCCTTCCCTTCTGAGCCACAGGGACGGACCCAGCGCCGGAGATCCGGTCACCGCGGCTTACCTCCGGTAGGTCGTCCCCCTCAACAGTATCCAAAGCGTTATACCTGTTACTGAGGGGAACGACCACAGAGGATCCCCGCACCGACCGCCTCCTCCTAGCCCCTCTCACCGTCACCCATCTATCTTCATTCTTTGGAGTAATTACATCCCTGAAGCTTCTATCTATGACCTCCTCTGCCTCCCGAATGATCCGAAGTTCATCCAGCTCCAGCTCCAGTTCCCTAACACGGTTTTCGAGGAGCTGGAGATGGGTGCACTTCCCACAGGTGTAATCAGCAGGGACACCTACGGCGTCCCTCACCTCAAACATTCTGCAGGAGGAACATTTCACTGCCTCCCCTGCCATCCCCTCTAGCTAACTTGCGGATTAAACTAGAACAGATTTAAACCAATCCACTGTTTTGTCTATTCCGGGGCGGATCAGTTGTTGTCACCGAAGTGTGTGGGTGTGTCTGGTACAGTGGGTGTGACAGGCACTATGTCTGTGAGTGGGACAAATAAGATTTATCAGAGTAAAAGAGCGGGAACCGGCGCAGTTTAAAAGGAGCCCCGCAGAGTAAAAGAGTTCAGGGCCAATTTTAACACTGCCCACCCACGGAAACCTGGGAGGTGGACAATTAAAATAGTTACAGAGAATTACCCCCTCCGATCTCACTGCCTTCCCACAGGTTGCGACTTTAACCTGCTTTGTTGAGCAGGCAAGCGGGACACCCATTGGACGACAGTAGGGTTCTTCCCTAAATATGCAGGTTGGGCTCCGATGACATCATCAGGGCCTGACTGCAATTTTAACCCATGGCCCGAGTGTGGAAGCTGTTGTGGCTTCCCCGCCAGACCAATCTGGCAGCAAGAATATCCGAGGCCAAAAGAGGCCTCGTGTGGTCCCGCCCACCTGACTCCCATCAGGAAATAAAATCTAGGCTTTTGTCTCTAAAAACATAAGAACATAAGAAATAGGAGCAGCAGTAGGCCATTTGGCCCCTCGAGCCTGCTCTGCCATTCAATAAGATCATGGCTGATCTGATCTTGGCCTCAACTCCACTTTCCTGCCCGCTCCCCATAACCCTTGACTCCCTTATCATTCAAAAATCTGTCTATTTCCGCCTTGAATATATTCACTGACTCAGCCTTCACAGCTCTCTGGGGTAGAGAATTCCACAGATTCACGACTCTCTGAGAAAATAAATTCCTCCTCATCTCCGTTTTAAATGGGCGACCCCTTATTCTGAAACTATGCCCCCTAATTCTAGATTCCCCCACGAGGGGAAACATCCTCCCTGCATCTACCCTGTCAAGCCCCCTCAGAATCTTATATGTTTCAATAAGATCACCTCTCATTCTTCTAAACTCCAATGAGTATAGGCCCAACCTGCTCAACCATTCCTCATAAGACAACCCCTTCAACTCAGGAATTAACCTAGTGAACCTTCTCTGAACTGCCTCCAATGCAAGTATATCCTTCCTTAAATAAGGAGACCAAAACTGTACGCAGTACACCAGGTGTGGTCTCACCAACGCCCTGTACATTTGTAGCAAGACTTCCCTACTTTTATACTCCATCCCCCTTGCAATAAAGGCCAATATTCCATTAGCCTTCCTAATTACTTGCTGTACCTGCATGCTAAAATTTTGTGTTTCATGTACGAGGACACTCAGATCCCTCTGCACCGCAGCATTCTGTAGTCTTTCTCCATTTAAATAATAATTTGCTTTTTTATTCTTCCTACCAAAGTGGATAACCTCACATTTTCCCACATTATACTCCATCTGCCAAATTTTTGCCCACTCACTTAACCTCTCTATATCCCTTTGCAGACTCATTGTGTACTCCTCACAACTTGCTTTCCCACCTATCTTTGTATTGTCAGCAAATTTCGCAACAGTACACTCGGTCCCTTCATCCAAGTCATTAATATAGATTGTCTCTGACTTACCTGAGGGTAATATTGGATGAAAACCTCATTCTCTGTCACTCCCTCGTACACACATTAAGGCCTATCGAAGGTGACATTCTACAGGAGATAAAAATATGAAACAAAATGCTACATCTTGCATATGAGTTACATTCATGCAAAACAAAATTAATATTTTTAATTGCATCCTGCTACATTGTCATAAAATTAATGGATTTACAATGCATTTAAAGTTGAAACTAAGCAAAGCTGCTCAGGAAATGCATTACTGTAGGTCAAAAATGGCTTGTCAGAAATTGTAGTATAAAAGTCTGCTTCTTGGCAATATCTTTGCACATAATTATACTGTACATTCCAGCTTTTCCTTCAGGGAAATGGCAGTGTTTATTAGAACTTGGAGCAGCAGGCTTCACATATACTTGACTTTATACAACAACTCACTCACATATTATTTTTAATTATCGAAGAGTACAAAATAATTGTTCTTCTGAAATGTAAATATTAC
The DNA here is from genome assembly GCA_030390025.1 of Squalus acanthias. Classification (NCBI taxonomy): domain Eukaryota; kingdom Metazoa; phylum Chordata; class Chondrichthyes; order Squaliformes; family Squalidae; genus Squalus; species Squalus acanthias. The sequence continues at coordinate 63,110,832 of CM059437.1, forward strand.
ACAATAAAACATATTGAAAGAGGCCTGAAAAGAGTGCACACTCACACATGGGCAAGGCCAGAGCAGTGATCAGACACCGAGGCAAATAAGCAGAGCTGGGGTTCAACTCAGTATTTTCAGCTGTAGCGGTTTAAAGAAAACCCTTCCAATGCATTAATATTGGCCCGAAAATTAGACCTAATACGCGAGAGTACGCACTGTGTACTCTCGCGTTTTAGGTCTCCAATTGCCGGTTTTCAGCATGCACTGCGCATGCGCGGGAAACCGGCACTTCGTGAACTCAAAAGGGGGCGGTTCCTAAGTGAACCGCGTGCGCGCTACAGGCTGTGCGCACGCAGTGCACTTAGTGCTTTGAACGCGCAGGTAAGCATGGAAGATTTTACACATAAAGAAAGGAGGCGTAAGACACTCTTTAAACAAGGTAAGTAGTTAATTAAGTATTATTTTAAATTTTTTTCAACAGGTTTATCTTTTTTAGAGACTTTAAAGAAAGGTAAGTTTATTTTTATAACTTTTAAAAAGATTTTAAATTTTTTCAAAAATTTAAATTTTTGTTTAAAGTGGTTAATTTATTTAACTATAGTTATTTTATTAATGTGATGGATTTTTTTTAAATTTAGTTGAGGTTTAGCTGTTCTTTTGGGGGTAAGTTGTATTCATAGCTTTGATAGTTCTCCTGTCAAAACTATGAATGAAAGATGGTGTGCTGCCATTGGCTCTAACTGAATCACGTGATCCCACAGCTCGCACGAACTAACTGCGTCTGTGGGTCACGCAAGCACTGCACAGCTGCATGTGGGACTGGCCTTGAAACTAAAGTTCGTGTGAGCCCGGAGGGAAAAGGTAGGCGCGCAGTGAGATATCGCGGGGAAGCCTTACCCCCGCAGGAACGCTCTGTGTTTAATTTCTGGTCATGATGCGGAGATGCCGGTGTTGGACTGGGGTGGACAAAATTGAGAGGTCGCACAACACCAGGTTATAGTCCAACAGTTTTATTTTAAATCACAAGCTTTCGGAGTTACAACTCCTTCGTCGGGTGAAGTGAGGAGATACAGAATCGTCAAAGCATATATAGATACAGAATAATGCATGTGTAACTTACAATTGCAGACAACTAAATTCAATCATCCTGACTGTTTATCTGCCGAGGCGTGATAAAGTTAATCAGGTCAGCCAGGAAGGTACCACATCAAAGACATAGCAAGATACAACTGAGACAATGAAGTGGAGTCGCATGGGGTCTAACGTGTCAAAAGCTGCCGTCTGTATGTAAAACGATTAACTTTAAAATTTTTACTTTTTTACTGGGAATCACATCTGTGAACAAGCCAACGACGACTCGAGTCCGGATCACGTCATGTATGACGTGATCCTGACTCGAGTCGTCATTGGCTTGTTCACAGATGTGATTCCCAGTAAAAAAGTAAAAATTTTAAAGTTAATCGTTTTACATACAGACGGCAGCTTTTGACACGTTAGACCCCATGCGACTCCACTTCATTGTCTCAGTTGTATCTTGCTATGTCTTTGATGTGGTACCTTCCTGGCTGACCTGATTAACTTTATCACACCTCGGCAGATAAACAGTCAGGATGATTGAAGTTAGTTGTCTGCAATTGTAAGTTACACATGCATTGTTCTGTATCTATATATGCTTTGACGATTCTGTATCTCCTCACTTCACCCGACGAAGGAGTTGTAACTCCGAAAGCTTGTGATTTAAAATAAAACTGTTGGACTATAACCTGGTGTTGTGCGACCTCTCAATTTAATTTCCGGGCCATAGTGTTTACCTGTGGGCATTAAGGGCCCAAGCTTCATGGGTTGCGGAGGCCGTAAAGTGGTAATTTCTCCTGCAGGGTAGGGTAGGAATTTGGGGCATCTGCCCCATTTGATCTCCATCATAAATCCAGGAAGTACATTCAAGCGCTGGAGTCCGTGGAGAGAAGAGCCACAAGGCTGATCCCTAGTGTTCCAGGTTTGTGTTATGGCGAAAGACCGGAGAAACTGGAGCTTTTCAGGCATCTGAGAGTTGAGCTTAAGGAGTTTGATAAGATAGGAAAAAGCAAGGAAAGGTTAAATTCGGAAAGTTACTTCAAACTAAATTGTGAAAGTAAGTGAAGGAGACACAGGGTCAAACTTGTAAAAGGTAAATTTAGGACCGGCATCAGGAAGATCTTCTTCACACATGGAATGGACTTCCAGCTAGAGCAGTGGAGGCGAAACGCCTGTGATTATTTAGCAAACAATTGGATGGTGCAATGGGAAGATTTTAGGGTCATTCTGAATGGCTGAACTACGATGGGTCGAATGACCTTCCTAATCAATATCTCGTTATCTTGTGACAAAGCATGTTCTCACTAGGCAATTGCAAGACCTCAGTAGGAAACAAAATGGCGGCAGGGGTAGGGGGGATTTTAGCGTGTATCGGCCGGGCAGGTTGGGGGGTGCAGCAGATCGAACCCGCCTGACGTCACCAGTTTGACCACCAGGGCCTCAGTTGCATCTCGCCAGTCAGCTGCCCGCCCAAAACAGCCAATAAAAGAAGCGGCTGGCCAGTTTCGGTCAGGTCAAAATCGCGTGACCCGGAGGCCGCCCACCGGCAACAAGGTAATTCGCAGAGGGGAAAGCCGGCCTGTTTCACAGCTGGAAAGGGAGGGGAGCTTGGGACAGCAGAGGCTTTTCTGACCCCGTTAAGGACAGCTTTTGACTTACCTTAGAGGGCCTCCTCACCTTCCCTGTCACAGCGGGTGTCCCACTCAGTAGACCGTTAAAAATGCCATCAGGGTGGTAATGGCATCACATGACCCCCAATTGGCATGTACTAATGAGACGTTCACCTGCATTACGCAGGCAGCTCAGCCACCTAAAGGAAGGGCCCAGTTAGTGGCGGATGGGAATCGAGTGCGAGCAGGGCAGTAAGTCTTTGCATGGCTCTTTTAACTGTATACCTGCCCCATTCCTGCCAGGCAGGGTGTGTTAAAACTGCCCCCGTGATATCAGTTGAGTATAGAACACAACATTCCATGCCCCAGAATGCCTATACACTCGACCATGTGAGTTCCACCAGCTATCTTAAAAACTATTCATTTGATAAAAGGTTGCTGAAATTGGTAAAGACATTAGTTGTAACTTATGTAAGCACATGAATGTTTTAACACAGCATGTTGGAGCAACATCCCTCTGTCAGGGTGCTTTGAAGCTACACAGAGTAGAATTTCTAAATTTGCCGATGACACCAAACTTGGGGGTGTGGCAAACAGTGATAACGATACTAATCGACTGCAACAGGACATAGAAAGGCTAGCAGAATGGGCAGACAAGTGGCAGATGGAATTTAATGCAGAGAAGTGTGAGGTGATGCATTTTGGCAGAAGGAACAGGGAGAGGCAATATACACTTAATGGCACAGTTTTAAAGAGTGTGCAGAGACAGGACCTGGGAGTTAATGTGCATAGGTCCCTGAAGGTGGCAGGACATATTGAAAGAGTGGTTAACAAAGCATATGGGATCTTGGACTTCATAAATAGAGGTATTGAGTACAAAAATAGAGAAGTTATGCTGAACCTTTATAAAGCGCTGGTTAGGCCACAACTGGAGTATTGCATCCAGTTCTGGTCACCACACTTTAGGAAGGATGTGAAGGCCCTTGAGAGGGTGCAGAGGAGATTTACCAGAATGGTTCCGGGGATGGGGGATCTTAGTTACAAGGACAGGTTGGATAAGCTGGATTTGTTTTCATTAGAGCAAAGAAGGTTGAGGGGTGATCTGATAGAGGTGTACAAGATTATGACGGATTTGGATAGGGTAGACGGGGAAAGGCTGTTCCCACTAGTTGAAGGTACAAGGACTAGGGGACACAGATTTAAGGTTTTGGGCAAGAGATACAGGGGGATGTGAGGAAAAAAATTTTTACGCAGCAAGTGGTGGTGACCTGAAATTCGCTGCCAACGGAAGTGGTGGAAGCAGAGACACTCAATGTTTTCAAGGGGAGACTGGATGGGCACTTCAGGGAAAGAAACTTGCAGGGCTATGGGGATAGAGCGGGGGAATGGGACTGACTCGATTGCTCTACAGAGAGCCGGCACGGACTCGATGGGCCGAATGGCCTCCTTCTGTGCCATTATGTCTCTATGGGCTGGATTTTACTCACTGAGATGCATTGGGGGCGGGACTGCTGCCTTCTGGGTTCTAGTCCCGCCCCCAGCGACGTCCGACGCACAGACGCTATTTTCCCCTGATTGGCCTTCTTAAGCCCGTCCTGCGGATTTGCTGGACAATTAAGGGAAAGCCAATGTCAGATGATGTCAGTTGATGACGCTTCATCTGCCGGTTTTCTTAAAGGCACATGAACCATAAATTTTTGACAGATGATTTGACAGTGTTTGACAGCATTGAGGTGCTGTCAAACACTGACAGTCACTGTACACAGGTGAGCCCTTGTACCCAGGCTCTCCACTGACTCTCTCCTTAGGATGAAACAGATGGCAGCTGCAGGTGAAGGTACAGAAGCGATCTGTCACTTCCCCCAATGAGGTGAGGCCACACAAACACTTCAAAGCTTGTCACCTACAGAAAAATCTAAACACATTAAAAATGACTTTCCCAACATTTCCTTACCTTTGATACTCACCAGTGTCCCATTGCATCCTTCACACCACTTCTGCAGCTGTCATCTGTACACAAACATTACAGTAGACCCACCGCACACCTCATTTACCCTGGCAGGGTTCCCCGACATCGGGAAGCCCACAGCAGAAGTCTAAAAATTGGAAAAAGCCTCTTAACTGCCTGTTAACTATCTGTTAACAGGCAGTTAAGTGGCTATAATCCTCTTCCCGCCGCTAGGAGTCGGGTCCCTGCGCAAATCGGGAACCCGACTCCCGGGAAGATTGCTTGGAGGCGGGTTGGGAGCGGGTTCGGGACCCACTCCCATTCTTTTCGATTTTCCCAGCAGTCCTGCCTCCAAACCCGCCTCCTCAGGGCTGGTAAAATCCAGCCCATTGACTCTATGACATCCTTTAATTACTTCCTTTACCCCAATTTTCACCTTCCTCCCCTGAAGGCACTAACTTACAGTTCCACAGATGCCAGGTGCCCTCCAGCACCTACCCAAGGGGCCCTTCTTTATCTGTGAGTTGAGATAGTTGAGTGTCAGAAGATTATTCGATAATGGGAGGCAAGGGATATCAATCAATTATTTTAATTTTAATTCTGTTTGACTTTTGTTATTTTCTGTTCACATTACATCAATTTGTATTCTGTGGAGAATTAGAACAAGGAATCTTTGGGTTAGAGTGTCTTATGCTTTTAAACTGCTGGTCGATGACAGATCAGGAGCCCTCTCTTCAGTGACATCTTGAAGGTCAAATTCAGTGCATGTGTGAATTCTATTCCATTCCCAACTAAGTGTAAAGAATAGTAAACTGTACATTTATCAGCTTCTCCGCCATCCATTGTTCCCTGTTTTTTTTTGCTTTTAAACTGTTTCTCAGAGATATTCTGGTCATAGGTATTTTTGGATGGAATGGAATTCATGATGTTACTGAAGTGAATTTTGAAGACGGCACTGAGGAGGGGGCTTCACACAATCTATGTGTTCCCAAGCAATTTGAAAGTTTAAAAGCATAAGGCACAGGAGCTCAGAACAGGCTATATTGGACTGGGTACTGTGCAATGAGAAGGGACTAATTAGTAATCTTGTTGTACGGGGACCCTTGGGTCAGAGCGATCATAACATGATCGATTTCTCACTCGAAATGGAGAGCGAAGAAATTGACTCAGAGACTAAGGTCCTGAATTTAAACAAGGGGAATTATGATGCCATTAGACGGGAACTGAGTAGGTCTGATTGGACAACGTTCCTGGGAGGACTGGAGGTAGATAAACAATGGCAAGCATTTAAAGATAGAATGACAAAATTGCAAAAATTGTTTATACCAATCTGGCATAAAAGGAAATCTAAAAAGGTGACTCAACCGTGGATAACAGGGGAAATTAGAGACAGCATAAAATCCAAAGATAGGGCGTATAAAATAGCCAAAAAAAGCGCCAGAGCGGAAGATTGGGAACAGTTTAAGATAGAGCAAAGGAGGACAAAGGGCTTAATCAAGAGGGGCAAAATAGCTTACGAAAGCAAGCTGGCGGAAAATATAAAAACTAACTCCAAAAGCTTTTATAAGTATATCAAGAGGAAAAGACTGGTGAAAACCAAAGTTGGTCCATTGCAGTCAGATACGGGGGAATATATAACGGGAAATAAGGAAATGGCAGACCAACTAAATGCATACTTTGGGTCAGTCTTTACGAAGGAAGACACAAAAAACCTCCCTGGGATATCGGGAAAAATAGGGACATTGGCAAAGGAGGAACTGACGCAAATCAATATCTCTAAGGATATGGTGTTAAGGAAGCTAAAGGGATTGAAGGCGGACAAATCCCCAGGGCCTGATAACATGCATCCTAGGGTACTGAAGGAGGTGGCCCTAGAGATAGCGGATGCACTAAGTATGATTTTTCAGAATTCATTAGACTCGGGAACAGTGCCCATGGATTGGAGGGTAGCTAACGTTACCCCACTATTCAAAAAGGGGGGTAGGGAAAAAGCAGGTAATTACAGACCTGTAAGCCTTACATCAGTTGTGGGCAAAATGCTGGAGTCCATCATTAAGGATGAAATAGCGGAGCACTTAGCAAATGGGGACAGGATAGGACAGAGTCAACATGGATTTACAAAGGGTAAATCGTGCTTGACTAATCTATTGGAATTTTTTGAGGGAGTAACTGGTAAAATAGATGGGGGAGAGCCAGTAGATGTGGTGTACCTGGACTTCCAAAAGGCCTTCGACAAGGTCCCACATAAAAGATTAGCATGGAAAATTGAAGCTCATGGGATAAAGGGGAAAGTATTGACGTGGATAGAGAACTGGCTGTCAGATAGAAAACAGAGAGTTGGAATAAACGGCTCATTTTCTGAATGGCAGGCAGTAACAAGTGGGGTACCACAGGGATCTGTCCTGGGTCCCCAGCTGTTCACAATTTACATTAATGACCTGGATCAGGGAGTCGGATGCAGCATTTCCAAATTTGCAGACGACACTAAACTAGGAGGGGGGGTGGGCTCAGAGGAGGAGACCAGGAAGCTCCAGAGCGATTTGGACAGACTGGGTGATTGGGCGGATAAATGGCAGATGCACTATAATGTGGACAAGTGCGAAGTTATCCACCTTGGGTGCAGGAACGGGAGGGCAAATTATTATTTAAATGGCAATAAATTGGGAGAGGGGGAAGTACAGAGAGACCTGGGTGTTCTTGTACACCAGTCACTGAAGGCGAGCATGCAGGTGCAACAGGCGGTCAAGAAGGCAAACGGTATGCTGGCCTTCATAGCAAAAGGGTTGGAATACAGGAACAGGGATACCTTGCTGCAGCTGTACAGGGCACTGGTGAGACCACACCTCGAGTACTGTGTACAGTTTTGGTCGCCTCATCTGAGGAAAGATGTTCTTGCCATGGAGGGGGTGCAGCGGCGATTCACCAGGCTGATACCAGGAATGGCGGGATTGACCTATGAGGAGAGACTATGTAGTTTAGGGATGTACACACTGGAGTTTAGAAGATTGAGAGGGGACCTCATAGAAGTGTATAAAATTCTGACAGGTCTAGACAGACTAGATGCAGAAGGAATGTTTCCCTTGGCGGGTGAGAACAGAACTAGAGGACATAATTTAAGGATAAGGGCTAAACCATTTAGGACAGAAATGAGGGGGAATTTCTTCACTCAGAGGGTGGTGAACCTGTGGAACTCATTGCCACAGAGGGCAGTGTACGCCAGCTCATTAAATATATTTAAGAGGGAATTAGATATATTTCTACAGGCAAAAGGGGTTAAGGGTTACGGAGAGAAGGCGGGGACGGGATACTGAATTGGAGGATCAGCCATGATCTCATTAAATGGCGGAGCAGGCTCGAAGGGCCGGATGGCCTACTCCTGCTCCTATCTTCTATGTATCTATGTATGTAACAGCAGTGACTACATCTTCCTTCACAGGATTTGGGGTTATGTGAATCCCATTCAAAATTATCCCACTGAATTTTGAGCTGCAGGTGGGAAGCAATGATCAAGCTTCAACTAACAGCCAACTGTGTGTTGCTAAAGGCAGGTATGTGCGGCGGGTTTATCGTGGCAGGTGCACACAGGGATTATGAGGCTGCTTGCGAGGAGAGATCATTGGAGATCTTAATCAAGGTGGATTTTAGTCCATCCAAATAGTTTACAATCCCTGGAAACAGCATCAGAAAGCAGATAACATCAGTTATACAGCTCTTCAGCTGTCATTTTCCCAGATGCCATAATGTCAATGGCTACTTTCTGCACTAGTGCTGTACAATAGCTGTAGTTCAGTTCACTGCCACTTCAAAGTTCATGAATGCAGATTCAATTCTGGGAGTACTACTTACGCATGACATGCATATGGTGGAAATGATTTAGTTCCCATGGTTACTATTTACTACAAATGCTAAATCTTTATTTTCATTCATATTCGATCTTTTAAGATTGATTAAAAAAACTCCTACATCATTCTTGCTTCATGGTAATCTGGAATGCCAAAGCCCAGGCCTATTTTTATTATGGAATAAAATAGCAGCCCTTTAGCCCCATCAGAGAACAAAAGAGCAATTCTATACAAAGGAACTCAGTATCAGTGAGTGACAATGTTACCGGTCTGCTGGTCGAGTGCTTTGTAGAGGATTATGAATACTGTGGAAACACCGTTTGATGGGCTCAGGTGCGTTTTCAAGCTGTGGTCAGGATGGTTCGTGCAGAGCAGTAATATTTCATGGTGAGTCCTGCTGCTCAGGAGGAGTCCTGGTCCCGGGTACTGAAGGGCTCCAACCCATGCTTGTCAGTTAGTTAATGACCAAGCAAACTATCCTCTTTGCAGTAGAAAGTCAACAACAACCACCGCCACCACCATTTACAATAGGTGCGAAAATCCACACTGCCATTTGCAGTAATGCTGCTGATGGGACAGGACTTCCACCCGCTACTGACTCCACCGGAATTTGTTGGTCAGCTCACTTAATTATTGAATGGTGGGCCAAGAGTATAATCCCCATGTAACACGGTAGTGAATAGCTGGGAAGGGAGTAGCCAACTTACTGCTGCAGGATTTAAAAGTCTCTAGTAACCTAAGGTGGTGAAGGCACAGCAGGTAAGCGTTACGTTTTCTCCAAATTCCCCTTTTGCCAAATGTTCCTCCGCAGTGAATTCTTACCAAAGGATTCCTCTGTATTTTCTCAAGACTTCTTCATGGCTCCAACTTCACACACTGATGGCTCACATGGAAGGCCTCAGGCAAGTAGTGGCAGAAGGAGGCAAGCCCAGAATTTTACAGACTAGGTCTGTCAGAGCAGAGACCACCTGCTGGGCTCTCAGGGAAGGAGGCTACCACGATGAGTCTGTTTAGCTGTGTGGGGGAGGTGGCAGTGACACCGAGTCCCGTCTCTCTTACCACTAGGATAGCAGAACAGTGCTGCAAAATACTTAGGGGGAAAAATCGGGTTGCTTTGCGCCTCCTGTTAGCGCCCCCGGGAGGTTAGCGGTGGCGGTAGCGCCCCACGGCGCTGCTCCTCTGGCAATGACGTCATCGCCGTGCGCAGCGCCCCGGCCGCAAACTTCAGTTGCGGCCCTTGACCTATCGCCGGACGATATGTCCGACAGGATCAGGGGGCGTTTTTGCAGCCGCGCTGGCGCTACTTAAAGGGCAGGTGTCAGGTGGCCATTTTTTTGGCATAGCGCCGCGATATTCACTTGTAGCGCCCCAGGAAGGATGGGGAGCGCTTCCAGTGGCGACCCGCCTCCTGCTTGGGGTGCTACCACTGAATTTATGGCGCTGGGGCGCTAACTTTTTCAGGGCACTAAAAGTTGCGCCCCGGCAAAGTTCGCGCACCAAAGGGAGCGCCACTGAATTTTTCCCCTTTAATGACCAGATGAAGGCAGGCAAGGTAAGGGAACGGCCACCTTCACCTCTTCACTTGCGCATCATGGACTCATAAGGATCAGCGGGACCTATATATACATATGTGCGGATAATAGCATGTTGGCCTCGTGAAGCTGCTGCACTCTCGCTTTCTCCCTTCTGTTCACTTCCTGCTTCTCCATCAAGATTGCAAAAGAGGGAATTCCCATAGGGAAAGCCATGCTGCTAAATATTATCCTGTGCTTGGGGGAAGTCAAAAATGTGCGAGTGACCAAAGATCCCCTCACTCCAATAATTTGAAGTACAACTCAGTAGCCTCCACACCCCCTCCCACACATCCCCCCCCCCCACCCCCAAAAAAAAAGAATTAATTAATTCTGAAATATGCAGGCAGATTTGAGAAATAGATAAATTTTTTCCAGGCAATGAGCACTTTCAAATGGATCACTTCTGCTGAATGAGTCAGTTCATGAGAAGGATACACCTCATTTATCTGTATGTAAGTTACATTAATGGAAATGACATCTAATGGAGGCATAATTGCTGGGAATTCGGATGTGTTACGTCATGCATGTAATTTGCATGCACACACTGGTGAAGGGGCAAATGCAAAAGATGGCCCCTACCACCCAGAACATTTTTGGGTGACAGGAAGAAAAATGGGCACCATATTGATGGAAACGGGTCCCAGCCACCAATCCAACCCTCTCAATTTTGTCACCTTGGCACTATGCTCCGATCTCACCAAAATCAGCATGTATTTTGTGCCCCATAGTGCCTTTAAGGTACAGAAATGTCCCAAGGCACTTCACAAATAGATATAAAGAAACGGATGTTGAGCCAGGAAAGAAGAAAGCAGGGGAGGCAATTAAAAATTTATTCACAGAGATGAGTTTTGAAAATATTTTTAAAGGTGGAGAGATTTAGGGATGGAGTTACAGAGAGTAGGACCCAGGTGGCTGAAGGCTCTGTCATCAATGATGGGGCGAGGAAGGGGTTCCACAAATGGCCATAGTCAAAGTGATGGAGTGTGCAGGAGAGGATATAAGACTAGATGAGATTGCAAAGATAAGGTGGGGTAAGGTCATGGAGCGATTTATAGACAACAATGAAGTTTTAAGTTGAATGTAAGTTGAAGATCTCTTTGGGGTTGAATTGCCTCCAAAAGGGTATGTCTAGTGGGGGGAGATTGAAGCCGAGTCAATCCTCTGTGACAGAGTTGGTAATCTCATATCTAAGCCTGGCAGGTTCAGATACTCCAGGGCACTGCAAACCAGGCAGTCTTGCAGGATAGACCGATCATTTGGGACTGGGATTCTTCCCACTCACTTCCAGGTAACTTTGCAACTCAACACCCTAATGGGTTGGCTGGTTGTAGCCATACAATTGGTAGTAATCTTACCATTGCTGCATAGTTTTAGCATCGGCCTTGGCTCAGTGGTAGCACTCTCGCCTCGGAGTCAGAAGGTCATGGGTTCAAGTCATACTCCAGAAACTTGGGCACATAATCTTGGCTGACACTTCAGTGAAGTACTGAGGGGGTGCTGCACTGTCAGAGGTGCTATCTTTTGGGTGGAAGTAAAAGATCCCATGGTACTATTCAAAGAAGAGTAGGTGAGTTTTCCCGATGTCCTAGCCAACATTTATCCCTGAACCAACACCTAAAACAGATTATCTGGTCATTTCCTTTGTTGCTGTTTGTGGAAGCTTGCTGTGTGCAAATTGGCTGCCGCATTTCCTATATTACAACAATGACTACACTTCAAAAAGTATTTCATTGGCTGTAAAGCACTTTGCGACGTCCTGAGGTCATGAAAGATGCTATATAAATGCAAGTTCTTTCTTTCTTCTTTCTTCCTTTCTTTAGTTGATTAAACCAGCAGTGCCCCTATGCACACTTAAGATCTCTGGGCCTTGGCTCTTGTCAAACTGCACTTCTGTTCTCAGGACTTAGGTAAACAGGATGTGTCCTGACAAGGAGAGAACATGCACTCCAAATCAGGCAAAAGGGAACTCTATGTGTTTGGATTACTCAGTAGTTTGGCTTGGAGATGCTAAAGCATGATGATGGTTTCCATATATGTTCAATACTTGGCTGACCAAAAACATGAACACGGTATCAGTTACTTTTGGAGAATCATGACTAAGTCTATGCATGGGTGAATAATAATTGTCACCTTGGGCCATAAAAGGTCACAAGACAGGTGGGGTGTGTTCCCAAGAGACACATTAATTCTTTGTCTATATTTTCTTATCTCAGAGCAGATACCCGTGACCACTGAAAGATGCTGAAAAGAGAAACAGCACGAAATACCTTTTGATTAAAACATTAAAAATCTGCCAGGAACAACAACAACAACAACTTCTATTTATATAGCACCTATAACATAGTAAAACGTCCTAAGGCACTTCACAGGAGTATTAGAAGACAAAAAAGTTTCACACCGAGCCACATAAGGAGTAATTAGGGCAGATGACCAAAAGCTTGGTCAAAGAGGTAGGTTTTAAGAAGCGGCTTAAAGGAGGAAAGCGAGGTAGAGAGGCGGAGAGGTTTAGGCAGGGAATTCCAGAGCTTAGGGCCTAGGCAACAGAAGGCACGGCCACCAATGGCTGAGCGATTATAATCAGGGATGCTCAAGAGGGCAGAATTAGAGGAGCGCAGATATCTCGGGGGGTGGGGGGGTTGTGGGGCTGGAGGAGATTACAGAGATAGGGAGGGGCAAGGCCATGGAGGGATTTGAAAACAAGGATGAGAATTTTGAAATCGAGGCGTTGCTTAACCGGGAGCCAATGTAGGTCAGTGAACACAGGGGTGATGGGCGAACGGGACTTGGTGAGAGTTAGGACACGGGCAGCCGAGTTTTGGATGACCTCAAGTTTACGTAGGGTAGAACGTGGGAGGCCAGCCAGGGGTGCATTGGAATAGTCAAGTCTAGAAGTAACAAAGGCATGGATGAGGGTTTCAGCAGCAGATGAGCTGAGGTAAGGGTGGAGATGGGCGATGTTAGGGAAGTGGAAATAGGCGGTCTTTGTTATGCCACAGAACCTTTCAAAAAGTATTGAAAAGGGAAGGGGCAGACTGGACAGAATAATCTAATGCAAGCTTCATTTTAAAAAGAAAGAAATTACAAATTGGGAAAAAGAAGGTTTAGGTGCATGATCCATGTGTGACCAGAATTCATGTTTTCATGAAAAGCTGCATTTTTACTTAAATCTTATTCAATCTTTGGTTTGACACTCACCCTGGCACTCACTTTTGATGTTTTGATGCACCTAAGTAAATTAGAAATATCCGAAACAGGCTTTCCTCAAAACCTTCATCATGAAATGAAATCTCAGACTTGGGAACATGACACTGTGTTAAGTCACCAGTCATCTAAGCTGTTAGCTCAGTAGCCTTGACTATTGCCATTTTTTTATTAACTTCTTTGAACCAAGAGATGTTCTGTGTTGCAGTGTGTGTTCCTGTGCTAACATATTCAAACTGAGTTCTGTTCTCAAGGGTGTAAAGTAAGTTTTATTTTTGCTCCCCCTTCTGTGGTTCTATATTAAGACATACGTTTTTAAACTAAAAGCTTTCAGCAATCTTGAAAGCAAAACTCATTGGGCTGGATTTTGAATGACCCGTGGAGTCGGGTTTGGAGGTGTGTGGGGGGTTAAATTTGTGGGGTCGGGGGTCCCGACCCCATCCCGACTCCACGCAATTTTGACAAAAATCAGTCGCGGGGTTCCCGACTCCGTCCCGCCTCCAAGAGGTCATTAAAGCCCTTAACAAGCCCTAAATTGGCTCTGTAATGCCATTTTGAAACGTTTTAGCTAGTTTAACCCTTTTCCGACGTGAAGTACGCCTGGTGTGAAACACTCCAGTGAAACCTGGCGGGAGCACAAGTGGATAGCTGACTATCAGCTGCAGGTCCACTATTACAATGGAGATGTGATGAAGGTAGTAGTAGTATTAGGTCTGATGCTGCTGAATTGACTGTATGGCCTTTGCTGTGAGAGGACTTGGATGGATGCAAAAAAATTCATAATCATATTCATTCTCTCTCTCTCTCTCTCTCATATATTCATCCAGGTCACTCACAGCAAAAGCCAGGCAGGTCCTCTCTCACCATCAGCCAGGCAGTCTCTAAGACCAGACAGTCAGCAATGATGACATCATCAGAGGCGACTTTCAGAGTGAAACCACTAATTAGTTCATCGTTTCCCACATGCTGGTACTCAATTGCCCAATTAAGTGAAAATTGCATCATTCATCCACATTAATCTGGAGTCGGGGGGGGAACACGAAATGCGGATGACACGACCCCAACCCGACCCCAAGACAAAATCCAGCCCAATTAGTTTAAGATAAACACCTTTCAAGATAAACACCTTTCAAGACTATCAAAGTAGAATGTTTTACATTTAAATGCTTAATAAAATATACCTAGGACATTCATCCGTCATGTGTGCAAGATCAATACTGATGCAAGAAAGGCAGCATTTTATAAACGGGTTTTAAAGCTTTATTTGTATTGGGAAGATTTCTCCTTTTCAGGGAGAGAGATGCATTGAAGTCAGGTAGCGAGAAAGTCCTATAAAATCTCAGAGGAGGTAAAGATTTCCTATCAGAAGAGACAACTTACGAGAGTAAAAGTGGTTGATATATTCACAGGAGCATATTGATATAATCAATCTATTCATCTTCTACCTAAGAATAAACTCAGTAGATGGGAGTCCCTCAATGGTTGTCTAATGGCAATGAATCTGAGGGACGTTTCGGCAATCCTGGCCAAGTAAAACTACCAGGATCAAGTGATGAACTGGCATCATCGGATATGGCAAGGCCAGCCCATGAACCTCATTTAAACACGCTCCCTGCACAGCTTGAGCTTTGCACAAGATGACGGGGGCTACACAGAATATCAGAGCATTCAGTCCTTAAAGGGCAGCCATCAATGACCCTCTGTATTTTGTGAAATGCACCAGTGCGATAGCATTGAGATGTCATGTCGTGCTTAGCAATGGAAAAGGAGATATAAGTGTTGGCTATGCTGACTGACGCACCAGTCACCTGTATGATGCAGGTGTGCGCAGCACATTACCTGATATTGCAATGGGAGACAGGAATGAGCCACGGATATAATTGAGGAGTGGCGACTGTGCGGACTGCTGGCAGTGCTACCTTATCTTGTACGTTGACTGCAGGTGTCCTTGCTGCAGATAGTAAAGCTCTGCACTGCTGACCTGGAGCAAGCTGAGACAGTTGTCCTTGGTCTTAAGCAGGTTAAGTATGCCAAGATCTTTAACATAGTAAAACGTCCCAAGGCGCTTCACAGGAGCGTTATCAGACAAGCATCATTTGACACCGAGCCACATAAGGAGACATTAGACAGGTGATCAAAAGCTTGGTCATAGAGGTAGGTTTTAAGAAGTGTCTTAAAGGAGAAGAGAGAGGTAGAGAGGCAGAGAGGTTTAGGGAGGGAATTCCAGAGCTTAGGGCCTAGGCAGCTGGAGGCACGGCCGCCAATGGAGGGGCGAAGGAAATTGGGGGATACTCCAGAGGCCAGAATTGGAGCAATCCAGAGTTCTCGGAGGGTTATAGGGCTGGAGGAGGTTACAGAGATCGGGAGGGGCGAGGCCATGGAGGGATTTGAACATAAATCCTTCATATGCCTCCATTCATCTTGTACAACCTCAACCATGACATACTGTATTTCAGACACTTTGAAAATGAACTTAAGGATGAAAAAAACCCTATAATTTCAGAAAAATAAATATTAATATAAAATTCAAAAATATGGAAAAAATTAAAAATATTCTAAAAAAAAGTACAATAAAAATGTTTTAAAGACTATTTAAAATAACTTTTGCCTATGGAGCTTCCCTTGCTCCCATTCCAAACTGTCACACACATGTGCTCCTCCAGGCACCAAAAGGAAAGTCACGGCCTCCCCTTACCCCTTGGCTTCCCTCCTTCCTTTCCACAGGACCCTCCTGAAACACCTGCCCCACCACTCACCTGCAGGGCAATGGGCGGCCAAGGGTGCAGACAGCCACTCTGTGTCCTCTTCCTACCCGTGGACCAGTGGCATTTAAATGAGGCCCAGTGGTTAAAATACCCCAGGCTTGAAACTTAGGCCAGCGAGTGCATTTTACTCTCACCCTCCCCCCTGCCCGCTCCAGGTTAAATTCAACCCCATTGTCTGACCTACTTACTATGCTGTAATTATAGACCAAAATGCTCCAGCGGTTACTTTATTCGGATCCATCTCTATGCATACATGTTAATCTGTCCACATTTCTTTCTTATTTTTCTCTTTTATTTCTGTCTCCATTTCTAAATAAAATGGACACTAATGGCTGCAGAATAAACTCAGCATTCGCTGTTAACAGTAATCTTACTCAATACGGCTCAATTAGCCATCCTGGCTTAAAGGTCAAGGGAAGTGTCTGTATGGCAGAGTAAGCAATCAATTAAATTAAATCACACTCCCTACTTATGCTTCTACCCTAGAGCATTATAAAGGAAGCACTACTTCTAGTGGATAAGGTGGAATATTTTACTCTATTTGATAAATATTGCTGTATTAATCTACTACAAGCAAATTCAGCAATATGCGGTATTATGGTAGAGTATATACTGAAGAATTGGGCATCAAACTACATTACTGTAATCTTACCATCCAGGTACTTGTCACGTGATACTATCTCACTTTATTTACTTTCATTACAATGTTTGAATGACCTGATTGGTTTTCAACACAGTGCAGTACCTCCAAATATCTTCATGAATTGAAAGTCACCCATGCACACTCCCTGCAGTAAAAGCACAAGCAGTTACATTGGAAAATCCATTGCATCAGTAGCATTTTGCACAAACCTATCAAAAGGAAGACAGCAATGTACTGCATGGTGGTGCACTGCATTGGAACTTCAACGTGGAAGACTATAGAGTGGTATAGTGTCAGCTGTGGCTCAGTGGGTAGCACTCTCTAGGTGGGAGGGCTAGGAGTAAGCAGGTGCTGCTGGTTGCCTGTTTACTGCAGGGAGTTGGAGTGAGCTTGTAAAAAGTTGGTGGTGGGTTTGGTTTTTGGGTTGAGGTTTTAAGGCCTTTTTGGCCCATAAACAGCAGCCAGATGGTTGCTGAGGGGCCTGGAATGCCGGGCCCCTCAGAGGACAGTGTTCCCAAGATGAATTTAATCAGGGGAGAAACTATGGTTGGAAGGGAGAGAAAAAGGCCCAAAGATTTGGGCCGGGATCCTAGGAGGTTTGGAAAAGGAAACACGGTGGTGGTTCAGTGCGAGGATAAGGAGATACGAGCTTGGGATATTATCCAAGCGGTACATGAGGACTGGAGCGAGGGAAGCTGCTTTGCCTGCCGACCAGAGCCAAATGTTGGGTTCGAGGTGACGGTCAGTGGCCGAGAGGAGGTGGAAAGACTTTTACTCAGTTTGAAGGTTGGTGATAAGTTCTTGGAGGTATCTCTGCTATATTCGGAAGAGGTGGTGGTCTCATTCTTAAACTTGCCGGTTTATATTGAGGACGATGTGCTAATCAAAAAGTTGGAGTCGTGGGACATTAAAATTTGCTCGGCAATAAAGAGGAGATACTATCCAGGAACACGGGTAGCAGATGGAACCCGTTACGTAAAGGTGCGGTTCCCAGAGGGGGTGAAGTCATTACCGTACAGCATGAAATTCGAGACAATGGAAGGAGTGCAGTACTTCCGAGTACTGCATGATAACCAAGTGAAGGTTTGTTATTATTGTCTTGGACACGACCATCTTGTAATAAACTGTCCAGACTTGTACTGTTATAATTGCGGCGAGTCTGGACACATCGCTCGGAGCTGCAAGGCGGAGAGCAGTGGGTTGTGTCACAAAGGCCCCACCTGCTGTGAGTGTGAGGCAGAAGGAAGCTCTATAAGTGACGAGGAGATGGGAGAAAGAGCAGGAGGTGTGAGTGGAACGGCCGGAGGAGCGGAGCAGTCGGAGGACACAGCTGGTGAATTGAAGGAGAAAAGAGCGCAGGAAGAGGCAGAAAATTGCGGAGCAGAGAACAGGATGGAGATGGTGGAAAACACACCAAGTACAGTGGAAAAGAACAAAGACAGCAGAGGGCAGCACGGGTTGAGGGCAGAGTCGAGCCATAATACAGTTCAGCTCTCCCTAAAGAATCTGGTGTCCGCGGGGAGAGAGGAGGCGGGAGCAGGGTGCGTGGTAAATGTAAGTACTCCAAAGAAAGATGGTGAGTCGGACATCTCGGTGAGCAGGCGAGGACAAGACAAGGAGAGGGTGCAAGAGGCAGGAGCCTTAAAGGGGCAGCAGGATGGGAGCGGCGAGACAAAGACGCCAGAAGGGAGCAATATAGGAGCACCATTGTCCCAGAGAGAAGGATCAGGGAGCAAGGGTCAGCGGTGGAGATGAGGTCGAAGGGAGCGGCACTGTTGGAGAAACCGCGATAGCAGGAAGACTCTCTATGGGAGATGATGTATCTGATGGGGAGCAGGATTATGTATCTGACGGGGAGCAGGAACAGAAGGTTACAGAAGAGCTCGAGAGTGAGGAATTAGAGGGGGACAGAGACATGCAAGTGGAGGGTGGGGTGGCATCATGTGAAAAGGGAAAGGTTAGTGAGGGGCAGAAGGAGGAGGAAGGGGCAGCTCCTTGGCCCGAACTTAATGCAAGGAAGAGGCTGAAACAGCAGGGAAGGTTCAAACAGGAGGTGAAAAAGAGCTGGAGGCTGCAGGAAAAAGCAACAGCTGGCTGAAAAGTTGGGAAGGGCCAGAGATTAAATGATGGGGAGATTATCAGGCATACTTCCCTTATTCAGAGCCATGATTACATTGGTCTCGATTGAGGGGTGAGAAGAAATTGCAGCAGTTGTTGCAGTATTTTAAAGGCACTGACTTGTTGTGTCTGCAAGAAACCTTTTGGGATAAGGATATCCTAGAAAGAGTTCGGAAGGTTTGGAAGGGAGAGGTGTTTGCAAGTTGTGCAAACAATAACCATAGAGGGGTGGCTGTTTTGGTGAGTCCGTCCATAAAAGAGAACGTTGCCTTGGTGGACAAGGACACTGAGGGGAGATTTTTACGGCTAATGGTAAAAATGGAGGAATTTAATTGCGATCTCTTTAGTATCTATGCACTGAACGACCATTGCAAGCGTTGCGAGTTTTTTCGGGGGTTATTCACTGAAGTGGCAGAGGAGGAAAACCCTTGTATAGTGGGGAATTTTAATATTTTTATGTCGGATGGAC
Organism: Squalus acanthias; assembly: GCA_030390025.1. NCBI lineage: Eukaryota > Metazoa > Chordata > Chondrichthyes > Squaliformes > Squalidae > Squalus > Squalus acanthias. The sequence goes on from CM059437.1 coordinate 63,130,058, forward strand.
ATTTCAGCCCAGATGACCTTTAAGGATGATAACTCCAGAGGGATGATTGTAAAAATGATGGCAAATTTAAATTTGAGAGACTTATGAGGGACCGGAACCCCATAAAAAGGGAGTTCTCCAGAACAGCTTGGGTGGGTGATGTTTTAAAACAGAGCCGAATAGATTTTGTGTTAATGCGGGAAGGGTTAAGTTCTGAGGTGATGGAGGCTTATTATAAAATAGTATTTTTTAGTGACCACTCGGCTTTGGTTCTTAGAATTAGGAACAGCAGAGTTAAGATCGGTTCAGGGGTGTGGATTTTAAACAATCAATACATGAAAGAAATTGCTTATAAAGAAGGGATTTTAAATATAATAATGTTTGGAAGGAACCTTTGTTCTTGAAAGAAAGAAGAGTTTGGTGGGACAATTTCAAATATGAGGTAAAAGTTTTTTCGGTACATTATGGGAAAAAGAGAGCAGGCAGCTAACCGGCGTCAAGAAGAAAATATAAACAAAAGGCTTACGGATGTCTGTAAAGCAGTTGACAGAGGGGATAAGGGAGCTGAGACTAAGTTCCGGGTGTTAAAGGAAGAGTGGGAATTATTGCAAGCTGAAAAATGCAAGGGGGCTATTCTCCGTGCAAAGGCTAAAGATGCATTGGAGGGCGAAAGATGCACTAAATATTTTCTAGAGCAAGAGAAGCTGCGACAGAGATTATCATTAATTGGAGAGTTGAAGGTTGGGGAGAAGATCATTCATGAAAGTGGGGAGATTTTAGAGGCGGCGAGCAGCTTTTATCAAGAGTTATATACAAAAGAAGACATTTCCAATTTGGTGATGGAGAAGGCTAGTGCTTTTATTGAAGAGGGTTTAAAGGAGGATGAGAGAAGCATGTCTGACAAAGAAATAGGATTAGCGGAAATAAAAGTAGCAATAAGTTGAATGAAGGGGGGGAAAGCCCAGGGTCCGATGGACTAAGTGCAGAATTTTATAAAGAATTTTTTGAGATTTTAAGTCCATTGCTCTTGGAAGTTTTTAAGGAAATTAAAATTGAGGGAAGCCTGGCCCCATCTATGAGGAGAGGTGTCATAAGCTTAGCTTATAAAAATAAAGGGGATAGAAGGGATTTGAAGAATTGGAGGCCCATCACATTATTAAATGTGGATTATAAGATCTTGGCGAGGGTTACAACAAATCGTATGAAGGAGATGTTGCCGCAGATAGTTTTGCCCTCTCAGTCCTGTGGAGTCATAGGCCGGGACATCGCAGACTCTGTGGTTTCAATCCGAGATGTGATAGAGCTCATGGAAGAGAGTGGGAGGGAGGCTTATGTGTTAAAGATAGATCAAGAGAAAGCCTTTGATAGGGTCTCTCATGAGTTTTTATTGAAGGTTTTGGAAACATTTGGTTTCGGGGAAAATTTCATTGAGTGGATAAGGATTTTTTATTCAAACATATTTAGCTGTGTTAAATGTAATGGTTTTTTATCCAAGTATTTTCCGATACAGAGGTCAGTGAAACAGGGTTGTCCCTGTCCCCATTGTTGTACACATTGGTAGCAGAACCATTAGGTTACATGAGGCGAAAGAAACAAGGTGTAGTTGGGATTGCGGTTCCCAGTTCCGGGCTGGTGTCGGTGATACACCAATAAGCAGATGACACAACTTTAACATTGAGAAATGGGGAGTCAGTGAGGAAAGCTTTGGATGTAGTGGAGGAATATTGTAGAGCTTCAGGAGCCAGAGTGAATTATGGTAAGTCCCAATGCCTGGTTGCAGGAAGGGGTAGGGGGGAATGGTTGGAGGAAAGTCCCTGTAAGGTGGTGGAGGTTTTGGAAGTTCTGGGGGTGCATATGGGGTACAAGAAAGACAGGGATGAAGTGGATCGATTAAATTGGGAACCAAAGGTTATGAAAATTAAAAAGATTTTGGGAAGATGGGAAAGAAGGTGGTTGAAAGTGCAAGGAAGAGCGACAGTGGTGTCCGCTCTCCTGCTATCTAAGCTATGGTATTTATTGATGGTGGAGGATGTAGGGGGTGGTGTGTGGGGGTCAGGTTCACCTCTGACTCAGTGAGCAGTTCGAATCACTCCCACGCCCCTGGTTCTAGACCTTGGACTTATTTGGGGGTTGTGAACAAAGATGCAGTAGACAACAGGTTTTGAGGAAAGAGTTTTGACTTTTATTAAAGAAAAGGTAACAAACTTAAAACACACTTAATGCTTAAACACAGGTTGGGGAACACACGGTACAGGCGAGGTAGAATTTCAATATACAAAACCCTTATCCCTCCCAATCCCACTGCATAGCTAGGTTTAATTCCAGAGGATCAGGGATAATGCTCACAAATGACAGTTCTTGACAGTTGAGAGTTAGGGTTTAGAGTCTTTTGAGTAAAAGGTTTCGTAAGGCCCTTGTTGCCGTGAGGTGTCCGATGGTCACTGAGGCGGTCGCTCTGGTCTCTTGAACTGCTGGCCGCCTTTGTTGTACTTCTTTCTGTTGAACTCTGCCTCTGTTTAAACTGTCTTCTTCCGAGCTGTGGAACTGCCTTCTTGCAGAACTGTGGAACTCCTTGCTGCTTCTTCCTTGCTTCTCCTGAACTCTGTAACTCCAGCCCTGACTTCTGCTGAAAACAGGCTTTTCGATTGAACTGCAGAACTGCCTTCTGTTGAACTTACATAGAAACATAGAAACATAGAATCTAGGAGCAGGAGTAGGCCATTTGGCCCGTCGAGCCTGCTCCACCATTCAATACGATCATGGCTGATCATCCAAATCCAGTACCCTGTCCCTGCTTTAATCCCCACAGTACACATATCCCACCCTACCCCCGTAACCCCACGTATTTAATTCCCCCTAACATATCCCATCCTATCCCCATAACCCCACATATTTAATCCCCCCCTAACACTAAGGGTCAATTTATCATAGCCAAATCAACCTAACCCGCACATTTTTGGACTGTGGGAGGAAACCGGAGCACCCGGAGGAAACCCACGCAGACACGGGGAGAATGTGCAAACTCCACACAGACAGTCACCCGAGGTCAGATTCGAACCCAGGTCCCTGGCGCTGTGAGGCACCAGTGCTAACCACTATGCCTCTATAACTTGAACTGTTGTTACTGTTTGATGAGCCTTCAATTATACTAAATTGAAGTGGCCTTATCTACCCCAAATCAAATCCCGGTCATTGTAAGACCTTGTTAACAGTAACGACTTTACTAGCGTGTTAACTGGTTTTGTAAATGTGTGAAGTGGTTTCCTGATAGCTCCATCCTGTCGATCTGTTGTTTAATCGGAGTTTGAATTGTCCTCATGTTTTGGGTTTCTTGACTGGGCCTAGGACTTCTATCTTTATGCATGTCTTTAATGGGTTCTGTAATCGGTTTGATAGGACCTGTTGTTTTGGGTGGGACTGTCTCCTCCTAGGGTCTATTGTCAAAATGTTAATGCTTGCTGGGGCTTGAGTGAGGTCATCCCGATTCCCCAGACAATGCAATTTAACTGCAGTACCCAAAACTGCTTTTGCAGAGGTCAAACCCAACTTCCTTCACTGCCTTTTCTCCCTTCACAGGCCCAGACATGCTTTTAAAATGCCAAAACTTGGTTTTTGGTCTTACAGTCTCTTAGGTTAGGCCCAAATGCATTTTTATCACTCTGAGGTAGTTCCGAAGTCCTTTTTTCCTTAGGTTTTGGGGATCTGCAAATTTTGGAAACCTTACATTCCCCCCTTCGATACTTTAACTCACTACAGTATCGTTGTGGATGGACAAAATTCCTGATCCCCAAAGACCCAACCTTCCCCTGTATTACCTAAACTAAAACCCAAAAACATACATTCCCAAACACTTACTTCAATAAACCAAGAAAAAAACCCATTTTACGCCAGTCCTACTAGCATCATTTGTTCATTTACTGGTGTTATGTCCGCAGTTAAATGATTTTAAGTACTATGTTCGACAGTTGTGTGAAGTTTTTTTGCTGGGTGGGGACCGAAGAGCGAGAATGGGAATCCCGTGGGACTCAATTTTGAGATGGGGATTGGAGGAGAGTCTGCCCGAGTCTAGCGGAGCAGCAATTCATTTAATGTTCAGTTTGGCTAGATTCATGATTGTGCAAAGAAGGAATGCTTTGTTTTTTAAGGGGAGGAGAATCAATCTAAAAGACTATTTTAAATATAAGCTAAAAGATCATTATAAGGCTCTGTGGATGTTTTATTCAGAAAGGAGTTGAAAGATAGTATTTTACAATCAATTTTTAAAGTACAATCGATTAATATATGTTACGGGAGACAAATTAAACTTCAGGTTTTGATGTTAATATGTGGTGGAGGAATGGCTGTGCAGAGCGGCAGAATTGATTTGTATGATACAATGGAATGATTACGATGTTGTAAATGTTCTTAATGTTCAATAAAGAATGTAGTAATTAAAAAAAAGTTAGTAGCACACTCGCCTCTGAGTCAGAAGGTTGTGGGTTCAAGTCCCACTCCAGGGATTTGCGCACATAAAGCTAGGCTGACACTCCAGTGCAGTGCTGAGGGAGTGCTGCACTGTCGTCTTTCGGATGAGATGTTAAACCGAGACCCCGTCTACTCTCTCAGGTGGACTTAAAAGATCCTATGGCACTATTTCGAAGAAGAGCAGGGGAGTTATCCCAAGTGTCCTGGCCAATATTTTTCCCTCAACCAACATAACAAAAACAGATTATCTGGTCATTTTTCACATTGCTGTTTGTGGGAGCTTGCTGTGTGCAAATTGGCTGCCGTGTTTCCCACATTACAACAGTGGCTACACTTCAAAAGTACTTAATTGGCTGTAAAGCGCTTTGAGACGTCCGGTGGTCGTGAAAGGCGCTATATAAGTTTTTCTTTTTAAGGTGCAGATTTACACCTGCGATCCTCCGCACATGGGGCGGATAACTCAACCCCAGCACAGAGGTACGAGGACAGCTGCTCTTCAGGCAGTGAGTGCCCCTTTGCCTCATCGTGCTGACCTTGCACTACGATGCAAAGTAACCTCAATATAATAAACATTCGACCCGCCCAGTGCTCAGTCCATGAGCACCAGAGAGTCAGGGGCCATATTATCGGGCACCAATAGCTCTTAAAGGGCTTCTGGCCACCCTTGGCACTGTTCTCCAATTGATGGGGGAACATTGCTGGAAGCAGGCAATGGGGAGCTTTGGTCCATTTAGTGGCATAGCTTTGGAGGTCCTGCTGCAGGAGGCTCTGCAGAGAAAGTTGGTTCTTTATGGAGGTAAGGGCCACCCTGCAGTAAAGAACGGTCATGATGCGGAGATGCCGGTGTTGGACTGGGGTGGACAAAATTGAGAGGTCGCACAACACCAGGTTATAGTCCAACAGTTTTATTTGAAATCACAAGCTTTCGGAGCTATCGATTTGCTCCTTCCTCAGGTGAAGTAAATTAGATACAGAATCTCCAAAGCATATATAGATGGAAAACAAAGAATGTGTACTTTACAATTGCAGACCAATAAATTAAATCATCCTGACTATCTGCCGAGGTGTGATAAAGTTAATTAAGTCAGCCAGGAAGGTACCACATCAAAGACATAGCAAGATACAACTGAGACAATGAGGTGTAGTCGCAGGGGTTCTAACGTGTCAAAAGCTGCCGTCTGTATGTAAAACGAAAAGCTTTAACATTTTTTTACTTTTTTACTGGGAAAATTTTTACTTTTTTTACTGGGAATCACATCTGTGAACAAGCTAACGACGACTCGAGTCCGGATCACGTCATGTATCGTGACATAAACCCAAGATCCCGATTGAGACCGTCTTCATGAGTGCGGAACTTGGCTATCAGTTTCTGCTCGATGATTTTGCGTTGTCGTGTGTTTCTAAGGTTGCCTTGGAGAACGCTTACCCGCAGATCCGAGGCTGAATGTCCTTGACTGCTGAAGTGTTCCCCGACTGGGAGGTAACAATCCTGCCTGGCGATTGTTGCGCGGTGCTCGTTCATACGTTGTCTCAGTGTCTGCATGGTCTCGCCGATGTACCATGCCGCGGTGCATTCTTTCCTGCAACGTATGAGGTAGACAACGTTGGCCGAGTCACATGAGTATGTACCATGTACCTGGTGGGTAGTGTCCTCACGTGTGATGGTGGTATCTGTGTTGATGATCTGGCATGTCTTGCAGAGTTTGCCATGGCAGGGTTGTGTGGTGTCGTGGTCGCTGTTATCCTGAAAGCTGGGTAATTTGCTGCGAACGATGGTACTTCTGAGGTTAGGCGGCTGTTTGAAGGCAAGTAGTGGAGGCGTGGGGATGGCCTTAGCGAGGTGTTTGTCGTCATCGATGACATGTTGAAGGCTGCGAAGAACATGGCGTAGTTTCTCCGCTCCGGGGAAGTACTGGACGACGTAGGGTACCCTGTTGGTTGTGTCCCGTGTTTGCCTTCTGAGGAGGTCTATGCGATTTTTCGCTGTGGCCCGTCGGAACTGTCGATCGATGAGTCGAGCGTCATATCCCGTTCTTACGAGGGCGTTTTTCAGCGTCCGTAGGTGTCAGAACAGCATGGGTGGAGGTGACAGAGTTAGTGAATGCTGTCTTATCTGTGGCCTGAACCTGGGAGCAACTAAAGAAGGAATTTGCTTGGCCACGCAGGGTTGCCAAGGTAATGCAATGTTGCCTTACAATGCATCTGAACGGCACTTCACTCTAAATTTGTTGCGCCATCACAGAGGGAGAATTCAGTGCACTTTGCTAATTATTCATCTTTCTAAATGCACTATCTTGCTCATGCTGGTCACTGGGTAATGTTTCCATATTAATACGTTGACAGTGTGGCAAGCAACATGCACCAGGTATCTGAATGCTACATGCCAGAAGGTGGCTGGTGGTATGGGCACTTGAGTGGCACAAATCTTCTGTTATTCCCCTTTCTCTTATATGTCCTTTGTTGCAAGAGGAGAGTATGTGGCAAAAATGAAACACTTTTGTCTGGTTCTGGCTTGGTGGCTGTCCCTTTAAATCCAGTCACAAGAGAGAGGGTGATTTTCAATTTGGGCATATATCGGGCAGGCTGTGGGTGGGGTGTCCGCTCCTGCTGCCTGATGCAGTCGACAGGAGGCCTGATCAATTTCTATGGTCAGGTGTTCATTTATAAATTCAATGGGTGAGCAGCCAGCACTAATTGTGCCCCTTAGAGGCAGCTGACCACTTGGGAGGACAGAGAATTTGATAGGGCAGCCACTTCTTAAAAGGGGGTGCACTTTTCAATGGAGGTGGAAAGGGAATTTCTGAAACAGAAGGCAGCTTGACATTGTCCAGGCCACCACCCACCCACCCCCCCACCCCCCACCTCCCGCCAAGCTCTCTGTTGTAGCCGTAGAGCAAGAAGAAACAGGAAGGAGGCGCTCATCCTTTTTTACAGGTGATTGGTGTCCCATCAAATTATATGGAGGAGGTGGTGGTGGCCGACGGGGAGGAAGCAGCAATGGGGGACAGAGGAGCTGTGGTAGCGGCCTGATTCTTTTAATGTGACGTCGAGAGGAGCAAGAGGGCTCCTCTTGGCTCCACATTCAAGAAATTACATTTTAAAAACTTACTTTGTTGGTTGTGGCCTAACAGGCAGTCCCTTTTAGGACCGCTTGTTAGGCCACAATTAGGCCTGATTACCTGAGCGCAGCCACCGCCTGCTGCCTCAGGTCAAATCAATCTTGCGGTGGGAGTTTCAAACAGGGAGTCGGCCCCTTATTTGCACACGCAAAGGGCTTAATGCCTGTTTCAGGCAGGGGCACTGCATGCGATTTTTTGGCCTTTACTATTATGGCAGGCGGCGCAATTCTGGCTTGTGAATGTGTGCTTCCTGTTGCCATATTGGAGGCTTAGGAGACTGTATAGCACCTGAAAAACAGCCATTGCATGGCTGAATTGCTAGGTCACTGACTGGAACCTAGAAGCGTCTAAATATTGAGAAACATAGGGGGAGAAATTGGACACCTTTGCGCCTCCCGTTATTGCCTCTGGGAGGCGATAATGGGGCGCTAACCACTTACCACCCGGGCGTGGCGACAATATCGCCTCCCGCTAAATTGGGCGGGAGGTTTGCGGTGGCGGTATGGCATTGCGCTCCGATCTCCTTCGCCCGGAGATCGTGACGTCATCGCTGTGCGCATCGCCCCGGTAGTGCCCCAGACCCAAACTTCGGTTTCGCCCCCTGCAGCATCGCCGGGTGACAACACCGACGGCTGCCGGAGGCATTCAGCGGGAGGCCGGGCACTTTGGGGGCGATACTTAAAGGCGAGGTGGCTGAGGTAGGGAAAACAATAATCAAATTCTCGTTTTCTGTTTTTTTTTTTTTTCCTTTTTTCCCCAGCGATTGATCGGCCCGGCACTCTGCTGCAGTGCATCGGGCTGATCGGGCCGGATCGCAGCTGCTGTCGGGGACCAGGTAAGTCACTTTCCATTGCAGAGCCTGCAGCGATGGCCCTTCCCTTTAAGGGAGAGAAGGGGCCTTCCAACGTGGCAGTGCTGCACGGCCCTGGTACGCAAAACCGAATTTTTTAAAAGTTGAGAAACATTAGCGCCTGCCGCTAATTTTTTCAACCTTTAAAAGTTAGTGTTCCAAACGGGGCTATAATGAATTTCTCCCCCATAGGCTTTAATCCTCAAAATCATCTATGGTTTTGTGCAATTAGTTTAGTTATGCCACCCTGGTGGTGTCCTGTACCAGGCTTTGATTCTTCACCCAAGTCTCTCCATTAACAAAAATCAAAATCAATTTTGTTTAAATCAAGAATTGTTCATTTTAATTATGTTATGCCTGTATGTATATTAAAGTATATGCATACATCCAGTTCTGAAACATAAGTGTAATAAAGATATAAACATCTCAAATGACTAATGTTCCTTAGTTCGTGCAACAGCAAACTGGTACAAACCAGCTGGTCCATTAAAGTTGCAGCTCTCCTTACACGATGAACAGAAAGATGCAACTCTTCGCCAGCTCTATCAACCTCTCCTCTGCTGTAGTATGGCATCAGGTACCACCAGGGTACCTGCACCATTTCTACCTGGGTTAGCTTACAAGGAAGAAGGAGGAAAAAAGTTTCTGGGGCAGGTTTATGATTTGATCCATCTGATAAAATGATCAGAGTACTTGGGGAATATCAATGAGGAATTGTACAGGAAAAGTTTTCAGTGAGCAAATTAGCTTGTGATCCCACCAATAGACTGAAAATTGCATTCTTCACCTTGAGATCCAAAGAGATGTGTTTGACATAACATATTCCGATACAATGGACTTGCTTGGAGTCATCCAATTTGCAATGAAGGTCACTCCAGTCATCATCTAGAGTGTAATGAATCTACTATAGTCTACTATCCAAGCAGGTCTTCAGTGCCTTTAGGGTTCAATCCAAGCTGATTTGTAAGCTGTGTATATGGGCTTGAGCACCTTAGGGGCTCAGTCCAAACTAAATTTCCTTAATTGAAAAGTCATGTTGCTGCCAAAGTCAGGACAGCTCTGCTCTGTTCCCTGCTTGTGACTCAGAACAATGCTCAAAGAATTGCCAATTCCACTAATGCGTCTTGTCAATCATCTCCTGACAGTATTACAAAGGCTTTGCTGGAGGGAGTTCTTCCACTCAGCTGGAGCCCACCAGTTCTTTAAGAATATGTGGGAGTGCCTGCAGTCGTTGAGCCTAACATGGCAACATCCATCTCTGACTGAGAACATTTTGATAATCCAATTCACACCACTAAACAAAAGAGAGAGGCACCAAAAAACTAGTTAGCAAATATATGGATGCTGCAAAAATAATGATTAGATTTTTGTTGTTATATGATAGTGTTGCTCTCTGGCTTTTTATTTCTATTTTTAGTCAAACACTTATATAATCATCACTAGATAGTGGCCTACTCCAAAAATACAACTTTCGAAATTTGAAGGAGACAAGAGAATGGATGGTCAGGGAGATATTCAAAGTTTTTTTTTAAAGTACACTAAATCTAGACAAATCAAAAATAATTAATCTGACAACACTTTAATAATGAAGTGCCCTTTTTACCAAAATGATTAATGTAAACATCACAATGCTCAATGAATCTAGTAGCCCTTTATAGCCCGTGTTATATCTCCCAACTTTTTATAGAGGGTGCTGAGCAATTATGGGAGGAGTATCAATGCTGTCAAACATTACAGTTAATATTTTTCATACACACCCTTCTCTCCTTTTTCTAGCTACAGACTGATGGGAAATGGATTTATGAAGCAACATTCTCCACATAGAAAGAAAGACTTATATTTATATAGCACCTTTCATATCCACCGGACATCTCAAGGTGTTTTACAGCCAATGAAGTACTATTTGGAGTGTAGTTACTGTGGTAACCGCAGCAGCCAATTCGCACACAGCAAGCTCCCACAAACAGCAATGACCAGATAATCTGTTTTTATGTGTTGATTAAGGGATAAATATTGGCCAGGACACCAGGGATAACTCCCTGCTTTTCTTCAAAATAGTGCTATGGGATCTCTTATGTCCACCTGAGAGAGCGGACAGGGCCTCGGTTTAACGTCTCATCTGAAAGACGGCACCTCAGACAGTACAGCACTCCCTCAGCACAGCACAAGAGTGTCAGCCTAGCTTTATGTGCTCAAGTCCTGGCGTGGGACTATGAACCCACAACCTTCTGGCTCAGAGGTGAGGGTGCTACTAACTGAGCCATAGCTGACACATGGTGAATTCCTCACCTGAAATCAACTTTAATGGGGATGTAAATAATAGGCTTAATATTGGAGATGTTAGGCACTGTATGAAAGGAAACGTGGGGAAAATTAAATAACCACTTAAAAAAATTATAAAATATATTGTATAACATTTACGTACATCTTTCAAAACTTTCTCTCTCCTGAGATCACCTCTGTAGCCACTCTCTCTCCAGACACTTTGGAGAATCTTAAAGAATGTGGATAAAAGTGGCCATTTTCACAGCACCCTTGGTGGCTGCCATCGTTTTATGTTTGACATTATTGCTCTCAATCAATTCACGGGGAATTTTAGTTGGCTTCACACAATTCCAGGGGGTAGAAATTAATCTGAGCCGCTTTTCAGGCCCAGGCTCAGCACTGCGTGAGCGGCGCACGTCCAAGCAACGAGGCCTGAGGCTGGCCTGAAACTGGGCATCATCTAAATACTCTGGACAAGCTGCAGGCCACTGCCACACCTCCACCTGCAGCTCGCCCTTCTGGCTGATTGAATTTTATTTTTATTCGGCCTCTGTTAACTACCTGACGGTCATGGGGGTTTCATTGTAATGTGCTGCATTCCCCACTTCTAGAATGGGCATTCCTTTGAAAATCCTCTTGCTCTTCGAGAGCTGGATGACAGAGAGGATTTGCAGAGGGATTCAGAGGGATGTCAGCCTGTATCTGAGGCGGATAGCATAGACCCACCTTTACCCAGGTAAATTGGTCCATGGATCCTGCTGGACCTTGTTGGGCATGTTGCAGGAGACTCGCTGAGGAAGGCAGCTCTCAAGGTGAATCAGGTAGTCCCAGCGAAGTGATCTGGAGAGGTTGAAATTTGCAGGAGCATATGCACAGCAGAGCATAACCTGCATACCAACCGAGGTGCCAGTAAGTTCCTGTGCATCATGCAGCTAGGTTAATCTGAAATTACTTGAGGTGATCAGGGGCAAGAACTTCAAGTGTTCCTTTCAGTAGTGCCTGTGTACTGAGGCAAGGCTTAGAAATCAGCATTGCATCTTAAAGGTGTGCCTCCTGAGGTATAGGTATGCATGCAATGCAAAGAATGAACTGTAATACCGCGTGAAGGTTTGGCATGGGTGAGGAGAATGTGTGGAACAGGCAACATTTTTCTACAAGCATTCTTTCAGCTGTCCATGAGATATACGGTAGCGTTGGGTGCTGTTTCCTTGCCAGAGTCCGTTGAGTGCCACCTTCTTCTCCATCTAATCCCAGGTACTGCAGGTAGAATAGACAGCGTTGAGTCTTCTTGCCACCTCCGGCCAAGATCGGCACCCGGGGAGTGAGCTCTGAAGTGCCAAATTGGGTAATCCTGCTCGCATTCCATTCGTGCAGCTACGTGTCCATTTAGCTAACTCTGAAACAAGGGAGAAAGTGCTACACCACTCGTTCACTTGCCTAAATTCATTTAGCAGTAGATGCTAGCTCAATTAATAATTTTAAATCTGAGATCGATAGATTTTTGCTAGACCAGGGTATAAAGGGATATGGAGTCAAGGCAGGTGGATCGAGTTAGGATACAGATCAGCCATGATCTTCATATAGATTGGGCAAATTAAATTGGCAAGGGTAGTCTGGAGGACGAGTTCACAGAATACATTCGAGACAGTTTCCTAGAACAATATGTCATCGAACCAACCAGGGAACAGGCTATTTTAGATCTAGTTTTGTGTAATGAGACAGGGTTAATTAGTAATCTCATAGTAAAGGATCCTCTAGGGAAGAGTGATCATGTTTGAGGGTGACATGCTTAAGTCCGAAACTAGAGTCTTAAACTTAAATAAAGTCAATTACATAGGTATGAGGGGCGAGTTGGCTAAGGTAGATTGGGAAACTAGATTAAAAGGTATGATGGTAGATAAGCAGTGGAAAACATTTGAAGAAATATTCCAATATTTTCAACGAATATACATTCCATTGAGAAATAAAAATCCACGGGAAAAGTGATCCAACCATGGCTAACTAAAGAAGTTAAGGATAGTATTAGATTAAAAGAAGAGGCTTATAATGTTGCGAAGAATAGTAGTAAGCCTGATGATTGGGAGAGCTTTAGAAACCAGCAAAGGATGACCAAAAAATTGATTAAAAGCGAGAAAATGGAATATGAGAGTAAATTAGCAAGAAATATAAGAACAGATTGTAAGAGCTTCTACAAGTATGTAAAAAGGAAGAGATTAGCAAAAGCAAGCATCGATCCCTTAGAGGCTGAGACAGGAGAACTTATATTGGGGAACAAGGAAATGGCAGTGACCTTAAATAAATATTTTGTATTTGTCTTCACAGTAGAAGACACAAAATGTATAACAAAAATAATGGGGAACCAAGGGGCTAATGAGAGTGAGGAACTTAAAGTAATTAATATCAGTAGAGAAAAAGTACTTGGGAAACTAATGGGACTAAAAGCTGACAAATCCCATAGGGTTCTAAAAGAGGTGGCCGCAGAGATAGTGGATGCTTTGGTTGTGATCTTCCAAAATTCCCTAGATTCTGGAAATGTCCCAATAGATTGGAAGGTAGCTAATGTAACCCTGCTATTCCAGAAAGGGGGGAGAGATAAAACAGGGAACTACAGGCCAGTTAGCCTGACATCAGTCAATGGGAAAATGCTGGAATCCATTATTATGGAAGTGGTAACAGGGCATTTAGAAAATCATAATATGATTAGGCAGAGTCAACATGGTTTTATGAAAGGGAAATTGTGTTTGACAAATGTATTAGAGTTTTTTGTGGATGTAACTAGCAGGGTAGAGAACCAGTGGATGTAGTATATTTGAATTTCCAAAAGGCATTCTATAAGGTGCCACATAAAAGGTTGTTACACAAGATAAGAGCTCATGGGATTGGAGGTAATGTATTGGCATGGATAGAGGATTGGTTAATGGACAGCAAGCAAAGAGTTGGGATAAGCAGGTCATTTTCAGATTGGCAGGCTGTAACTAGTGGGGTGCCGCAAGGATCAGTGCTTGGGCCACAGCTATTTACAATCTCTATTAATGACTTAGATGAAGGGACAGAGTGTAATGTATCCAAGTTTGCGGACGATACAAAGCTCGGTGGGACAGTAAGCTGTGAGGACACAAAGAGCCTGCAAAGGGATATAGACAGGTTAAGTGAGTGGGCAATAAGGTGGCAGATGGAGTATAATGTGGGAAAATGTGAGGTTATTCACTTCGGTAGGAAGAAAAGAAAAACAGAATATTTTTTAAAAGGTGAGAAACTATTGCATGTTGGTGTTCAAAGAGATTTAGGTGTCCTCGTACAGGAAACATAGAGAGTTAGGTACAGCAAGCAATTAGGAAGGTAAATGGCATGTTGGCCTTTAGTACAAAGGGGTTAGAGTACAAGAGCAAGGAAGTCTTGCTACAATTGTACAGGGCTTTGGTGAGACCACACCTGGAGTAGTGTGTATAGTTTTGGTCTCCTTATCTAAGGAAGGATATACTTGCCTTAGAGGCGGTTCAAGGAAGGTTCACTAGACTAATCCCTGGGATGAGAGAGTTGTCCAATGAGGAGAGATTGAGTAGATTAGGCCTATATTCTTTGGAATTTAGAAGAATGAGAGGAGATCTCATTGAAACATAGAAGATTCTGAGGGGGTTTGACAGGGTAGATGCTGCGAGATTGTTTTCCATGGCTGGAGAGTCCAGAACTAGGGGACATAGTCTCAGGATAAGGGGTCGGCCTTTTAAGATTGAGACAAGAGGAATTTCTTCACTCAGGGTTGTGGATCTTTGGAATTCTCTACCCCAAAGGGCTGTGGATGCTCAGCCTTTGAGTATAGATCGAGATCGATAGATTTTTGGACTCTAGGGGAATCAAGGGATATGGGGATAGGGCGGGAAAGTGGTGTTGAGGTCATAGATCAGCCATGATCTTATTGAATGGCAGAGCAGGCTCGAGGGGTCGTATGGCCTACTCCTGCTCCTAATTCTTATGTTCTTATCTCATTGAATGATGGAACAGGTTCGAGGGGCTGAATGGCCTACTCCTGTTCCTATGTTCCTACAGAATCACACTGGTTTTCCTTTCACTTCATTTATGCTCGACACATCTCCATCTCCGCACTAACCTTGGTCAAGGCTGACAAATATGTGAAATTGATTTTGAAGCTTGATCAAGCTGAAATAAATCCTTGTCCCCATATGCAAGCACTTATCTTTAATTGCACACATCCCTTTAATTTGAACTTAGATGGCCACAAAAGCCACTTGCCTCATTGGGCTGGCTCCCTGCTTAAAGGAAAAGCTGCATTGGCAGCTATACCCAATTATTCAAATGAGCTGGAGTGGAGATTTGGGGTAGTGTTACTGCTGCACTCAGCCAGTTTGTGGCAGCAATGCAACACCAAAAGTAAATTGCTCTGGGATCATGATTTCAGCCCGATAGCTGTTTAGAAATGGCTCCATATCACAGTAATGACTGTCATCAAAATCCACATTTGTGAAGAGCTGTTTCGTTTCTTCTTCACTGATTCAATCTTATTTGTTAAAAGTACCACAAATGGCTATTATCCTTCATACCACAAATTACATTGAACAGACCTAGGCCTAGAAATTCCATTGTGCAACGCCCATTTTTCTTATCCAGCACCTGGCCGGAATTGCGCCACCGGCCATATTAGGTAAGGACAAACAAGAGGCGCCCTGTTATCCACACCTCAAGCAGGTGTTAGGCTATTTGCATATTCAAATAAGGGGCCTAACGCCTATTTGAGGCCCCCTCTCCAAGATTGGTTTACCCTGAGGCAACCTTCCGACCCCACATTTAAAGAATGCGGGCCGCTCCCTTCGCCACTACTGTCCCCGTCAATCACCGGCACTACCACTCCTCCCAGCCCAAGGCCCAATCTCAACCCCCCAGCCCGATCTCTAACCCCCTGCCCAAGGCCCAATCTCTACCCCCCAGCCTGATCTCTAGTTCCCCCATCCTGATCTCTAGCACCCCCCCCCCCCCCCCCCCCAGCCCGTGATCTATCTTCCCCAGGCACTGATCCCTGATCAGCGAGCATATCACGACTCATCTTCACGACGTTCTCACCCTCCCAGCACATGGCAACAAAGTCCCCTAGCGTCACAACGGCTCAATCTTTGTTCCCTCTTTGCCGGTAGGATCTTAGTGAATCACCGGCTTGATGTTAATGAGGTCCAAGGCCCAATATCAGGAGTGCTTCAGCCTCACCATTCAGGCACAGTGAATCGCTGCACCAATCCACACGCAAAGTACATAGGAGTCTGAATGTTATGACAGTCACAGTATAAAAGTGAGTTTGAATGGCAACATGACTGAGTAGATTTAGACAATTTCACTAGTAAATGATTGTGAGGGTAAAAGCTTGAAATCCTTCCTGTCTAAACACAGTTGAATTGCCAGTGCATATTCTTAATCTGTCGACATCAGGGATATGTCGGTAGCACATTGGTGCAGATTGTTGGAGCATCAATGCACAACATTCTTGTGAGAGAGATATGGAGGGGCTTCCAGCCACAGATACACCAAGATAGAGAGAGAGAAAAAAAGCTCATGCTGAATGTTTCTATTTCCCCTGGCGTGTCTGCCTCTCCCTTGCCCCATCTACCTATCCGTCTGATTTTCCCTCTATGTCTTACATTTTCCTTGTGTCTGGACATTTCTATTCTTTTCTCTTTCAACTGATTTCAGTTATGTTCCATGTAAAGTGTAAGTCTACTTGGTGTTGGACCTGCAAAGCATTGCACTTATCTAGGTTAAATACCATTTGCCAGAGTTTGGCCCAAACCCCAGCATATCTAAATCTGTGTGCAGCAATTTGTTTTCCTCCACAGTCCTAACATTTGCACAAATTTTTGTATCATTCCAAACTTACAGACCATTCGCCCCATACCTATATCTGTGTCATTTCTGAAGATAGTAAAAAGCAATGGCCCTAACACCGATCCCCATGCAACACCACTAGTGACCGGCCTCCAAGCAGATCCACATTTGTTAATAACCTGTTTCTATCTACGGGAATGCAGTCAATACTTAATCCATTGCAGCAACTTCCCACTGATTCCGCAAAATTCTGTCTTGTAGAGTAATCTATTGTGAGGAGCCTTATCAAAGGCTTTCTGAAAATCCAAGTAGACAGTGTTACATCTTCAAACAATTCTAGAAAATTGGTAAGACACGGCCATCTTTTCCAGAAGCCATGTTGAGTGTCACTGATGACTCCTCTATCCAGAGCATCTCATAGAAACATAGAAACATAGAAGATAGGAGCAGGAGTAGGCCATTCGGCCCCTCGAGCCTGCTCCGCCATTCGATGAGATCATGGCTGATCATCTAAACTCCGTACCCTGTACCTGCCTTCTCCCCATATCCCTTGATACCTTTAGCTTTAAGAAATATATCTAACTCATCCTTGAATATATTTAATGACCTCGCCTCAACTACCTTCTGTGGTAGAGAATTCCACAGGTTCACCACTCTCTGGGTGAAGAAATTCTTCCTCATTTCTGTCCTAAATGGTTTACCCGTTATCCGTAGATTATGACCCCTGGTTCTGGACTCTCCGACCATCGGGAACATTCTTCCTGCATCTAGTTTGTCCAGACCTGTCAGAATTTTATATGTTTCGATGAGATCCCCTCTCATTCTTCTATACTCCAGTGAGTATAAGCCCAATCGACTTATGATCTTATGATCCCTTCAAGCATTTTACCTATAACTGATGTCAGACCTATAGTTCCTATGGTCCATGTGATCTCCTGGACTGGTTTTGATTGCCTGAGGGGGTCACAGAGAAATTTTACAGGGTATTTTTTTCCTTATTGGACTCTGCTGGGAGATTACTTGGCTGCAGGGAAGGGGAGGAGGTGTCTAGTCATGATGCTCCAGCCATTGAGAGTGGGGCAGGCTTAATGGACCAGCTGGTCTGTTCTTGCCCATCAATGTTCGTATGTTCCCTGGATCTGACTAAATGAAGCTCAAATTCAAATTGAACTAAATAATGTTGAAATTTAAGACTGGATGTTATGATTAAAAACTTTGTGACTTGAGGCTTTTTCCACAAGTTTACCTCTTAATCACATGTTTAATTAGCTGTTAATAGCTCTGGCAAGAAACATAACCAATAATCAACAGCACGTGAAAGAAATCCCAAACTGGTGGTAATGATGCCTCCGACATTTACTGCAAAAGAAAACAGTACAACTGGTGCAGAATCAACTAAAGTACTAATGGCTTAAGATCTAAGGGTATACTTTCTATCATTTGCTAAGGTTAGTCAACAATTTGACATGATTATAAACTGGGTTTCTCACACTGAGTTATTCACTTACACAAGCAAGTAAAAGAAAATATACCACGAATCTCCAATTTCAGGATCTAGTTATAATAGCAAACATGCAATAATTTTCAACGTTAATAAAGCCAGAATTTCCTCCATTAACTATGAATGTAGGAGAAATTCCACCCCAATTCAGATTTAAGTAGGTCTCTGACAGCCCATTTATACTCACAGTTTTCCTGTCAAGTGTCAGCTTGGCTCATTTTGTATCACTTTTCTCTCTGAGACAGATGATTGTGGGTTTACGTCCCATTACAAATCCTGAACGCATGAACTAGTTGGACTGTCTACTGCAGTACACTGGGAGTGCTGTCTTGCCAGAAGTGTTGTCCTTCAGATGCGATGTTAGTCTGAGACCATCATAGCACAGCTCAGTTGGATTTTAAGGACCCCGTGCATTCATTTTCCTAGTCTTTTGACCAACATTACTGAAAACATTAATTCACCTCATTGCTATATTCAAAAATAGCTGTCTTGTTTATCCACTTAACAGTCACTGCATTTCAAAGTAACTCTTTGCAGTTAAAGTGCATTGAGAAGTCTCGGAGAGGTGGGTTATAACAATAAATAAGCCTTTTTTCTCTTTCCACAGCACTTCTGAATTTGGCAAATAAAGTGGTGCTCCTCCCTTAGGAGGTAAAACAGACTGCAAAACAGAAGGTTTCAACCTACACTTCTCACGCCACTGCTCTCCAGACAGCAGTAAAATCACTAAAATGAAAGCAAAATACTGCGGATGCTGTAAGTCTGAAATAAAACAGAAAATGCTGGAAAACACTCAGCTGGTCAGGCAGTATCTGTGGAGAGAGAAACAGAGTTAACGTTTCAGGTCGATGACCCTTCATCTTGCCATTGGAGAAGCTGGTTGGGTTCAAGTGCTCCCACCCATCTCCATGCAAGAGCTGCAAGTGATCCTGGTATCACTGGCGTTGCTGGGACCTCCACTGTGGAAGGTAATGGAGTCAAGCAACTTTAAAACACCACATGCATTGATGTTTTAAAGCAGATGTAGCTGCGTTGGAATCAACCAAAACAATTAAAACAAAATAGTTTGCTTACATAATGACAGTTACTGCACTCCAAATAGTAATCCATTGTTTGAAGCATTTTGAGACATTCCAGTGATGGGAGAAAGCATATATATATATATATATATATCATGATTTTTTTAATTCTATCTAAATGCCAGCATTAAAAAGCTTTGCTTTGGTGCTGGTGTAATTCATCAAAGTTTGTTGAAGAAATCACTGTTTTCCAACTGTAAGCATCCTTGGCACATGAAATGATATAACATCAGAAAATAATTTTCCAACTCTTCCCTGGAGATTTAGGCTTTTTAACTTATTCCATCTGAACATTTATAAAACTGCACAGAAATTAACTCAGCAGATTACTGCCACAGCCATTACTTGACAAGAAGATAAGGTGATAAATTAAACTCCTGGAACATTGGAGTAGCTGAGAAGAAAATGTAACTCCTGTTTTTTTTTAATTTTGCAGTTTATTACTTTACTTTAAACCATAATTCCCCACCAGGCATTCTGACTAATAAGCTGATGTAATGTGGAGATGTCCAGCTTCCAATAATTGTGTTTATTCACCATGAAACGAAAATCATTGGGTCTCCAGTATTCAAAGTTAGAATAACACAACTTACACTAACATTATAAATGTAAAAGTAATAAACCTTTCTGGCGCATTGAAAAAAATCAAAATGTCCTTTATCTGACTGGAATGTTATAGAGGTCCCAGTCAAACATCTCACCTCCAGGGTTACTGCAACCTAGCTTCCCAGTTGCTGCCTAAGCTTGCTGTTGCCAAGATGATCAGAAACATTCAGGATTGAACATCATACTGTACACAGACACAGCGTGACAGTGGTGCTAAGATCAAATACAGTTTTTGTTTGTATTACTGGTATTTGGGCTATCTGTTTTTCGAACCCGAACCTAATTCAGCTCCACAACCTTACTCTTCAGAAGGTAATTGTGGTACAGAGTTGAATTACAGATTTCAAAAATTATATTTCTTTCTCATTTTTGGGTGACTAAATGATTCATTCATTTGTTTGTGTTTATTTCACCTACCTCTCTGGACCATTACGGCCACAGCATTAGTGTCAGTGAATCCTAACAAATACATTGGGCCAGATTATGTTTTGAGCAACCAGCGAATGGGGCTAGCTGTTCGTTAGACTTGAACTTTCCTATAGACTTTTTATAGGCTTTTGCATTGGAAGTTCCTGTCAGCCAACCATTCAAAAACAGCAGTGCCCTCTACAGGGCATCTGGGACCTGTATGAACAGGGCAAGCAACTGTGTATCTCCTTAACCAATCAGATTGAAGAGTTGTTATTGAGCAGCGCAGAGTCTGAACCAGGAAGTGTCAGTTAGAATGTTTAATTCAATGTTAAATCAGGTACAGCAAGCAAAATACAGAGAGGGAAAGAAAGGTGGGATTAAGAGAGAGAGATAAAAGACAGAAAGAAGCAATTAAATCTCCAACAATAATTAAAATCTGAAGGAATGAGACTCCACACTTGTAAAAGTTAATTTTCAGTGCCAGAGAGTTTGTTTGGCAGCAATTAAGACTTACCACGCCGTTAAAAACATATTTACACTGGAATGGACAAGCCCTAACTTTTTCTGGCAAGTTTAGTCTGTATCTATGAGGTAAGTACAGCAACTTCATGACGTTCAATGTATTTGAATTGTGAGTCAGACGGCGAGATGCAGTTTTCGTGAAGCTTTTGAAGGAACGTCACATCTCGGACAACCACCTCCAGATTTCCGCATTTAATTGCAGTCGCTGCAAGTTACTGTTTGATTTCCACGTAAATAACGGTGAGCACTGTTAGCCTCACCATTATTTCTACAGCAAAATCCAGTCCATTATCTTGCCAAGGAATGGTGTAGGAGGATATCTATATAACAGTAATGAATTTGAATAGTACATTGTTACTCTCTGGATGAGAAGTATATGTGGAACAGGATTACATTGATACTGATTCCAGGATTATTGCAATCCCTAAACTCTTATGTACACTTAACATATGAAAGAAAATATCAATTAAAATTACTGCCTCATTTACATGAAAGTAAAATACTGGCATTCACCTAATTTATCGTGCAGAATTTTAGTGCTAAAATACAGATCGTGCATGTTTAACTCCAGCATCTACCGCAAATTCTGGAGAGGTCCCAGCGGACTGGAAAACCGCAAATGTAACGCCCCTATTTAAGAAAGGAGGGAGACAGAAAGCAGGCAACTATCGACCAGTTAGCCTAACATCTGTCATTAGGAAAATGCTGGAGTCCATCATTAAGAAAGTGATAGCAGGACATTTAGAAAATCATAATACAGTATAGTCAAGCAGAGTCAGCATGGTTTTATGAAAGGGAAATCATGTTTGACAAATTTGCTGGGTTCTTTGAGGATGTAACAAGCAGGGTGGATAAAGGGGAACCAGTAGATGTCATGTATTTGGATTTCCAGAAGGCATTCGATAAGGTGCCACATAAAAGGTTACTACACAAGATAAGAGCTCACGGGGTTGGGGGTAATATATTAGCATGGATAGAGCATTAGCTAACTAACAGAAAACAGAGAGTCGGGATAAATGGGTCATTTTCAGGTTGGCAACTGTAACTAGTGGGGTGCCGCAGCGATCAGTGCTGGGGCCTCAACTATTTACAATCTATATTAATGACTTGGATGAAGGGACTGAGTGTAATGTAGCCAAATTTGCTGACAATACAAAGATAGGTGGGAAAGCAAATTGTGTGGAGGACGCAAAGAATCTCCAAAGGGATATAGTTAGGCTAAGTGAGTGGGCAAAAATCTGGCAGATGGAGTTTAATGTGGGAAAATGCGAGGTTATCCACTTTGGTAGGAAAAATAAAAAAGAAATTATTTAAATGGGGAGAGGTTACAAAATGCTGAGGTACAAAGGGATCTGGTGGTCCTTGTACATGAATCACAAAAAGTTAGCATGCAGGTACAGCAAGTAATTAGGAAGGCAAATGGAGTATTGGCCTTTATTGCAAAGGGAATGGAGTATACAAGTAGGGAAGTCCTATTACAACTGTACAGGGCGTTGGTGAGACCACACCTGGAGTACTGCGTGCAGTTTTGGTCTCCTTATTTAAGGAAGGATATACTTGTATTGGAGACAGTTCAGAGAAGGTTTACAAGGTTGATTCCGGAGATGAAGGGGTTATCTTATGAAGAAAGGTTGAGCAGGTTGGGCCTATACTCATTGGAGTTTAGAAGAATGAGAGGGGATCTTATTGAAACATATAAGATTCTGATGGGGCTTGACAGGGTAGATGCAGAGAGGATGTTTCTCCTCGTGGGGGAATCTAGAATTAGGGGGCATAGTTTCAGAATAAGGGCGAGAAGTCGCACAACACCAGGTTATAGTCCAACAGTTTTATTTGAAATCACACGCTTTCGGAGCGCTGCTCCTTCGTCAGGTGAAGTAACGAAGGAGCAACGCTCCGAAAGCTTGTGATTTCAAATAAAACTGTTGGACTATAACCTGGTGTTGTGCGACTTCTCACATTTGTCCACCCCAGTCCAACGCCGGCATCTCCACATCAGAATAAGGGGGCACCCTTTTAAATCGGAAATGAGGAGGAATTTATTCTCTCAGAGGGTCATGAATCTTTGGAATTCTCTTCCCTGGAGCGCTGTGGAGGCTGGGTCATTGAATATATTTAAGGTGGAGATAGACAGATTTTTGAATGATAAGGGAGTCAAGGGTGATGGGGAGCAGGCAGGGAAGTGGAGTTGAGGCCAAGATCAGATCAGCCATGATCTTATTGAATGGCGGAGCAGGCTCGAGGGGCCAAATGACCTCCTCCTGCTCCTATGTCTTATGTTCTTATGATTCTCATCTTTGATTAGCTAGATGACAGAAATTGAAATCAGTGCAACAACACATAGAAGTTGAAACATTTCACAAAACCTTTGACTTTTATTGCAGTGATTAAAATAATCACCGATTAAGGTTCATTTAAATGGCTACTAATAAGTATACCTACCAATCCAGTGTTCAGTTTGATTGATTATCATGATGATTTAAGGGCGCGCAATAAAAATTACATACCTCAGCAAATTTGTGAACTAATTTCTTCTTCACTTGAAGTAGTTGCAAAGCAGGGTCCTCTTTATGATTCTGTCTAACTATCCAGGGAAACACATGGGTAACTGGCAACCCAGATTCCAAAGCAGCTTATAATTCTGTTAATTCTTCATCACACTGAGGGCTGATTTCTTCTAGGCACTTTGTGTATTGGAATCCCAAACCTTTGCTTTATAAACAGATTTCGCTTCACATAGCACACAAAGGAAATCTTC
Source organism: Squalus acanthias (assembly GCA_030390025.1). Classification (NCBI taxonomy): domain Eukaryota; kingdom Metazoa; phylum Chordata; class Chondrichthyes; order Squaliformes; family Squalidae; genus Squalus; species Squalus acanthias. The sequence continues at coordinate 63,153,441 of CM059437.1, forward strand.
TTCCTCTGTCTTTTATTAGTATTATCGCACTGAATATTAAACTAATATCAATTAAGCCACAATAGATCAAAACACATTGTTAATATTGCTTGTAAATCAATGAAGTACTAAACAGATGGTCTCACACCCAAAACCCACTGAATAAATATCAACATTTCCAAATGCACATCTCACACATCCTTTTTATGTCTACTGTAGTAAAACAATATGTTGAATATTTAATAAGTATTATATGAAATGATTTTATACCACTCTGTTCTGGATAAATCATATAGTACTTCAATGGCAAGACTATATTAATACCTGTTTGCAACCGTAATCTATTTACAACTTTAACGATTGATTTTACAAATGAATGTGACAAATACTTTTCTAGTAAATTACGGACGCCTAAGGGACTGGCATCAGCTGTGCTTTTTTTTGCCGGTGTCCTTATTTTTAAAATGGTCATTACATGTACTGTAAAAATTTCCCCAACAATCTTGAAGAACCAGCTGAGATTATAATCAGCACCTAATCAGCTGCAAACAATGCTAAGAAATTAAATTTGGAAGCAGATATAACCAACAAAACCGATGTGCCACGTACAGTACCTCTACATTGGAACCTGTTCCTAACGACACTTTCAGACGACCGAAAACCGTACCGTGTGGGGTCGGGTGCGTGTGCATACTCTGGGTCCGTGTGGGGTCGGGTGCGTGTACATACTCTGGGTCCGTGTGGGGTCGGTGTGCATTCGCATCTTCTGGTGTGCGTTGTCAACAAGGTTGCTTTTGGAAGCAGGGACAGCGGCTGCAGGGGTGATTCAAAGCCTGATACCGGCATGGAGAAAAAGGAATCCAGTAACAATCCATCAGTCATCACAATCTTCAGACTCAGTTACAGTACATACTTTGAACATTTTAAAGAGTGGCGTCAGGCTGTGTCCCATATTTAAACTTGTAAAAGAGCTTGGTGTATTGAAGGCTGTCCGTAGTTTGTAATTTGCGAGTGTCCGTGGTTTCAGGGTGCCTTTTGTATATTTTACAATGTAAGCTATTTGGGTCTCAATAAGTGTTCATTTTTTGGCGGTGTCTGTTTTTTGGCAGTGTCCATTTATACAGGATTCACTGTATTTCTTTTTGATTTACATCAGTATGGGAAGTAATTAAACAAACCTAACTATTTCTTCTTAATAGTTCTTTTGCTTGGTGTAAACAGCGCAGATCGAGATGTCCAGAAACAGTCTGAAGAAAATGTATTGGGCCAAAAATTCGGCCCTTCCCGGGTGAGTACACACCCGTAAGACGTCCCGAAGTGCCGGTTTCCAGCATGCACTGCGCATGCGCGAGAAACCGGAACTTCCGGTCTGGTGAAGGGGGCGGTTCCTAGGTGAACCGCGTGCGCGGTAGAGGCTGCGCGCACACAGCAAACTTAGATTTTTTTTCAGGTTTCTACACGAGGGTAAGTAGTGAAGAAACAACACTTATGAAAAGGAGGCGCAAGACCCGTTTTCATAGAAACATAGAAACATAGAAGATAGGAGCAGGAGTAGGCCATTCGGCCCCTCGAGCCTGCTCCGCCATTCGATGAGATCATGGCTGATCATCTAAACTCAGTACCCTGTACCTGCCTTCTCCCCATATCCCTTGATACCTTTAGCTTTAAGAAATATATCTAACTCATCCTTGAATATATTTAATGACCTCGCCTCAACTACCTTCTGTGGTAGAGAATTCCACAGGTTCACCACTCTCTGGGTGAAGAAATTCTTCCTCATTTCTGTCCTAAATGGTTTACCCGTTATCCGTAGATTATGACCCCTGGTTCTGGACTCTCCGACCATCGGGAACATTCTTCCTGCATCTAGTTTGTCCAGACCTGTCAGAATTTTATATGTTTCGATGAGATCCCCTCTCATTCTTCTATACTCCAGTGAGTATAAGCCCAATCGACCCAATCTCTCCTCATATGTCATTCCTGCCATCCCAGGTATCCGCCTTGTGAATCTTCGCTGAACTCCTTCCATGGCAAGAACATCCTTCCTCAGATAAGGCGACCAAAACTGCACACAGTACTCAAGGTGTGGTCTCACCAAGGCCCTGTACAACTGCAGCAGGACATCCCTGTTCCTATACTCAAACCCTTTCGCTATGAAGGCCAACATACCATTTGCCTTCTTCACTGCCTGCTGCACCTGCATGCTTACTTTCAGTGACTGGTGCACAAGGACACCCAGGTCTCGTTGCACTTCCCCTTCTCCCAATCTATTGCCATTCAGATAATAGTCTGCCTTTCTGTTTTTGACACCAAAGTGGATAACCTCGCACTTATCCACGTTATATTGCATCTGCCACGCTTCTGCCCACTCACCCAACCTGTCCAGATCATCCTGGAGTTTCTCGCTATCCTCCTCGCTGCACACACTCCCACCCAGCTTTGTGTCATCTGCAAACTTGGAGATATTACATTTAATTCCCTTATCTAGATCATTAATGTATATTGTGAATAGCTGGGGCCCAAGGACCGATCCCTGCGGTACCCCACTAGTCACTGCTTGCCACTCGGAAAAAGACCCATTAATTCCTACTCTCTGCTTTCTGTCCGCCAACCAGTTCTCTATCCAAGTCAATACCTTGCCCCCAATCCCATGTGCCTTAACTTTACACGCTAATCTCTTATGCAGGACCTTATCGAAAGCCTTTTGAAAGTCCAAATACACCACATCTATTGGTTCTCCCTTATCTATTTTCCCAGTTACATCCTCAAAAAATTCCAGTAGATTAGTCAAGCACGATTTACCTTTTGTAAATCCATGTTGACTTTGTCCGATCCTGTCACTGTTTTTCAAATGCTCAGCTATTACATCCTTTATAATGGACTCTAGCATTTTCCCCACTACCGATGTCAAGCTTACCGGTCTGTAATTCCCCGCTTTCTCTCTACCACCCTTTTTGAATAGTGGGGTAACATTAGCTACCCTCCAATCCATGGGTACAGTTCCAGATTCCATCGAATGTTGGAAGATGATCAGCAATGCATCTACTATTTCTAGGGCCACTTCCTTAAGTACCCTAGGATGTAGATTATCAGGCCCTGGGGATTTATCGGCCTTTAATACCGTCAATTTCCCTAACACCATTTCCCTGCAAATACTGATTTCTTTCAGTTCCTCCCTTTCATCAGACCGTATGTTCTCCAACATCTCTGGGAGGTTATTTGTGTCCTCCTTTGTGAAGACAGAACCAAAATATGCATTTAATTGGGCTGCCATTTCTTTGTTCCCCATTATAACTTCCCCCGCTTCTGACTGCAAGGGACCTACACTTGATTTCACTAATCTTTTTCTCTTCACATATCTATAAAAGCTCTTACAGTCAGTTTTTATGTTCCCAGCAAGCTTACTTTCATATTCTATTTTCCCTTTCTTAATTAATCCCTTTGTCCTCCTTTGTTGAATCCTAAACTGCTCCCAATCCTCAGGGCTACCGCTTTTTCTGGCCAATTTATATGCCCTCTCCTTGGATCTTATGCTATTATGCTATTCAACAACGTAAGTGGTTAATTAAGTATAATTAAAAAAAATTTCAACAGGTTTATCTTTTTTAGATACTTTAAAGAAAGGTAAGTTTATTTTTATCACTTTTAAAAAGTATTTTAATTTTTTCAAAAATTAAAATTTTTGTTTAAAGTGGTTAATTTATTTAACTATAGTTATTTTATAAATGTGATGGTGTTTTTTTTTAATTTATTTTAAGTTTAGCTGTTCTTTTGGGGCCGATTTCAATTCACAGATTTGACAGGTCTCCTGTCAAATCTATGAATGAAAGATGGTCTGCTGCCATTGGCTCTCCATGGCCCACGTGATCCCAGGGGACGCATCGCACTAACTGTGCCCCTGGGACACGCATGCACTGCGCGCCGGCAGTTGGGAGAGGCCCAGGAGCTGAAGTTCCCGTGGGCCCAAAACACAACGGCAGGCGCGGTAGGTAAGTGCGCGCGATCCTTACCCCCGCGGCAAGCCAGAGAGGCGAATTTCTGGGCCATTCTCTCAGAACAGAATGCTTCTTTTTCTCAAAAGCATTATTTCCATACATGGGAGACACATATTGAAAGCTTGAGTTAAAAGACCTTTCGTCTTTCCAAATACAATACATTTCGTGATTAAAATTACATCATTTTTCACAGATAATGTGATAGTGACCTTTGATTAAGAGTACTGGGCCTGCAAGTCCCACTCTAATGATTCTATGAAAAAGCATTGTCTAAATCCCAATGGATCTTCCATCAGACCACATTAAACCTAAACTTAAAGATTAATTTGAGTTATCTGTTTAGTATGTTTCAGCCTAGATTTTCTGGTCTTCACAAACCTCAGTCCAGAAAGGCTTAAAACAGTGTAAAGGACCAATTTTCTCTGTTATGGCCCATGTGCACCAAAACAGGAAATTTGACAGAGATCCATTCTGCTGCATCTGGACGAGATTGTATGCATTTCTGCTGGCAAAGGAATTAACCGGAACCTCGTTGGAACATTAAAATGAAGGTCTAATACAAAAAAAAATACTGCATAAGCTGGAAATCTGAAATAAAAACAGAAAATGCTGGAGATACTCAGCAGGTCAGGCAGCATCTGTGAAGAGAGAAACAGAGTTAACGTTTCAGGTCGATGACCTTACATCAGAACTGGAAAAAAGCAGGAAATGGAACAGAATTTTAAGCAAGTGTAGGAGCTGGGAAAGGGGGGAGGGGATGAAAGAACAAAAGGGAAGGTCTGTGATAGGATAGAAGATGGAAGAGGTTAAGAGACATTAAGAGATATTCAAAGCAAAAGGAGATGGTAATGGGACAGGTTAAGAAACAAAAGATGGCTCTAGATGAAGTGTAAATTGCACTGGCAGAATGAAAGACAGCTGCCATGTGGGAGAGAAGAACAGAAGCCAGAAACAAAAAGTGTGGAAAAAAATATATATATGGTAGGGGCCGAGGTTATGATCAGAAATTGTTGAACTCTATGTTGAGTCCAGAAGGCTGTAAAGTGCCTAATCGAAAGATGAGGTGCTGTTCCTCGAGCTTATGTTGAGCTTCAGTGGAACAATGTAAGAGGCCGAGGACGGTGAGGTCTGAGTGGGAGTGGAGCGGAGAATTAAAGTGACAGGTGACCGGAAGCTCAGGGTCCCCCTTACGGACTGAACGGAGGTGTTCCGCAAAGCGGTCACCCAATCTGCGTTTGGTCTCCCCAATGTAGAGGAGACCGCATCGTGAGCAGCGAATACAGTATACTAAATTGCAAGAAGTACAAGTAAATCGCTGGAAGGGGTGTTTGGGGCCCTGGACAGTGGGAAGGGGGGAGGTATAAGGGCATGTGTTGCATCTCCTGCGCTTGCACGGGAAGGTGCCAGGCGAAGGGGAAGGGGAATTGGGGGTGATAGAGGAGTGGACCAGGGTGTCGCGGAGGGAGCGGTCCCTTCAGAATGCTGAAAGGAGAGGTGAGGGGAAGATGTGTTTGGTGGTGGGATCACGCTGGAGGTGACGGAAATGGCAGAGGATGATCCATTGAATGTGGAGGCTGGTGGGGTGAAAGGTGAGGACAAGGGGAACTCTATCGTGGTTCCGGGAGGGAGGGGCAGGGGTGAGGGCAGAAGTGCGGGAGATAGAACGGACACGGTCAAGGGCCGTGTCAACCACAGTAGAGGGGAATCCTCGGTTGAGGAAAAAGGAAGACATGTCGGAAGCACTAGTATGGAAGGTGGCATCGTCAGAGCAGATGCGGCGGAGACGGAGAAACTGGGCGAATGGAATAGAGTCCTTATAGGAAGCGGGGTGGAAGGAAGTGTAGTCCAGGTAGCTGTGGGAGTCAGTGGGCTTGTAGTGAATGTTTGTCAATAACCTATCCCCAGAGATGGAGACGGAGAAGTCGAGGAAGGGAAGGGAAGAGTCGGAGATGGACCATGTGAAGGTGAGGGAAGGGTGGAAATTGGAAGTAAAGTGAATGAAATTTTCTAGTTCAGGGCGAGAGCAGGAAACGGCACCGATACAGTCATCAATGTACCGGAAAAAGAGGTCAGCGCAATTCTGCCAGCGCAATTTATGCTTCATCTAGAGTCATCTTTTGTTTCTTAACCTGTCCCATTACCATCTCCTTTTGCCTTGAATATCTCTTAATGTCTCTTAATATCTCTTAACCTCTCCTGACTTCTATCCTGTCACAGACCTTCCCTTTTGTTCTTTCATCCCCTCCCCCCTTTCCCAGCTCCTACACTTGTTTAAAATTCTGTTCCATTTCCTGCTTTTTTCCAGTTCTGACGAAAGGTCTTCGACCTGAAACGTTAACTCTGTTTCTCTCTTCACAGATGGTGCCTGACCTGCTGAGTATCTCCAGCATTTTCTGTGTTTATATTAAAATGAAGGTTGTGACTTGTGTACCCAAATTCCTGACATGGTTCTTTTTATGCCCATATATAATGGTCTTCCAGGGTTACTAGGCACTAAGTTATATATGGAAGTGTGTTTAATGGGCATAATAAGGAGATTCAGTGAGCAATTTACTGGACATTTCTGCACTGTTTTTCTTTTTGTTCTGCTGCCACTTAGGTTTCAGGAGCCTATTGTTCAATTGTACTACCTATTGTACTGCCTATTCTACTACCTATTGTACTGCCTATTCTACTACCTATTGTACTGCCTATTGTACTGCCGATTGTACTGCCGATTGTACTGCCGATTGTACTGCCGATTGTAAAACCTATTGTACTGCCAATTGTACTACCTATTGTACTACCGATTGTACTGCCGAGTGTAAAACCTATTGTACTGCCTATTGCACGACCTATTGTACTACCTATTGTAGAACCTATTGTACTACCTATTGTAGAACCTATTGTACTGCCTATTGTACTACCTATTGTAGAACCTATTGTACTGACAATTGTACTACCAATTGTACTACCTATTGTACTGCCTGTTGTACTGCCCATTGTACTACCAATTGTACTGCCCATTGTACTACCAATTGTACTGCCAATTGTACTACCTATTGTCCTGCCTATTGTACTGCCTATTGTATTACCTATTGTAGAACCTATTGTCCTGCCTATTGTACTGCCTATTGTAGAACCTATTGTACTGCCTATTGTACTGCCAATTGTGCTACCTATTGTACTGCCTATTGTAGAACCTATTGCCTGCCTATTGTACTACCTATTGTAAAATCTATTGTACTGCCAATTGTACTGCCAATTGTGCTACCCATTGTACTGCCTATTGTACTACCCATTGTACTGCCTATTGTACTGCCTATTGTACTGCCTATTGTACTACCAATTGTACTGCCAATTGTGCTACCCATTGTACTGCCAATTGTACTGCCAATTGTACTACCTATTGTACTGCCTATTGTCCTGCCTATTGTCCTGCCTATTGTACTACCTATTGTACTGCCTATTGTAGAACCTATTGTCCTGCCTATTGTACTACCTATTGTAGAATCTATTGTCCTGCCTATTGTAGAACCTATTGTCCTGCCAATTGTACTGCCTATTGTCCTGCCTATTGTACTACCTAGTGTAGAACCTATTGTACTGCCAATTGTACTACCTATTGTACTGCCTATTGTAGAACCTATTGTCCTGCCTATTGTACTACCTATTGTAGAATCTATTGTCCTGCCTATTGTAGAACCTATTGTCCTGCCAATTGTACTGCCTATTGTCCTGCCTATTGTACTACCTAGTGTAGAACCTATTGTACTGCCAATTGTACTACCTATTGTACTGCCTATTGTAGAACCTATTGCCTGCCTATTGTAAAATCTATTGTACTGCCAATTGTACTGCCAATTGTACTGCCTATTGTACTGCCAATTGTACTGCCAATTGTGCTACCCATTGTACTGCCTATTGTACTGCCTATTGTACTGCCTATTGTACTGCCTATTGTACTGCCTATTGTACTGCCTATTGTACTGCCTATTGTACTGCCTATTGTACTGCCTATTGTACTGCCTATTGTACTGCCTATTGTACTGCCTATTGTACTGCCTATTGTGCTACCCATTGTACTGCCAATTGTACTACCTAGTGTACTACCTAGTGTACTACCCAGTGTAGAACCTATTGTACTGCCTATTGTACTGCCTATTGTCCTGCCTAGTGTACTACCTAGTGTAGAACCTATTGTACTGCCTATTGTCCTGCCTATTGTAGAACCTATTGTCCTGCCAATTGTACTGCCTATTGTCCTGCCTATTGTACTACCTAGTGTAGAACCTATTGTACTGCCAATTGTACTACCTATTGTACTGCCTATTGTAGAACCTATTGCCTGCCTATTGTAAAATCTATTGTACTGCCAATTGTACTGCCAATTGTACTGCCTATTGTACTGCCAATTGTACTGCCAATTGTGCTACCCATTGTACTGCCTATTGTACTGCCTATTGTACTGCCTATTGTACTGCCTATTGTACTGCCTATTGTACTGCCTATTGTACTGCCTATTGTACTGCCTATTGTACTGCCTATTGTACTGCCTATTGTACTGCCTATTGTACTGCCTATTGTACTGCCTATTGTGCTACCCATTGTACTGCCAATTGTACTACCTAGTGTACTACCTAGTGTACTACCCAGTGTAGAACCTATTGTACTGCCTATTGTACTGCCTATTGTCCTGCCTAGTGTACTACCTAGTGTAGAACCTATTGTACTGCCTATTGTCCTGCCTATTGTAGAACCTATTGTACTGCCTATTGTACTACCTATTGTCCTGCCTATTGTACTACCTAGTGTAGAACCTATTGTACTGCCTATTGTACTGCCTATTGTCCTGCCTATTGTAGAACCTATTGTCCTGCCAATTGTACTGCCTATTGTACTACCTATTGTACTGCCTATTGTAGAACCTATTTTCCCCTTCGCCCGGCACCTTCACGTGCAAGCGCAGGAGATGCAACACATGCCCTTATACCTCCCCTCTTCCCACTGTCCAGGGCCCCAAACACCCCTTCCAGATGAAACAGCGATTTACTTGTACTTCCTGCAATTTAGTATACTGTATTCACTGCTCACGATGTGGTCTCCTCTACATTGGGGAGACCAAATGCAGATTGGGTGACCGCTTTGCGGAACACCTCCGTTCAGTCCGTAAGAGGGACCCCGAGCTCCCGGTCGCCTGTCACTTTAATTCACCGCTTCACTCCCACTCTGACCTCACCATCCTTGGCCTATTACACTGTTCCACGGAAGCGCAGCGTAAGCTCGAGGAACAGCACCTCATCTTTCGTTTAGGCACGCTACAGCCCTCTGTACTCAATATCGAGTTCAACAATTTTAGATCATAACCTCAGCCCCAATCACATTTATATTTTATTTTTTCATCCACCCTTTTGTTTGCCCCCTCCCCCTTTTTTTTCCCTCCTAGAAGCTGGCAGCTGTCCTTCATTCTGCCAGTGCATTTCACACTTCTTTTAGCCTCAACCTGTCACATTAACACCACCTCTTGCCTTGATCATCTCTTAATGTCTCATAATGTCTCTTAATCTCTCCTTTTGTTCTTTCATCCCCTCCCCCTTTTCCCAGCTTTATCCTTGCCTTAAATCTATTTCATTTCCTGCTATTTCCAGTTCTGACGAAAGGTCTTCGACCTGAAACGTTAACTCTGTTTCTCTCTCCACGGATGCTGCCTCGCCTGCTGAGTTTTTCCAGCGTTTTCTGTTGTTATTTCGGATTTCCAGCATCTGCAGTATTTTGCTATCCAATTGTACTGCCTATTGTACTGCTATTGTACTGGCTATTGTACTACCTATTGTACTGCCAATTGTACTGCCAATTGTTCCCCTGTTTATTTTAACTTTCGTACAGCTCCATTAGGGGCCACCAATGGGTTTCTCCACGAGAATCCCCATAAATCTGAGGTGCTTAAAGGAAGAAGATGAAGACCACCAAAGTCTGTGCCTACCTGCCAGTATCCTTACACCTGTACCTGCAGACAGTGGTGCACATACTTGCTTCAGCAGACAATCAGTACATGCAGAGGTTCCTGTCAAGAATGCTCTTGACAGATCGGACGCCTGCCCTAGAGAAAGGCCTCTGCGGGTGGAGAGCTGCGCTTTCTGCAGAACCTCCGCCCGCTGAAAACACTTCAAAATCTTACGTAAGGCCTGCTTTTACCAGCATAAGAGTTGAAAAATGTTTTAAAAAATAATTTTTTTTCACTCATTTATAATTAAAAATACTTTTTAAAAAGCTAAGTTTATTTTTAGCCCTGTAAAAAACTTTCAAAAAATTAAATATTTGTTTAAAATATTTAATTTAATGTAGTTTTAACTCATTTTTAAAACCTGATGGTTTTTAAAAAATGTATTTTATGTTTTGATGTGTTTTTGGGGTGATCTCCATTCATACTTTTGACGTGTCTATATGTCAAAAGTATGAAGGGAGATTCCCTTCTTTCATTGGCCCGCCTGGCCCATGTGATCCCAGGGACGCTTGCGAACTGCCTGCACCCCTGGGATACGTGGGCCCTGCGCATTTCGACTGTGGAGAGGCCTAGGATCGGAAATGTCCGGACCTCGGGAACCCTCAGGTAAGAGCGAAGATTTTTTTCCGATAGGAGGTTTCCTGCGTGCGGATGCCTCCTATCAGAAATTATGGGCCACTATGTTTATGCATTCAGTGCTGATTAGTGGATATTTGAAAGTCCCCAAATTTTGATCTTGGTACCCTAGGCATGTAGATAAGTACAATACAAATAGCGTGCTTTGCATTAAATCTTTTTCTGGACTATGAGTCTACATGTAGCAGACCTGATTGGTGTTAGCAGCCTATGCAACAAAGTATTAACTCATACAAGATTATATCCCACAAGAATTCTGATGAATAATCAGGAAGGTGGATAATTGGAGGACAGACAATGGAGACTGCTCTCTAGTTGTGAAAGCAATATAATCATTCATACAATTAAAATACAAGATTTATAGGCCTAGAAATTGGACATGGCCTGAAAATGGGCATGGGGATCGCGATGCACAATCAACCCGTGCCCGTTCCTTCCGATGCAGCCAGCACACAAACTTCGTGCTGCCTGTTAATTTAAATAATAATAGCATGCTGAGTGGTTGCACGCCTCAGCAGGGGCCCCAAGTTCGTCCGAGGCTAGCACCACTTAAAGCTAGCCTGCACCACTTAAAAGCAGCCTGCACCTCTTAAAAGGGAGGTGCATTCTGGCTGGAGCAGGTGCTGGAAGTGGCAGTGTTGAAAGGGACTTGCAAGGTGTCATACCAATCCAGCAATCTGTCCTCCAGCAGATTACTTGGATTGCTAAGGCGCCACGCCAGGGGAGTAGCAGTGGCTCCGTGGAGCATGAACCTGCTGTCCTCTCAGGATGACAGCATGCGTCCTCCCACCACTGCCACTATGTAATATTGGTTGGTTTGATTTATAAATTTGGTTTGGAATGTTTGCTTTGTGATGGCTTTTATTGTAGCATTGTGGCCAAGAGGCTGCTGTGATGGTCCATAACAGAGGGAAGGTAAGGTGTGGGACTGTTGTAAAAAGAAACCTCAGATCCAATCTTGGCACCATTTGCTAATCCATAGCAATGTCCCTCAGTTTCACCCAAATTACCTCCATCAGTATACCGTTCCTGATAACCTTTCTCGCGAAATTGTGGTTGCATTCACTGGTACCGTAGTCGAATGAGTCGATCACAGACAGCCAGGCCAGAAAGGGGCTGTGTTGGTTGCCTCCTCCCTTTCTCCTCCTCCTCAGCTCTTCGCCTTATACATGGTGGCAAGTGCTGTGCCCTCATGATGGCGAGGTTGTGGAGCATGCAGCAGACTACAACGAATCTTGAGACGCGAGCTGGGGAGTACTGCAGGGCTCCTCCAGGCAGCGGAAGTGTTGTTTAAGCACTCCAATGGTCTGCTCTATCAGATTCTGTGTGGCAGCATAGCTTTCGTTATAGGCATGTTGCACACGTGTGCTTGGGTTGCGCACTGGAGTCATGAGCCATGTGGTCAGTGGATAGCCCTTGTCATCCAGTAGCCACCCTCTGGTTTGTCGTGGTGGCTCAAATGTGGATGGTACAGCGGACTGCCGCAGAATGAAGGCATTATGACTGCTGCCAGGTTACCGAGCATTGACCTGCATGATGCGCTGAGTATGGTCACACACCAGCTGGACATTGACTGAGTGGAATCCTTTCCAGTGGCAGTACATCTCCGAACTCACATGCGATGCTTGCAAAGCAACGTGTGTGCAGCCAATGACACCCTGCACCATGGGGAAGCCTGCTATCCTGGCGAAGCCACATGCTAGCTCCGCCTGCTTCTCTCTGGCAAGAGAGAAGGAAATGTATTCACCTCTCATTGTGTACAGAGCCTCAGTGACCTCTCTTATGCAACAGCGCACGGCAAACTGGGAGATGTTGGAAATATCGCCTGCTCCAGCCTGGAAGGAGCCCGACACATAAAAATTCATGGCCACGCTCACCTTCACAGCCATTGGCAATGCTGTCCTCGCCCTGCTCTGAAGCTGCAGTTCTGCCTTCAATGGGTGGCAGATTTCAGTAAGCACCTCCTTAGTGGAGTGGAGATGTCGCATGCACTGTTCCTCGCTGAGGTTGAGGTAGGAGAATTGCTCCCTGAAGACCCTGGGTAGATATGGCCTCCTGCTGAGAGCCCATCTCCCCCTCCTCCTCCTTCCTCTTCGAGCAGCTTGTCCTCCTCTGTGTTGCCTCTGCTCATTCTCCCTATCATGCTGCAGGCCAAGGGGGATACAAACTACAGCACTCGTGTCTGGGAGCAACTGGTCTGAACAGAAGCCTTGAAGTAACCTGCCACACCACTCCTGGAGACTTCAGCAACTTCAAATAATATAACAAACCACTAAACACAAACTCACCAAGAACCAGTAGAAATCAATCAGCAACTAACCTGAAAGCAGTTGATGATCCCTTCAAATAGCGCTGGTGGGGAGTTCCTCCTGCTGCTGGACGCATGTTCAGCTCTGCGTGTTTAAGAAAGGGTGTTAGCTGAAGCGTTGAGGTCAAAAATGGCAGTGCTGGCGTCAAATCAGCGTTGCACACTAATTGACGTCACGATCTGCATACTTCCGCCGCACGCTCCCAGCGCCCACGCTAATGACCTACCCAAAATGGCATCCGGCACCAGAACTGTGCATGCGCATGGCGTGGACGCCATTTTGGCCCCAAAACGGCACCCGTAGCGCCGTAAAACCGGGCACTGTGGAGCAGAATCTAGTGGCCATAGTATCTTATAGGCTCTCTCTAGCCATTCTTAATGCAGTATTTTAGTTTGTATATGCAGTACTTAAACTCTGCCAGAAAATTCCATTTTAGCCTTCAAATGATGTGTAAACACTGTACACATTTAAAATACCAAGTAACACTGTACCAAAAAATAATGGCTGCAAAATGACTATAAGAGTCTGGAAATTGTTCCCCAAAGAGCTTCTTTGTTAATTAGTGCTATTTTGCTTTCAGGTGCAGCTTCAGAATTCTGGTCAGAAATCTCCAGCAGACAATCCATACTGATCAGGCAGTAAGGCTGTAAAGCCTGTAATTTATTTGAGAAACCATTAAAACTTTTCTCTATGCAGCTTAGTTTGTTCCCATTTCTGTGGGTGAATCAAAATAACTCACAGGCTGAAGCTATGCCTGGCTTCCACTGGGTACAGAATGTAGATGAGTTGACCATATTGACTATTGCCAAGCCCAAAACATTGACATATTTTCTATTCCTTATGTAGTTCCCTAATATCATGAAAAGGCCAACATTTATCAACAAATTACTTTTAAAAACAACACATCTATTAACATATATCTGGACATTTACTTTGATATCGGGCAATATCAGGTTAACTTTAACACAGAGAAAGTACCCGACAACATTAAAATCTGTTTTACTTTAAAACAGCACTTGTAACGCACCTTTAAAATAGCAAAGCAAATCAAACATTACCTCACAGAGGGGTAGATTGGACACCAGGATGGCGAGGGGACGTGACCAAAGGTAAGGTTGAGCAGACAGGTTTTAAGGAGGCTATTAAAGGTGGGCGGCGATGCAGGAAGAATTTTTAGAAAGAGAATTCCAAACTGCAGGGCCTTGATGGCAGAAGGCTCTGCCACCAATGTTGAAGCAGAGGGTGAACTTGCAAGAGTGGAGGGAGGATGGAGGGATATACAGGAGTCCAGAGTCAGAAGAGAAGATGGGGCGAGCTGGAACTTAGGGCTGGAGGAGGTTGCAGAGGTAGGATGGAGCGATTGGTAAATCAGTAACCTTGATTCTAATATATTCCTTTATCCATTTTGTCTTTTTTTTTTTAACCAGGATCCACAGCAAAATAATAGGAAAGATGAACCAAATTGGAGATAGGTGCCAGCAGCAGAGAAAAGGAGAGGTCATTGGAGTTAGCATTTGTTGGGTGGGGGGGTGGGGGGGAAGAGGGTTTATAGATTTGGTCGCAGTAAGAGGATAGCCATGGGGGTTGGTAGAACCAAGGTGGGGGTCCTGCAGTTTTGTAGCACAGGACAGCCCTCAGGGTTTAGCAGTATGGGAGGGGTCCTGATTGCAATGGGATGGTGTTAGTGGCAAGATGTGAAGGGACTGGGGGTTCTGGAAACAATGAGAAATATCCTGGTATCCATGAGACCAAACGTCATGGGGGAGAAATTCAGTATCGCCCCATTTGGGGCGCAATTATCGGCCGGGCGCAAAGATTAGCGCCTGCCGCTAATTATCGCCTCCGACTGCAAACTTGACTTTTATCGCCCCTGGAGGTGATTGGAGCGCTAAATCAGGCGCTACACATCTGTCTTAAGGCGCAAAGGCCGAGGAGCGAGGCGCTAACTCAGAGCGCTGGCGAAGCTCATGTGATGTCAGTCAGCAATGGAACACAGACACAATGGCGCCTGCCAGTTCTTAAAGGGGAGGGTTGATCTTGCTTTCCATCCACATCCTGCTCATTGCAGCCTTGACTCTCGGCCTGGAGAGACCTGTACATCAAATCTGCTGGAAAGAACAATGGAGAGACCCAGGGAAAGAGCTCAGAGTGCAACCCCCACAGTCTCTTCTAAATCGATACAAGGAAGGGCAAATCAAAATGAACCTGCAAAGTGCTGCTCAGTACCCAAAACTCCTTCACACAGTGTTGAATCTCTCCAGAAACTTATAAAATTCTGACAGGACAGGACAAACTAGATGCAGGAAGGATGTTCCCGATGGTCGGGTAGTCCAGAACCAGGGGTCACAGTCTAAGGATAAGGGGTAAGCCATTTAGGACAGAAATGAGGAGGAATTTCTTCACCCAGAGAGTGGTGAACCTGTGGAATTCTCTGCCACAGAAGGCAGTAGAGGCCAATTCATTAAATAGATTCAAGAAGGAGTTGGATATATTTCTTAAGGCTAAAGGGATCAAGGGATATGGGGAGAAAGCAGGGACGGTACTGAATTTGGATGATCAGCCATGATCACATTGAATGGCGGAGCAGGCTAGAGGGGCCGAATGGCCTACTCCTGCTCCTATCTTCTATGATCTATGATTCTATGAAGAAGTCTCTCTCTCTCTCTCTCTCTCTCTCTCTCAGAATGCGTGGTTCAAAAATGTCACCAACAAAAAAAGGCAGGAAGTGGTTGCCTTTAAATAGCGCTCCCCCAGTCCCTTCCTGACTGCAAAACGCTCCCCTCAACCTGTCGTTGCTAGCGGCAGGCAGTAAGGCAGGGGGCGCCACTCAATATCCGCTCCAGGGCGCTACCGGGGCGTTGCGCACTTGACTGACATCACGATCTGCCGGCGCAGGAGATCGTGGCGGTAGTGTTTAGCACCGCCGCAAAATGTCTAGTTAATTTCGCGAGCGGCGCAAACATCGTCGCGCCCGGGGCGCTAGTTGCTTTTCGCCCCATTAGCGCCCTCTTAAGGTGCTAACGGGAGGCGCAACCAACTGAATTTTTCCCCCCATGAGTGTCATTCCATGGGCACCTTTAAAATAGCAAAGCACACCAAACATTGGAGTTGGTCTAGGGATAATATTAGATGAAACAAAAAACCATTTCAAGATTGATTAAAAAAAGTAAATTCGCAAATTGCTTGTATCCAAATGATATGTGCTAAAGTAACAAACATTCTAATTAGGTTTTTAATGTCTCCTAGCATTTCCTCTCACATCCCCCAGTCTTTAGGTACATGTTCTCAGCTCTATCACTTAATTGAATAAGCAGTTTGTTAACTTTATACTAACATTTTTGATCTCATGCAATCAGAATGCCATTGCTAGGAAACGGAACCCTTTCCATTTTAGGACTCAGTATCAGTATTTTACACTCCCTGGCCTGGTATAGCACAGTAAGAAGCAAGGTAAAGCTCCCTTTACTGTTTGAAGAATGACTTTAATTCCAACTTCAGAAGCACACCCCCAGGTACACCCGAGTAATTTTTCTACAGCCATAATCACCTCATTCCATTCAGTGTATATAGGTCACTTTGACTGGCTAGGCAAGCCTATGCCCGTCAATCAAGTATCTCCGGACCAAGTAACCACAGTGCTTTGGGACTTTCAACAATGCCAGCTGCATAGACTCAGCCTAAAAGGTATACACTTTAAATATTACTATTTGATGCAGTATGCTTTCTGTAATCAGGACCTAATTACATTCATACATTTAACTAAACATTGATATCTTAAGGATTAGGCTAACCTTAAATTCTGTCAATTTAGAACTTGCTTTCATCAAACTCCAATCCAACCCTGCTTGATCTATAATGTACTCCTGTACCAATTTGGATCTCTAAAGTTGAATTAATTATTAATTATTAATTTAAATCCTCTCAGGAAATGTGATACAAATAAATCAGTGCCAAAGCATCTTGATTCACCCTGCAGTGCCATGCAGTGTAGGCCACAGTTTTTCCCTATGATTCTCTACGAGTTCCCAACCTCTGATGTGTTGTCATGGTGAAGCAAGAAGTGGGTGTCAGTTGGTTCTCCGAAGGAAAGAAATGGTGAGTGGATCACGCAAAGCTGCCTTTGTGCAGTCCTAATGGCTGGATAAGGACTGTCATCAGCAAAGGCTAGGAACCGGGTCCTTTTCAGTTATATAAACTCTGGAGGAAATAAAAGTCTTCCTCCCCATCAAGTCTGTTCGATCCAGAGTCTATGTATGATTATACTACCATAGACCTCTCCTACCACCACTGTTGATCCTCTTCCTCCCCCTGGAAAAATGTCATTAATATCTCTATAACCTCAAACCACCTTCTCCAGTTAATTTTTAAAGGTCTCCATTGGTTCTAAATTAATTATCCTCCCTGGGAGTCTGTTCCACATAGAAAGTGCATGGAAGAAAAATGTTTTTTTTTTATTCTCTAACCTTGCATGAAGCTGGTGAATTTTGTACTTGTGTTCCCCAGTTATATAATCATTTTTCAAGATAAATAACTTGCTCACATGAACCACATCTACACTTTTAACTAATTTAAAGACCAGCATGATGCTTTCCTTTAGTCTTTTTTTTCTCCAGTGAAAATAAGATTGGATGTTTGAGCTTTACTTGATATCTTTGTCCTTAAGGCTTTGAATCATCTTGGCTTCCCTTCTCTCAGTCCTTTATAATGCATCTATTTTCAGTCACCAGTGAACAAGCATAGAGTTCTGCTGGTCAACTTTCAAAAACAGAATCATCTTGTTGCTGTTTGTAGGACCTTGCTGTCCAAGAACATTTGAGGTTTGGATGAACCAACCCTTTCTTGAATTTTTAGTGGTGCTCTCATTGATAAGGGAGACACCTGATGATGTATTCCCATGGGATTGGGCTTCATCCAATTTAACAATCCACTGGCCATTGCAAAATAGAATCCTTTCATGATATGCACATTTACTGTTCCCTATTCTTATGGGCATTATTCCATTATCCACATTAAAACCCATTTGCCATATCTCAGCTCATCTACATAATTGGTTCAAGTCTGCCTAAAGATGATCAATCAATTATCTGCCGGCATAGCTTTCTGTCACAGTAAATGTAATACTACTACTACTAATACATTCACAAAAATTGTGAATAGAAGGGGTCTCATCACAGGTCTCATCACTCGGTTGTAAACACAATCGCTAAAGGAGACAGTCCACCACCACGCTCTCCGGGCAACTAAGGATGTGCAATAAATGTGGCCTTGCCAGCATGCCCATTATTGAGAGTTGTAGTTGTGTGTAAACTGGGCTCTGTGGGAAGCCTCTTGTACGTTCCATTCCACACAAGTGAATTTCCTGTTATGTAATGTAAAAGGTAGGTGGAGCTCGGAGAATGGCTCCGTCGCAGAAGGTCATTTATTCTCTCTGCCTTATTCAGGAAATATTTCTCAGAATTCAGATCTCTTCCCTCTTATGTTATAAAACCCTAACTATCTTCCAGCAGTTGAATTAATCTCAAATAAGTCCATTGTATAGGGTTGTATCTCACCACAGACTTCAAGATTTGTTTTGTTGAACTTCTGTGCAATGTGACTGATAGTAATGCTTCATTTTTTAAATCGAGATGGTTTGCTCACCCTTCCCCTTTACTTATAACCTTTGCTTTTTGTCCCCACTCCCTTTCTAACATGCTCATTAAATCTAGGTCATGGTAACTATACACATTAACCACATATTGCTTCCGTTGTGTTCTCATGACTGCTCTGGAGTTGGCTTAGTGGAATATTTAATTGAAAGACTGAAAAGTATTTAAGAAGGGGCTCTATGAAGAAATGGATCACACAAAATACTGTGCTGATAATGATGTGAAGCATGGAAAATTTGGAGGCATACACATATAAAACATTTCTGCTTGGTTTAAAGGCTGAATAGTTAAGAACAGGGAGCGGCTGTGAAGTGTCAATGATACGATGAAGGCTGGCTTATCACACATGGACATGAAGGCTCTATGTTTGAACAGATGTTTTCACTGTGTACAAGAGAAGAATAGCTGTAGCTTGCTCCTGTCATAAAGAGACCCCAGTCTGGTGGTGACTTTGACAGTACAGCTAGTTATATATGGACAGAGCATATGTATTAGTGTTACATTTGTTACCGAGATATAAAAAATGCTCAAAACCTGAGGGTTTCATAAACGTACATTTAATGAATATTTATGAAACCCTCGGGAAAGGAATACGACCTGCTAACTGGAAACATGCAGTTAAGAAGAATTGAGCGAAATCACAAAGGTTTTGGCAGCTTTGGAGAAAAGACCTGCTGGCCAATCTACATCGTAACAGTCAGGAATAAAGAAAATACTTGCATTCATGTAGCACCTTATCACATCCTCAGGGTGTCCCAAATTACTTCACATCTAATTAATTATTTTTTGAATTGCAGTCATTGCAGACAAACACAGCAGCCAATTTTGCACACAGCAAGATACGGCAAACAAGAATCGAGAAGAATAAACGATGACACTATTTTTGGTGATGTTGGCTGAGGCAGCCTGGGAGAACTCAATGTTCTTCACAAAGTGCCGTGGGATCAGTTGCATCCACTTGTACAGGCAGGTGAGGCCTCAATTTCACATTGCAGCCGAAAGAAGAAAAGGAAAATGAGCTTTTATTATAAAGCACCAGATAACTCTTCGTTAAACAATCGTCTAGAGGTTTACTGTCCGTGCGTAGGGAATATCAGATACCTTACTCGCCTGAACCATCTTATGTCAAACCAGTCCAGATTATGCCAACTGCTATATAAACCAGCCCCATTTTTGTATACTAAGTACACTATTGAGTGAATGGACTAAACATTTTATGCTGAAGCAAAGAAGAAGCTAGACAATGGAATCATGAACTAACATTTTTATTAACACTTAGGCTAATACGATTAACATGGCCTTAATACTGGAACTTGAGAGTGTGTAAGGTACTTAAACAGATAGAATTGTACAGCTGACAAGTTGACAGCGTTAAATACAACCTCAAATATTAGGGCCGTAATTTTCCGTCAACATGGGTGTCATTTATACTGTCTCACCTTGGTCTTCAGAATCGGACCACGATGAGCCCCAACACCAGCAGCACCAGGCACACCAGCAGCACCAACAACACCACCAACCTTCTCCGCCATCACCTGATGCTGCACAGGACAGAGGGCATCAGCACCCGAGCACGTTGCTGCCTGGGAGTCCAGGGATGGCCTCACCATGGCCAGATTTACTTCACTTGGTGCTGTACACCCTGGCTGCCACACACCCTGGCTGCCACATGATGCGCCAGGTTGGCACCACCCCACACCAACACCATAAAGCATCCCTACAATGCCCAAGCCATTCCTTTCACACTCATTACCATTTCGGGGGGTACCGTTATGTCTCACCATTCACTACAACTCATGAAGCCACTTCCAAAGGTGCACACAAATCTGTCCAAGGATGGAAAGTGTTGAAAATAATGGTTTCAATGTTTGACACCACATTAACAGAAACTTTACATGAACATTGCAAAAAACACCCAAGAGCCTACCCTTGTGTGTTGTTAGTTGGTATGATTGCACTTGGATGAGGGTGGGTGTGAGGGGTGGCTAGTGAGAGGGGGATGTGATAATGTAGATAGAGAGGGATGGGTGGAGGTGCAAGGTAAGTTGGTGTGAGTAAGGATGCACAGGACTGGTCTAGGGAAGGCAGAGTTATGGGGATGTGATGAGAGGCACAGCAGGATGAAGTTGAGTGTGGCTTTGTACTAATGTTTCCTGATCTAATGAGATCATTGAAACGTTTGCGGCACTGCACCCAGGTCCTCCTGACCACATCCCTGCTTGTGACCTCTCTGCAATCTGCAACCAGGCTGTTTTGGTCTCCTGGGGAGGTCTCTTCCACCCATCGGAAGGGAAAAGGACCTCCCTGTGTGCTCTGACTCTCTCCCTAAGCATATGGAGGGAGTCATCAGAGAACCTGGGTGCAGCCCTCTGCCTCTGTGCAGTCATTGTCAGTGTTTGCAGCACTCCAATACTGTAGTGCACTGACAGTACTATGTTAGATTAAACTTCAAATCTAATGTGGCCATGGTCCCTTTAAATATCCCAGCTGAATACGTGTCATGACTGATGTCACCAGACCCGCTCCATCTAATTGGGCCGGGTAACGTGTTGGGCGGGCTTAATAGGCCCCATTAAGGTAAAGTTCATTTTCAACAGCCAGCAGTCGGGTCGTGACCCTCCACGGACACCGCCCACACAGGACCCGCTGAGGTAGGCAAAATTCTGGCCCAAGTTTATCTCTGTGCACTAATATAGGTCTGGAGTTTCCTCGGAGCTGCTCCCACTCCGCACCGCAACTTCGGCGAAAATGTAGCAGAAATCCAAGGAAATTCCAAACCATAGTGTAGTCTATTTCAAGTGCAAAACATTTAGAGCCAGAAATTCGTTATAGGCGGTATTTAGACTAAAAATGGTTAAGTAGCGGCAATTGAAAATCGTCTAGACTGCACACAAAATTCGTGCTCACTCCTCATTAAAATGATTGCAGTCATAAATCTAATCTAAAAACCCAAGCTCATTGGCATTATACTGAAAAGCTGGACCAATATCAGGGGCAGTCTAATTGCACGTCATGATTGCCACAGGCTTTTTTCACTACTTAAAGGGGAGATTCATTGATGCTGCAGCACCTCATTCTCAGCATTGTTGGGTGTGCAGCTGCCTCAACAATCCTAAGAAGAAGAAGAAGCAGAAGGAGAAGGATCTGGAGCAGTGAATAAGTTGTTGTGATGGCAGATCACTGCCCCAGGGAGAGAGCCCGGAGGTTCTCTGATGAAGCTTTGGAGGCGTTGGTTTTCGCTGTGGAGAGACAGAGGGTAGTGCTCTACGTGGCAAGTGGCAGGAGGCCCTCGCCGCAAGTCTTCCGAACCATGTGGAGGGAGGTAGCGCAGTACGTCTTGGGCAGCACTGTGGTCCCCAGGACCCACACACAGTGCAGGAAGAAATTTAACAACCTCACTCGGGTGGTCAGGGTGAGTGAGTGCTTCAACCACACCCCCAGCACTCACCCACCAACAATCTCGACTTAGCAACACTCACACCCACATCTCACACCTTGCACACAATGACGGCTATTCAACTATGGCAGGCATGTCACCCAAACACATTGCACCTCACTCACTCACACACTTTCCTTTCTCTTACAGGCCAAGGTGGCTCATAACTGGAGGGAGCAAGGACGGACAGGCGAGGGCCAAGTCCACATTGAACATCTGAGTGACCTGGAGAATCGAGTGCTGCAGATCATTGGGCGCCAGGTTGTGGGTACCATGACCACCGGCGACATTGACCCCCTTGGGGACAACAATGTTATGTTCATGCCTACTCCTTCTTCTCACATTCCACTTCCCCCTCGCCCCACAATCGTTTCACACTTTCAAGCTATTCATGCTGTATGCATGCATTTCTGCCTCCTGCCCCCCTCCCCTCACCATAACCCGACTCTTGTGCCTTTCTGCTTTCAGATAATCAGCAAGCACCTGAGCAGCCCGTCTCTGAGGGCCCGCAGAGAGCGAGGTGGGAGAAGAAGAGCAGGAAGAAAACACCACATCACTGCATGTCTCACCCGCAAACACCAGCTCAGATACTGACACTATGCATTCTTTAGAGGCACAGGGTGAGGCACTGGGCACGAGTGGGCTGCAGCAAGGCCAGTAGGAAAGGGTAGCTCAGGGGGCCAGCTCCCCGGAGGGCGAGTTCGCGCGCCAGTTCTGCTGCACAGGACTCAGATGAGGTCCTCGATGGGGAAGCCTTTAGAAGAAGGGTGATGGACATGCACACGGAGATGATAGGTGCAATAGCAAGGCTGCCAGAGAGCCTCTCGGCAATGGAAAGGAGCGTGGAGGAGTCCGCCTCCAACATTGCACAAGGCTCTGTGCAGAGCATGGAGCCCATCATTTCCAGTCTGCAAAGAATGGTAGACTCCCAGAGAGACCGTGGTGACCCAGACATGATGGTACGCATGATGGGCGATGTTGCAGCTTCCATTGGAGCACAGGCCCAACATCTTACTGCTACAGCGGAAGCTCAGACTGCTCTCATGCAGTCTCTGCTTGGTGGCATCCAATCTCTGACTGCTCTCATGCAGTCTCAGCGTGATACCACCCAAGCTCTGACTGCTGCCATCATGGCTGGGTTTACCACCATCGACCGGGGCTTTCACAATGTCATAGCAGGCCAGCTATCTGTGCTCCAACAGATTGCTAGAGATGCTGAGGTGCTGCCCCGGGGGAGTGGCAGTGGGTCAGTGGAGCAGGAACCTGCTGTCCTCTCTCAGGATGACAGCATTCCTGCTCCCACCACTGCCTGTCATCCAGCCAGCCCAGACTGCTGCCGCCCATGCCAAGGTGGTGCAGTCTACAGCCGGGCCTTCTAGGTCCAGAGCTGGTCGAGGACGTCCTGCAAGGCCATCTGAAGTGCCCCACACGGAAACTCAGCAGCCTTCCACCAACCGTGCTGCAGCCACTGGGGGAGCACTTCATAGAAGCACTAGACTAGGAAAAGGCACACGATTGACAGGCACTAAGGGATTGCACAAGGGTGATTAGTTAATAGTATTGATGTTATATGTGTATAGATAAATTTATTAATTCAGTTTGGATTCTTTTGTGGTGTCTCTCATTTCAGCTTTGCGCTATGAAATGGCTTGCAACAGGGATGGTACGATGGGGATTTGATGAACAACGGGGATCTGGGGTTTCATTCATTCGAAGCGGAGTCTGATGTGCCGGTCATGGACCGCCCTTCCAGCAGGCCAATTGAGTGGCTGCCTCCTTCCTTGCTCCTCTTCCTCCTCCTCCTCCTGAGATGGTCCCACAAACCCTGGTGGCAAGGGCTGCACCCTCATGATGGCCAAGTTGTGGAGCATGCAGCAGAGCATCACGAAATGGAACACCCGCTCAGCCGAGTACTGGAGCGCTGCTCCCGAGCGGCCAAGGCAGCAGAGCCATTGCTTCTGTAGGCCGATGGTCTGCTCGATGATGTTCCTAGTGGCAGCATGGCTCTCATTATATGAGTGCTGGGCAAGAGTGTTGGGGTTGCGGAGGGGAGTCATGAGCCAGGTGGAGAGCAGATAGCCCTTGTCTCTATGCTTGACGTGGTGGCTGGAAGAGTGCTGGCACAGGATGAAGGCATCGCGGCTGCTGCCAGGATAGCGGGCATTGACTGTGAGGATTCGCTGTGTGTGGTCGCACACCAACTGCACATTAAGTGATAGTCTTTGCGGTTACAGAAGATCTCAGGATTGTTATGCGGTGGCCGCAAAGCCACGTTGGTGCAATCAATGGTGCCCGGCCCCATCGGTAATCCCGCTATCCTGGCAAAGCCACATGCACGCTTGCCCTGCTGCTCTCTGGTGATGGGGAAGTCAATGTAGTCCCTTCTCCTACTGTAGAGAGCCTCTGTGACCTCCTGGATGCAGCAATGGACGGCGAACTATGAGATGTTAGCTATGTCTCCTGCTGCAGACTGGAAGGATCCGCTGGTGAAGAAATTGAGGGCCACGGTGACCTTGACTGCCACTGGTCTGAGGCTGGAGGTCTAGTTGCAGGAGGTGGCAGAGTTCTGATACACTCCTAATACATTGCTCCTCGCTTAATTGAAAGTAGGCGAAGGGCTCTCAGAATAGCTGTCCCAAATATATACCTGTTGAAAGCCCCAATGGTCCTCCTCCTCCTCCTCCCTCTGTGCACATGTTCCCATCTTTCTCACTGCCTCTACTCCCTCCACTGTAGATCCTGGAGGGTGAGGTCGACTGCCAGTACATCCCACATTAATCTTAGCAAGTGTTGTAGTTTGAATCTTTCCAGAAATAATTATGCAGTTTTGTACTTGCCACAACACTCCTGCTACCAAAGAACCTTGAAATTACTAAAGGAACTAACACGCAGCCACTCAAACTTCACAAACCTGTCAGGTGCGAGTGATTGGTGATGACCCCTTTAAATAGCGTCACTGGAGCAGGCTTCCTGCTGCTGCACGCCACCTGAAGCTGTCGTTGTTAACTCCGGTAGAAAGCCAAGGGATAAGTTACTATTAAATATTGCTCTGTCATCTGGTGAACACAGTCTCTAACTGCTTTAGTTAGGTCTCTTAGACTTATTGTGCACAACTGCTTCTAAAATGTCTTTACTTTCATCAGTCATTAAATTTTTTGACACAAAAATGATTAACACAACAGAAATGACTCCAAATCCTGTGCAACACTAGTTAACTCCCCATCTAGTGGATAAGTTGTTTTACAGATAGAGAGCAATATTCTATTTAAAACATTTTACAATTTTATATATTGTACTTAAATTGCAGACGATTACAGACACTTATGTATAATATGTTTGGGACTTTTTTTAAAAAAAAGAGATTACCTGAACATTTACTCGTGTATCTCAATCTTCCTTGTTCAACATTTCATCGTTTTAAGCAATGCTCCCTCACACTAGCAATTATGATCAAATGAGAGCTCGTAAATGTCCAAGGTTTAGGATGCAAAACTCCAGTGGAATGCGGTAGCTGGCTTTGTATACAGCAAAAACAATTTTTTTTTATGAATGCATATTATTTCCAAAAAATGGCTTGTCTGACTTGATAAAGAAAAGATAAATGCACAATACCAAAACCCAACACTTTCCTTGTCACACACTCAAGTAATTGTATTAAGTTTAAGACTGCAGAGTAATTTTGTAATAAAACTGGTCCTCATCATTAAAAAAACATTTTGCAGGGCTTTAAATCCTTGGATCATAAGAACTGAAACCATGCAGAACAATTTAATGATCAGAAGTAATTTGAATATGAAAACAACTTTCATAGCCACATATTTAAATTTTTCCATGATCTGTAATGCAAAAAAAAATTCAACTCTTGGCTATTTTCATATTATAATTAGCTCAATCAGTAAAGTGGCATTTTTCATACACTAAAAATGAATACCATTAATAATCAGGGCCAATTAGATTATGAAAATGGGTGGCATTATAGAACAGTGATAGTTGCAGATTCTCTGCAAGGTTACTTGAAGATTTGTGGTGGAGGCCATCTCCTGACTCAATTCACCTTCGTTCTACTGCATCATTGCCATTCCTCCTCCACAAACTAGCTGAGAGCAGCACAGGTCCAGAAACAGATCATCTATCTCTTCACCCTTCTGGCAGAGGAGTGATGGATGTGCATATTTTGGGCAAGAGGAGGAAATAATAAACCGGAGGTGAAATAAATAGTTGCTAATACAGGGGGAGAAGTCTAACTTAAGACTTTAGCCAAAAATATTTTTAAGATAGCTTTGCAATTTCATACCACACATTAGGATGCTGAAGAATTTACATCATTTGGACGTCACATTGCCTTAAGCTAGCCAGATATATATGCATTTTAACAAAAGATGAAAGGTCATCGACCTGAAACGTCAACTCTCTTTCTCTCTCCACGGATGCTGCCTGGCCTGCTGAGTTTTTCCAGCGTTTTCTGTTGTTATTTCGGATTTCCAGCATCCGCAGTATTTTGCTATTGTATTAACAAAAGATATACCTGTCTATAATAAAAAAAATTGCATCTGCCCATACAAACTTGTCAAGCTGTAATTACACCCTGCCACCAGTGGCTTTGCACCTCCCAACTCCTCTGCCTGAACTGCAGGGACTCCTAAAAGCTCCAACCAACTCTCCTCAGCTTCCCAAATTGCCTTAAGTTTTGATATTTAACTATTATTTAATAATACAAAATCAAAGCATTATATAAAAATAAGTCCAGAATGTAGGATTTTAAAATGCAAATTGAATTACATCTATTCTAATTATCCACACCTCCTACCCTGCCTCGCCTGAATTATATACTTGATTGACTAGTGATGCATTCAAAATCTTGTGTATAGTCTGCACTTCCCGTCACACTTTGTTAATAACACCCCTATTCTCTTGACTCGCCATGAGAAATGCCATGGGAGTCCTTACAAAAACATATGAACTACTTTTCAACATGTTTATGAGTTCAAAGAATTCTTGCTACATAACTGATTCAATTGAAATGTTTCCTCTGAAGAAAATGCAAAGTTTTTTTTATGACAAACCTTTAAATCATGGCTGTGGAAAAAGACTGCACAATTTAGTGTTGTAACAGGTTCCATTCTTTCTAAAACGTCACAATGAAGTCGTCCAAAAATGCATTAGAGCCAATTGAAGGGTTGAACAGTATAACAGCCTTGAGGTCATTTAAAAGTTTCTTTGCACAACTTGAGATAAAAGGAATGCTTTTCGGAGGTAATAGCCTGCATTTCCTGATGGGCCAATAATATACTGTCTTTGCAGGATTTATCAGCGCATACTTAGAGTTGCATTTAATTTTCATATCCCATAGCCAGATAAAACTAAATACACCGTAACTATATGGGATATTTATACTCAGAACACTTTGGAAAAACAGTCTGAGAGACAGGTAATCAGCATGCAAATTGATAATCTATAAACATAAAGGAAAGACAATTATGATCTGTCTGTATTTGGGCTGTTTAACACATATCAGTGACGTCTGGTTCAAAGCACCATTAATTATAATTACTTATTTAAAATGAGGACAAAAGCAATCTCCTTGATTGGATTAGTGAGCTTTGTTGTCATTTAATATATTTGCATATTAAGGATATTTTTGTTCCTTCAAAGGGTTACTGTTGACCTTTTTTCTCTAGCCAATATGTTGGTTTTTGAATTAATTCAGAATTTTTATTTGGGGGATTAAGTTTTAGAATTAAAAAGACACAATTAAGAAAAAAAAACATAATGGGCAAAATATTTTTTGGTCACATTCCAACTGATTAAAAGTAATGTCCACTCATTTTCAGCAATCTTTCAAAATTATGAATAAGTTTTCAGCAAATTAGAATAATTACATAGCAGAAATGTTATTGTCAACCTCACTAGTGGATAATATTCATCAACATCATTGCTGATTATGACATATATACTCAATGGTACCCCTTTGAATGTTGAATTTTATTAAATCTTACAGCAGGGAGGCCCTTTGGTCCATCACACCTATGCTAACCCTCTGAAAGCACTATCAACTTAGTCCCATTACCCTACCCTTTTAAATGTTTATTTTTCAAATAATTATCCACTTCCCTTTTAAAAGCTATTATGGATTCTGCTTCCATCAGTGTTTCTGGTAGGGCATTCCATGTCCTAACAACCCTTTGTCTAAAAATACTCCCAACTTCTTTATTCTTTTGGTGATCTTAAATTTATGCCCTCTAGTTAGGGTTTCACCAACCAAAGGAAGTAGTTTTTCCCTATTTACTTCATCAATACCCTTCATAATTTTGAACACATCTCAGGTCTTCTCTTACCCTTCTTCTCTGCTCTGTTGAAAAGAGCCCCAGTTTCTCTAGTCTCCAGAATTACCCTCCCATTCATTTTGTCCAATGTAGGGGGAGGGGTTACTGAATAACTTCCGAGCACTGTAGATGTGAAGGAATTGTGTCGATGCAGATCATCGTTGGGGATAAGTTCTACAATTCAAACAGTCTAACATCCCGCATACCATTATATATTTGTGCAATAGCAGGCAGTATGTACCTTTCCAGAACTATAACTACACTCATGTAAATGAAACATCAACTTGCATTTATATAGCACCTTTAACATAGGAAAATGTCCCAATGTGCTTCACATGAGCACAATCAGATAAAAATTGACACCAAGCCAAAGGCGATATTAGGACAAGTGACTAAAAGCTTGGTCAAAAAGGCCAAGTTTTAAGGAGGATCTTATAGGAGGAGGGAGAGGTTTACGGAGGGAAATCCAGAGCTTAGGGCCTAGACAGCTAAAGGCAAAGCCACCAATGTTGTGGGCGGGGCGGCTGCACAAGATGCCAGCGTTGGAGGAATGCAGAGTTCTTGGAAGGTTGAAGAGCTGGAGGAGGTTACAGAGATAGGGAGGGGTGAGGCCATTGAGGGATTTGAACAAGTGGATGAGAACTTTAAAATTGAGCAAAATGCAATTGGAAGGGGTTAAAATTAGAAATTCTGAATAAGTACATCCCACCCAACTTGTATTTATTGACTTGCCACAGAAACACTTTAAATTTCCGTTTCCTTGTGTTGTAATAACTGGGGTAATGAAACGCAAGAACATTTTCATTGGTACTGACTGCTGGTACCAGGAACACACGCACACCTCCCAAAGTACTTTACTAGCTCTAGTAAATCACAAGCACAAATAGAGACTAGCAGCACAATAAATATATATATGGGCCATTTACTGATGTTGTTCTGGGGACTGATAGGGAGTATAGAAAAATAAGCCCAAGGAGCCACATCTGAATGTGTTTTTATTTCAGATTTCCAGCATCTGCAGCATTTTGCTTTTGTTTTGGGGAGTTCGAGTGTCCTGGCTAACTATTATCCCTGAACCAACACCATCATCAAACAAATTAACTGGTCATTTATCGCACTTGCTGTCCGTAGAACTTTTCTGTGCACCAATTGGCTGCCACATTTGCCTACATAACAACAGTGACCATACTTCAAAAGCAATTACAAACAGAAAATGCTGGAAATTATTGAGCAGGTCAGGCAGCATCTGTGGAGAGAGAAACAGAGTTAACGTTTCAGGTCTATATCTTTGGCTGTGAAGCACTTTGGAATGCCCAGAGGACATGAAAGGTGATATATATATGCAAGCTTTTTCTTTCTTAGTTTGTCATGGTCATTTCAAAGTATATATTCACAGCACAAGACTACAGCACTACACTATGCCAATAACCCAGCTAATACTCCCACACGGTTGAACACTATTTAAATTAGGTGCAAGGACAGAAATTTAAATGGCAACTTTTCTTACATAATTGGGTAACATTTTTGAACAAGTGCAAAGCAGTTATTTTTAACTTTCTCCATCCAGATAACCTGCATTATTCCTGAATCACCTAGAGGAGGAGCCTGTAGATAAGTATTAACTATTGTATTACATTATAGTAGAATTGTTTGGGATTTAGAAATAATGTACCAATTTCTTAAGATATCTTTATCTGACAAAACATTCAATAAGGACTTCAAACTGCAATATGAACATCTCCAAAGCTAGCTGGCATCATGTTTAATATACCATTTCAAAAATAAAAAGACAGATTTCCTTTATTTGTAATCAAAAATAGACTGTAAAGAATAACACAATCAGTGCAAAAACTTATTTCAATTGAGAAAGGTGAATAAAAGGCAGTTGCCGTCTTGATTGTATTATTCATTATCTTGATGTATCATGATATTCCTCAATTGTTAACAGCAAGCAATTGCATTTGTAACTCAAAGACCACCAAGACGCTTGTATGTACAGCAATTCTCATCTCCACTGTATAAAAGCAACAAAAGTCTAAATGTACATTTATAAAAATGATGTCATCACAGTAACAAAAATAACCCCAATTTGAACAACACAACCTCCATTAAACTGTGGGGTTTTAGGGGACCAACATAGCAAACTGGAACAACTTTTCTTGGGCATTTAATCAATTTGAATTTCCATATGTTGCTTCATGAGGAATTCAAATAATTTCAGACTAACATGATTTCATTTTTAATAAGAGATTTAGCAGCAATACCACCAAGTAAGACAGTTGATATGCTTTCAAGTTCACTGACTTTCTAGAGAAGGTTGAACCAAAACAAAAACTAAGTTCACCTTCCTAATACAAACTCAAAATCTTTTCTAAAGCCCCCAATTCAATTTTCCCAACTCAAAAATGCTTCCACTCAATTGTGGAATTTAAATGGTGGCGAGGAAGGTGGAGGTCACAGCAAAAGCTCCATCAGACCCTTTGTGGCATATCAATTGTATAAGCAGTCATTATACAGTGGTAATGTAGTAGGTACTAGCTTTTGCAGTGTTACCAGGGACTAAATTACAAAAGGAATACATTTTTGATTTAATCACATCTCTCAAATGTGGTTTCTGTAGGAGCCAAATGCTTCAACCATTTCAAAGGTTTCCTGAGAGCCAAGCCAAATGGAGGAGCCTCCAAGCTTATTGAATCAAGGAGTCACTGACCACGAACATTTTTAGGTGGCAACTTCAAAATATAGTTGTACACTGGCAATCAAGTTGGTAGCACAAAATTAGAGGAGAATGATTTGGTTTGATTCTGTTAAAATGCTACAGGTTGCAGAACACTATATTTTAAGGAAAAACAGTAGAACTTCGCAATGTAGATCATTACAGTGTTAACCATAATCACAGGCTGCCACCATTTTCAGTTTTATTAAAGGATACAGAATACTATAAAACATAAACTCGAGTTGATTTGTTCAAAGAAATAAGGTTATTTAATACACTTTTAAAAACAAAAAGTACATGTTTTTGGCCTGTGCCCAATAGTGACTATTCTATTATAAAATAAACAGCATGTACAAAACAAATTTCTCTCAAAAAGACAGGTGACTGAATTGTTCAGATAAAAATGTTCCAGATTGTCCAGCAATGAAACAAAACTGGTTTTCATCTTGTTGTCTGGAATAAATGAAACGATCCACAAATTGGCAGTTTCCAGCCATAAAGAATGGTCAACTTCATCTTGGAGGAAGATGAAAGTAAAGAAAAACTCTTGAAAAGGTGAATTTTATTCTTAAAAATATACACAATCATCAGAACTGAGTTGGCATTGGAAAGAGTCTTCAAATTGTGTGTTCTCCAGTCTGTCACTAAGCTCGCTTGCATTAATACAGATTTCCGTACAAAAACCAGGGAAGAGTCACCCTCTGAGCAGAGATATAACAGGAAGGTCTCAGTCTCCAACATATTTTGGCAAGAGTGCTAGGCAGCAGATCGCCTACGTATAATGAACACCCCTCTATGTAGCTGTCCCAAATATATACGCATCTTTGTGCTGTCACTCGTCTTCCTTACCCATATCTGTGAGAAACAAAAATACAATCGGATCAATACTATAAAAAAATTGAAAATGCAAAGCTTTAACATTAATACATTTTCTTCATCCAAAACACAATGTCTGACATTCTAAAGGTTAAAGAGTTAAAAATACTTAGCAATTGCTACCATATAACAGCACTAAGCATATGTGCTTAGTTCAAGGGTATTTCTTTGGCAGTACAAAACTGGAGTTCTTGCCAGACAGTTTTATATCATCTAGGTAAAAGGATCCAGAAGAGATACTACAGCCAGGGGTGCAAGAACCCCAGAACACACATATATAACCTAATACGTTCAAAAATAAAACTGAACTTTGGCTTTCAGCCCAATGCATCATTCAATTACCGAGAGATAAATATTACTGTCACTCACGACTCAACACTGCAAGCATCAGCCCTGCATATTTAATTGCTATTTATTTTGTGGTGGTTCTGCACATTTTAAATTTGCTCTATTTAAATGATCAGACTTCAGATTTTCATAGCAAACTCCTAAATATCATTTGTAGAATATCTGTAGTCTACTCATGAAAACTGTCATTTTCCCCCTAAAAATTCTGAATTAGGTAGACTATTCGTGCACAAGCATTTTTTTCCCCATCAGTGGCTGGAAGTTATGCGATTTATAAATTATAGACACCATCATTTCAATTTGCTAACTAGTGTTTCACTCAAGCACAGTGGAAGTTTCCCCTCATTCACAATTAACCATTTTTCAGTGCTTTCACTGCAAAGTTGGATTTCTTGCAATGACTGCACCTGAACTCTCAGATATAGATCATACT
This sequence comes from Squalus acanthias, assembly GCA_030390025.1. Lineage (NCBI taxonomy): Eukaryota > Metazoa > Chordata > Chondrichthyes > Squaliformes > Squalidae > Squalus > Squalus acanthias. The sequence continues at coordinate 63,186,123 of CM059437.1, forward strand.
GTCAGGAACCTGTGTCGGTGAAAGTTCTAGCGTTTCAACTTACCAAGTGACTGCATGGAAGAACAAACAACTGTTGTTTAGAATGAAAATCAGCTGCTCCTAAAAGTTCAAATTTCGGCACTGCTCTTATACTGTCTAGTACTGTAGAGAACAATGGAAAACTATACTTCCAATGAAGCATTTAATTCTAGTATGTAGGCTGCCATAATCTTGTAATTATGCATTGTTAAAGCATTCATTCCAGTTCAGCTACATGAAGACAGTCTCAGGATTTCAACTTTTTTTTGGCCTGCAAAGTATGCATTTAGTTTGAGATTGGATTGACAATGCAAAGCAGACAATGCAGCAAATTATTTGGATTAGTCTTAGAGATAGAAAGACAGACAAGAAAGAATTTGCATTTATATAGTGTCTTTTACGACCTCAGGACAAGGATGTCCCAAAGCGCTTTACAGCCAATTAAGTACTTTTGAAGTGTAGTCACTGTTGTGATGTAGGGAAATGCAGCAGCCAATTTGTGCACAGCAAGGTTCCATAGGCAGCGATGAGGTAATGACCAGTTAATCTGTTTTTAGTGATATTGGTTGAGGGATAAATATTGGCCAAGGCAGCAGGCAAAACTCCCCTACTCATCTTTGAATAAGGCCATGGGATGGGGCCTCGGTTTAATGTCTCATCTGAAAGATGGCACCTCTGACAGTGCAGCACTCCCTCGGTACAGCACTGAAGCACCAGCCTAGATTATGTGTTCAAGTCTCTGGAGTGGGGCTTGAACCTAGAACCTCTGACTCGGAGGCAAGAGTGCTTCTTTTACAAGCTCTCAACAGGGATTGGTGCATCAAATAGGAAAAAAATATTAGGCTGGAGGTTTCATATCTGTGATCACTGGTCCACGATCTTCATCCCATTCACTTTAATGGGCTGGCAAGTGCAGAAGCAGTAAACTCTGGTCATTATATTTAAAAACTCCCCACAAGCATGCAAGAAGAATCAAGCTCAGAAATGTATTGTACCAGTGTCTGAATATGTTGCTTTCTTAGATGTAATCAACAATAATCATGTCAGCTGATTACATCAAAGTTTTATTCTAGCTAACAAGATTTCACTATAATGGCTACTCTGCATACTAACAATAGTTTCGAGATACTTTTCTGAATAACTAAACAGCAGTGAAACAGAACAGTAAATGGCATGCACATCTGAATTAGAATATATTACAGAAGAACTGAACAGTAAAACAAGTTTACATCTATTCAAATTGCCATTCTAAACTATTTCCAAATCCCTTAATGTGAAATGATGGAAAAGGGCATGAAATATTTTTTTAAGTAACACTAGATGGAAATGGATAATAAAAAGACCAGGTCAATAAATAAATAAGATCTATTGATAAAAATGTGGCACCAGATTACTAAATGGATTTTGCTACGTAAAGAAAATGTCTAATGTTATTGAACCTTGACATTAAAACTGACAAATATTTATCTTCCAAATGGATTAAAGGTGCATAACTAGATTAAAGATCTATTGTTTTGCCTCTGCAAATCGCTCTGACCTTTACCAGGTCAGGCTTTAAATAGAAGATACGTAAATCAAAATATCTGTCGGAATGCTAAAGCATCGAGGCCCATTGGTCAGAATAAGAAATAGTACCTCATTTGTTCCAACTGAGCTAATTACACAGCTGATCTTCGTATTCTCCTTGGATTCCAGATAGATAGCCTGACTTTTGTGATACCTATAGAAAAAATGGCAACATTTGTAAGCACATCTCAAATTATTGCTTTTAACTGAAACATTCCTTTTCAAGCCCCACTCCCAGGCCTGAGCTCATTATCTAGGCTGGCACTCCAGTGCAGTACTGCGGATGTGCTGCATTGTCACAGGTACAGGTCCCTTTGGATGAGATGTTAAATCAAAGCTTTGTTTATCTTTTCTGTTGGTTCAGGTGGATATTAAAGGTCGAAGACCTTTATTCAAAGAAGAGCAGGGAGTTTTACCCTATCCTGTCAACATTCCTCCCTCAGCTACCAACAAAAACAGATTAACTAGTTATTCATCTCATTGCTGTTTGCATGCCTGCATGACAACAGTTACTGTACCTCAAAACAATTCATTGTTTGTGGAGCACTTTAGGGCATTCCCAAGACATGATGGGGGAGGATATATAAATACAAGTCTCCTTCTGTCTCTTTCTTTTACGAGTTTGGTTACAGAAGCAACAGATGACTGGTGTCCTACATTATCTAGTTTAACAAAAGTAAACAAAATTAATTGTCCTTTACACAAATGGTGCCATTGCTGAGAAGAATATATTTAAATGTAAGCACAAGTATGGGAAGTACCTGCCCCACCCCCTGTCACAAGTTTTAAATAAGTAATGTTACATCTCTGGGAATATTAAAACTCACGAATGTAATGGCAAGTACTTGGTCTCTTTACCACTCATAGAAACAGTGCTTCTTTTTTTTGGTAGCCAAACTGAGCTAATCTGAATTTTCTACCCTTAAGGCCCTTCTCCACTCCCAACCTCCATCATACATTCCTCAAAAGGAGACAGGTGAGGAATCAACTCTTTGATTTAAGCCAATACCAGCCTTGGGCTAGGTGCTACAAGACATGCAAGTGCAAGCCAGAGTGACTTATCAACTTTATTCCTTTCCTCCAATGTAAATGAAATTAAGAACTTATGGACATAAATCTGCATTCTACCACTATGTGGTAGAGTTTATTGGAACACTAGCAACACTGAAACATAGATGCACTTGTGGATCTTTCTCTCCATCCCCACCCACATAGTACAGTTTATTTTTGTGAAACTACAATACTTCTGCATAAGGCTTAAAAATCATTCAATCCCAGTATATGTTCCACACAATGATATAGGGATGCCAAGGTCATGAGGCTGTCTTACGTTCCACTCTACAGATTTAATCAATGGAAATTCAAAGGGCAACGCAAAATGATTAACAGTAGCCTTGTACTTCACCAAATGCTTCAAAACCTTGGGCTCTGTTTTCGTGCTGTACAATGACTTGCTGGCAACAATACCACTATAACAAAAGGAGCTTTGACACAAGTCTGACTCATAGCAGGCATTAGAAAACATTCCTATTAGTTTGATGCTCTTGAAATTTGGAACAGTCATTTCTTAATTCTCAACCAATGTCTTAAAGCAGAGTGCATCTGTGCAACTTCAGCGATTTGAAAACCAGAACACATTTCAAAGAATTTTGAAGTCAGACTCAAATCAAATCTATACAACCTTGCCATTTTTGAAGAAATATCATTTTAAAATGCTTAACTTGCAGACACTCATTTAAAAATCTGGAAGAATTTAACATTGTTTGTGGAAGCTGTTGCCATGTAGTCTGATAAGTGTTTGAGGGTTTTCATACAAAGGAGATGAAGTATGCTTCAGTTGTACAGAGCCTTGGTCAGACTCCATCTGGAGCACTGCGTTCAGTTCTGGGTGCTGCACCTCAGGAAGGATATATTGGCCTCGGGGCGGGTACCAGGGCTTAAAGGATTAAATTAGGAGAGCAGGTTGCATAAACTCGGTTGTATTCCCTTGAGTTTAGACAGTTGAGGGGTGATCTAATTGAGGCGTTTAAAATGTTACGATGAAATTATTTCCTCTGGTGGGGGAATCCAGAACAAGGAGACACAATGTTAAAATTAGAGCTAGGCCATTCAGGAGTGAAATCAGGAAGTACCTTTTCACACAAAGAGTAATGGAAATGTGGAATTCTCTCTCCCAAAAGGCTGTGGATGCTAGGTCAATTGAAATTTTCAAGACATTTTTATTCGGTAAGATGATCAAAGGCGGGTAAATGGAGCTCAGGTACAGATCAGTCATGATCTAATTGAATGGCGGAACAGGCTAGAGGGGTTGAATGGCATACTCCTGTTCCTGTGTTTTACCACTAACCATCAGCAGATGAGACTTTACCTCAACTTACAGAACCTTCATTATTAACCTTTGCACTGCCTGTATATCCAGAAAAATTACTGTCTCCCTGGGTCAGCCATCTTTGTAAATTTTCAGATCACTCACTGATACTGAAAAAAAATACTGTAGTAAAGCTTCTCAAACACAGTTTTATACCTGTAATATTCATCTTATTGCACCTTTGTATTCTACTTTGGCTACATAGTTCAACATTCGATTGGCTTTGTTGATTGCAGCTCAACAATATGTTGAGTGTCCAGTCTAAGACTATAAAGTCCCTTTCAACTTTATCCTTAGCTATTTCAATACCATTAATGGAGTAAGTGTGTTGCATGTTTTGAAAGGTTAGTTTTCACACTCAATACTTAAAAGTAATGAAGAAAAGATGACAAGGCCAGATAAGGAATGTCAAAATGCTGCACAGGGTGGGGAGTAAATCAGTCAGCAACATCAGAGAAAAGCAGCTTGGATATCCAGCCACAATACAAGGAAATTACTCAAGGGCTCCAATCAGGTGTGGGCTGGAAGCCAGAGGCCCACAGACAGAAATGCAGACAAAAGCAAAGTTGGTGAAGGAGGATAGTAAAATATGCCGAGCTGATGGTTACGATGTGGAAAAAGTTTACATGCCTGGACAAGAAAAGGGATATCTGGCATGAATGGGTTACCTCGTGTTGTTTTTGACACGGAGATCCAAGTTAAAATAAATCAGTATATTTGCATATTATTAGAGGTCTGTTTATGAAAACTACCATTTTGCTGCAAACAAAACTTTAATATTCAGGCTTACGCGCATCATTTTTAACAGCCATCTGATTCAATGCCAGGAAATTGAGGAATACAGATTAAGAAAGTAAAAGCCATCTGCTGCCCCCAACTGGAAAATGAGTGGAGTTACTACTTGAAGATTACCAAAGCAACGAGCGAGGTAAAATGAGATCTAGGACAAAAAGATTTCCAATCAGCTCTGTGTGGAAGGATGGCTCAGTGTACAAGGCATATCGGTTTATTGCATCTATTTGTTAACTAAGTTAGTGCTAGTAGTATTATTTTGGAGCATTTAAAAGTTGTTTAGCTTTAATTGTGAAGACAACATTAGGGTATTATGTCAAGAGGATGCTTATGCAGGTCCAGACTTTATCGGGTTGGTGGGCACCTGGATTAATTGAAGAACTTGCCTGACAAGCATGATGGTTCTCTTCATCTGCAAGGCTGCTCTCTCCTGTAACAGGAATTCAAGGAACGTTTTGCACTCTGAAATAGCCCATTACCTACAATGCTAATATACTAACTTCTGATAACCCCAACTCCCAGCACTGCCGTTTGAACATTATGCAATCTGAGAAAACAGCCTTATTTATGGAAGTGCATCAGCCAGCTGGAACATGATGAGAGTAAAATTTAAGAGTTGCAATTTAGAGAGGAAGAGGATCAGTATTGTATATTTTTTGTCAATGAGTTAAGTCCTCAAACTAAGCCTCCTATCACTATTTCACTGAAGTTATGTAGTCACAGTCCATAATGGCAATGTAGCAGGATGCTGAATTTGAGCCAAGTAATTAAAATGTTTGATATCTAATAATATTCAATTTGGGTAGATAAACCTCGAGTACTTGTTTAAAAAGCAGGTAACATTGAACCATGGATACAGGCATATTTTTATTTTTGGGAAGGGGGAAAGAGAGGAGCGACATGCAGTAGGATAGCACACAGTATACTAATATTCTATTTGGAAAAAGAATTATGACAGAGGGAACAGAAAAAAATACTTTTGGAGGGGATGTAGTAAGACTGCTGATGTATTCCCTCCACACCATCTGCATATCTCAAGGACAACTCGCTGTTCAGTGACTCAATTCAGAGAAGCAATTAAATGAGCCCCATGTCAAGAATCTCTCCCTTAAAACAGTTATTTTGATACTACGTTGCTGTATTAATACATTTCCTATTAACCTTTTTCTTTCATATCAATCTGGAACAGACAATTTAAACATTTGATCGCTGTAGCATGCGTTTGTAGAATGTTGTACACATCATCAATATACCTAGAGAAAACAACTAGGGAAATCAGGTGATTGTTGCGATGAATTTGAACCATGGACAGCAGCTAAAGATGCCGAGGTGAAGATTTGGAAACAGTGGGTTTACACCACCATCTAGTGGCCTTTTTAGTTTACATGCAGAAAGCAGCAGGTATTTTCTTTTAAAAAGGGGACCCAAAAATGATATGCAATTTAAATAAACAAAGATGAGTTTTTATAGGAATTTACACAGCCACGCAGGGATATTGGCATTATCTTTTCATGGTTTTAAAATAGTCACATTACTGGACTGTAATAATCTATCAATGCAAATTCAATAATATTTGTTTGACCATTTATTTTATAAATTCAAAAAGCAATGACTGACGTAACTTATGTTTCTGTCATGATAGGGTTAAAGCTGTAACATGTCAATGGTGCATGTTAATCATGTGACCGATTCTTCGGCTGAATTACAGCCACAGCAGTAAATGGTAACAAAGAAAAATGCTAATTTCTAACTAACCATCTCTTATCATAATACAACTTTCCATCTTCTATTCGTGCTTCATATCTCTGTGCTGGCGATTCAGCCGGAGTGCTGGGAAGATGCTCAGGAGAAGACGGAGATGCTACCCAAAAAACAAGAATGTGGTTAAGGTACATACTGGATCAACAAAAACTATTCTGTTTCACTACCTCTTGTGCTCCCCTGGAAAAATTATTTTAAAAAGAACAGTTTTGTAACCACAAGGGAAATGGATAATAAAAAGCATAACTACCTGGTCTTTTTGGAGATTTGAGCTGTAGGGAATAAAATGAAAAAAAAAATTACTCTCCTTCAGAATCAAACTTTTTCAGACCCCTATCACCTTCAGCAATTAACTAGTGGACACACGCTTATAAAATTGATGTTACGGTTTCGAGGTGGGTGTCTTGTATGTCAGTCATTGCTTACCAGTGCGCAAACAAAGCTGTTAACAAGTTAAAACATTTAAAATATGTTGCCGATCCAACCTTGCGTTCAGGCAAAACATGGCCCAACCCCAGTGTCAGGCTAAATTGCTACCAAAGTAAACTGTTCCTCTGACAGCCCAGCTTGCCGACAGCAGCTTACCCCACTGCAACAGGAGAATCACAACTTTCAATGGGACAAATTCCCGACAGCAATTTCAGCTGGTTCTGAAACAACTGATCTTCCAGTGGGGTTGCGTGCTGCCTGAAAGTGTGGTCAAGTGGAGACTTGCCCAAAAACAGGGTCTGGGTAATTATGATCAACCACCAGTAAAGAGTGAAGTGTGTGTAAATTTGGCCAGTAACGGATACCTAGAACATTGGCCCTTGTCTTCTATGCAGGACATTTTTTTTTTATTTGTTAGAAAGTAAAAGAATCATCTCATACACGGGTCACCTTGTATACAAGTATCTACGGCAATAAGCATAGAATAAAGATCTTGTTGTAAAATTATTATAGTTTATAGACAGTCATTTGCTGTATATTTTCTACTTTGCACAGTTACAAGAAAATGTAATAGGCGCAACTCTCCTCTTTCAGTGTTTACTCAGATTCTATTACCCATACAGTGCCAACAAAGCCCGTCAAGCAGCACCTCAGTGCATAAGATGTCTTGTACACATATCAGCCTTGTTAGCAAAAAGTAAAACATAATCACTTTGTTATTTTATCTCCAAAGTACCTTATTAAGAGTTCGCAGATCCTCCATAATCTGTTCCTCTGTTAACAAGTAATTTAGCTGCGGTATTGATGGTTAAGGAGAATACAAAAAAAATGCTTAATGTATGACAATACAAGAAATTTTAAATATACTCTTGGTCCCTTGAAGTAATCTAACTTGTTTTGTTTTCTCTCTCACTTGTCTAGTCGCCAAACATCATTCCCAGGCCTCTGTTATTATAGTCAGTCAGAAGGTGCATCAGGACAATATTCAGACTTGGGATGAAAAGTGGCAAGTAACATTCATGCCACACAAGTGCCAGGCAATGACCATCTCAAACAAGAGAGAGACTACCCACCTCCCCTTGACATTCAACGAGATTACCATTGTCAAATCCCCCACCATCAACATCCTGGGGGTCACCATTGACCAGACACTTAACTGGACCAGCCACATAAATACTGTGGCTATAAGAGCAGGTCAGAGGTTGGGTATTCTGCAGCGAGTGACTCACCTCCTGACTCCCCAAAGCCTTTCCACCATCTACAAGATACAAGTCAGGAGTGTGATACAATACTCTCCACTTGCCTGGATGAGTGTAAAGGAATGAGCCATATTTCAGAAAAATACACCATCCTATGAACAGAATTTTGACTTTATTAAAATATGACAAACTGGGTTTAAAAATCTAAAAGCCTCAATGACACAGGCTGCAAACAGAACACAGGCTTCTGAGATAAGATCAGTTGTTAACAAAAGTTGTAAACACCACACAAGCTTTGAAATGGGAAATGGTTGTAAATACTAAGACAATGGCCTCATTGAAACGGAGGGTTGTAGGTTCCAAGGAGTCTGTAGTTTGGAACCAACACAATAGCAATGCCCAAGTAAAGTGTTAAAAACTAACACGTCGAACAGAAAAACAGAACATTAAAAAACCATGTGCCTTTGTAAAAGTAACATCAAATGAAACAGGAAACACGATTATATATACAACCAATTGAAGTAGCTAAGAAATGCAAAGAACACCCTAGATGAAGTGGTTTTGATTTACATATTGTAAAAGGTACACAACAGAAGACTTTGAAAATATTACATCAATAGATGTACCAAGCAATCACATTGTTTGTGTGTTGAACTTGGAACACAAGGAGACGAGAAGTCTGAAATACAAGCAGTTAAGCCAATATTAAGAATTGAATTGAAGACCTTCGAAAGAATGGCATCAAAGAGATAAATCTGTAATAACTATTTTTTATGATAGGATTTGAAACACCTATACAGCAGACAGAATTCTGCAAGCTAACAGCTAAATTGACAGTAAGAATAGAAAGAAGTCAACAGAGGTATGGCTAGAGATAATTAGCTTACATCAGCAGAAAACTTCAAAGGATAAACCACTAAAAAAAGGTATAAAAATAGAGCTTTTCAGATGGAGAGCAGAAGTCGCTGGAAAGGGGCAGAGCGATTCTCGCCTTCAGAACCACTCTGTAGGCCTACAACTCTTGAGTCTCGGGTAATCAAGGTATTTGATTTTGGTGGATATTCTGGATTAAGAATAAGTAGAAGTGTGGAAATGTAACGAAATTAAGATTTGAGAATAAGGATCTCTGATAAGAAATGTAAGCTATTTGTATTTTGAACTGTTAAAGTTGCGATTGAATCAACAGCTGTTAGCTGAATGTCGGTTCTTTAATAAATCTATATATTTTTAGAATTGTCTCAGAGTAATTTTGTATCAACCTCTCAAACTCAAATTTCTGTACACTCTTTTGTGAGGAGTTGCAGAATTCTGGGGGGGGGGGGGGGGGGGTTCCGGACCCTCATAATATCCGGAAGGTTACAGTCTAGTTAAACTTATTAAAGGTGCTATCCAGAGGATGGTAACATCTTCAGGTCGTTTCTTTCCTTTAGGGAGAGATAGTCTGACCTTTAGACCCAATTAAGCGTCTTATAGGATTTGGCTACCGCTAACTTTAGTTGAAGGTGAACGTCTGGGGAATACGCCTGATCTGGGGTAGCCCGAGAAGGGCTAGGACTTGTAATTATCCCTTCATGAGTGCAGCTCAAACAACACTCAAGAAGCTTGACGCCATCCAGGACAAAGCAGCCTGCTTGATTAGCGCCTCATCCACTACCTTAAACATTCACTCTCTCCACCACCAGCGCACTGTGGCTGCAGTGTGTACTATCTACAAGATGCACTGCAGCAACTCGCCAAGGCTTCTTCGACAGCACCTCCCAAACCCGCGACCTCTACCACCTAGAAGGACAAGGGCAGCAGGCACATGGGAACACCACCACCTGCAAGTTCCCCTTAAAGTCACACACCATCCTGACTTGGAAATACATCACCGTGCCTTCATCGTCACTGGGTCAAAATCCTGGAACTGCCTCCCTAACAGCACTGTGAGAGTACCTTCACCACACGGACTACAGCGGCTCAAGGCGGCGGCTCACCACCACCTTCTCGAGGACAATTAGGGATAGGCAATAAATGCTGGCCTCGCCAGCGACACCGACATCCCATAAATTAATTTTTAAAAAGGCCAACTTGCAATCTAATTGAATCCCAATCCTAAGAAGCACTTAACTCAGATTCTGCATCTCCTGCCCAAGATAAGAAATCCATCTTGTGGGAAATTATTCAGATCTTTGTTTCAGCAAATTCACATTGAGACTCTCTTTTGCCCCAAAACAGGTTTTTAATATAATAAATAGATCCATTCTATTTGTACGTGTGCAATTGGTATTGTTTAAATCACTTTATTAAAAGCCAACAGGTTGCGCACTTAAGGGAGGGGTAAAATGCAGGCAGCATGGCCCAGCTAACAATTTAACATTATTCTGACAGAAGCCTTTGCATTCTTTCAGGAAATAATCTTTAATCTTCATTCTAAAGAAATCTATGCTTACAATGAGAGACCACACAAGGGATGTTCTGAGGGTGGGGTTAAGGCATCTTTAAGTTTGTCCTAAAATTAACAGGTTAAATCTAGAACAACAACAGAAAATGCTGGAAACACTCAGCAGGTCAGGCAGCATCGAGGAGAGAGAAACAGAGTCAACGTTTCGAGTCGAACCCTTCGTCAGAACTCAAGGTTAAATCTAGGATGTTTTCATTTTCTAACACTTAATAGATTTTTTTTTTAAAGAAATGTGATGCTATAGCAAATGCATGATTGGTTATTAAAAAAAATCTTCTCATTGAAGTTTTCAACCTAGCTGTTGGTGAGTTGACCCTTCCACATTCAGCAAAGCAGCTGTAGTTTAAATTATTTTTTGCTTGCGATTTAACAAAGGGAATCCAACACTGGCAAATATTTGTCAACAGTGAAGGTATTATAACACATTATTGTATAAGAAATGGTTTTCCAAGAGCATTTGATGTAGAAAAATGATCCAAAAATTAACAGCTATGCCATTCTTCACCATTTTGATTCGTTCACTTTGATGAGCACAATATATATTATTTTAAATAAAAAGCTTAAAAAACAAATATTAAAGACTTGAATTTTAGTATTGCAATAAATACATTTGTAATAATTAAAACATACCAAATAATCATTAATTTCATATTAGACCAATAGTGATTGGGCCATTCTAAAAGTATATGGCCCAGAAATTGATCTCGCTCTGTTCCTGCGGGGGTAAGGCTTTCCCGCGATCTCTCACCTCGCTTGTGCTTTTTCAGATCCAGCTCGCACGAACTTCATGTTCTAGAGATCAGCTGGGCAGTGCTTGCGTATCCCAGCGGCGTAGTGAATTCGTGCGAGCTGTGGGATCACGTGACTCAGTTAGAGCCAATGGCAGCACACCATCTTCCATTCATAAGTTTCACAGCACCCTGTGAAATCTATGAATCTTACACCCCCCCAAAATAACAGCTAAACCTCAATTAAATTTAAAAAAAAACATCACATTAATAAAATAAGTATAGTTAATTAAATTAACCATTTTAAATAAAAAATTAAATTTTTGAAAAAATTTAAAATCTTTTAAAAAGTTATAAAAATAAACTTACCTGTCTTTAAAGTCTCTAAAAAAGATATACCTGTAAAAAAAAATTCAAAAAAATACTTAATTCACTACTTACCTTCTTAAAAGCGGGTCTTACTCCTCCTTTTTACATTTCCAAAATCTTCCCTACTTACCTGCGCGTCCAAAGCATGAAGTGCACAGCATGCGCGCAGCCTGTAGCGCGCACGCGATGCACCCAGGACCCGCCCCCTTTTCAGAAGAGCAATTGCCGGTTTTCAGCGCATGCGCAGGGCATGCACAAAACCGGCAATTGGAGTGGGAATACGCGAGAGTACGCAGTGCGTACTCTCGCGTCCCGGGATCAATTTTCGGCCCTATATTTTATTTAATAAAAGGATATCAGGTGCAGGTTTTCGTCTTTTGTCTGGAATTGGAACGGGATCATTAGGTCTCCTCCTCAACTTCCTGGTCATAATTGGCTTCACCTCCATAGAATCTGCAACAATAAACAGATGCATTGTGGTTAGCAGTGTTGAGGGCTGGCCACCAACAGCAGATAAATCTATAGTGCAATATGTGCAAAACAATCCAATTTGCACAGTATACAGTTTGTGAACTTTGCAACAAAATGCTAAATGATTAATGGAGAATTTAATAAAAATGCATTTTTATTTGTCTATATGAAACATTCCCAATGCTGCACACTACAGGTAAATTCCATGATAAATAAAGCTCATTTTCCAAATTGAATTGCGTTTAAGAGTTAATTGTTACTGGACGAGCACAATTCAATCTGGATAAAATTTAAGTCAACTTGTTAACAGTTCACTTTTCCTTGGAACATTGCAAGGGCTGTTAAATCTTTCTGCTACACACCTCCAGTGAGTTCCATTGTTAGTCTCTCATTCTCGATCATCTTTTTCTTTTCTTCTAATTCGGCAATCAGGTTCTCTTTCAACTCAATCTTTTTATCTTCAAATTCCTTCACTGCTGCCTTTTTCTCTTTAATATAATTCCTTTCCACTTGCTCTGTCTGGAACAAGAAAAATAATTTTGATGACTCGTGGTAATGGCTTGAAAAGAAAATCATTAAGGACAGAATCCCAGTCAATCAAAACCTTTAGCGTGTCTTTCTACAGGCTGTGTGTGTGCAAATCAAGATAAAGTAGCAAAACATTTGGGCTATAAGTTCTTAGAATCTGATAGAGGATAAAAAACACAAACTTGCTGATAAATGCAATGCATCATAAAACTGTAAAAGTTCAAAAAAAAGGGGGTAGCCAAGCTAAAGCTAAGCTCCTTTCACTGAATCAATTCCAGATTTATACATTTATCTTGTGCCAAAAAGTGCAATAGTGCTAAAATAAAGAGCTTTCACATAACTTAGAGCATTACAATAGTTCACACCTACTCAAATATGTTAGAATTTGCAAATGAGCAACTTGAATTGCAGTGCATTGTAAAAAGAAATTAGCCACAGATATCACTCAAATGCACCACAATTCTTCAAATTTGGAGAAACTGAAAAACAAAATTCCTTGTACTACCTTTACCACCTTCACTGTTGATACATATTTGCCACTGTTGCATTTCCTCTCAAATCCCAAAAAAGCCCAATTTGAACTATGGTGTAAGGGTCAAGACATTGCAACATTAACGTCAGGCACTTTATCATCGTCTTGGAGAACTGGTTTCTGGGATAGATTAAAAACAGAGATAATATCGCCCAGACCATGTTTTCTTTTTTTTGCAAATCTACCAAATCAAGCCTTTGGTATAGCATCACTGTAACCTGTATTTTCTTTCTTTGAAAAACATGATTTATAAAAGTGACAGAAAATAAAAGGATCCTAATCCTGTAAAATAATACCCCACCCCCCCATTATTTTTAGGTCCCGCCAGGCCAACTCTCATTGCCACTAAGGGCATAAGTAGTCTGTTGCCAGACCTCTACCAATACTCTTCGGCTGGCCACCAGAAAATAGACAACAAAGACTCAATAAATGGTCTTTTCCTCCCCGCAGAGACCTAAAACCTTCATCCAGAAGAGCGGAGATCGGGAACTGAGCAGCCTAGCGAAAATCAAACTTGCATCCCACCATCGTGTGGCACTATACTTTGGTGCTTCCAATACAGTATATAGTGTCACTGGAAAGCGTAATCTTAATGCACTCATATTTTTATTCAGCTAGTTATGTTTTAAGTGAATTCAGCAGGGGAAATAAAAGAAAGGAAGAACACTCACCTCCAGTTGCAGAAAAAGCTCTAGATAAAAAAAGAGGGAAAAAATAGTATTAATGATATACACTGCACTTAAGTTGTCAGTTGGTATCTCTAAATCAAGCAATGTGAAATGTTTTCTAACTTCATTTAAAAATTCATCATAGAAGAGAACATCCAAAAGAAATTGGCCCATAATTTGCTGTCAAAATAACGGGGAGGCTAATGGCGCTCGCCGATATTTATGCGCAAATGCTACAACAACTTCAGGTGAGGTAGTTGTGCAGGTAAAGGCAAAAATCAAAAAGTTGCTGTCCAAGTTGCCCCTTTCCGCTGTTAGCTTCGCGAAAACGGCATCACGCTGTCTGCCTCACCACTGAAATACATTGAACGGCATGAAGTTGTTGTATTTGCACGGTAGATGCGAACTAAACTTGCCACAGAAAGTTAAGCCTTGTCCATTTAGGTCCAAGTACTCTTAACAACGTGATAAGTGTTAATTACTGCCAGTCAACACCTCTGGCACTGAAAATGAACTATTACAAGTATGGAGTCTCATGCCTTCAGGGTTTAATTGTAGTTGAAGATTTTAAAAATGTAAGATTTTACTTTTCCTTTCTGTCTCTATCATAATCCAGTCTTTCTTTTCCTCTCTTTCTGTACCTGATTTGACATGAATTCACCCACTCTAATTTACACTTCCTGCTCAGTCCTTGCGCTGTTAACTTCACAATCCTTCAATCTGATTGGTTAAGTGCTTGCCCTGTTCACTCACGTCCCACATGCCCAGTTTCCCTGACTGTCCTGTTACCAGCTCGCACTTTCAGCAGCTTGCCACACAAAAATTTAAAATACCTAAACGTGCAAGGGCAAGTCTAACTAACGGCAGATGCTGTTAGATGCCCTGCCACAACAAATTATTGCCATTTATGTCTTACTCTTTGTTGATATAATTTTAATAAAATCTTGTTAAGTATGCACAACATGTCTGGTCTTTGAGCTAATGCCTTTTCTTCGAGAAATAGTGTGTGATCTTGGGTGTTAACGCTGTTTCTGGCAATATAAAATATAAATTTAAATCTTAAGACAGACAAAAATACATCTTTGTCACAGTGGACACTGAGTTATGATAAGATCAGGCTCAGCTGTGATATCCTGATGACCAGTTGGGTAAGGGCTGTTGGTGTTGTGGAACCATACCCATAGCAATAATCAGTGACTGCAGGAGAGAAATTGTAGAAACAAACAATAAATTGTCGCCTTAAGGTAAAGGCCAAAGTAAAAAAAACTAACCTGCATTTCTTATTCTTTCTTTGTATTGCTGATCTAGTTTCTTCATCCTTTTCTGGTATTCCTGCAATGTACCTATATTACCAAAACATATTACCATATGATGGAAAAAGCTACAATCAAGGGTTAATTTATATTTAATACATTATATGGAAGATGTTGAATTCCTTTGTAATTCATCATCTGAATGAAAACATTGTTCCATGATGTCACCTGTCATTTAGCATCCAATGGTTGCATCAGAAAGCAGTTACTCAGGGTGAAAAAAACTCAATATAAAAATACAGGATAGGTAACAAAGGATTAGAATCATGTGGTTCATATAACTAACAAATCACTCTGGCATAACCCTCAAATGGAGCATTTCCTTGCAACCCAACTCAACCCATCCTATATTCTGTGGATGCCAGACCTTTGCTATCTAGGAATGATTTGAATTATTTTTTTTCAAAAAAAGTTTAGGTTTTTCTAAATTTAAACATACAGTGAAACCTGTAAATTAGGGACACCTAAGGGACTTGCATCAGGTGTCCTTATTTTCAAAATGGTCATTGTATGTACAGTAAACTGGATGAGCCAAATATTCCAGGATTGATTGCATCTCCTGCAACATTCTTTCCTTTTTACACCCTCACCTGGGATCATGCCTAATTTGGGAGCCCTGCCAGCAAGATCTGATATCAGTTCATTTTCTGTTTGTTGGATTTCCTAGTTCATTGCCATCCCGGGGTCCTTTTCCATTGAGGGTGGGATGCCCTGATCCTGGGATCTGCTATGTTGGTAGTCTGCACAGGGCAAGGTGGTGCCTAGCAGATCCTAGCCAAATTGGCGGGGATTAATGTCCTGCAGACCCCTGTCCGGGATCCCCTCCCTCCGTGTACTGCAGTTGCTAATGTTTGAAGTGTTGGGGAGTGGATAGGGGACTGTTAGCAGCTCATCAGTAGCTGATGTACTGGTGGAGTAGGGCTGTCAACTCTGGTTGGAGGCATTCCTGGAGGTTTGATCGCATGATGTTCTGACCACGTGATGTCGGATCATGTGACTTCTACAAATGTAATTGTATTTACCTTATAAAGGTTGGGTCCCCTGTAGTTCAGAACCTTTGTGGTTTCGCACCAGCAGCTGTTGTGCGAGAAGTTCCAAGAACCAGGCGGTCACTCGAGAGCAGGCGAAGAGGGGAAACCATTCTCTCCATCTCTACCTCCAAGCCCCATCTCTGCCTCCCAGCCCCCATTCTAGTCCCCCTCTTCCCTCAACTTGATCCCCCGGCGATTTCAGCCCCCCCACCACCCTCCCCCATCTGCAGTAAGTTCAGAGCTCCTTTCCTCCCCCTCCCCACCCCCACCCCCGCCCTCCAAACACCCAACTGGCAGTTCCCGGCTTTTGTGTAATGGAGATCTTTTTACCCAGCATCCACAGCGGCAGATAAATCCCCTTTATCCGTGTGATAAAGTTGTGCAAACATTCAATCCCAGTGATAGAACGGTTTCTCTGCCGCAATGCTTGCTGGATAAAGAGATTTTTTTTAACCTGCTGCAGCCTCGCACTCACTAGTGTGGAGGAATTTGAATAAAATATCCCACTATGGAAATGCAACCAGTTTTACAACTCGTGTTTGATTACATTAAAGACTCAATCGTTTTAAAATCTGATGAATGGGTATTCACGGTGCTACACTGTGAATGTTGGAAGGCTACGCTCTGATTGTAACTCTTCTTTCCTGGTGTTCATCAGATATGATGCATTTCATACTCTGGGTGATGCCAATCACATTTCTTGCATGCAAGAAAGAATGAATTTGCATTTATATAGTTCTTCCACCACATTTCTCAGACCACCTCAAAGCACTTCACATACAACGAATTACTACTGAAGTTCAGTCACTGCTGTTGTGTAGGCAAGCATGCCAGCCACTTTATATACAACAAGTTCCCAAAAACAGCAATGAGACCTCTCTACGGGGGTCAGAGAAATTTCCAGGTTTTTTTTCCCTGATTTAGCCTAGGGGTTTTCCTCTGGCTTTTTGCTTCTCCCAGGAGATTACATGGCTGCTGGTGGGAGGTGGGGTGGGTGGGGGACATTGGAGATTATGATGCTCAGTTGCACCATGACAGTTCCTCATTTTCAGGTGTTTGTACATAAGGGACATGAGATGCACTCACAGGGCTGATTGACACCACTGAACCCAAGAAGGTATTTACAAAACACTCAAATTTGTAACAATTAGGTGTGGGCCTAGGCGGTTGACGGCATGGTGAGGCAAAAGGTGAGGGGGAATGTATAAGAGGCCAAAGTCAGAGGATTCGAAACTTCAGTGGGGGATGCAGCACTGCAGAAAGTTGCAGAAATAGAGAAGGCTGAGGTCATGGAGGGATTTAAACACAAGGGTGAGAATTTTAGATTTGAGATATTGTGGAACTGGGAGCCAATGTACTTCAGCAAGAACAATGATGAGGCATAGCATATGCACAGCCAAAGACAATGACTTCGGTCATCCCAATCTTTAGCTGGAGGAAACTGAAGCTCATCCAAGATTGGACGTTGAATAAGCAGTTTGACAGCACAGAAACAATGGCGGGATCAAAAGAAGTGATAGACAGATAGAGCTGGGATTCAATAACATACAGGTGGAAGCTGACCCCAAGTCTGCAGATGATGTCGCCAAGGGGCAGCATGTAAATGAGGAAAAGGAAGAGGAGAGAGCCGTGGATGGATCCTTGGAGAATTCCCAAAGTTGACAGTGCAGGGGTGAGGAGAAGTTATTGGTAGCAAGACCAGTTCCATCGAAGATGACAAGTAGGGATTATGCATTATAGTCGTTCGTGACTTTGGTTAGGCCTGTTCCAGTGCAATGGGAGGAGCAAAATCTTGATTGAAAGTAATCAAACAGGAAGCTGTAGAAGGGATGAAAATTGATTGGGAAGGCGACAACATATTTACTAGAGAAAAAGTACCAGGCAAACTAATGGGGCTAAAGGCTGACAAGTCCCCTGGACCTGATGGCCTGCATCCTCGGATCTTAAAAGAAGTGGCTGTAGAGATGGTGGGTGTGTTGGTTGTAATCTACCAAAATTCCCTGGATTCTGGAGAGGTCCTAGCGGATTGGAAAACCGCAAATGTAACTCCCCTATTCAAGAAAAGAGGGAGACGGCAAGCAGGAAACTATAGGCCAGTTAGCCTAATATCTGTCATTGGGAAAATGCTGGAAGTATTAAGGAAGTAATAGCAGGACATTTAGAAAATCATAATACAATCAAGCAGAGTCAACATAGTTTTACGAAAGGGAAATCATGTTTGACAAATTTACTAGAGTTCTTTGAGGATGTAACGAGCAGGATGGATAAAGAGGACCCAGTAGATACAGCGTATTTGGATTTCCAGAAGGCATTCGATAAGGTGCCACATAAAAGGTTACTGTACAAGATAAGAGCTCACAGGGTTGGGGGTAATATATTAGCATGGATAGAGGATTGGCTAACTAACAGAAAACAGAAAGTCGGGATAAATGGGTCATTTTCAGGTTGGCAAACTGTAACTAGTGGGGTGCCACAGGGATCAGTGCTGGGGCCTCAACTATTTACAATCTATATTAATGACTTGGATGAAGGGACCGAGTGTACTGTAGCCAAATTTGCTGACAATACAAAGGTAGGTGGAAAAGCAAGTTGTGAGGAGGACACAAAGAGTCTGCAAAGGGATATAGATAGGTTAAGTAAGTGGGCAAAAATTTGGCAGATGGAGTATAATGTGGGAAAATGTGAGGTTATCCACTTTGGCAGGAAGAATAAAAAAGCAAATTATTATTTAAATGGAGACTACAAAATGCTGAGGTACAGAGGGATCTGGGGGTCCTTGTACATGAAACACAAAAAGTTAGCATGCAGGTACAGCAAGTAATTAGGAAGGCAAATGTAATGTTGGCCTTTATTGCAAGGGGGATGGAGTATAAAAGTAGGGAAGTCTTGCTACAACTGTGCAGGGCACTGGTGAGGCCACATCTGGAGTACTGCGTACAGTTTTGGTCTTATTTAAGGAGGGATATACTTGCATTAGAGGCAGTTCAGAGAAGGTTCACTAGGTTAATTCCTGAGATGAGGGGGTTGTCTTATGAAGAAAGGTTGAGCAGGTTGGGCCTGTACTCATTGGAGTTTAGAAGAATGAGAGGTGATCTTATTGAAACATGCAAGATTCTGAGAGGGCTTGACAAGGTGGATACAGGGAGGATGTTGCCCCTCATGGGGGAAATCTAGAACTAGGGGGCATATTTCAGAATAAGGGGTCGCCCATTTAAAACGGAGATGAGGAGGAATTTCTTCTCTCAGAGGGTCGTGAAGCTTTGGAACTTTCTACCCCAGAGAGCTGTGGAGGCAGAGACATTGAATATATTCAATGCGGAGATAGACACATATTTGAGCTACAGGGGAGTCAAGGGTTATGGGGAGCGGGTGGGAAAGTGGAGTTGAGGCCAAGATCAGATCAGCCATGATCTTATTGAATGGCGGAGCAGGCTCGAGGGGACCAATGGCCAACGCCTGCTCCTATTTCTTATGTTAAGGATTGGTGAGTAAATTGATTTGGACATGGGGTCAACAATTTGCAAGGACAGAGGGATTAAATGTGGGTATTTTTAGGGGGGATGGTGGGGAGGTTTTAATGATGGTTTTGAAAGGGAGTGGCCAGTATCCAAAAGGAAACCATTAAAATGTCAGCTAGCATGGGGGCCAAGACGGGAAGTTTGGTGATTTAGCAAATGGGCTCAAGGAAGCAGGAGGTGGGTTTCATGGATGAGATGAACTGAGACAGAGCATGGGGGAAATGGGAGGATAACTAGAGTGAAGGGGTTCAAGGCCAGGGTTTTGGACAGGTTTGACTTGCTGAACAAGGGGAATCAGCAGAGACAGCAGAATGGTCTCTAGCTTGGTAATAAATAAATATCCTTTGTCACAGTGCACTGTATCTACCTCATCAACAACAGGATTAATAAGAGGAACCTGTGAGGAAACTACAGGATCATTGAGTTAAATAAAACACAAATCAGTTATGTAGAATAGGGAAAAGGGATTAACACTTTACTCCCCCCAAAAAACTATACTACAACATCTGAGAGGAAAACCTAATTTATACCATACACAGGGTATAAAAGTCTTGCGTGTAATTGCTGTAACTATTTTTCAGCTAATAGCTACTTTCCCAATCATTCTCTGCCCCCTCCCCAGCTCAATTCTTTTTGTCTACGCATTCAGCTTTCTTCTGTTCTCTCAATTCACATTATTGCCTCCTGCTTATCCTTCCCACTTTCCTTTTACCCTACTAATACGCATTCTAATTTCATCTTCATGGTTTTTGACAGACATGGTACCAAATTATAAAAGAAGGAACTTGCATTTACATAGCACCTTTCACAAGCTCAAGACCTCCCAAAGCACTTTACAGCCAATGAAGTACTTCTTGAAGTGTAGTCTCTGTTGTGATATAGGGAAGCGGGGCAGCCAATTTGCACACAGAAACTCTCACAAACAGCAATGAGATGATTGCTGGATAATCTGTTTCAGTGATGTTGGTTAAGGGATAAATATTGGCCAGGGGAGAGCTCCCCTGCTTTTTCAAATAGTGCCATGGGATCTTTTAGGATACCAAAGAATGCAGACGGGTTCTCAGTTTAACGTCTCATCCGAAAGATGGCTTAAAAGTCTTGCGTGTAATTGCTGTAACTATTTTTCAGCTTGGTTTAACTTCTCATTCCAACAGTGCAGCACTCCCTCAGTACCAATGTTTCCCCCCAGTTTCTTTTTTGGGTCATAGTTTCACGCATGCACAAAAGCGCAGAGAGCTGCGCGGCCGCGCAGTTTCAAGGGAACGTTGCTCAGTACTGCATTAAAGTGCCTCAAGTCACTGGAGTGGGATTTGAACCAATAACCTTCTGACATAGGCAAGCTACCACTGAGCCAAGTCGGACACCTATGGAACATTATGGAAAATAAACCACTAATAAAGCTGTCAGCATAACACACTTTCACAGCTTCTCGTTACCAAATGGATTATTTTCCATAATCCACTACCATCCAGTGTACTCCATTTGCCCAATACAAGTACATGAAAACAAGGTACCCACCTTCCTGTAACTGCTGTAGCTGCCTCTTAAGAGATGTTAGTTTCTCCTGGTACATCCTATGAACAAGAGAAAAAAGCTGGAATTTAGATACAACTAAAGCCAGCAATATAACCTTGTGTAGAGCCAAACTTGCACATAGTACAAAAATACAGTACAGTACTTCGATTTTTCTTATTTAGCACTCAATACCAGATTACAATGTCATTATACCGTATTTGGCAAGCACATTCCTTTTTTAATCCATGTAGCCAATGCTCCAACCTCAAGAGCAATTTTATTTTCTATTCATTCTCGAGATGTGGGTGTTGCTGGCAAGGCTGGCATTTAATGCCCATCCTGGTGGAGGGATGCAATGGAGTGGCTTGCAAGGCCACTTCAGAAGGCAGTTAAGGGTCAACCACGTTGGTATGGGACTGGAGTCACCAGTTAGTTGGGTTTTTATAACAATCCAACAGCTTCACGGTCACTTTTATTTCCAGATTTAAAAAAAAATATATATTTTTTTTTAAAAACAGAATTAAAATTCTCAAACTGCCATGGTGGGATTTGAACTCATATTCTCTGGATTATTCGTCCAGGCCACTGGATTACTAGTCCACTGCACTACCATACCCTTGTATGCTCATAGAAACTTCAGTCTTAGTATTACAACACTTATACGAGTGACGCTACAGTTGCAACATCTGGTGCTCCAGCCTGAGAGAGTTTGGCTTAAATCAACCCTTCTGAGCAATCCACAGCCCGAGCATTAACACCTGTATGTATAGTACAGATTTGTGATGTCTGTCATATTACAAGATTAATATCCCAAACTCATAATTTATTATCCTTTTTAATCCAATGGTTTTAAAAAATATAGTACACAAACATTCAAATTTGCTTTTGTGCGCATTACAAACTATTTTAGAGGCGTAAGTCAGAAACTTCTAAGCCAACGCACTCTGGCTTGTAATTTTCCCTTTGGGGTTGAAAACTCACGGTGAAATTTCCCACTCCAATTAAAATTAGGCTGGAAAGTTCAGTGGCTCAAACAAAACATTCCTTTCACCCCAGAACCTATGTTTAAATCCAGTACAGAACGATGGAAAAGTTTCCTCTTCTGGCTGTGTGGAAGAGTCCTGAGTGAGAAGGTATGAATCCACGTCCACAGCACAAAAACGCCCATAATTTGACACTATATTAGCAGTTGGCGTGGAAAGTGAGAGAAAAAAAATCGTATTGAAGCGATTGCAAGAGGGTCGCTTCTCCAAGGTTGAAAGTCAGATACACGACTGAGGTAGAGACAGATTTACCCTACATTCAAGTCTTGCTGCACTTTACCTGGAAGTGCCCATTGACACTTGATTCCAGTAATCAAAGAGTGCTATTCACAAACAAGAACATAAGAAATAGGAGCAGGAGTAGGCCAGTTGGCCCTTCAAGCTTGTTCCACTATTAAATAAGATCATGGCTGATCTTCTACCTCAACTCCACTTTCCTGCACTATCCCCATATCCCTTGGTTCCCTTAGTGTCCAAAAATCTATAGATCACTGTCTTGAATATACACAACGACTGAGCTTCCACAGCCCTCTGGGGTAGAGAATTCCAAAGATTCACAAACCTTTGAGTAAAGAAATTTCTCCTCATCTCAGTCCTAAATGGCCAACCCCTTATTCTGAAACTGTGACCTCTACTTCTCGACTCCCCTGCCAGGGGAAACATCTTCCCAGCATCTACCCTGTCTAGCCCCTTAAGAATTATATACGTTTCAATGAGATCACATTTCATTCTTCTAAACTCTAGGGAATGTAGGCCTAGTCTACTCAATCCCTCCTCATAGGACATCCCAGGAATCAGTCTAGTGAACCTTCATTGCACCCTCTCTAAGGCATGTATATTCTTCCTTAGGGAAGGAGACCAAAACTATACACGGTACTCCAAGATGTGATCTCACCAAGGTCCTATATAATTGCAGTAGGACTTCTTTACTCCAAACCTCTTGTAATAAAGGCCAACGTACCATTTGCGTTCCTAATTGCTTGCTGTACCTGCATGTTAACTTTCTGTGATTCATGTACGAGGACACCCAGGTCCCTCTGAACACCAACATTTCCCAATCTCTCACCATTTAAAAAATATGCTGCTTTTATATTTTTCCTACCAAAGTAGATAACTTCACATTTCTCCACATTATACTCCACCTGCCATGTTCTTGCCCACTCACTTAACCTGTCTATATCCCTTTGCAGCCTCTTTACATCCTCTTCACAACTTACTTTCCCACCTAGCTTTGTATCGTCAGCAAACTTGGATACATTACACTCAGTCCCCTCATCCAAGTCATTGATATAGATTGTAAATAGCTGAGGCCCAAGCACTGATCCTTGTGGAACGCCACTAGTTACAGTCTGCCAACCCGAAAATAACCCGTTTATTCCTACTCTGTTTTCTGTCCTTTAACCAATCCTCAATCCATGCTAGTATATTACCCCGAATACCATGAGCCCTAATTTTGTGTAATAACCTCTTGTGTGACACCTTATCGAATGCTTTTTAAAAATCGAAATATGCTACATCCACGGTTTCCCCCTTATCTACCCTGCTAGTTACAACCTCAAAAACTATTAGATTTGTCAATTGGTCCTCCTGACTCCCCAAAGCCTTTCCACCATCTACAAGGCACAAGTCAGGAGTGTGATGGAATACTTTCCACTTGCCTGGACGAATGCAGCTCCAACAACACTCAAGAAGCTCGACAAAGCACCATCCAGGACAAAGCAGCCCACTTGACTGGCACCCCATCCACCACCTTAAATAAACATTCACTCCCTCCACCACTGGCACACCGTGGCTGCAGTCTGTACCATCTACAAGATGCACTGCAGCAGCTCGCCAAGGCTTCTTTGATGCGACCTCTACCACCTAGGACAAGGGCAGCAGGCGCATTGGAACACCATCACCTCCAAGTTCCCCTCCAAGTTACACACCATCCTAACTTGGAAATATATCGCCGTTCCTTCATTGTCGCTGGGTCAAAATCCTGGAACTCCATCCCAAACAGCACTATGGGAGTACCTTCACCACACGACTGCAGCGGTTCAAGAACATAAGAAATAGGTGCAGGAATAGGCCACTTGCCCTCGAGAAGGTGGCGACTCACCACCATCTTCTCAAGGGCAATTAGGGATGGGCAATAAATGCTGGCCTTGCCAGCGATGCCCACATGCCAGGAACAAATAACAAAAAACTCGATTACCCTTTCATAAATCCGTGTTGACTCTGCCCAATCATATTATGATTTTCTAAGTGCCCTAATAATAGATTCTAGCATTTTCCTTACTACTGATGTCAGGCTAACTGGTCTATAGTTCCCTGGTTTCTCTCTCCCTCCTTTCTTGAATAGTGGGGTTACATTTGCTACCTTCTAATCCACAGGGACCGTTCTAGAATCTAGGGAATTCTGGAAGATCAAAACCAATGCATCCACTACCTCTGTAGCCACCTCTTTTAAAACCCTAGGATGTAGGCCATCAGGTCCAGTGGATTTGTTGGCTTTTAGTCCCATTAATTTCTCCAGTAAGATTTTTTACTAATATTAATTTCTTTAAGTTCCTCATTCTCACTAGATCTGAGGTTCCCCACTATTTCTGGAATGTTTTTTATGTCTTCTTCCAAAGACAGATACAAAGTATTTGTTTAATGTCGCTGCCATTTCCTTATTCCCCATGATAATTTCTCCTGTCTCTGCCTGTAAGGGATCCACGGTTACTTTTGCTAATCTCTTCCTTTTTACATACCTATAGAAGCTTTTACAATCTGTTTTTGTGTGTCTTGCTAGTTTACGCTCATATTCTATTTTCTCTCTCTTTAAAAACGATGATGAGATTTACTCTTTAAATCTCATAGTTATAGTTAAAGACATTACCTCATTATGACCAGCAAAAAAAGGACTACAATTGCCATTTTTAACTAAGTCTGCATAAATAAGGCTTCTTTAGAAATACTTAACAAAGTTAGCAAACATAATACAGTAACATAGTGCCACACCAGTAGATTTGCTGGAATTGAATGGCAAGATCAGAAAAAACACAGGAGCAATTAGAAACAAAAGCAGAAGTCATCGACAGAACATTTAGCACCAAATAATGCAATTTAGGAAAAAAAAGGAGTTTAAAAGGAGGGTTTCATTTTAATCATTTGGAAGAGGCTCCGACATGGCAGACAAATCAGGTAACGGGCCTAGAGTTTGTAGCACATCATTGTTGCAATTCAGAAGCCAGTGAAAATTTGCCACAATAGGACTTCTTCATTTTTACCTTACATCTCTCTTTTGTAGACATACAGGTTTTATATATACCTTTGCTAGTCAATCTTTCCTGGCCAAAGCAAGTCCCAGAAATCTTGGAGAAATACCATTGTCTCGTAAACTAAATACCACCTAAAAGCCTTACAGGAAGCTACAGAATTCAGTATTAACACAAACACTAATTTCCCGCAGGGTGTTTTCACTTCAGAACTAGTTCGAACAGCCTTTCAAATGTTCACCAACAGCCTTTCAACACTGACCTTTTCAATACAGAAACAGATCTTTCAAAATACATACATTTCTTCAAACCATCAACAAAAATGTTCCTTATTATCTACTGATCAGTATACAGCAGGTTACATTCCATAGTGTAGATGTGGTTTTCCTCATTCTCTGCTGTTCCACCCCCACATACCAATGAACAGACAGTCACCTAAACAAGACACTCCATTGCAGAGTTTTGCCCAATAAATGCCTAATTGGTCATGTAATCTCTAACCTCTTGCGCCCCCCGAATCCCCAACTGTATACACAGCCTTATTCTGTAAGTGCACTTCAGTTGTTTCACATTACACAAGAGTGTCGAGACCTCACCGATTCAATGGGAAATGAACAGAAATTCCAAATTAATTAAGCTAAGGCACAGTAAATGGAGGTGAAAAGACAAATGACTAAACCCAGCAATTGGTTACAAGAAAATTTCCAAAAATTACAGGATAGTTGGAGGCATAGATGGAAGCGGCTTTACTGGGAACATTTTTTTAAAAGCTGACTGCTAATTATTTATTCAGTAGCTTGGCTGCCAGATAAACAGCTGTGCAGATTGATGACAACTTATACTAATCAACAGCACTGCACTACAGATTGATTTTCACAAGCTAAACACATAAAAACAGTGGAATTGTGTCAAATATTGACACTTGTAAAAGTCATACTAATTATCATGCTGGTGACAGCAAGTTATAAAGAAAAAATTCTCAAAATTTGTCAAGCAATGAAGTATCATTAGCTTTAACTATGACTTGGCATCAAAGCCAATTTGAATCTCCACTGTTTCAAAGCCCTTGGCAGCTTGAATTGTTCAATCAAGACAGCAATATATACAGTAAAGCAAGCAAATTACTCAAAATAGCTCCTGAAATACAACTATTTGCTACAATAGGGATTTTTACTCCAGCAATTTTTTACGCTGTGGTCTGTACTGCACAAGGCAACTGCATCACAGTGCAACAATACTCACTGCTCTTTCACCTCCAGGTAGTCTTCATCATCTTGCTTATTAGCAATGTCTGTCTCACTTGCATCCTCTGTATCTGTCAAATATAAATGAAACAGAATTCCATTAAATCATTTGAGAAAAATAGAAGTATCTCATACAGGACCACACTTGGCTGACACGACAATATCAAAACATAGTACATATATTTATTTTTTTCAAATGACCTCCCCTCTTTTCCTGTTTCCAGTAGGGGGCAGCAGATAGTAACGAGCAGGAATTCAAGGGCCTGGAGTTTCCTCCACGTCTGCACCCAGATACACACATAATCTGGACGCAAAGCAATTATGTGACTTAAAAGATCATGGAATTTTGGGCCTAAGTGAGTTACTGGCGTAACTACAATACACCCAAATCTCTGATCCTTTACATCCATCCATCAAACCCTCTGTCCGAATGAATCTCCGCCCACAAAACCAGGCACGCCCTCGACTCCCAAATGCAAGTCTTCTCCAATTGCATTTTTTCGGGGGTTTCAAGTTGCATCCAGATTTTCAGGCACAACAGGAAACAGTAATTTTTCTGTTAAATTGCTATTTCTTTTGAAGAGCCTTTTTAAAAAAACTTCTCGGAGACCTGCACTGTATTATCCGTTTCTCTGAATGCATTTCTTTTACAAACTATGTCACGTTAAAAATTGAAAAGCTGAACAGCTTCCCCGACTGCACTCGCTTAAAAATCCTATGCCTGAATTATGATAAAATTAAAATTTCAATTCATTTCAAGACTCAAATAAACAAATATACTGGTGTAGGTTCGGCGTTTCCTTGGGCCCGATTGTTTACGCTGATATATGCCCATTTAAGTTCGGGCATATTCTAATGAGAGTGGGGGGTGGGGGGGATACTTGGGCATAACTTGAGATTGGCAAAATAGGCGCAGCTTCAGGCACAATTTCAGGTACAACTTCTGAATTGCACCTGTAAGGAAAGGGTTAATCACACTGCCCTGAAGTCTGCTAATGTTATACTGCTATTGATTTCTCTTCATATTGCAGTAATATCAACCTTTAGACTTTGCCTGTTAAGCAGGGAAGTATAAGTCACTTTAAATACAGTGACTACTGAGCTGTTGAACCAAGACTGACCTTAAAGCAATGATCAGTTTGGTAAACCTAATTAAAAGACATGCCAGTGCACACCGATTCATATATTTGGAGAACTTTAATCAGTTAATAACAAGTGCAAGAAAAACAGTTAGCTCTGCAAAGGAAAATATCTGGGTATGCATCATCCTTTTTAATTGGGGTTTCTGTAGAAGCAGGAGACTATACCGAGCTTAGAACTGTGACGTGTTTAAGTCCATCAACCAAACCAGGAAGGTTCAGTTGCAAGTGCAATGAAACCTGTATAAACGGACACTCGCAAATTATGAACTACGGACAGCCTTCAATGCATCAAGCCCTTTTACAACTTAAAACACGGGGCATGCAGGTCAGCGCGAGGAGGCAAGGGGGTTTTGTGAAAGAAATGGCTTTTTGTGAAATGGGGAGCTCTTTACCCAGCATCCATAGCAGCAAAGAAACCACTCTATCTCTGGGATTGAATGATTGCATGGTTCTATCCCAAGGATAGAGCAGTTTCTCTGCTGCTATGGATGCTGGGTAAAGAATGCACCAAAGTCGTTTCTTTCCTATAAGCAACTGCAGCCTCGCGCTGCCCTGCATGCACTGACCTCACCGGCCTCCCGAATCAAGGAAAGCGCATGCGAACAGCGAGAAGGGCCGCCATTTCCTGCCCCGGCGCTGCGTCCATGCACTATTTCAGCAGCTGGTGGCAGCTCCTCTCCCCCTGATCCTGCCATTGTCTTCTTTCCCTTGGCTTCTGATGGTGGATCTGCTTCTTTGAGGAGCTTTGGCTTTGGGGAGTGAAGGTGGATGGCTGTTCCAGGTCTCTCTGCTGCTCTATAGAGTGATGGACAGGCTTGAGTCCCAGCTGTCAGTCAGTCTTCCTGCAGACTCACTGCTCAACTAGAAATCTGCAGTTTCACTCCTACACATAACGTGACCTGTTGTGTTGTCGTTGTCCCTCCCAAATGTTCTCAATCCGTTCCAAGACTTGCCTTTGGAAGCTTCAATATACCGGCACAGCCGGTCATTACATTGGCCCCTTTTTTTGTCCTGTGATTTCCCTAATGCTGGTAAGTAGAACTGAGAAACGCAGTTCATTACTGAAGTTACACTCTGCTCCAAGTGACAGCGGTTTGAAATGAACTTAGACTGGAAAACTGTTAAGTGAACAGAGCTGAACGCTGGTGTGGGAGAGTGGGATTCTTAGCATTGTTGCAGCTAATTAGGTGCCGATCATAATCTCAGCTAGTGTGTCAAGATTGTTGGGAAAATTTTTATAGTATTTACAATGACTATTTTGAAAATAAGGAAACCTGCAAACAAAAAAGCGCAGCTGATGCCAGTCCCCAAGGTGTCTGTAAGATCAGCCATGATCTTATTGAATGGCAGAACAGGCCTGAGGGCTAAATGGCCTACTCCTGTTCCTATGTTATTTACAGGTTTCACTGTACTGTCTTTCAAGTGTCTGTTTAAGTACTATTACATGTACTGTATGCTTAATAAGTCTGGAATATCTGATATTTAATGTTTAAGAACCTTATTGATTTGAAGAGTAAATTACAAATACAAATAAGAACACCTATCCACCAACAGTGCCCAAGGAAGAAACTCCACGCAAAGTGGGGGGCACTTTTAGCCAAGAAAAGCAAAGCTAAATGTAAGTGCCTCAGATGAGGTCAAATAACCCAGTACAGTACTTTTAAAAACTTATTAAACTATTTGCTGTATACACATTGAAATTAGAAGTTTTAAAAAATCTATCCACTTGCATTCCCTGCATTGGAAATTCAGTTAATTTGCACAATTTGTATTTCAGAAACAATTTCTCCCTCTTTTTAAGTTGATTTTCTTGAATAAGAAACCAAATGTTATGCCCCAGCTGAGGAGGCAGAAGAGTGTGAATCTGCTCCCAAGTCTCTGTGAATGCTGGCCAGGTACTTCCTTTGTGGGCAAAAACACCTCTCCCTGATGGAAGAGCTGTGATCAAAAATTGAAAGCATCAAAGACTCAACCTCAGCAGCACCTCCCAAACATGCCACCTAGAAGGACATGGGCAGGTGCATGAGAACACCATCACCTCCAAGTTCCCCTCCAAGTCACACACCATCCTGACTTGGAAATATTACCATTCCTCCATCATCACTGGGTCTTGGAACTCACTACCTCATAGCATTGTGGGAGCACCTTCACAATATGGACTACAATCAGCTCAGGGGGTTAACTTTACCTTTTGTTTGTATGCAAAGGTAAATATGCTGATGGGAATTGCCACATTTCCTACATTCAAAATAAAAACTTCCACTGAAAGATTCTCCTGCATTAACTGTGCTTATATGTTAAACAACAGCTAGCTGGGAGGGATTACAAGGCAGTTATCTTACCTCAGATGACATCATGAGGAACAAGATGGACTCTTGAGCAGTTTATAACAGTCATCTGAACCCCTAAATTAATAAGATTACAATCTTGAAAACCAGTTATTTATTAATGTAAATAACAGTCAATAACAGCCGTTTTATTCAGTCTGTCATTTTTTCCTGAGGACAGTTTCATCAATGACAGAGGACCAGGATGCTCATATGTAGCTGATATACAATGGTGTTCACATTGAAGGAGCAATGATTAATGTTGCAAGTTTATCAAGTGGCAAAGTATATAACTTCAGGAGTTTTTTTTTATATATACACTATGGGCCGAAAATTGATCCCGGGACGCGAGAGTACGCACTGCATACTCTCGCGTATTCCCACTCCAATTGCCGGTTTTCTGCATGCCCTGCGCATGCGCTGAAAACCGGCAATTGCTCTTCCGAAAAGGGGGCGGGGCCGGAGTGCATCGCGTGCGCGCTACAGGCTGCGCGCACGCTGTGCACTTCATGCTTTGGACGCGCAGGTAAGTACTGAAGATTTTGGAAATGTAAAAAGGAGGAGTAAGACCCGCTTTTAAGAAGGTAAGTAGTGAATTAAGTATTTTTTTGAATTTTTTTTTACAGGTATATCTTTTTTATAGACTTTAAAGACAGGTAAGTTTATTTTTATAACTTTTTAAAAGATTTTAAATTTTTTCAAAAATTTAATTTTTTATTTAAAATGGTTAATTTAATTAACTATACTTATTTTATTAATGTGATGGGTTTTTTTTTAAATTTAATTGAGGTTTAGCTGTTATTTTGGGGGGGTGTAAGATTCATAAGTCTCTCAGCCATGCTGTGAGACTTATGAATGGAAGATGGTGTGCTGCCATTGGCTCTAACTGAGTCACGTGATCCCACAGCTCGCACGAATTAACTACGCCGCTGGGATACGCAAGCCCAGCACAGCTGATGTCTGGAACATCAATTTCGTGCGAGCTGGATCAGAAAAAGCATAAGCGAGGTGAGACATCGCGGGAAAGGCTTACCCCCGCGGGAACAGAGCGAGATCAATTTCTGGGCCAATATCTCCCACTGTGTTGCTCACAGTAAGTCAGATGATGAATGCAGCATTTTCGAAGGACAGGGTTACTATACAATATTTATTTCGCTGGTGTAATAACTGCTGCTAATGTGGACCTGCACCCCATTAAGGTCACAAAGCCTAATTGCTGTTTAGTAAACACAGCATTTAATTATTGTTTGGTCATGGATTTATACAGATTGGAAAATGTTTGCAAATTTCAGGCCCCAGTCTGTTTAGCATCTGTGACAAACGTGATGGCTGATGTGAGACAAGCACTCACTGGGCGATACATATTTAACGCTATGTGCTTCTCAGCTTGGGTCTAACAAGCACAAAGTTCCCTGGTCACACAACAATTAAATTATGAATGATCTGAACATTTCGAACACCCCTTACGGACCCCAAGCTTCCAGTCGCCTGTCACTTTAATTCTCCACTCCACTCCCACTCTGATCTCTCTGCCCTCGGCCTCTTACACTGTTCCAATGAAGTTCAACGTAAGCTCGAGGAACAGCACCTCATCTTTCGATTAGGCACGTTACAGCCTTCTGGACTCAACATAGAGTTCAACAATTTCAGACTATAACCCCTGTCCCCATTTTTCAGGCTGTTTATGATTCTGCCATCCCCATTTGCAACATTTAATCTCTCCTGCCTCCTACCCTATCACAGAATTTCCAGTTCTGATGAAGGGTCCCAGATCTGAAACGTTAACTCTGTTTCTCTCTCCACGGATGCTGCCTGGCCTGCTGAGTGCTTCCAGCATTTTCTGTTGTTATTTCAGATTTCCAGCATCCGCAGTATTTTGCTATTAAATTAACACATATATTGTTAATGGCCTGAAAATAAATATTCTTCCACTTGGACTCTCAAAATCCTCCTGATGTATCCTGTGCATACTCAGATTGTACAAACTCCCTTTAACTAACAGAGGCACAGCTCAAGACACAAACAATGGCCCGTAATTTGTGGTCAGCGGCAAAGCAAAGAAACTCGCCACTGGCCCCGAAGAAAGCTGGCCAGAGACGTCACTCTCTGTGGCGAGAAGTTTGCCTTTTTCGACATTCAATTGATTGCAGCGCTCTGTTATGGGGATTCCTGGTGAAGAGCTGCAGTGACGTCAACAAGCTGACTAAGCAGCCAATCACATTAAAGAATTCTCACAGACAGCAAACCAGGAAATGAGAAGCTGGACTTTTTAAAGAGAGCAAAATAAAGATTGGGACATACACTGGGGATAAGGTAGAGGCTGAAATATCATGAACAAACATAATTTCTTCTTCAAAGTTAAAAAAAATTGTAATTTTATCATAATGGAGAAATTTGACACTCCACAAATATAAAAAATAGTTTTTCAGGACCTGAACGGTTGTTTAACAGTCAATACATGGTTAAAACCCCAGTAACACCTATTCCAACAAGGCTCAACATTTAATGGGGTATTTAACAGCGATATTACCATGGAATAGCCCAAATTTTTGTCAGTTTCACAGATAACGCTGATTGCCGGCTATGGGGGGTGGGGGGGGGGAAGAGCAGCTAGTGTCGGAGCAATGAATGACTGACTGCAACTTCAGGACTACCGCGTTTAGATGCACACGCACTGCATCCTGAAGTTGCAGTCAGTTTCAGAGGGGTAATGACGGCGAACGCTGACAGTTCGCCATCATTACCCACCGCAAATTCCGGGCCATAAAGTTTAAGTCCAAGTTTTTGAGAGAGGCTAAAGGCTTAAAGTAAAAACATCAATCAAGGGCAACTGAAGTTCATATTGTATTTGGGTTTTTAAATCAAGAAAATAGAGAAGCCAATTTCAAAAACACTGGGTCCTAATCACCACTATGCAATCTTTCGATCAATAGATAAACAATGATGTCCATTTTGTATGCATATTAATGGCAAAATTGAATTTACATAGTTAACTAAAATAAAAAGTTAATCAAAAATTCAAAATCAATGATCTCTCAGTTTACAATACCACAAGGAGCATTGTTATTTTAATTCCATTCAACCTCAAATCTGCTTTTCATGGACAGCCAACAGCAGGCCTGTCATTTCATACATCGCCAACCCAAAGAGACCAAGTCTGCAGATGACAACGTTGTTTAGGAGAGGTGGACATTCTGAGAAAAGGGATAGTATTCAAAAAGCCTTACTTAACTAGAGATGAATATGATTGCACACTCGAGTGGACCGTTAAGATCCAGCATGCTAGTTGAACAAATGCTGAAATTTGTGTTTTACAGTAGCAATCGTTAATGCAAATATAATGTTAAAAGAGATCTTCCGAGTGCAGAAAGTTACTCTATCACAGAACAGTTAGATCCAAACTTGGATGTACAATCAATTTTGGCATATTTTACAAAAAGTAAGGAAAGTATTTAAAGCATAGTTAGACTTAATAAAATTTAAAAAATTATTGCAATGAACCAAGAAACTTGATATTTAAGTGAAATGATACAAGGTACACATAAGCATTAACTTTGGCAATGGTAAAAAGGGCACAACTGGCTCTAGCATCCCCCAGGTTAGGAAGTAGGGGTGCGGGAAGGAGAAAGAACAGTCAAGGTCCATGCTGATCACCAACCAGTAACCCCTGCTGCAAAATCCAAGTGTGTGGACGCCAGGAGAGAAAAGAAGTGGGCTCAGTTGTGATAGCCTCTGCAACCAAACAGCCAACATTCACTATCCTGACTCACTCAAAGAATGGTCACTTGGGCAAAGGTCACTAGGCATTGGCATCAAGATGGGATGGAGATGCATGTGAATTTAAGCAGAATCCCACAAAGAATCTTAAAACCATTCCCTTCCTCATTAATGCTCAGAAGTAAACTCATGTGCACCATGGCTGCTGCTCTATACCAAAATTTCTCTAGTTTTCTGTCCCAATTCACTCCCCTAACTCAACTCCTGCCACTCTTTTTTCTAGTGTCTGCCCCTCCTTACTACACCATCCCCTTGTCAATCTCCTAACCTGTCCATTCCACTGCTGAACTCCCAATCATACTGCCATCCCTGGCTTTCATCTCTCCTTGACAGGTGTAATCTGGCCATCCTCCATAACACCCACACAACTCTGAATCTCTCCAAGCAGCTATCAGAGCACCTCATTCCCCTTGTGCTCCCCATTCACTATGCTTCCTGATGGGGCAATCATTCCAACAACTTCTTTATCCCCATGACCCCTCCAATTCCACCCCACCTGCACCAAGAATATTCTCAAGCTCCCCCTAACGTGCTCCCTGCAAGTTTTGAGGTACTAACCTCCTCCACTTCGCTCCATTTTATCATAAGGCCCTTACCATCCACACTCTCATCCTGGATGATCACATCGACATCCTTGTTCTGACCAAAACTCAATTTTATAACAGTGATCCTTTACTCCCACTTAAGCCACCCCTCCAGCTGCACATTCCACCACATGTCCTGCACAAAGCAATGTGGAGGCATTGTAGCATTCATAAGAACATAAGGAATAGGAGCAGGAGTAGGCCATTAAATAAGATCATGGCTGATCTGATCTTAGCCTCAACTCCACTTTCCTGCCTGTTCCCAATAACCCTCGACTCCCCTGCAGCTCAAATATCTGTCTATCTCCGCCTTGAATATATTCACTAACTCAGCCTTCACAGCTCTCTGGGGTAGAGAATTCTAAAGATTCATGACCGTCAGAGAAGAAATTCCTCCTCATCTCCATCTTAAATGGGCGACCCCTTATCCTGAAACTATGCCCCCTAGTTCCAGATTCCCCCATGAGGGGAAACATCCTCTCAGCATCTACCCTGTCAATCCCCCTCAGAATCTTATTTTCAACAAGATCACCTCTCATTCTTCTAAACTCCAATGAGTACAGGCCCAACCTGCTCAATCTTTCCTCATATGACAACCCTTTCATCTCAGGAATCAACCTAGTGAACCTTCTCTGAACTGCCTCCAAAGCAAGTATATCCCTCCTTAAATAAGGAGACCAAAACTGTACGCAGTACTCCAGGTGTGGTTTCACCAATGCCCTGCACAGTTATTGCAAGACTTCCCTACTTTTATACTCCATCCCCCTTGCAATAAAGGCCAACATTCCATTTGCCTTCCTAATTACTTGCTGTACCTGCATGCTAACTTTTAGTGTTTCATGTACGAGGACACCCAGATCCCTCTGTACCGCAGCATTCTGTAGTCTCTCTCCATTTAAATAATATTTTGCTTTTTTATTCTTCCTACCAAAGTGGATAACCTCACATTTTCCCACATTATACTCCATCTGCCAAATTTTTGCCCACTTACTTAACCTATCTATATCCCTTTGCAGACTCTTTGTGTCCTCCTCACAACTTGCTTTTCCACCTACCTTTGTATTGTCAGCAAATTTGGCTACAGTACACTCGGTCCCTTCATCCAAGTCATTAATATAGATTGTAAATAGTTGAGGCCCCAGCACTGATCCCTATGGCACCCCACTAGTTACAGTTTGCCAACCTGAAAATGACCCATTTATTCCAACTCTCTGTTTTCTGTTCTCCAACACCGTGAGCTCTTATCTTGTGCAGTAACCTTTTGTGGCACCTTATCGAATGCCGTTTGGAAATCCAAATACACTACATCTACTGGTTCCCCTTGATCCACCCTGCTCGTTACATCCTCAAAGAACTCTAGTAAATCTGTCAAACACGATTTCCCTTTCATAAAACCATATTGGCTCTGCTTGATTGTATTATGATTTTCTAAATGTCCTACTACTGCTCCCTTAATAATGGATTCCAGCATTTTTCCAATGACAGATGTTAGGCTAACTGGCCTATAGTTTCCTGCTTTCTGTCTCCCTCCTTTCTTGAATAGGGG
Organism: Squalus acanthias; assembly: GCA_030390025.1. NCBI lineage: Eukaryota > Metazoa > Chordata > Chondrichthyes > Squaliformes > Squalidae > Squalus > Squalus acanthias. Next base: position 63,222,280 of record CM059437.1, read on the forward strand.
CGTTACATTTGCAGTTTGCCAATCTACTGGGACCTATCCAGAATCTGCAGCCACTTTGTTTAAGACCCTAGGATGCAGGCCATCAGGTCCAGGGGACTTGTCAGCCTTTAGTCCCATAAGTTTGCCTAGTACTTTTTCTCTAGGTGATTGTTTTAAGATCCTCCCTCCCTTTTGCCCCTTGATTTTCCACTATTATTGGGATGCTTTTAGTGTCTTCGACCGTGAAGACAGATTCAAAATATTTGTTCAAAGTCTCTGCCATTTCCTTGTTTCCAATTATTAATTCCCCAGTCTCATCCTCTAAGGGACCAACGTTTACTTTAGCTACTCTCTTCCTTTTTATATACTTGTAGAAGTTCTTACTGTCCTGTTTTTATATTTCTTGCTAGTTTACTCTCAATCTATTTTCTCCCTCTATTATTGTTTTAGTCATCCTTTGTTGGTTTCTAAAAATTTCCCAATCTTCTAGCCTACCACTAATCTTCGCAACATTGTATGCCTTTTCTTTCAATTTGATACCCTCCTTAACTTCCTTAGTTAGCCATGGATGGTTCATCCTTCCCATAGAGTCTTTCTTTTCCACTGGAATATATCTTTGTTGAGAGTTATGAAATGTCTGCCACTGCTTATCTACCGTCTTATCTTTTAATCTATTTTCCCAGTCCACTTTAGCCAACTCTGTCTTCATACCTTTGTAATTGCCTTTATTTAAGTTTAAGACACTAGTTTCAGACCCAAGTTTCTCACCTTCAAACTGAATGTGAAATTGTATCATGTTATGATCACTCTTCCCTAGAGGATCCTTTACTATGAGATCATTAATTAATCCTGTCTCATTACACATTACCAGATCTAAAATAGCCTGTTCCCTGGTTGGTTCCACAACGTATTGTTCCAAGAAACCGTCCCGAATACACTCTATGAACTCGTCCTCAAGGCTACCTTTGCCAATTTGATTTGTCCAATCTAAATGAAGATTAAAATCACCCATGATTATTGCAGTACCTTTTTTACAAGCCCCCATTATTTCTTGATTTATACTCAGTCCTACAGTGTAGCTACTGTTAGGGGGCCTATAGACTACTCCCACCAATGACTTATTTCCCTTACTATTTCTTATCTCCACCCAAACTGATTCTACATCTTGATCTTCCGAGCCAAAATCATTTCTCACTACTGTACTGATCTCATCCTTTATTATCAGAGCTACCCCACCAACTTTTCCTTTCTGCCTATCCTTCCGAAATGTCAAATACCCCTGAATATTCAGTTCCCAGCCTTGGTCACCTTGCAACCACGTCTCTGTAATGGCTATCAGATCATACTCATTTATTTCTATTTGTGCCGTCAATTCATCTATCTTGTTCATTCATCTTGGCTTATTGTCTTTCTCCCCAAGCACATCCTTCCCACCTCTTTTTACTGCCCCCACTTTTTTTTACTGAAATCTCCGACCTTATGTCCTCTCAATCTCAGTGCTGTGCAACTCCTCACCCTTAGTGACTTTAACCTGCATCTAAACTCACCCTGCCCTGCCTCCTCTGATTCCTCCATTCTCCTTAGAACATAGAAAAATAGGAACAGGAGTAGGCCATTCGGCCCTTCTAGCCTGCTCCGCCATTCAATACGATCATGGCTGATTCTCCATCTCAATACCATATTCCCGCTCTCTCCCCATACCCCTTGATGCCCTGCCTCCTCTGATTCCTCCATCCTCCTTGCTTCCATGAAAGTCCCCAACCCATATATAAGCTACATCCTCGATTTCATTCCTCGCCACTTCAGTAATCTCAACCAGCAACAGCCATATCAAGATCAACTGCAACTCAACTCCATTTTCCCGCCTTTGCTTCATATCTCTTGATACTTAGGAAAAATCTATCGACCTCAGTCTTGAATGCTTTAATTGACCTCGCATCCACAGCCTTTTGGGGCTGAGAGTTCTACATTTCTACGACCCTGTGTGTGAAGAAGTGCTTCCTGATTTTGCACCTGAACGGCCTAGCTCGAATTTTAAGATTATGCCCCCTTGTTCTGGATTCCCCCACCAGATGAAATAGTTTCTCTGTATCTACCCCATCGAAACCTTTTATCAGTTTAAACACAATTAGATTACCCTTCAATCTTCTATACTCAAGGGAATACAAGCCAAGTTTATGCAACCTATCCTGATAATTTAACCCTTTAAGCCCTGGTATAATTCTGGTGAATCTGCGCTGTACCCCCTTCCAAGGCCAATATATCCTTCCTGAGGTGCAATGCCCAAAACAGAACGCAATACTCCCAGATGGTGTCTGACCAAGGCTCTGTACAACTCAAGCATAACTTCCTCCCCTTTGTATTCCAGCCACCTTGAGATAAAACCCAACATTCCGATAGACTTTTTGATAGCTTTTTGTACCTGCCCACTATCTTTTAGTGATTTGTGTGCGTGGTCATCCAAATCTCTTTGCTCCTTCACAGTTCCTAGCTTCACCATTTAGAAAATGTGTCTTTCTTGGATCCAAAGTGGATGACCTCACACTTCCTCAGTTTACAATAGTTTTGCCCATTCACTTAATCAACCTATGCTCCATTGTAACTTCCTGCTCCCATCTGCACTACTTACTGTGCCTCCCAATATAGTATCATCTCCAAACTTTGATATACAACTATCTATTAGTTCATCCAAATTATTGATAAATATGGTGAAAAGCTGAGGCCCCAGTACAGATCCCCACGATCTTATTGAAACCCAGAGCAGGCTCAAAGGGTCGAATGCCTACTCCTGCTCCTATTTCTTATGTTCTTATGACACCACTTGTCACATCCTGCCAATTGGAATACATATCCATTATTCATACTCTCTGTCTTCTACCTCCTAACCAATTCCCTATCCATGTCAATAGGCTACTTCCAATTCTATGCGCTTTCATTTTTGCTAACTCTCTTGTGTGGAACCTGATCAAATGCCTTCTGGAAGTCCGTTTAAATAACATACATAGACACTCCCTTATCTACCATGTTAGTAACCTCCTCAAAAAATTCAACTATGTTAGTTAGCCATGACTTACCCTTTACAAATCCATGCTGACTCTCTCTGATCAGCTCAAATTTATCCAAGTGCTCAGACACTCTGTCCCTAATGACAGATTCTACTAATTTCCTCACAACTGACGTTAGACTGACAGGTTTATATTTATATGGTTTCTCTCTCCCTCCCTTCTTAAATAAGGGAGAGAGAGTTGCAATTTTCCAATCCAATGGCACAATTCCAGAATCAAGAGAGCTTTGGAAGATTATTACTAATGCATCTGCAATTTCCTCACCTACTTATTTTAATACCCAAGGATGGCAACCATCAGGTACTGGAGATTTGTCTATCTCAAGTCTCATTATTTTCTCCATTATCATTTAAAAAAATGTATATTAAATCTAACAGGTTCTTCCCCTTGATTTATTTTTAAGTGTCTCCTTGCAGGGCTGGTATTTTGTGTTCTTCCTCTACTGTGAAAACAGATGCCTGTGATTTTCCCTAATTTTTTGCTCCTTTTCCTACTCTATGTTCACCTTTCCACAATCATCTAGTCTGATATTCCAGTTAAGTATTGAGGCAGTGCTACATTGTCAGAGTGCTATCCGCTGTATTAAACAACGGTCATATTTGAACTAGAAAATTTCATTCACTTTGCTTCCAATTTCCACCCTTCCCTCACCTTCACATGGTCCATCTCCAACTCTTCCCTTCCTCAATATCTCGGTCTCCATTTCTGGGGCTAGGCTATCGACAAACATCCACTATAAGTTCACTGACTCCCACAGCTACCTGGACTACACTTTCTCCCACCCCGCTTCCTGTAAGGACTCTATTCCATTCTCGCAGTTTCTCCATCGCATCTGCTCTGACGATGCCACCTTCCATACTAGTGCTTCCGGTATGTCTTCCTTTTTCCTCAACCAAGGATTCCCCTCTACTGTGGTTGACATGGCCCTCGACTGTGTCCGTTCTATTTCCCGCACTTCTGCTCTCACCGCTTCCCCTCCCTCCCAGAACCACGATAAGGATCCCCTTGTCCTCACCTTTCACCCCACCAGCCTCCACATTCAATGGATCATCCTCCGCCATTTCTACCACCTCCAGCATAATCCTACACCAAACACATCTTCCCCTCCCCTTTCAGCATTCCGAAGGGAGCTGCCTCCACGACACCCTGGTCCACTTCTCAATCACCCCCAACACCCCCTCCCCTTCCCGTGCATGTGCAGGAGATGCAACACCTGCCCTTTTACTTCTTCCCTTCCCACTGTTCAGGGCCCCAAACACTCCTTCCAGGTGAAACAGCGATTTACTTGTACTTCTTGCAATTTAGTATACTGTATTTGCTGCTCATGATGCGGTCTCCTCTACACTGGGGAGACTAAACGCAGATAGTGTGACCGCTTTGCGGAACACCTCCATGCGTGACCCCGAGCTTCCGGTCGCCTGTCACTTTAATTCTCCACTCCACTCCCACTCTGACCTCTCCGTCCTCAGCCGCTTACACTGTTCCAACGAAGCTCAACGTAAGCTTGAGGAACAGCACCTCATCTTTCGATTAGGCACTTTACAACCTTCTGGACTCAACATCAAGTTCAACAATTTCAGACCATAACCTCTGCACCTTTTTTTTTCCCCCACATGGTAGCTGTTGATGATTCTGCCATTCCCATTTATACCTCTTCTAGACTCATCTTTTGTTTCTTTACTTGTCCCATTGCCATCTCCTTTTTTTTTTATGTACTATCATACCTTTTGTCATTTAATCACTCCTGCCTTCCACCCTATCACAGGCCTTCCCTTTTGTTCTTTCCTCCCCTCCCCCTTTACCTGCCCCTGCACTTGCTTAAAATCTGCTACATCTCTAACTTTTTCGAGTTCTGATGAAAGGTCATTGACCTGAAACGTTAACTGTTTCTCTCTCCACAGATGCTGCCTGACCTGCTGAGTATTTCCAGCATTGTGTGTTTTAGGTCATATTTAACTGTTTAAATAGTTCAGTTGGACATTCAAAGATGCTACGGCATTTTTCAAAAAGCAGAAAGTCCTGGCCAACATTCGTCCCTTAAAACAGCACTAAAACAAATTAACTGGCCATTCACCAATTACAGTATGTGGGATCTTGCTGTGACACTGGTTACATTTGCCTACGCAGCAGTTACTGTAATTTCAAAGTAATTCATTGTATATAAAGTGATTGTGGAGGTTTCTGAAAGACACAAGATGCTACATGAATGCAAAAGGGGGGGTGGTGTTGGAGAGGGGGAAATTCAACCAGGATTCCAGTTGACTCCTGATCACTATCCAGTAAACCTTGCTGGAGTGTGGACACCAAGTGACAGCAGAATTGGGCTCAGCTATTATTCTCTTCACTGTCTAGACTCGCATGTTAATAACAGCTACTAGAAAGAAAAGAAAGACTTGCATTTATATAGTGTCTTTCACAACCACCAGACGTCCCAAAGCGCTTTACAACCAATGAAGTACGTTTTGAAGTGAAGCCATTGTTGTAATGTAGAAAACGTGGCAGCCAATTTGCACACAGCACGTTCCCACAAACAGCAATGTGATAATGACCAGATAATGTTTTTAGTGATTTTTTTGAGGGATAGCCAGGGTACCAGGGATAACTCCCCTGCTCTTCTTCAAAATAGTGCCATGGGATCTTTTACATCCAGGGCAGACGGGGCCTCGGTTTAACGTCTCATCCAAAAGACAGCATCTCCAAGAGTGCAGCACTCACTCAGTACTGCACTGGAGTGTCAGCCTAGATTTTTGTGCTCAAGTCTCGGGAGTGGGACTTGAACACAACCTTCTGACTGAGAGGCGAGAGTGCGGGCTTGGACAAGATCCTGGAGGGTAACGAGTGCCCATGCAATTCTACCTAAGATTTGGATGGAGTGGGGAGGAGAAGGGAAAAGAAAATACCCAGGGCACTTCACTTTCCTCAACATCAGTGCTGTGATGTGTCCACAGCTAATCGACTGAAGTGCAAAAATATAAAATGCACACCCAACTTATGAGGAAAATATTCCCAATGGCATTGAAATGTTCCATGATTATAGTTGGAGTTTGAAAGTATGTGGAGCATTTAATGAAAGAGCAAGGAGTATGGCTGGCAGTGTGTCCTTAATAGGAGTTTTGAAAGTTTGTCCAGGCGCTCTCCTTGTCACCTCCTGTCCCTCTTACCCCACAAAACAAGATGTAAACAAGTCATCCATTTTATAACCAGCGCCCACAAGTTCCTCTGACGCCGGCCTCCGGTTACCAGTCTTCCTCCATCCGTCGGTGCCAGCCTCCTGTACATGAGGCCCACCGTCAGGCGGCGGCAACCGCCCGCCTCCCACTCTAGACCCGCGGCGCCGGTTTATCTAATATCACCTTCATCCGAGTCGCGGCCCCGGATGCTGCGGTCGTCCTCGTCGTCGACGCTGTCCAGCTCCTCCTCGTCGTTGTAATAATCCACAATGGGCGAGAGGAGAGTGGCGGACATCTTCCCGGCGGAGCCGTCCGCCTCCGCTCCGCCCCCCCACTCCCCACTCACTCTCCCTCCCTCCCACTGCCCCCAGCAACCGCAGCAGCGGGCGCGCTACCGCCTGCCTGCGGGGGCCTCGCGCACCAAACACGGCGGCGGCGCGGCCAGCGGCACCGCCCCCGGGTACAACAACAACACCACCACCACCACCACCGCCGCGGCCACGCGCCGCCGGCAACGAGGGGGATTCCCCGCCGCCCAAAGCAGGACTATCGCTGTCAGGCAGTGGCAGAACTCCTAACCAGCGGGGGCCTTAAACATGTGGGGGAACTGGGACCGCAACAAACTCCCTGAGCCCCGGGAGAGGGAGGTGCGCGTGCGCGTGCGCGGCGGGCACTTGCCGCCGGGAGGGAGGGGAGTGCGCGTGCGCGGCGGGCACTAGCCCGGAAGGGGAAGTGCGCGTGCGCGTGCGCGGCGGGCACTCGCCCCGGGAGGGAAAGTTGCGCGTGCGCGGCGGGCACTGCCACCGTCACCTTCACTTGCAAGGCATTTCATTTCTGCGCTGCATTTTATATACATTGTTTGCAATTATTTGAATTACTAATATTTGGTGCATTTATTTGCAACGATTTCAACTGCTGCAACCTAATTCTCTACCTATTAGCATTTTAATTACTGCAGCTCATTTTGCACAACTTATTTGCGATATAACTTTTTTTTTAAATAAGTGGATTTTATGGCAGGCCACACGAACAATAAGATTTCTGTTCTGATGAAAGGTCACCGATTTGAAACGTTAACTTTGTTTCTCTCTTCACAGATGTTGCCTGACCTGCTGCTGAGTGTTTTCCAGTATATTCTTGTTTTTATTTTGTTACTTCCAGCATCCGCAGTAAAAGATTTCAGGTCGTTTTGGTGCGAATTCTGAGCAAGACGTCCGCAGTTTATTGGAGTTCATAATCTTCCTGGTGGCTGAAGGCTAACTGACTGCTGATTGGTGCAACTGCTCTTAACCCTATCGCGCGCTGCTTAAACTGTATTTGCTAACATAAAATTGTAACCTGGCTAAGAAATCTTAGTGCAGCACAAATTAACTAGTTTGCTTAATTTAAATTACTTTCGAAATAATGTGGCATTATCCCAACTTAAAAGACCATCTCCGTTCTTTGGCCAGTGACTGAAGCACCGTAATAACAGTGAAGACGATAATAATGTTGACCCTCGTCCCCGAATTATGGAATGGGTGATCGACCCACAACATTTGGTTACAACCAATTCATGGAATTACTCTGCCTGTATTTTCTGTAATGCATGTGTATCTAAAAAAAAAATCACAGGGTTTAAAATTTTAAATAGGCACTTATATCTTGGGAGAAAAAAACAGCAACGTGTGATTAGTCATAATATCGTATTCAAGTAAAGCCATGGCATGTATGCGGTTTGATGTAGAATCACTTTCTTGTCTCCAGCGAGCGTACCAAACACCTTTTTATGGTGTCCCGATAAATGTTCAGAGTTTCCGAGGCGGCGGCAGATAAAGAAAGACTTGCATTTAACGTCCCAAAGCCCTTTACAGCAAATGAAGGATTTTTGAAGTGTAGTCGCTGCTGTAATGTAGGAAACATGGCAGCCAATTTGCTCCCACAAGCAGGAATCTGTCTTAGTGATGTTGATTGAGGGATAAATATTGGGCAGGACACCAGAGATAACTCCCCTGCTCTTCTTTGAAATAGTGCCATGGGATCTTTAACATTCACCTGAGAGAGCAAACAGGGCCTCAGTTTAATGTCTCATCTGAAAGATGGCACCTCTGACAGTGCAGCACTTCCTCAGTATTCCACTGGAGTGTCTGCCTAGATTTTTGTATTCAAGTCGCTGGAAGTGAGAACTTGAACCCACAACCTTCTGACTCTAAGGCAAGAATGCTACCAACTGAGCCACAGCTGACACTGGGAATCAGCGAGGGAACTATTTGCTCACCCAACCCTCCTATTACATAAATCAGATGTATTAAATTACCTCCAGAATCTCATTCCTCTGAAGTGAGTTTGTCTCCCACTCTTTCCTCATGATTCCCTTGGGGGGTGCTGTTTCTAACCCTGCAATCACATTTATTGACTGGAGCCAATCTAGGCATATTTTGTTTGACACCAATAAAATTCAAATCTTTTATTATTTATATTTATTTTCACTGCAATTTTCTGCCCATTTTCCTCCCCTGAAGACATTGGGGATAATTTTGACTTTGGACCATATTATCAAACAGGCGATATCGGATCAGCCGCCTGTTATACATCTCTCCCAAAGTCAGTGAAATGAAAATCAGGAGCGATGTATACGGGCAGCTGATCCAAACATATCGCCCAAAGTTAAAATTACCCCATTGACTCCTTACTGGCATTTAGTTCTGAGTGCTCTGGACAGTGTTCAATATCTCGCTAAAATGCCCATTACTCATATGTGAGACTTGACAATAAGAATCAGCAAAGACCAATCCAACCCTCACCCTGGAACCACACACATGCACTTCCAACAGGGATCACTGAATAGCAATCAGGATTGGGCACCTGGGCCAATTTTCCCCTAACCCAGCCACTGAGCCCTATCATACTATCTGTACTGTCGAGACCAGCTAATTCAGCACAGACCAATGATGAAACCTATGGCCTTTCTGACCAATATGGCTCAGATGCTCAGTGGATTTACATATAGATTTACATAGAATTTACAGCACAGAAACATGGCCAAACTGATCTATGCCAGCGTCTGTGCTCCACACAAGCCTCCTCTCACCCCGCTTCATCTAACCCTATCAGGATATCCTTTTATTCCTTCCTATGCTATTTGCCTCAATTACTCCTTGTGGTATCGAGTCCATCAGGTCATTCAGCCATTGAGGGATCCTGCTGGCTCTACTCTGATAATGATATATCATTCTCACCAGAAGACTCCATTAGATACTAAGATGAAGATACTTGAACAAATGCTCCCCGTAATGAAATGGTCTAAATGGGCTCATTCTACAACCCTCCGAGATCTCTGTGCTCCTGCAATTCTGGCCTCTTGCGCATCTCCGATTTCCATCGCTCCACCATTGCTGGCCATGCCTTCAGCTGCCTAGACCCTAAGCTCTGGAATTCACTCCCTAAACTTCTCTGCCTCCCTACCTCTCTCCTCCTTTAAAACGTTCCTTAAAACCTAAGTCTTTGACCAATCATTTGGTCTCCTAATATCCCCTTCTGTGGCTCGGTGTCAAATTTTGTCTGATAACGCTCCCATGAAGCGCCTTCGGACATTTTACTGCATTAAAGGCGCTATATAAATGCAGTTCATTTAAGTCTCTATTAGTTTGATTGGAACCAGTTAGATTATTTTTAGTACTGCACTCTTAAAGGGGGCACGCAGTACTGACTTTTCTCTGGAGATACTGGGGAAACCCAGCGTAACCTTTACTAGTTTAATTAAAATACGCAAATCCCTGGCTCTTGGCCTTGGGGAAAAGGCCAAATTATCAAAGTCAGAAAAATAGTGAAAAATAATTAGGTTTCTTTTTTATTTTTGACATTGCTGTCTCAAGTGTGACTGACATGCGCTAGACAGAAAATTAAGTTTTGCAACAGTGTGCACTTCCTGTCCACAAGCCTTACTTCCTGTTGTCACGATTTGAATATAATTTACAAAGCTGTTTAATGTAAATCATTTGATAATTCAATTTTAGCAGTAAATTTCCTGCTTGGCTATTCTACTTACGTTGCCTAATTCAAATATTTGGATAATTCAAATTTTTAGTTTTAAAAAAAAGTCTATCAGAAATAGTTTGTAATGCTTTTTACGTCAGCATTTATAATAAAAATTGCTATGTAATTATTCCTAATGGGAAAAGCTATGTAAAGTAACTTAACATTTTATATAATCGGAAAGGCATATCTGCCAGTCACACTGTTGTTTCGGAGCTCCCACCAGTGATGGTTCTATAGCATGAGTCACCCAGTTCTGCCCACTATTTTGTTTTTTGTATCATATTTTCAGATATTTTTACTCTTTATCAGATGTTTAAAATGAATTAATAGAGTAGTTGTCACCAATCTATTTTAAAAAAAATGATAATTAAACAGAGTCCTTTAGAGTTTGATTGCTGACAACTTTGCAAATTGGAAGATGCTCATCAGTTTCAAGCTCCAGCTCAGAAGCAAGGCGTATTTTAAGATTGTTCTGCATCTGTAATAAAGTGTGATGCCTGCAGTCAGACATCTGTATTCACAGACATGCTATTTTTAATCTATTACAAGCAGATCTTCAATGGCACGCCTTACAGGAATTTCTGTTTAATTTATTCATTCCTGGGATGTGGGTGTCGCTGGCAAGGCCAGCATTTATTGCCCATCCCTAATTGCCCTTGAGAAGGTGGTCATGAGCCACCTTCTTGAACTGCTGCAGTCCGTATGGTGAAGGTGCTCCCACAGTGCTGTTAGGGAGGGAGTTCCAGGATTTTGACCCAGCGACGATGAAGGAATGGTGTGTGACTTGGAGGGGGACTTGGAGGTGGTGGTGTTCCCAATCGAGTTGCTGCAGTGCATCTTGCAGATGGTACACACTGCAGCCACAGTGCGCCGGTGGTGGAGGAAGTGAATGTTTAAGGTGGTGGATGGGGTGCCAATCAAGAGGGCTGCTTTGTCCTGGATGGTGTCGAGCTTCTTGAGTATTGTTGGAGCTGCACTCATCCAGGCAGGTGGAGACTATTCCATCACACTCCTGACCTGTGCCTTGTAGATGGTGGAAAGGCTTTGGGGAGTCAAGAGGTGAGACACTCGCCGCAGAATACCCAGCCTCTGACTTGCTCTTGTAGCCACATTATTTATGTGGCTGGTCCAGTTAAGTTTCTGGTCAATGGTGAGCCCCAGGATGTTGATGGTGGGGGATTCGGTGATGGTAATGCCGTTGAATGTCAAGGGACGGTGGTTAGACTCTCGCTTGTTGGAGATAGTCATTGCCTGGCACTTGTGTGGCACGAATGTTACCTTCCACTTATCAGCCCAAGCCTGAATGTTCTCCAGGTCTTGCTGCATGCAGGGCATGGACTGATTCATTATCTGATGTGCAATCATCAGCGAACATCCCCACTTCTGACCTTATGATGGAGGGAAGGTCATTGATGAAGATTATTGGGCTTAGCACACTGCCCTGAGGAACTCCTGGGGCTGAGATGATTGACCTCCAATAACTACAACTATCTTGCTTTGTGCTAGGTATGACTCCAGCCAGTGGAGCGTTTTCCCCCGATTCCCATTGACTTCAATTTTAGAAAGGCTCCTTGATGCCACACTCTATCAAATGCTGCCTTGATGTCAAGGGCAGTCACTCTCACCTCTGGAATTCAGCTCTTTTGTCCATGTTTGGACCAAGGCTGTAATGAGGTCTGGAGCCAAGTGGTCCTGCCGGAACCCAAACTGGGCATCAGTGAGCAGGTGCCGCTTGATAGCACTGTCGACGACACCTTCCATCACTTTGCTGATGATTGAAAGTAGACTGACGTGGCAGTAATTGCCGGATTGGATTTCTCCCGCTTTTTGTGGACAGGACATACCTGGGCAGTTTTCCACATTGTCGGATAGATGCCAGTGTTGTAGCTGTACTGGAACAGCTTGGCTAGAGGCGCGGCTAGTTCTGGAGCACAAGTCTTCAACACGATAGCCGGGATATTGTTGGGGCCCATAGCCTTTGCTGTATCCAGTGCGCTCAGCCGCTTCTTGATATCACATGGAGTGAATCGAATTGGCTGAAGACTGGCTTCTGTGATGGTGAGGACTTCAAAAGGAGGCCGATATGAACCATCCACTCGGCACTTCTGGCTGAAGATGGTTGCAAACACTAGATCTGTTCTAAATCTATCCCATTTAGCACGGTGCCACACAACACGATAGAGGGTGTCCTCAGTGTGAAGACGAGACTTCGTCTCCACAAGGACTGTGAGGTGGTCACTGCTACCATGGACAGATGAATCTGCGAGAGGTAGATTGGTGAGGACAAGGTCAAGTAGGTTTTTCCCCTCGTGTTGGTTCTCTCACCACCTGTCGCAGGCCCAGTCTGGCAGCTATGTCTTTCAGGACACGGCCAGCTCGGTCAGTAGCAGTGCTACCGAGCCACTCTTGGTGATGGACATTGAAGTCCCCCACCCAGAATACATTCTGCGCCATTGCTACTCTCAGTGCTTCTTCCAAGTGGTGTTCAACATGGAGGAGTACTGATTCATCAGCTGAGGGAGGGCAGTAGGTGGTAATCAGCAGGAGATTTCCTTGCCCATGCTTGACCTGAAGCCATGAGACTTCATGGGGTCCAGAGTCAATCTTGAGGACACCCAGGGCCACTCCCTCTCAACTGTATACCACTGTGCCGCCACTTCTGGTAGGTCTGTTCTGCTGATGGGACAGGACATACCCAGTGATGATGATGGAGGAGTCTGGGAATTGGCTGAAAGGTATGATTCTGCTAGTATGACTATGACAGGCTGTTGCTTGACTACTCTGTGGGACAGCTCTCCCAATTTTGGCACAAGTCCCCAGAAGTTAGTGAGGAGGACCTTGCAGGGTTGACTGGGCTGGGCGTGCTGTTCTCGTGTCCAAAGCCGGTGCCGAGGTGGTCCATCCAGTTTTATTCTTATTATTGCTTTTCGTAGTGGTTTGTTACAACTGAGTGGCTTGCTAGGCCATTTCAGAGGGCAGTTAAGAGTCAACCACATCGCTGTGGGTCTGGAGTCACATATAGGCCAGACCAGGTAAGGATGGCAGATTTCCTTCTCTAAAGGACATTAGTGAACCAGATGGCTTTTTACGATAATCCAATAGTTACCATTACTGATACTAGTTTTTTTTTTAAATTCCAGAATTATTTAATTATGTGAATTTAAATTCCCCAGCTACTGTGGTGGGATTTGAACTTGCATCTCAGGATCATTAGTCTAGGCCTCTGGATTACTAGTCCATTAACATAACCACTATGCTACCGTTCCTAGTGATTAGATGATATTCTGTTTTAAATGAAAGGAATATTTTGGCAAGTGATCCACAATTTTCTGCTAAAGTGGAGCTATGTTTAATATATACTATTCCTTTAAGGTCAAACAGTCTGAATTATATATTAAATTTGTTATATATATTGCACTCTCCTTATTTGGGCATCATCATTCTGTAAGACACAGGCACACCTGCAGTTGCACTCTTTTACCACAAGATCGAGCTTCAAGAGTTTTATAAGCTGCAGATCATTTGAACATAGGAACAGGAGTAGGCCATTTAGCCCCTTGAGCCTGTTCCGCCATTCAATGAGATCATGGCTGATCTGTGACCTAACTCCATATACCCGCCTTTGCCCCATATCCCTTAATGCCTTTGGTTAACAAAAATCTATCAATCTCAGATTTAAAATTAACATTGACCTAGCATCAATTGTCGTTTGCGGAAGAGAGTTCCAAACTTCTACCACGCTTTGTGTGCAGAAGTGTTTCCTAACTTCACTCCTGAAAGGCCTGGCTCTAATTTTTAGACTCTGCCCCCTAGTCCTAGACTCCCCAACCAGCAGAAATAGTTTCTTTCTATCTACCCTATCAGTTCCCCCTGATATCTTGAAAACTTCGATCAAATCACCTCTTAACTTTCTAAATTCCAAGGAATACAACCCCAGTTTGTATAATCTTTCCTTGTAATTTAACCCCTGGAGTCCAGGTATCATTCTGGTAAATCTACGCTGCACTCCCTCCAAGGCCAATATATCCTTCCGAAGGTTTGGCACCCAGAACTGCTACAGTACTCCAGGTGTGGTCTAACCAGGGCTTTGTATAATTGTAGCATAACTTCTACCCCTTTGTATTCTAGTCCTCTAGATATAAAGGCAAGCATTCCATTAGCCTTTTGATTACTTTCTGTACCTGTTCATGACATTTTGATGATCTATGTACACTGACCCCCAAGTCTCTTTGGACCTCCATTGTTTCTAGCTTTTCACCATTTAGAAAGTACTCTGTTCTAATCTTTTTAGGTCCAAAGTGGATGACTTCACATTTGCCTACATTGAAATCCATTTGCCACAGTTCTGTCTGTTCACTTAATCTATTAATATCTCCTTGTAATTTTATGCTTCCATCTACACTGCTTACAATGCCACCTATCTTTGTGTCATCGGCATACTTGGATAAATGGCATCTATCCCATCATCTATGTCGTTAATAAATACGGTGAATCATTGAGACCCCAACACAGATCCTTGCGGGACACCACTAGTCACATCCTCCCAATTAGAGTACTTGCCCATTATCCCTACTCTGTCTCCTGCCACTCAACCAATTTCCTTACCAGGTCAATAATTTGCCTGCAATCCGATGAGCTTCAACTTTAGCTAACAGTATCACGGGCAACACGGTGGCATAGTGGTTAGCACTGGTGCCTCACAGCGCCAGAGACCCGGGTTCGAATCTGACCTCGGGTGACTGTCTGTGTGGAGTTTGCACATTCTCCCCGTGTCTGCGTGGGTTTCCTCCGGGTGCTCCGGTTTCCTCCCACAGTCCAAAAATGTGCGGGTTAGGTTGATTTGGCTATGATAAATTGACCCTTAGTGTTAGGGGGGGATTAAATATGTGGGGTTATGGGGATAGGATGGGATATGTGTACTGTGGGGATTAAAGCAGGGACAGGGTACTGGATTTGGATGATCAGCCATGATCGTATTGAATGGTGGAGCAGGCTCGACGGGCCGAATGGCCTACTCCTGCTCCTAGATTCTATGTTTCTATGTTTCTATCTTATGAAGGACTTTATCAAATGCCTTCTGGAAGTCCATATAAATAACATCCACAGACATTCCCCTGTCTACTACTTTAGTCACCTCTTCAAAAAATTCAATCAGGTGTCCTGGACAACCACATGTACAGAAAGTATTGTCAGCTGGAGGAGCTCGAGCTCTGGTTCTCGGAGCTTGAGCAGAAGCTGGCATCACTGCAGTGCATCCATGAGGCTGACAGCTACATGGATAGAATGTTTCAGGAGGTGGTCACCCCGCAGCTTAAGAGTGTGCAGGCAGAGAGGGAATGAGTGCCCGCCAGACAGAAAAGGAGGACCAGGCAGGTAGTGCAGGAGTCCCCTGAGTGCATCTCGTTCTCCAACCGGTATTTACTGAATATGGTGAGGGCAATGGTTCCTCTGGGGAGTACAGCCAGAGCCAAGTCCACGGCACCATGGGTGGCTCAGCTGTACAGGGGGGGGAGGAGGGAGATCGGGAAAGCAATAGTGATAGGGGATTCAATAATTACGGGAACAGACAGGTGTTTCTGCGGCCGCAAACGTGATTCCAGGATGGTATGTTGCCTCCCTGGTGTCAGGGTCAAGGATGTCACTGAGCGGCTGCAGAACACTCTGAAGGGGGAGGGTGAACAGCCAGAGGTCGTGGTCAATATCGGTATTAACGACGCAGGCAGATTTTAGGGAGCTAAAAAAGAGATTAAAAAGCAGGACCTCAAAGGTAGTAATCTCCAGGTTACTCCTGGTGCCACGCACACGTGAGTATAGAAATAGGAGGATAAAGCAGATGAATGCGTGGCTGGAGAAATGGTGCAGAAGGGAGGGCTTTAGATTCCTGGGACATTGGGAACGGTTCTGTGGAAGATGGGACCAGTACAGGCCGGACGGGTTGCACCTCAACAGAGCCGGGACCAATATCCGCGTGGGGGGGGGGGGGGGGGGGGGGGGGGGCGGGGGGGTTTGCTCGTGCTGTTGGGGAGGATTTAAACTAATTTGGCAGCGGGATGTGCACCAGGATGTAGCATTAGAAAGGAGAAACATGGTGCACAAAAGAGTGGGAGATACAGATAGCACTAGAGTAAGAGATAGTACGATATTAGGTGGGGTCAGGCTAAGAGAGAATACAAGAAGGTCTAAGATAGGTTTACAGTGCATGTGTGTAAACGCATGAAGCATGGTAAATAATGTTGGTGAGCTGCAGGCACAAATAGCCACATGGAATATGATGTTGTGGCAATAACGGAGACCTGGCTCAAAAAAGGGCAGGATTGGGTACTAAATATTCCTGGATATAAGGTGTTCAGGAAAGATAGTGAAGGAAAGAAAGGAGGTGGGGTGGCAGTATTGATTAAGGAGAATATTACAGTGCTGGAGAGAGAGGATGTCCTGGAGGGGTCAAAGACAGAATCTATTTGATTAGAGTTAAGAAACAATAGAGGTGCCATTACACTACTAGGTGTATTCTATAGACTACCTACTAGTGGGAAGGATATAGAGTAGCAAATTTGCAGGGAAATTACGGAGAGGTGCAAGAACTATAGAGTAGCGATAATGGGGGACTTTGATTATGCATACGAGCATGCGAATTAGGAGCAGGAGTAGGCCACTCGGCCCCTCGAGCCTGCTCCGCCATTCAATAAGATCATGGCTGATCTGATTACTCCACATTCCCGCCTACCCCCGATAACCTTTCACCCCCTTGCTTATCAAGAATCTATCTACCTCTGCCTTAAAAATATTCAAAGATTCTGCTTCCACTGCCCTCTGAGGAAGAGAGTTCCAAAGACTCACGACCCTCTGTGAGAAAAAATTTCTCCTCATCTCTGTCTTAAATGGGCGACCCCTTATTTTTAAACAGTGACCCCTAGTTCTAGATTCTCCCACAAGAGGAAACATCCTCTCTACATCCAACCTGTCAAGACTCCTCAGGATCTTATATGTTTCAGTCAACTCACTTCTTACTTTTCTAAACTCCAGCGGATACAAGCCTAGCCTGTCCAACCTTTCCTCATAAGAAAACCCGCCCATCCAGGTATTAGTCTAGTAAACCTTCTCTAAAGTGCTTCCAACGCATTTACATCCTTCCTTAAATAAGGAGACCAATACTGTACACAGTACTCCAGATGTGGTCTCACCAATGCCCTGTATAACTGAAGCATAACCTCTCTACTTTTGTATTCAATTCCCCTTGCAATAAATGATAACAGTCTATTAGCTTTCATAATTACTTGCTAAATCTGCATACTAACCTTTTGCAATTCATGCACTAGGACACCCAGATCCCTCTGCATCTCAGAGCTCTGCAATCTCTCGCCATTTAGATAATATGCTTCTTTTTTATTCTTCCTGCCAAAATGGACAATTTCACATTTTCCCACATTATACTACACTTGCCAGATCTTTGCCCACTCACTTAACCTATCTATATCCCTTTGTAGCCTCCTTATGTCCTCTTATGGACTCTGGAGAAGTCCCAGCGGATTGGAAAACCACAAATGTAACACCCCTATTTAAGAAAGGAGGGAGACAGAAAGCAGGAAACTATAGACCAGTTAGCCTAACATCTGCCATTGGGAAAATGCTGGAATCCTTCATTAAGGAAGCAGTAGCAGGGTACAGTATTTGGAAAATCATAATGCAGTCAAGCAGAGTCAGCATGGTTTTATGAAAGGGAAATCATGTTTAACAAATTTGCTGGAGTTCTTTGAGGATGTAACGAGCAGGGTGGATAAGGGTGAGCCAGTGGATGTGGTGTATTTGGATTTCCAGAAGGCATTCGATAAGGTGCCACCTAAAAGGTTACTTCATAAGATAAGAGCTCACGGAGTTGGGGGTAATATATTTGCATGGATAGATAATTGGCTAACTAACAGAAAGCAGAGAGTCGGGATAAATGGGTCATTTTCTGGTTGGCAAACGGCAACCAGTGGGGTGCCACAGGGATCGGTGCTGGGACCTCAACTATTTACAATCTACATTAATGACTTGGATGAAGGGACCGAGTGTAATGTAGCCAAGTTTGCGGATGATACAAAGATGGGTGGGAAAGCAAGTTGTGAGGAGGACTCAAACAATCTGCAAAGGGATATAGACAGGCTAAGTGAGTGGGCAAACATTTGGCAGATGGAGTATAATGTGGGAAAGTGCAAGGTTATCCACTTTGGCAGGAAAAATAAAAAAGCTAATTATTATTTAAATGGAGAGAGATTACAAAATGCTACAGTTCAGAGGGACCTGGGGGTCCTTGTGCATGAAACACAAAAAGTTAGCATGCAGGTGCAGCAAGTAATCAAAAAGGCAAATGGAATGTTGGCCTTTATTGCAAGGGGTTGGAGTATAAAAGCAGGGAAGTCCTGCTACAACTGTACAGGGTATTGGTGAGACCACACCTTGAGTACTGCGTACAGTTTTGGTCTCCTTATTTAAGGAAGGATATACTTGCATTGGAGACAGTTCAGAGACGATTCACATGGTTGATTCCTGAGATGAGGGGGTTGACTTATGAAGAAAGGTTGAGCAGGTAGGGCCTATACTCATTGGAATTTAGAAGAATGAGAGGTGATCTTATTGAAACATATAAGATACTGAGGGGGCTCGACAACGTAGATGCAGAGAGGATGTTTCCCCTCGTGGGAAATCTAGAACTCGGGGGCATAGTTCCAGAGTAAAGGGTCACCCTTTTAGAACTGAGATGAGGAGGAATTTCTTCTCTCAGAGGGTCATAAATCTGTGGAAGTCTCTGCCCCAGAGAGCCGTGGAGGCTGGGTCATTAAATACATTTAAGGTGGTGATAGACAGATTTTTACAAGATAAGGGAGTGAATGGTTATGGGGCGCGGGCAAGGAAGTGGCTTTGAGCTCAAGATCAGCCATGATCTTATTGAATGGCGGAGCAGGCTCGAGGGGCCAAGTGGCCTATTCCTGCTCCTATTTCTTATGTCCTTATGTTTATGTTCACAATTTACTTTCCTACCTATCTTTGTGTCATCAGCAAATTTAGCAACCATACCTTCGGTCCCTTCATCCAAGTCATTTATATAAATTGTAAAAAGTTGAGGCCCCAGCACTGATCCCTGTGGCACACCACTCGTTACATCTTGCCAAACAGAAAATGACCCATTTATGACTACTCTCTGTTTCCTGTTAACTAGCCAATCTTCTCTCCATGCCAATATGTTACCCCCTACACCATGAGCTTTTATTTTCCAAAATAACCTTTGATGTGGCACCTTATCAAATGCCTTCTGGAAATCTAAGTACAGTACATCCACTGGTTCCCCTTTATCCACAGCACATGTTACTTCCTCAAAGAACTCCAATAAATTGGTTAAACATGATTTCCCTTTCACAAAACCATGTTGACTCTATCTGATTACCTTGAACTTTTCTAAGTGCCCTGCTATAACGTCTTTAATAATAGCTTCTAACATCTTCCCTATGACAGATGTTAAGCTAACTGGCCTGTAGTTTCCTGCTTTCTGTCTCCCTCCCTTTTTGAATAAAGGAGTTACATTTGCTATTTTCCAATCTAATGGAACCTTCCCCGAATCTAGGGAGTTTTGGAAAATTAAAACCAACGCATCAACTATCTCACTAGCCACTTCTTTTAAGACCCTAGGGTGAAGTCCATCAGGACCCGGGGACTTGTCAGTCCACAGCTCCAACAATTTGCTCAGTACCACTTCCCTGGTGATTGTAATTTTCTTGAGTTCCTCCCTCCCTTCCATTTCCTGATTTACAGCTATTTCTGGGATGTTACTTATATCCTCTATAGTGAAGACCAATGCAAAATACGTGTTCAATTCAACTGCCATCTCCTTATTTTCCATTATTAATTCCCCAGACTCACTTTTTATCGGACCAACACTCGCTTTGTTAACTCTTTTCTTTTTTAAATATCTATAGAAACTCTTACTATCTGTTTTTATATTTCTAGCTAGCTTTCTCTTGTACTCTAATTTTTCTCTCCTTATTAATCTTTTAGTCACTCTTTGCTGTTTTTTATATTCTGTCCAATCTTCTGACCTGCCACCCATCTTTGTGCAATTATATGCTTTTTCTTTAAGTTTGATACTATCTTTAACTTTTTTAGTTAACCAAATAAAGACTGGGATAGTCATAGTGTAACGGGCAGAGAGGGGGAAGAATTTCTGAAGTGTGTTCAGGAGAACTTTCTTGATTAGTACGTTTCTGGCCCAACGAGGAAGGAGGCATTGCTGGATCTGGTTCTGGGGAATGAGGTGGGCCAGGTGGATCAAGTTTCAGTTGGGGAACACTTAGGGAACAGTGATCATAGTATCATAAGGTTTAGGTTAGCTGTGGAAAAGGACAAAGAGCAATCTAGAGTGAAAATACTTAATTGGAGGAAAGCCAATTTCAGTGGGTTGAGAACGGACCTGACCCAGGTAAATTGAAATCAAAGATTGGCAGACAAAACTGTAATGGAACAATGGGCTGCCTTTAAAGAGGAGATGGTTCGGGTACAGTCAAGGTATATTCCCATGAGGGGAAAAGGTAGGGCAACCAAAGCCAGAGCTCCCTGGATGACAAAAGAGATAGAGAGTAAGATAAAGCAGAAAAAAGGGGCGTATGACAGATGTCAGGTTGAGAACACAAGTGAGAACCAGGCTGAATATAGAAAGTTCAGAGGGGAAGTGAAAAAGGAAATACGAAAGGCAAAGAGGGAGTATGAGAATAGACTGGCAGCTGACATAAAAAGGAGTCCAAAAGTCTTCTATAGGCATATAAATAGTAAACGGGTAGTAAGAGGAGGGGTGGGGCCGATTAGGGACCAAAAAGGAGACCTACGCATTGGCATGGCTAAGGTATTAAATGATTACTTTGCATCTGTCTTCACCAAGGAAGAAGATACTGCCAAAGCCATAGTGAAAGAGGAGGTAGTTGAGATATTGGATGGGATAAAAATTGATAAAAGGAGGTACTAGAAAGGTTGTCTGTACTTAAAGTAGATAAGTCACCAGGACCGGATGGGATGCATCCTCGGATGCTGAGGGAAATAAAGGTGGAAATTGCAGAGGTACTGGCCATAATTTTCCAATCCTCCTTGGATATTGGGGTGGTGCCAGAGGACTGGAGAATTGCAAGTGTTACACCCTTTTTCAAAAAAGGGGTCTAAGGATAAACTCAGCAACTACAAGCCAGTCAGCTTAACCTCGATGGTGGGGAAGTTTTTTGAAACGATAATCCGGGTCAAAATTAACAGTCACTTAGACAAGTGTGGATTAATTAAGGGAAGCCAGCAGGGATTTGTTAAAGGCAAATCGTGTTTAACTAACTTGATTGAATTTTTTGATGAGTTGACAGAGAGTGTTGATGAGGGCAATGCAGGTTGATGTGGCGTACATGGACTTCCAAAAGGTGTTTGATAAAGTGCCACATAATAGCCTTGCCAGCAAAGTTAAAGCCCATGGAATAAAAGGAACAGTGGCAGCATGCATACGAAATTGGCTAAGTGACAGGAAACAGAGAGTAGTGGGGAATGGTTGTTTTTCGGACTGGAGGAAGGTATACAGTAGTGTTCCCCAGGGGTCGATACTAGGACCACTGCTTTTCTTGATATATATTAATGATTTGGACTTGGGTGTACAGGGCATTATTTCAAAATTTGCGGATGACACAAAACTTGGAAGTATAGTGAACAGTGAGGAGGATAAGGATAGACTTCAAGAGGGCATAGACAGGCTGGTGGAATGGGCGGACACGTGGCAGATGAAGTTTAACGCAGAAAAGTGCAAAGTGGTACATTTTGGTAGGGAGAATGACGAGAGGCAATATAAACTAAAGGTTACAATCCTAAAGAGTATGCAGGAACAGAGAGACCTGGGAGTATATGTGCACAAATCGTTGAAGGTGGCAGGACAGGTTGAGAAAGCGGTTAAAAAAGCATACGGGATCCTTGGCTTTATAAATAGAGGCATAGAGTACAAAAGCAAGGAGGTTATGATGAACCTTTGTAAAACATTGGTTTGGCCACAACTGGAGTATTGTGTCCAATTCTGGACACTGCACTTTAGGAAGGATGTGAAGGGCTTAGAGAGGGTGCAGAAAAGATTTACAAGAATGGTTCCAGGGATGAGGGACTTCAGTTACATGGATAGACTGGAGAGTCTGGGATTGTTCTCCTTAGAGCAGAGAATGTTGAGAGGAGATTTGATAGAGGTGTTCAAAATCATGAGGCGTCTCGACAGAGTAGATAGAGAGAAATTGTTCCGATTGGCGGAACGGTTGAGAACCAGAGGACACAGACTTAAGGTGATTGGCAGAAGATCCAAAGGCGACAGGAGGAAAAACATGTTTACGCAGTGAATGGTTAGGAGCTGGATTGCACTGCCTGAAAGGCTGGTGGAGGCAGATTCGATCATGACTTTCAAAAGGGAATTGGATAAGTACCTGAAGGAAAAAAAAATTGCAAGGCTACGGAGAAAGGGCGGGGGAGTGGGACTAGCTGAAGTGCTCTTGCAGAGAGCTGGCATGGGCTCGACGGGCCGAATGGCCTCCTACTGTGCTGTAACCATTCTATGATTCTATGATTCTAGGTTCGTCAAGCATGATCTATGCTTTACAAATCCATGCTGGCTCTCTCTGATCAGCTGAAAATGTTCAAGGTATTCAGTCACTCTATCCTTAATTATAGACTCTAGTAATTTCCCAACAACTGATCCCCATACTTATATACCTATAGCAGCACTAACTGAGGGAAATTCACTTTGTTCTGACTTTCCATGGGCAAATCCACGGATGATCCATTAGTGGTTGTACAAAAAAACACAGACTGGGGTTACTCAGAGATTAATTGGTTGTTTGGTAACAGAACTTTACAGACTAAAATGTGCTTCTCAGTTTCATATTGTTGCTCAGAGCCACTTAGCATTTTGAGTTTATTTTGTATCTGCAACCAAGCATGATATCTGGAGTGTTATGTCTGGAGCATAACGTCTGTGCATATGTGCCATTCTGGATATATTGCTGTTTGTGGTAGGTTGATATGCTATTTTATAAGAATAGGAGCATTTAGCCATGTAAAATATAAAAGCACAAAATCTAATTGCACTTAGGTAATCACTGAGTAAGTTCAAAGTTGAATTGCTGGTCAGGTTGTGAGCAGAAGCCAAGCTTTTTCATTCTTTAAAGTCAATTAAGATGTTACGGACATTCATAGGCAGATTTTCCTCTTCAAAACCAGGACATAAGAGCTTAACAGGACGAAGCTGTTATCACAAAATCAGGTACAAGCTGCTCACAATTTGCTGTCAGTTCATTTCAATGAATGGGAAAGCCTGAGCAGTTTTATCTGATTTTGCAATAAAGGTTTCTGCCCCATCAAACTCTTTCACCCTGGCATTAATGCGGAAAATCTATCTCTCTGACTCCAATATTTTCTGTTGCTGGAGAGTTTTTCTTTACTTCTCAAATGGCTACCTTTGTTTCTTCAGAATTTTTGTAAATGCAACACAGAAGTTTGAGTGTGATTAAGTGTAATGGACAGGAAATGCATGATGTACCAATTTTAGTACATCACTCCTCAATGTGCACATAGGAATTAATAAAAATAAGAATACATGACTTTAAAATGTGGATTGAATTACAGTTGCATATCTTGGTCAAATTAACCTCCACCCTCCAACCCTGCTTCACCTGAAGACTACAGACTGACGTCTTGAGTTCCCATGTGAATGGAAACTGCAATGTAAACCTTTTTTTAATATTCGTTCATGGGATGTGGGTGTCGCTGGCAAGGCCAGCATTTATTGCCCATCCCTAATTGCCCTTGAGAAGGGGGTGGTGAGCCGCCTTCTTGAACCGCTGCAGTCCGTGTGGTGAAGGTACTTCCACAGTGCTGTTGGGGAGGGAGTTCCAGGAGTTTGACCCAGCGACGATGAAGGATAGCGATATACTTCCAAGTCAGGATGGTGTGTGACTTGGATGGGAACTTAGAGGTGGCGGTGTTCCCATGCGCCTGCTGCCTTTGTCCTTTTAGGTGGTAGAGGTCGCGGGTTTGGGAGGTGCTGCCGAAGAAACCTTGGCGAGTTGCATCTTGTAGATGGTACACACTGCAGCCACGGTACGCCAGTGGTGGAGGGAGTGAATGTGAAGGTGGTGGATGGGGTGTCAATCAAGGGAACTCTCTCCCCAAAAAGCTGTTGAGACTCGGTCACTTGAAGATTTCAAAACTGAGATTGATAGATTTTTGTTAGGCAAGAGTGTTGGGAATTATGGAACCAGGACAGGTGGATGGAGTTAAGATACAGATCAGCCATGATCTGGTTGAATGGTGAAACGGGCTCGAGGGCCTACTCCTCTTCCTATGTTCCTATCAGTACTGAATTTGCTTTTCTCCCATTGGCAGGAACATTATCAGTAACAGGATCACCACTTCAGATCTATCCTGCATGCTTAATTAAGGCCTCAGCAAGAAATTGCAATGGGTTAGCACTGGATTCATGTGGGTGGTTATTCCTGTTCTGCCACCAACCCACTACTTTGGCAACAGGAGGAGAATTCAGGCTATTATCTCGATGAAAAATAAATATTCAATGGAGATGATCTCACATGAGGCATAAGTTTACATAAAAATAAGATGTAGCTCTCTCTTACTTTTGTGAATGTAGTTTAATTTAGTTCTAATACCTCTTCTCATCATTTAAATAACAGAATTGGCAGACACTGGCATTCAAGCTATGCGTTCCTTGCATTGGGCGTGTTACTTTAATATAGGTTTCAATGATTTCAGACCCATGTCTGATTCCAGAAAACCCCACTGTGATTGCTCAGTAGCAGAGTAATGATTTATGGTGTATGTGAAAGATTAAATTATGGGTTTTAAATTTATTACAGATGTGTTGAGGATGTAACTTTCCCTCATCTGTACTAAGTTCAAAACCTATAAACAAGTTTTAAAACTCCACCAGCGAAGCAACATCTGTTTTACACTATGCTCTTTTTTCTCTCTAATTTTTATACTAATTTTCTCCCAAGCCTAATCCTCTGCTGAGCCAATAGTGTTGACTCCTTGCTAAGATTTGATTCCATAGGTGCTTGTCACCCTCTAGTACCTCACCCAAGTGGCCATTCTTTATGAGTGAACCGCGATACTTGACATTGGCAGGCTATTTATTCAGGGGAGCTATCACAGTCGAGCCCGATCCTTTCCTCACCAGAAGTCCATATGCTGTACATGCACTTCTGACAGGGATTGCTGGATGGCAATCAGGAGGGGAATGCCGGCCAATTTTCTTCTCCCTAACTAAGGGGTATGGAGGTCAATTATAGCACTGTTTCCTTTACCTTGGTTGGAATCAGTTAACTTAGCACATGCTGGGGGCACAAACCTGGGACTTCTCTGGTTGTTTGTTTTACCCTACGAATCCTCTTTCCCTCCTGTTAGCACCTGTATGCCTCTGTCCTTGATCCCATCCACTTCCCTGGCTGCCATATCAAGGTGAATCAGGAGGTGCAGAACCTTGGCGTCCTGATTGTCCCTATGCTCTGCATCTTCCCCCACATCCACTTCTTTCACCTCCATAACAGTATCCGTTACTCCTCTTTTGTTCCTGGTTAGCAGGTTTATGTTCTCGCTTCAAACGCTTAAGAAATGGAGAGAAAATTTTACCAAAGCTTTACTAAGTTTTCATGTTCTATTGAAATGTAATTTTGCATTGCGGTCTTGTCAGACGTTCCTTGATTGACTTGACCCTGGCTGACACCAGCTTTGTAGCCATTGGTCAATGCCAGCACCTGGTATCACAATTTTCATGGTGTGTCACAGTTCTCAGTGACAGATGCCATGACATCTGCTTTAATTGCCTTCCAACAGTATATGATTTACCCCTTTGTGAAACCAGTTCCATACTCAGCTCACAGCCTTGACATGATTATTCCAATTTTTCAAAGGAAATTCTGGCCTGCAGAATGTCAAATTTCAATTCATTCTAATGCAGGAAGACCTCAGGATTGGAGCAGTGAGGCACCTGTTAGGCTACAGATTGGACAATTAGCTGAGCATGAATAGGGAGCCTGTGCAAGATTTGCCCTTAAACATACACTGCTTGAGGGATGCTCTGCATTGGCATCTCTTTAAGTAGCTCTAATGCCAAACTACAGCTAGAAATGGCCCCAATCACTTCACCCCTGACAGCAAAATCCATCTAACAAGCAATAAGATCAAGGTATTGGCTGAGAAACTGCCTGTAAGGGAATTTATCAATTTATTTAGTCTGTTGACATCACCCAGCAAGCCTTTATCACAGCTTGCGGCAATCTTTATGCAAATACCGAAAGCTATAATGTCAGGTCAGCCAACCCCGCTCAGAGGGCATTGACTCTGGTACTGGCTAGGTTAGCTACGACATCTCCTAATGCCAGGGGTTGGGGTGGTGGTCCAGCTAAGCTGCCTCAAGTGAATTTTTTTTTTGTTGAAGAACAAGCTGGTTTGGCCCTGTTATCTGACACGGGAGAGGAGGCAGAGAAGAAGGATAAGAAAATGGCTGGTTGTAATGCAAAAGAAAAGTCAAGAACCAAGGGACAACAGCTTTGTAAAAAGGAAAGTGTTATTACTGGATCCTTACAATCAGGAAGGCAATGAAACAAACTGTAGAGGTGTACATACCTCACTGATTCTGGCATGTATATGAATTCATGGCTGCACCTCTTGTGCATATAATAACCAGAAACTAATGCAGGATAACTCGCTAACATCTGTCTGAGGCTAAACCACACTGTTCGCAACCTTGGTGCCATATTTGTCCCTGAAATGAGCTTCCAACCACATATCTGCAGCATAACTAAGAACACCTATTTCCACCTCCGTAACATCGCCCGTCTCCGCCCTTGCCTCAGCTCATCTGCTGCTGAAACCCTCATCCATGCCTTTGTTACCTCTAGACTTGACTATTCCAACGCATTCCTGGCTGGCCTCCCACATTCTACCATATGTAAACTTGAGGTCATCCAAAACTCGGCTGACCGTATCCTAACTCACACCAAGTCCCGTTCGCTCATCACCCTTGTGCTCACTGATCTACATTGGCTCCCCGTTAAGCAGCGCATCGAATTCAAAATTCTCATCCTTGTTTTCAAATCCATCCATGGCCTCGCCCCTCCCTATCCCTGTAATCGCCTTCAGCCCCACAACCCCCCGAGATATCTGCGCTCCTCTAATTCTGCCCTCTTGTGCATCCCTGATTATAATCGCTCAGCCATTGGTGGCCGTGCCTTCTGTTGCCTAGGCCCTAAGCTCTGGAATTCCCTGCCTAAACCGCTCCGCCTCTCTACCTCTCTTTCCTCCTTTAAGACGCTTCTGAAAACCTACCTCTTTGACCAAGCTTTTGGTCATCTGCCCTAATTTCTCCTTATGTGGCTCGGAGTCAAATTTTTTGTCTTGCAATACTCCTGTGCAGCGTCTTGGGACATTTTACTACGTTAAAGGTGCTATATAAATACAAGTTGTTGTTGTTGATAATGTTTATATATCATAAATTTACTGTTGATTATTAATCTAGCTATGCAATCATTGTTCAAAATTAATAAACAATATTTGTAGACTCAAAGTCTGCATGGATGGTGGAAGAGGGGAAAATCACTGGAAATGGAATTGATATGGGGAAGAGGACAACTAGATAAAGCACACCAAAGCACAATCGCGGGTCATAATCCACCTACGCATTTTCCAAAGCTAGTTTCCTGATCTCTTAGTGAGTCATACAGTTCTGCAGACAAGCAGTGTCACTGAGCTGTGAATCACTTCATGTTGCAGTGCAAAATAATTGACTCAGTGCGATAAAGTATGTTCCAGAGTGGGCGGGGAAACAGTTCTTATGGAGGAGCTGGTTCTCCGGCAAAAGTCTGCAAACACTGGACATGAGAAAAATTGCAAAGGATGTTTAACTATCTCTTGAAGATACTCTTTTTCAAAAAAAAAAACATTTTTAGTGCAAATCCAATTATATTAGCATAAGAAGTAAATCTAGAATTCCAGACAAGAGGTTAAAACAGATTATCCTGAAGAAAGATCTGTAATAGTTGGCAAGTACAATGCCATGCAAAAATATCTCATCTCTAATACGTAATCATTGGCAAATCACAAGTCTCCCAGTTTTCAATTTCATTTATTTCTTCCGGTTCTATTTTTCAATTTTCTCCCCTCCCCTTCTCCTCTCCTGAAGGTATTGACTCCTTGTTGGGCTGCACTTTGACGGCTACTGGTGCCCTCCAGTACACCATCCAAGTAGCCATTCTTCATGTGTGAATGTTGGCAGGCTGTTTAATTGTGAGGGTGGAGGGTATAGAAAAATCACAGCTGAGCAGATCCTGTTCTCGCTCAGTGTCCGTACACTTTTGGCAGAGGTTGCTGAAGGGTGATCAGGAGCAAGAACCTGAGCCAATTTCAGCCATTCTGTAAGCAATATTTAGGAGACATGCATGTGAGTCAGTTGTGAATGATCTCTAGATTATCTTTCTTTGCTCCTTGTGAGGAGGTGCTTCCCCTCTGGTTTAACCTCAAGTATATATCCATGTTAGGAGCTTAAGACTTGAGAAATCACAAGTACAACCTTGGATCCTATCATAGAATCATATAATGGTTACAGCACAGAAGGAGGCCATTTGGCCCGTCGAGCCCGTACTGGCTCTCTGCAAGAGCACTTCAGTAAGCCCCACTCCCCCACCCTTTCCCCGTAGTCCTTCAAATGTTTTTCCTTCAGGTACTTATCCAATTCCCTTTTGAAAGTCTGTTTGTTATTCAGTGCACTAGTGCAACAGCACAATGTACCACAGTCCACTCATGTACTATCATTTGTTATGGAGATATTCACATTTTTACGGCAGAAGTCAATTAATGCCTGTGGCCTATACACTTTAAACTCTATGATAAGCAGCAAAATCTAGAACTAAAATTGACATTTACTGTGAAAACTTGAATATTTGTGATCAGGGAGAGTAAAAGGCTACTTTATTTTGTCTTTGCCAGTCGTAGCCCTTCCCCATCTCTCCTGCAGGCATAGTTGGGATACAATTGCCCTCCAGTACCTTGTCCAAGTAGCCATTATTCACGTATGACATTGCGTGCCGATAACTGTTTCACTGCAGGGAGGGCCGATCTGTCCTCACCTGACAACTATGCACAAGCACTTCCAGCAGGAGTCACAGGATAATGACGAGGAGCGGGAAATCAGGCTGATTTGCCCCTTCCTAGCGCCGAGACTGGAGGCCAGTTGTAGTGCTCCTATTGCTGCCCTGGCTGAGATCAGCTGACCTCAGAACAGTACCAGGTTTGCTTAACTCCTACCTGTGGATTGGAAAACAGCAGCTACCCAACCATGAGATAAAATGGAGCAGTTGGAGGACAGGAAACAGAGGTTTGGGTTTAATTGGTGATGCTTGGATTGAGGAAAAGTTGGAAGTGGTGTACCCCAGGGTTCAATGCTTCTGTCCACTTCTGTTCTCTGTACATACAGATGATTTGGACTTGGACACAGGGAGCGCGGTATTGAAATTTGCTGATGGCATAACAGTAGGGTGCTTACAAACAACAAGGAGGACTGTAAAAGAATTCAGTAGGACCCATTTTGCACTACTGTCAAAGACCAATTTCACCCCCATAATTCCCTGACTGTACAAGAGCAGGAGGATAAAGCCATTAAAAAGCCAATAGGATTTTAGAAATAGGGACACAGAATACAAGAGTTAATAAATAATTATGAATTTGAAATTTCTTTCCTTAGAGTATTATTGGAGTATGGAATTATTACTTTGTCATAAGGAACATGGGAACAGGAATAGGCCATTCAGCCCATTGAGCCTGTTCCAGTATTCAATTAGATCATGGCTGATCTGTAGCTCAACTCCATTTACCCGCCTTGGTTCTCTATTCCTTAATACGCTTACCTAACTAAAAACCTGTCAATCTCAATTTTGAAACTTTCAATTGACCTAGCATCAACAGCTTTCTGGGGCAGAGAGTTTGAGATTTCCACTACCCTTTGTGTGAAGAAGTGCTTCCTGACATTACCCCGGAACGGCTTGGTCTAATTTTAAGGTTATGTCACCTTGTTCTGGACTCCCCCACCAGAGGAAGTAATTTCTCTCTAATTGCCCTATCAAACCTTTAATCATCTTAAGCACCTCAATTAGATCACCCCTTAATCTTCTATACTCAAGGGAACACAAGCCTAGTCTATGCAACCTGTGGTTAAGGCAGAGACCATTGTTCCTTTTTCACTCAGAGGGTAATGAATCTTTGGAATTCTCTACCCCAGAGGGCTGTGGAGGCTCAATCATTGAGTATATTCAAGACAGAGATTGATAGATTTTTGGATATTAAAGGAATCAAGGGATATGGGAATAGTGCAGGAAAGTGGAGATGAGGAAGAAGATCAACCATGATCTTATTGAATGGCGGAGCAAACTCGAGGGGCCAAATGGCCTACTCCTGCTCCTATATCTTATGTTCTTAGAATGATTTAATCCTGGAAGAGGATATTTGTTTGGAGAACACTTTAGAACAACGCTGAAGATGTCAGAAATGCAGAGTATCATTGTTAATAAACTTCAAGATAATTATTAAGTAAATTACATCAAAATCCAAAAAAATGATTTGCTATTCTAACAATGATACAAAAACAGAAAATGTTGGAAATACATAGCCAGTACCTGTAAAGAGAAAAGGGAAGTTGATGTTTCAGATGGAACCCTGGGTCAGAACTGTTTATTTTCTGTTAAACATACAATGCATTGAAATAATTCATATTGAAAATGTAATTATGTCACAAAACATTATTTCATCACTTCTGTACCGCAGCTTATATTTGTTATTGCAATTTTTCTCCAAGTTCGGTTTGCAAAATAACATACATCCCCCTTTAAACAAAATAAAATGAGGAAATGGGACTTAATGTTACCGACATTTCCTCTGGAATTTACCTTAAGGTATTCTGACTTTTGTTTTGCTCTGACAATCTCTTTAAAATATATATCTTAAAATTTCACTGATTTTTAAACCCCTAACTTTAGGCACTATATTGTATATCCTTGTGTTTTATAATTCTATTTTCCACATTAGGTTTCTTTTTTAAAGGTGCATATGGAATAAGGGAATGTCGGGGTTTGGTCCACGTTAATTTCCTGAATGATTATAGAAATGTGTCAACGTATTTGAGCTTACTCGAAAGTAGTGCATTGAAACAACAATAAAGGGATAACATCCCGAAAAATCGATGGAATTTTTTTTTCTCGACCTGTGTGTGCTCTTGCCAACGTTTTTCGAAATCAGCAGCATTTCATTTCATTGCAACGCTGTGGAAAAAAATGATTACCCTTGCAAACTGCGCCCTACTGACAGAGAGAGTCAGTCAGCCAGCCAAGCGGCACGCTGCCGGCGCGGGGGGGAGAGAAGAAGTGCACTCTTGCAGCGTGCACGACTCTCTTTGGCGGGAGGAGGCGCGGTTGCGCGGCCATATTGGTGGTGGCTGGAAGTGTCCGTTGGGCTCGCGCCGGAGCGGTTGGAGAGAGAGTGTGAGTGCGCGAGCGGGCGGCAGGTGAATGTTCAGCGCGGCTCCGGAGAGCGCGGCGGGCGGGTGAGTGGGTGCGAGCTGCTCGCTCCTGGATATTCCCGTAAACACAGGCCGAGGCCGGGTGCTGCTGTCAGCGACCGTGTGTTTATGTAGCGGGAGGGTGGTTCGATGTGTTTCCGCCTGCGCTGTTTGGCCTTCACCAGGAAGTCGAGCTTGCGGTCTGCCTCCGGTACAGCAAGCGAGGTGAGTGAGTGAGTGAGCGTGAGCCGGTGTCAGCCCACGGGAACGGGCGGACTGTGTTTATGCCGCGGTGCCGAGAGGGACTGACTCTCCTCCTCCTCCAACTACCCGGGGCCCTTTACAATTGGTGTTGTGAGGGAGCGCTCGGTAGCTTGTCCGGGGGTGGGGGGGACGGTTGCTGGATTTTGCTGGCGACCGGGGAGGTGTCGGTTGGGGCGGGGGTGTTGAGTGAGTGGCTGCCCTCAGGCCCCCCGGTCATGCCCCGCCCGGCTGCGAGGTGCAGGCGCTTCCTGCTCCGGACACCTCGGCGGTGGCGAAAGTGTGCGCTGACCGGCGGCCGGTGCTGTCGGTGGCTGGGGCGCTGAATGAAGCACCAGGACCGGCCCGAGTTAGAAGTTGCACTTGGAAACTTGTGTGTTTGGGTCGCGTTGCTGATCGCTTTTTCCTTTCACTTTTACCGCGAGTATTTCGGGTTGGGTTAGCCCGAGTCGGGCGGGGTCCGTGTACCGTGTCTGTCGGAGGGCGCAAGCCCGCTCCATCTGTTGCTCGATTGATTGAGTGACTCACTCGGGTTTTTATCGTTGCTTATAGTGAAATAATTGTATGCCTGTCCCTCTGTTGATGTACGGAGACCGCAAGCGTGCTGTTTAAAGTGTCAGAATCGCGCAGCAGAATCCTTGGCTCCTCCTGCGTGTTGATCGTGTTTGTATCGCAGGTGGTCAGTATTCTCGATCCATCACATGTATACATATAGAGAGAGATGGGGGAGATTTTCCAGGGTCTTCGCCCAGGTACATTGGATGCCCCCCAGGTGTAGTTAAAATAAAATCGAGGGGGAGGGTAGGTCTGCACCCCACACGTGTAAAGGAACCCGTCGGATTTTCCGATATTCGCTGCGCCCAGACACTCAGTGCACCTGGGCAAGACAATCTCCCTTAGTGCAATGATAGAACCAAAAAAAAACTGTTTTAGCGGACTGCATTGATTGTGAGGACTTTTCCAGCTTAGTTGCCCGGTATTTCTAATTGTTATGTCAGTCGTGCTACAGGGCGTTTGTGAAGGGGTCACTTCTTTCGTCAGGTGTAATGTAGCGCAGGAGCTGGACGTTCATTGTTATGGCTTTTTAAATGTCATATTCAGCAGGAGGATTGTGTGTAAAATTGATGCACAATGAACTTGAACTGTAGATTATTTATGGGATGATTTGTGCAATTTGGGAGAGCAATTGTGAGGATGCATTGAATAGTTATTCTTTGCAACCTATTCAAGCCGTCAAGTTGCCATACATTGTCGTGATGGTACAGTACCTTCAGATGGAATGTCACATTTGGCTTTATTGTACATTTTATCTGCATAACATCCATATTGAAACTGCATTTGGTGCCCCCATCCTGGCACTAATATGGCTTTTTTTTACTCACTGACAATGTTGGTAAGTACATCCACGTAGAGATATTATGTGCATAATTGTATGTAATTACAAATGCCTTTAGAGGCATCAGCATCTCTGGGGAATAGTGTTACATGAAGAGACTATAAGGGAATGGAAAGAAGAATGTACTATAACATTACTTATTAGATATTCCAACATCATAATATAGTATATAGGATTGTGCTTGTATTAACCTATACAGTGAATTCCTGATCGTGAGTAGTTTCTACCTCGACCACTAATCCTGGAAATGAATTCCACAGCAACACAACTGTGCAAGAAGTTTATCTTGCCTTTGGTTCTAAATCTTGCATTTAATCATGTATCTACGGCCCCTCAACTACTGGAAACCGACTGCTTGTATGTACCCTGCCTCATCCTTCATAATTTTAAACACTTTAAATATGTTGCCTTATATTCTGCATTGTTCTAACCAAATAAATCCCCAATTTTTTTTCCCATATTTTTATTTTTCATACCAGGTAGCATCCTAGTGCAGCTGTGTATTGTCTCAATATTTTCTCTTAGTGTGCAGCTCAATATTGCACACAGTACTCTTAACTGAGGTTCAAGCACATTGCAGCGGAAAGCTCTTCGAGAAAAGTGAAGAGCCAATGTAACTGGGATCTGCATTGTCCAGATTTAATTTGCTGTTTGCTGCTTTTGTTTACATCACATAGAAGAACGTAGCAGCACTGCACATCTATTGAAGGGTTGCTCTATTCATGCTGGTCTACCAGAAAAACGTGTAATTTATTTCCCTACTTTATAATTTGTTTTTGAATTTTTTCCCATCTTTATTGTATCACTTATGAATTCTGAAATATGCACACAGGTCTTAAGGTTTTTCATAGGCTAATCATTATCTCATGGCTTTTATATTCTACACTTGGAGATAAAATTTAGAATTCCATTAACTTTTTTTTTACAGCTTTATCAACTTGAGATGTTGCCTTGAATGTCCTGTGAACCTGTATCCTGAAATCTCACTGTTCTTTCACAATACTGAGCCTACTTCCATTCAGAGTATAATTACTGCTGTTACTTTTACCAAAATGCATTCATCTTACACTGGCATTAAACTCCATCTGCCACTATCTTCAGTTGGTGGGTGGGATAAACCTTGAAATAATGCTCCTTGACTAGCCTGCCAAATAACATGCAGTGAACACTGGTACTTGGCTTCTCTTCCAGTTGTGTCCAACATCATGCAGTTTAACACACATGCATCAAAGATTGAACTGGTTGCATCTATGATATCATCAAAATTTGTTAGTTAGTTTCAGCCAATGAAAACGTTTTTTTCACATGTTCTTGTCTCCAAAATGGTAAGTTAGTGGAAAGAAGCTACAAGATAAGTAAAAGTTTTTTTGGGGTAATATAAACTTAGGAAAGAAGAAACTTGGTTTATCTGGTGCCTTCTGTTACATTTAATGTCCCAAAGTGCTTCACATACAATGAATTATTTTGAAGTGCAATCACGATTATGTAGGTGAATATGACAGCCACAGCTTAAGTGTAAGAGTAAAGTTTAAAACATAAAAGAATAAATATGACTTAGTTATTCCTGATGTTTTGAGAAGTTACACTAAAATAGTGTTTTCAGTACCAAACTTGCTGGCTCAGACAGAAATGTCCCAGTCTAAAGGTAAATGTTAATTTTTTGGGGATATTTATTGTCAGCCATGGCTCAGTTGGTAGCACTCTCGTCTCTTGAGTCAGAGACTTGAGCACAAAAAATCTAGGCTGACACTCCAGTGCAGCACTGCACTGTTGGAGGTGCCGGCTTTCGGATGAGACGTTAAACCGAAGCCCCTCTCGGGTGGACATAAAAAATCCCATAGTATTTCAAAGAAGAGCCAGGGGAGTTATCCCCGGTGTCCTGGCCAATGTTTATCCCTCAATCAACATCACTAAACAGATTATCTGGTCATTATCACATTGTTGATTGTGGGAGCTTGCTGTGTGCATATTGGCTGTCGCGTTTCCTATATTACAACAGTGACTACACTTCAAAAAGTACTTAATTGGCTGTAAAGCCCTTTGGGATGTCCTGAGGTCATGAAAGGTGCTATACAAGTGCAAGTTTTTTTTATTGATTAGGATGTGATCTGTTATAGAGTTGATTGTAATAGTGTTGCTCTTTTATATATTTTTTTCTTGATTCAAATTTCCTTCACAACTGCCAAATCCCTCTGGTAATTGTACCTGCTTTCATCAGTGATTCATTTCCTGGTGACAAAATACTGAGTAAAAATATCAGGCAGTGTTTACGTACTGGGTGTTGTAGATCACATACTTTTCAAATGGTTATAGAGCTGACTCAAGCTCCTCTGAAGATGAATCTTGTAGTCATATGGAAGTCATTCGTGTTGAAGTTACTGCATTGGTGAGGTACATACTTTATTCATTTTTATTTGTTGAAACAAGTGTAACAATATAGTTGGTTGAAAAAGACTTGTTTGTAAGCTCCCACGTTTACCTAGGGATTACTAAGCAGATGTTGTCCTTCAAATTTGTCCAGTGTTTGTACACTCTGAATCTCTCTCTTTTTTAAACTGCCATGATTTCTGTATCCTCAGTTCTGTAAAGGATGCCTGGCTTTTAGTAAAATTACTAATTAGTTGATCTGTGATGTTGGTCATAAATAGTCCAGGACTTGTACACAGTGCTCTCTGATTTAGCTCTGTCCACTTTTGACAATTTTCCTTTGCTGGCTCTCGCTTATGTTTTGTCTCTTTTTAAAAAATCTGTTTTGATATTGTTACCCTTTCTATTTTTTCTGTAGGCATTTTTTATAAACTTGTGTATGTGAGCACATATGCACGGAAGATGGAGCAGTCAAACCAAGTTTGATAGACAAAGCTTAAGAATTGTAAATTAAATGCAGAAGGCAAAGATTGCAAGTGGAGGAATATGAAAGAAGCCAAAAGGGAGGGGGAGATGGTGGTAAAGAAATGAGAAATGGAAATGTTTTA
The DNA here is from genome assembly GCA_030390025.1 of Squalus acanthias. Classification (NCBI taxonomy): domain Eukaryota; kingdom Metazoa; phylum Chordata; class Chondrichthyes; order Squaliformes; family Squalidae; genus Squalus; species Squalus acanthias. Next base: position 63,258,732 of record CM059437.1, read on the forward strand.
CTTTTTTTTAAATGGCACACGTGCACGGAAGGTCCCCAATGTGCCAATTATGCCAGACAATGAAATGGGGAAGAAAGGGGCAATATCATACAAGCTCTTTTATGATGATGATTTTAGGGAGTTATATTTTTTTAGTTTATTCTTATTTTTGTGGCTGTCTACTCAGTTAAAAAATTGTAGCTTAAACCATGGTAGCTAAAACCATTTTGGAAAAGTAAATGCAAGAATGTGAGTGGTTGAAATTGTAGCTTTTAAGTTTTTGAGATTCTTTGATCTATATTTCAGTAAATCAGTATGAACATAACAGAATAAATAGGAACAGGAGTAGGCCATTCGGCCCTGCAAACCTGCTCCGCCATTCAATAGGATCTTCGACCTCAACTCCACATTACAGCACTATCCCCATATCCCTTGGTTCCCTTACTAACCAAAAATCTATCGATCTCTGTCTTGAATATACTCAACGACTGAGCTTCCACAGCCCTTTGGGATAGAGAATTCTAAAGATTCATAACCCTTTGAGTGAAGAAATTTCTCCTCATCTCAGTCCTAAATGGCCAACCCCTTATTCTGAGACTGACCCCTAGTTCTGGACTCCCCAGCCAGGGGAAACATCCTCCCAACATCTACCCTGTCAAGCCCTGTAAGAATTTTATATGTTTCAATGAGATCACCTCATTCTTCTAACTTCTAGGGAATATAGGCGTAGTCTCCTCAATCTCTCCTCGTAGGACAATCCCCCCCTCCCAGGAATCAGTCTAGTAAACCTTTGTTGCACTCTCTCTAAGGCAGGTATATCCTTCTTTGGGTAAGGAGACCAAGATTGTACATTACTCTAGGTGTGGTCTCACCAAGGCCCTATATAATTGCAGTAAGACCTCTTTACTCCGATACGCCAATCCTTTTGTAATAAAGGCTAACATACCATTTGCTTTTCTAATTGCTTGCAGTACCTGCATATTAGCTTTCTGTGATTTGTGTACAAGGACATCCAGGTCCCTCTGACTACCAACATTTCCCAATTTATCATTTAAAAAATATTCTGCTTTTCTATTTTTCCTACCAAAGTGGATAACTTCACATTATCGTCCATGTTCTTTCCCACTCACTTAACCTGCTTGTATCTCTTTGCATCCTCCTCAGAACTTACTTTCCCACCTAGCTTTGTATTGTCAGCAAATTTGGATACGTTACATTCCGTCCCCTCATCTAAGTCATTGATATAGATTGTAAAAAGCTGAGGCCCAAGCACTGATCCTTGCGGTACCCCACTAGTTATAGCCTGCCAACCCAGAAATGACCCGTTTATTCCTACCCTGTTTTCTGTCCATAACCAATCTTCAATTCATGCTAATATATTACACAAAATTAGGGCTCATGGGATTGGGGTAATAACCTCTTGTGTGGCACCTTATTGAATACTTTCTGAAAATCCAAATACAATACATGCACTAGTTCCCCCTGATCTACCCTGCTAGTAACAACCTCAAAAAACTTAGATTTGACAAACACTATTTCCCTTTCATAAATCCATGTTGACTCTACCCAATCGTATAATTTTCTAAGTGCCCTGTTACCATGTCCCTAATAATAGATTCTAGCATTTTCCCTACTACTGATGTCAGGCTAACTAGTCTGTAGTTCCCTGTTTTTTCTCTCCCTCCTTTCTTGAATAGCAGGGTTACATTTGCTACCTTCCAATCCACTGGGACTGTTGTAGAATCTAGGGAAATCTAATTTCTTAAGTTCCTCATTCTCACTAGACCCTTGGTTCCCCACTATTTCTGAATTTTTTTTGTCTTCTGTGAAGGCAGATACAAAGTATTTGTTTTATATCTCTGCCATTTCCTTATTCCCCACTATATCTCCTATCTCTGTCTGTTTGACAAATCTATTAGAGTTCTTTTGAGGAGGTAACGAACAGGGAGGTTAAAGGGGAACTAGTAGATGTAGTGTATTTGGATTTCCAAAAGGCATTTGACAAGGTGCCACATAAAAGGTTAAGATAAGAGCTCATGGTGTTGGTAATATATTGGATTGGATAGAGGATTGGCTAAATAACAGAAAACAGAGAGTCGGGATAAATGGGTCATTTTCAGGATGGCAATCTGTGACTAGTGGGGTGCCACAGGGATCAGTGCTGGGCCTCAGGCTATTTACAATCTACATTAATGACTTGGATGAAGGAAGCGAGTGCACTGTAGCCAAATTTGTGGACGATACAAAGGTAGGTGGGAAAGCAAGTTGTGAGGAGGACACAGAGTCTGCAAAGGGATATAGATAGGTTAAGTGAGTGGGCAAGAATTTGGCAGATGGAGTATAATGTGGGAAAATGTGAAGTTATCCACTTTGGTAGGAAGAATAAAAAAGAAAAATATTATTTAAATGGCGAAAGACTACAGAATGCGGCGGTACAGAGGGATTTGGGTGTCCTCGAACATGAAACACAAAAAGTTAACATGCAGGTGCAGCAAGTAATTAGGAAGGCAAATGTAATGTTAGCCTTTATTGCAAGGGGGATGGAGTATAAAAGTAGGGAAGTCTTGCTACAACTGTACAGGGCACTGGTGAGGCCACACCTAGAGTACTGCGTACAGTTTTGGTCCCCTTATTTAAGGAGGGCTATACTTGCATTGGAGGCAGTTCAGAGAAGGTTCACTAGGTTGATTCCTGGGATGGAAGGGTTGTCTTATGAAGAAAGGTTGGGCCTATACTGATTGGAGTTTAGAAGAATGAGAGGTGATCTTATTGAAACATGTAAGATTCTGAGGGGGTTGGACAGGTTAGATGCTGAGAGGATGTTTCCGCTCATCAGGGAATCTAGAACGAGGGGGCATAGTCTCAGAATAAGGGGTTGCCCATTTAAGACGGAGATGAGGAGGAATTTCTTTTGAGGGTTGTGAATCTTTGGAATTCTTTACCCCAGAGAGCTGTGGAAGCTGAGTTATTGAATATATTCAAGGCTAAGACAGACAGATTTTTGAGCAACAGGGGAGTCGAGGGTTCTGGGGAGCGGACGGGAAAGTGGAGTTAAGGCCAAAATCGGATCAGCCATGATCTCATTAAATGGTGGAACAGGCTCGAGGGGCCGAATGGCATGCTCCTGCTCCTATTTATGTTCTTCTGTTCTTATGTAAGGGAACCACTTACTTTCGCTAATCTCTTCCTTTTTACACACCTATAGAAGCTTTTTCAATCTGTTTTGTCTCTTGCTAGTTTACTCTCATTCTATTTTGTCTTTCTATCAATTTCTTTGTCCTCTTGCTGAATTCTAAAATCCTCTCAATCCTTAGGCTTACTACTCTTTTTGGCAACATTGTAAGCCTCTTCCTTTAATCTAATAGTATCTTTAACTTCTTGTTAGCCACAGTTAGACCATTTTTCCCGTGGGGCTTTTAATCCTTAAGGGAATGTATGTTCGTTGTGAATTATGAATTATTTCTTTAAATGTTTGCCATTGCTTATCTACCGTCATATCTTTTAATCTAGTTTCCTAACCTACCTTAGCCAATTCGCCTTTCATACCTACATAGTTTGCTTTGGTCAGATTTAAGACCCTAGTTTCGGACTTGACTAAATCACTCTGAAACTCAATATAAACTTCTATCATATGATCACCCCAGAGGCTTCTTTACTGCAAGTTTATTAATTAACCTTGTCTCACTGCACAATACTAGATCTAAAATAGCCTGTTCACTAGTTGTTTCCTTGACATACTGATCTAGAAAACTATCGTGAACAATGTTCCCTCTAATTTTGTTTGGTCCTGCGTGGCCCCTTTAAGGTGATTTAAAGTCTAATGCGCAATATGTGAAAGGACTGCTGCCAACGAAAGAAAATAGTTGCGCATTCACAGTTCCATTGTTTTTTTTAGTTCTCGCCAGTCTTCCCACAGATTGGTGAGAGAGGAGGGGGTGGGGAAAAGAGATCGCTGCTGCCGAACTGAGCTGGAAATATTTCATTATACAGATTCTAAACTAGAATATCCATAAAATACCAACATTTTCTCTCCTGACTCAGATGGGTTTTGATAAAATGGAAGAATTAAAAAAAAAAAAATTTAAAGGTCTAATCAAAAATAGAAACCTGACTCTTCTAGACTTATTTGTTTTTTAATTCAGCTTTTTAGCAAAACCAGTTTGCATCAGAAAGAGAGATTGATGGTATTTTGACCTATTATTGCAAAGCTCCAACTTATGGTTGGAAAAGGATGTAACGATTACGGCTTTTAAAAAAAAAAGTATATCACATCTTATGGAGAATTGTTTAAGTTTGATTTCATTATATCCAACTATGCACCTGTGAAGATTTTTCGGTACTGAGCCAGGAAGTAACTTTCTGATTCTGAAAAGTGTTGGAAAATTACTCTTCAGCTAGATTGTCTTCCTCACAAAAGAAGCTGGAAAAAAAATACTAGGAGTGGCAAACAAAAAGGCCAGTGGAACGTTGGCCTTTTATCTCAAAGGGGAGGAAGTTATACTTCAGTTGTATAGAGCCTTGGTCAGATCCCCTCTGGAGTACTGTGTTCAATTTGGGCACCGCACCTCAGGAAGGATATATAGGCCTTGGAGGGGGTGCAGCACTGTTTCACCAGTATAATACTGGGGCTTGGAGTGTTAAACTATGAGGCAAGTTGCATAAATTTGGCTTGTATTCCCTTGAGTACAGGAGATTGAGGGGTGATCTGATTGAGGTATTTGAAATGTTAAAAGGATTTGATGGGTTAGATATGGAGCAACTATTTACTCCGGTGGGGGAATCAAGAACAAGGAGACATAATCTTAATATTTAGTGCTAGGCCATTCAGGAGTGAAATCAGGAGCACTTTTTCCACAGGGTAGTAGAAATTTTGAACACCTCTCCCTCTCCCTCTCTTCAGCCCCATCCCCCATTTCTAATCTTCAATATGGAAGATTAAGGGGAGATGTAATTGAGGTGTTTATGATAATTAAAGGATTTGATGGGGTAGATAGAGAAACTATTTCCTCTGGTTTTGGAGTCCAGTACAAGAGGCCATAACCTTAAAATTAGAGCTAGGTCATTCGGGGGTGATGTCAGGAAGCACTTCACACAAAGTGGAAATCTGGAAAACTCTCCCAAAAAGTAATTGAGGCTAGATCAATTGAAAATTTCAAAATGGAGATTGATAGTATTAAGGGTCATGGAACCAAGGCTGGTAGTTGGAGTTGAGATACAGATCAGCCCTGATCTAATTGAATGGCAGAACAGGCTCAAGGGGCTGAATGGCCTACTCCTGTTCCTATGTTTCTATTACCCTGGTGAAAATTGTTGGATAGTCAGGATTGGCATTCATTCCACTTCTTTATGTTGATCCTGGTGCTGAATAGGAGTATAACACTTAGTAATTGGTGCTGAAATGTATCTTAAAACTGCTAAATTACAACCAGTAGGGATGCTAGTTCCTTATCACTCAGAAGTACCAGTCAGCTATATTCGTTGAGAGTTTCCATGGCCTTTTCTCACCCTTTTTTTCTGGAGTTGGGGATTGTTACTGCAGTACAGTTCTGAGGCATAGACAGCTTAGGTACCTCCAATGAAGTGGTTGATCTTAGTGTGTGGATTTGGGCATTGTATATCAGAAGACTATTTGACTATGGGATTATTGTTGCAGATGTTAATCTTATCCTCATCTGATCATTGCTGTCAGAGTCGCCCTGCTGCTCCAAAAGCTTCATTATAACAGTTTCTCGCCGAGAGACTCAGCATTGAAACACGTGCAAGGGCGTGAAGTTGTGGTACTTGTATAATAGATACCCACTAATCTCGCTAGAAAAAGTGAGGGCTTGTGCATTCCAGTGTAAGTAAATTTTTAATGGTGTGATAAGTCTTTATTATGGCCAAACAACCTCTCTGGCACTGAAAATTAACTTTACAAGTGTGGAGTCTCATTCCTTCAGATTTTGGGGATTTATAAAAATAGTATTACATTTTTAAAAACTTTTTTTTCTTTGTCTCTCATCTCTCACTCTTAATCCTATCTATCTATCTCTCCCTCTAACTCTCTCTCACTTTCTGTACATGATTTGGCATTGAATTAACTACTCTAACTTGCACTTCCTGGTTCTGACTCTGCGTGCCTCAGTAAGGATTCTTCAATCTGATTGTTTGATGCACAGATGCTTGCCCTGTTCAGACAGGTCCCAGGTCCCCTGTAGAGGGTGCCGCACTGAAATGGATTTCTAATCACTTCAAGTTCCAGTGCAAAAGCCCTTAGAAACTTTGTGTGCAAGTATAAGTGTAATGAATGGCTAGTGCAGTTCATTTGCCACTGACCGCAAAATCCAGGTCATAGTTTTAAATGAGTACTGATCACTTTTTCCAACAAATTGGAAATGCTAGATTGAAAAAATTGATTAAAAGGTATGGAGGTAGATAAGCAGTGGCTAGCATTTAAAAATACATTCCATTGAGAAACAGAAACTCTACGGGAAAAGTGATCCAACCGTGGCTAACTAAAGAAGCTTATAATGTTGTAAAGAATAATAGTAAGCCTGAGGATTGGGAGAGTTTCAGAAACCAGCAATGGTTGACCAAAAAATTGATAAGGGAAAAAATAGAATGAGAAAACTAGCAAGAAATATAAAAGCAGATTGTAAGAGTTTCTACAAGTATGTAAAAAGGAAAAGAGTAGCAAAAGTAAATGTTGGTTCCTTAGAGGCCGAGACAGGTGAAATTATTATGGGGAATAAGGAAATGGCAGAAACGTTAAATAAATATTTTGTATCTGTTTTCACAGTAGAAGACACAAAGCATACCAAAAATGGTGGGGAACCAAGGGTCTAATGAGGGTGAGGAACGTAACGTAATTAATATAAGTAGAGAAAAAGTACTAGAGAAACTAATGGGACGAAAAGCCGACAAATCCCTGGACCTGATGGCCTACATCCTAGGGTTCTAAAAGAGGTAAAGAAAGAAAGACTTGCATTTCTATAGCGCCTTTCATGACCACCGGACATCTCAAAGTGCTTTACAGCCAATGAAATACTTTTGTAGTCACTGTTGTAATGTGGGAAAGATGTGGCTGAAGAGATAGTGGATGCATTGGTTTTGATCTTCCAAAATTCCCTAGATTCTAGAATGGTCCCAGCGGATTGGAAGGTCGCAAATGTAACATCGCTATTCAAGAAAGGAGGGAGAGAAAAAACGGGGAACTACAGGCCAGTTAGCCTGACATCAGTTGTTGGGAAAATGCTGGAATCCATTGTTAAGGAAGTGGTATCAAGTCACTTAGAAAATCATAACATGATTAGACAGAGTCAACATGGTTTTATGAAAGGGAAATCGTGTTTGACAAATGTATTAGAGTTTTTTGAGGATGTAACTAGCAGGGTAGATAAAGGGGAACCAGTGGATGTGGTATATTTGGATTTCCAAAAGGCATTCGATAAGGTGCCACATAAAAGGTTATTACACAAGATTAGAGCTCATGGGATGGGGGTAATATCGTAGCATGGATAGAGGATTGGTTAACAGACAGAAAACAGAGTGATGGGATAAACTGATCTTTTTCAGGTTGGCAGGCTGTAACTAGTGGGGTGCCGTAAGGATCAGTGTTGGGGCCTCAGCTATTTACAATCTGTTAATGACCTAGATGAAGGGACTGAGTGTAATGTATCTAAGCTTGCTGATGATACAAAGCTAGGTGGGACAGTAAGCTATGCGGAGAACACAAAGAGTCTGCAAAGGGATATAGATAGACTAAGTGAGTGGGCAGTAAGGTGGCAGATGGAGTATAATGTAGGGAAATGTGAGGTTATTCACTTTGGTAGGAAGATAAAAAACAGAATATTTTTTAAATGGTGAGAAACTTTCAAATGTTGGTGTTCAGAGAGATTTGGGAGTCCTCGTGCAAGAAACACAGAAAGCTAGCATGCAGATACAGCAAGTAATAAGGAAGGCAAATGGCACGTTGGCATTTATTGCAAGGGGGTTGGAGTATAAAAGTAAGGAAGTCTTGCTACAATTGTACAGGGCCTTGGTGAGACCACACCTAGAGCCCCAGAGGGCTGTGGATGCTGAGTCTTTGAGTATATTCAAGGCTGAGATAGATACATTTTTGGACTCTAGGGGAATCGAGGGATATGGAGATCGGGCGGGAAAGTGGAGTTGAGGTCGATGATCAGCCATGATCTTATTGAATGGCAGAGCAGGCTCGAGGGGCCGTATGGCCTACTCCTGCTCTTATTTCTTATGTTCTTAAATCTGGAAGGATTACACTGGGTTTCCCCAGTGTCATCAAACAGAAACACAATTTAAACATGCCCCTTTTTTAAATAAATGGCACAACTAATAAAGGAACTTAGCCATAAAATAAACTTTCAACAAAAGGAAACTTACAAAACTTATCATATTACTGGTATCTAAAATACTCCATTCCTTGCGATGCCCATTGCGTCTCATCTGAAACGTGGCTTGTGAGTTTTCTCCTTCAGTTGAATTGACGACTTGCTTGCCTGATTCTTAATGGCAAAAAGAATCTCCCATTGTTTGTGACAGTTAATGAATCGATGCTGGCTGCCAGAACAAATAATATACTGGGCAAAATTGTTTTGGTCTGTGATGTTTATCCTTTTCTTTTCTTGCTATTCTTTATTCTCTTCTGCATTTTGATCACTTTTTACATAAAAAAAAGCCTTTCTTATAAAGAAAAAACTTTTCTTTCAAGTGCCCTTTTGCTGTGGTTTTTCTATATTTTTTCTGTTTACTTATTTTTTCAAGCTGTATTGACTGCTTATGAAATTCTGACCCCAATTTATTTTATTGATTTGTTTTTGGCCCCCTTTTCCTCTAGTGGTATAAACAGAAATGCTTGAATCATGCAGAAACAGCTGGGTGTCTGGCTCCTAGCATAGTTGACATTTACGCATAATATGTTGAAAATGATTCAAGGTTTAGCTGGAGAACTTAGTGTTTTTCTAGCCTCTTCAGAATTTTTGGAAACTATTTAAATACTTGTCAACAGATATGGCATCATAAAAAATGATTCGGATAGTGTGGCTTATTGGAAAAGATTTGAATAAATTATTGACTGTTGCCATGACATAATTGTGCATAGTATTAATATTGCGCAACTTTCCTGGTGCAAATAATGAGTTGAACAAAATCTAGTTTCAGCAGTTAAAAACTTTTTTTTATTAGTCAGGATACAAATTAATCCTGTATGAAACTAGGTCAGTGAGAGTGTGAGGAGGATATTGTCTTTGAATAGGCTTTTCATTGGTACATCACTGTTTGCCTCCAATATTAAGTAAAGTTTATAGTAGTGCTTTTGTCTTGCAAAGCTACCAATGGCAGAAGCACATTCAGGTAAATGAGGCTATTGGATTTCCCCCTAATGTGCTGAGGCCCACTGATTTTTTTCTCTGGAGCCTCAAGAGGTAGTAGTGCAAACATTTTTGGTTGGTGATCATTCCCACCAGTGTTTTTTTCTGGGCCAGATGCTCAGCCTACCTGTACAAGTGAACAATGCAGTTTTCTCATTGATAACCTGGAGCAACCTTCCTCAGCCATTGGGAAGTGCAGTCTCGAATCGAAACTTTGAAGCTGTACATTCTCAAAGTTGCAAATGCAGATTGAATAGTATCTGAATCCCAGAGTATTCCAAAACTGTGTTCTTGAGAGAGTTCTGAGATGTAAATGCAGAATAAATTATCCTAGAGATCCTCTCCCTCTCCCACAAATAAAAAGTTAATATACATATGCAGTTTGGTTGTTGGCTATTTCTCTTTTGTGCTATAAGATGTAGCAATGCTGTAAATGCCAGTGACCATTAGTGCAACTGCAATGTAAGTTATGTGTTACTCTCTTATAGTGCTGAGGAAGCGGCTGCAATTACGCTACAATACATTACTCATCCCACAGGTGCTGCCACAACATGTATACTTAACTTTTTCTGACACTATCTGAGGTGAGATACATATACCAGGCACACACACTGCAGGCCTGAAAATGTTTCTGGTGAATCTTAACTTCTTACAGCAGTGCGTTTTTAATCACCTAAAATGGTAACTTTTAATATCTAATTTCATGGAAGATAATTTGCATTGTTTTGTAACTCTAATTTAGAATTACTTTGAAAACACTTGCAGTAAAACATGTATTTTAATGTACACCATGGAAACCGTGTCTCCAGGATTTAAAAAAAATTTACACATATTTTATATTTGGCTTTCCTTGATGTGAAATTTGATTCCATATCTAAATGACTAGTGTGTATATTTTTTGGGGGTGGGATTGGGTGGCAACAGCGAAGAAACAATCTGGTGGGAAAATGAAGTCTGTACTTACTGTTTAAGGTAGAAATGCTAAATTTTGGTCCATGTTTAGAGGGTTCTATGCCCTTCCCTGCATTTGCGACCATTCTTAACCCCATCCCATCCAAAGAAAATATAATTAGGAAGTCCAAACAAACTTCAACCATATTTTTCAAAATTTAATTTGTTGGTTTGTTTGGGATTATAGGATAGCCACAGTAGCTTTTCTGATCTTCCATTGGATTGTATCTCATGATTAAGGCAAGTTTGTGTGTGCGTGCGTGTGTCTCCTTGGTTAATGGGTTTGACAATAACAAGGGCTCTAGAACAGTGGTTCTCAAACCTTCTTGAGAAATATACACACTAGTCATATTGACGGTCCCGGTATAATAAACTAAACGGCCTCCCGTGAAACTGAAAGTAAATAATTGTAGAGTCAGGAACAGGAGCACAGATGGTAAAATAGGGCTGATGAGCGAACATTAAATGGATAGACGGCTCCAGTCGCCACCCTGCAGAGCTTGGCCCTGCTCTCTGCTGAGTTGCAAACCATTACTGTTGCAGTTTAAAGTCACTCCCTGTGTTAGATAAAATATTAGAACTGAACGCCTGCGCTGTTAGCCGTGTCCTGAATAGAGAGGATTTCACTCCGTAACAGAGCACAACCCCTGTACCCCGGAAAGATCCTGTTTCTTAATGTCACTGAGTGACCCGTGCCGCCCACCACTTGGAATCCCGGATTAACGGCAGGGAGCAGCAGTGCACTGCTCCACCTGCTACTATTTAAGACTTATCTTGGCGGACCCCTTGAAATCTTCTCGGGGACCGCAGACCCCCGGTTGAGAACCCGTGATTGGAAGGAACCTGAACGTGAACACTGGTCCCACCTCCTCCCCGATCGTCACTGGTTCATTTTTGCAATCTGCAATTTTTCAGAGATCTTTCCCACCGAATAATTGGTCAGTGTTTCGCGGACCCCAGTTTGAGAACCACTGCTCCAGAATTTAGGGTCAGTTGACATCTCTTACAATTAACTTAATGAAAAATGTAGCAAATTGTTGTAAAGCTGACAACTGAATAAACACATTTACCACAAACTCTTAAGTCAATAACTTGCTTATGTAGCACTTACTCCCAATTAAGAGTTTGTTCTCTTTTTCTAAGAAAAATTAGGTGATTGTGAAGTGTAGACCAAAGCCTTCCAGTTACTGAATGTCATACAAAAATTTTCTTAATCTGCAAACTTTTAAAAATTCTTTTGCCACACTGACCGGTTTATTTTGAGTGCATTTTCTGGTCAGTACTGTCTAAAACTAAAGAATACAATTCCAGTACATTAAAGAAGAAACCTTCCCTTGCCATGATCCCCAAATGTTGGATTTCTTGCTGCTCTCAACTATTTCCCCCTTTTCTCCAGCTTCATGTCCGTTTTCTGCAAATTGCAAATGTAGGAAAATATGAAACCTAAGTGGTTGCATTGAATGTTGCATTTCCCAAATTGTAATACCCTGACCAACTCTAAATTAAGCTAAACTTGGATTATCTGGGGAAATAGATGTATTTGGCTATCTCTAGTGTTATAGACAACATTACCTTGTGTGTTCAGGTCGACAGTTTTAATTACTACGATTCACTTTCATGTTTGGTATGTTGCTGAAAGGGTGTTAGCATGTGTTAGTTTTTTGCTGTTCAGGTTTCTCCAAAACATCCATTACCTCCTTGGGTTGGAGTAATTCTACATTCTAGCTGCAGCCCCAGAACTTGTGCAAAGCTTTCATTTTTTTGACTTCTCGCACAAAATTATAACTGTAGTAGGCATAATTGTGGCTTAGTGTACTCTCCTGTTTAGAAACATTGCTCAAAAATGAGAGGATCAGGCTCACCTGTGATGCCATTTAGTGCTGAATAGTCTGACAATCCATGCATGTGTAGAATGAGCATGTGTGATGGTGCTGTTGGTACACCAGAATAAGTTACTAACTTCAGGAGAGATGGGGAGAAAATTGAGGGGCAAGATGTTTGACCTGGTTACTGTGCTCTTTTAATCATTAAAGGTCTGACATCTGTTTTGTACCCATATACATGCTTAGCGTGTTGTAGTTAAATCCCATTAAATTGTTGAAGTTCCGAATGAACTTGTGCTGGTCAATTACTTTGGTAATTAGTTTAATAATTGAATCAATTATTTGTATGGTTACCCTACAGTTTCTTGATTTAAATATGGATTTGGCACAGTATTGGGACAGATTTTGTTGGAGTGCGGCATTTATAGCGTGCCCTGTTAGTCAGACTTACAATTGCACGCTTATGTTTTTAAATTTTTTGCTCACAAAGTTGCTGGAAGTGCGAGCTGATAATGGTGCAGCGAGGGCAACAGGGCATTTGGGACCTTGGTGAATTACAGGACAAACCTTGTGTATCCTTAACCAATGATATTAAAGAATTGAGAAATAAACTGAGAAGGAGGATGGATTAGAGTGGGTGAATTCAATGTCAAATCAGGTACAGAAAGAAATATTGGATTGAGAGAGAGAAAAAGAGAAAGGAAAAGTAAAAATTAAATTAAAAGTTTGACATTTTTTAAAATCTCCTAAAACAGTTCAAAACCTGAAGGAATGAGACTCCACACTTGCAGTTGTTTACTTTCTGGGCAAGAGAGGTTGATTGGCAGTCATTAACAATTATTACATTGGCCCAAAAATTCGGCCGTTCTCGGGTGAGTACTCAGTGCGTACTCACCCGTATTCGTTCCCGAAGTACTGGTTTCCTGCATGCGCAGGAAACCGGCACTTCCGGTATGGCGAAGGGGGCGGTTCCTAGGTGAACTGCGTGCGCACTAGAGGCTGCGCGCACGCAGCACACTTAGGTTTTTTTTCAGGTTTCAACGCGAGGGTAAGTATGGAAGATTCTACGCAAGTAAAAAGGAGGCGTAAGACCCCTTTTGAATAAGGTAAGTAGTTAATTAAGTATAATTTTAATTTTTTTCAACAGCTTTATCTTTTTTAGAGACTTTAAAGACTTTTTTCAAATTTAAATTTTTGTTTAAAGTGGTTAATTTATTTAACTATAGTTATTTTATTAATGTGATTTTTTAAAAATTTATTTGAGGTTTAGCTGTTCTATTGGGGCCGATTTCAATTCACAGATTTGACCGGTCTCCTGTCAAATCTATGAATGAAAGATGGTCTGCTGCCATTGGCTCTCCATGGCCCACGTGATCCCAGGGGTCGCATCGCACTAACTGCGCCCCTGGAACACGCGCACACTGCGCGCCGGCACTAGGGAGAGGCCCAGGACCCGAAGTTCCTGCGGGGGCAAACAAGGACGGCAGACGCGGTAGGTGATATCGCGCGCGATCCTTACCCCCGCGGCAAGCCTCCGAATCGAATTTCTAGGCCATTGTTAAAAGGGTACCTATGCTGATAATTGCTAGATGTAACTTTCTGTGGCGAGTTTATGCAATCAATGTGCAAATGTAGCAACTTCAAGAAAATCATGATGGATAAGCGCGAGATGCCATTTTCGTGAAGCTAACGGTGGAGTGGTGCAAATCGTGCATGGCGATTTCACAATTCACTGGGTATCTCTTAATACAAGTTGCTGGCTGATTTGCACATTAATAACCAAGGGGTAGCATAGTGGTAATGTTACTGGGCTAGTAATCCAGAGGCCTGGACTAATGATCTGGAGACTTGAGTTCAAATCCCACCACGGCAACTGGGGAATTTAAATTCAGCTAATTAAAAAAAATCTGGAATAAAAAGCTAGTATCAGTAATGGTGATCATGAAACTACCGGATTGTCGTAAAAACCCATCTGGTTCACTAATGACCATTAGGGAAGGAAATCTGTCATCCTTACCCGGTCTGGCCTATGTGACTCCAGACCCACAGCAATGTGGTTGACTCTTAACTGCCCTCTGAAATGGTGGCTTGCCAGCGACACCCACATCCTGTGAATGAATTTAAAAAAAAGCGTACGTCATTCAGACGCTGTTATTTTTTCAGCAAAATCTGGCCCAGTGCGTTGACATTGCCAAGATTTCAGTTAAATTAATATTTCAGTTCCAAAGGATGTGCAACTGATTTCTGAAACACCAACTATGAAAGTGGTCTCTATTCAGCTGTATAAAAGGTAAATCTGTCAAACAGGTGTACCCAAGAATCTGATTTTTGGCACACACTGGCAGCTGCACCGTTCTTTTTATTGACCATGTCCAGGTGTCTTGAATATTGGCCCGGATTTTGCGATAGGAACAACAGTGAGGCTATCGGGGCTTCCTGATATTATGGAGTACATCGGATAGCAACTTCCAGCGTATGCACATGTGCAGTTAAACGCGAAAATCAGGAAGTTGTTGTCCGATTTGCCCTGCTCCTCCACAAGCTTAGCAACACCGGTACTTCGCCAAGAGACTCAGCATTGAAGGGTGTGAAATTGCGGTACTTACCCACTAGATACCCACTAAACACGCCAGAAAAATTTAGGCTTTGTCCATTCAAGTGTAAGTGTAGTTATAACAGCGTGATAAGTCTTAATTACTACCAAACAACCTCTGGCACTGAAACTTTACTTTTACAAGTGTGTAGTCTCATTCCTTCAGATTTTAATTATTGTTGGAGATTTATAAAAAAAAAACATTTCTCTCAATTCCATCTTGTTTTCCCTCTTTATTTTGCTTTCTGTACATGATTTTACATTGAATTAAATATTCTAACTTGCACTTCCTGGGTTAGACTCAGTGGCAATTTTACTAATGGAGGCGGCTTGAGTGCGGGTCCGCTGCTCGGAGGCTTTCCGACCCGCTCCCGGCAGCCGCCTCCCAGAACTTACCATTTTGCGCTGATTGGCCTCGTTATGGCCGACGTGCGGGTCCCTCCAGGCAATTGCTTGGAGGCTGTCAGTTTCTCGCATCTGATGACTCGTTTGAAAGAAAATTTAAAGGGGCCATGTCCCCTTTGGGGAAAAATGTCAATGTGATGGTTTGGTGCTGTAACATATAGAAAGGGGAGTTGACAGCGTCTGTTGTGAACAAAATTTAATGAATGAAATTACTGGTCATATTTTTCCAGAAAGATTTTTTGTATATATCAATTTATAATCTGACTATGAAATGAAAAAATGCCAGATTTGTTCCAATCATTGGCTTAGTAATATTAATGCTTTTTTCTCTTAAAGGTGCTGGCTGCTGCAGGAACGGCAGCCCCAATAACTAAGGCTGCACCCAGGTTTAATGAGGGCTTTCTCCATGCTCTTGTTGAGGGAGTTTGAGGATGTCAGGAGCTCCTCTTCCCTGGAAATGGAAGGAGGAGGCTTCCTCAGCAAACCAAGGCAGCTTGGCTGCAAATTGCTGAGGAGGTGCGCTCGAGGTCTCTGTGCAAACACACATGGGTTCAGTGTGGACAAAGGTTTAATGATCTGCTGAGATCGCCTAAAGTATGGCCTCTGTGTTCTGGGAAATGGAAGTTCAAGAGTGAGGGCTCAGGGTGATTTCCATGTAGAATGTTTGTGGTGACACTGAGCGCAAACCACCATTTATTGGACATATGATGCCTGGGGTTTTGAGAATGTTGGACTTGTATTCATCTCCATGTGCCAGCCACCTGTGGTTGAAGCGTAAGATGACGCAAATCTGGCATGGATGAGTGCATCCCTTGCCTGACGGCCAGCAATGTGGTTGTCTGCTGCTGGATTGGCCACATCCGACCCCGCAAGGCGTCACTCCTCATCCTCATCCTCTTCCTCGTCCTCCAAGGAGGCTGTGTGCTGAGCCACTTGTTCATCCGGCAGAACGAAGCCGCGTTGCTCTTCCTCCGAATCTGGCGACCATGATGAGAGGATGTAAATGGTTCCCATCCCGTTGTTATAGATTTTAGTTGAGGCAAGAAGCTTGCAAGCGCACACTCAAAGTGGCCTGAAATTATTCCAATCAGTTCAAACAGCAGATGTGTGTCAGCTTGACCAGTCACAAGGTCAGTAGATTTGCAAAATCTTATCCCAAACCTCCAACAACAAAGTTGTTGCATTTGAATGCCAGCCATGTTACAGGAGCGCTTTTAAAGTTCTGCACCAATAATGCCTACAGATCATGTCTTCCACCAACTCGTCTCCTTGCAGCAGGACTGTTTCTGACAAGACAGGAAACAGGAGCCAGAGGCAGGAAAATGGGAAACCTCTGTCAAAATAGGATTATCAAGGCAGTTAACAGGCTCTTAACTACCTGTCCCACCGGTTGGAATCGGGTCTGTTTGGGAGCAGCTGAACAGACACTCAGAAAAATCACATTGGGGCAGAATGGAGGCGGGCTGGGTGTCTGAAGCCATTTTTTCTGATTTTTACCAGCTGACACCTCCAAACCCGCCTCCTCAGGGCTGGTAAAATCGAGCCTGGCGTCTCAGTAAGGATTCTTCAGTGTGATTGGTTGAAGAGACACACTGTTGCTTGTCCTGCTCACATGGGTCCCTGATCACCTGAAGAGGTGCCATGCTGAAATAGATTTCTACTAACCGTAAGTTGCTGCACAAAAGCCCACTAAAAGTCTGTGTACAGCTGTAAGCGTAATGAACAGCAAGTGCCATTTGTTTGCTGCTGACCACAAAATCTGGGCCATTTTGTCTGCTTTTAAATACCAGGGTGTAGTTTTTGTCAGCATTTCTTTGATTTGTTTAGTGTTGTTTGATTATTGTGTCTGGAATTTTCATCAGGAATTGATTTCCTGTGGGACAGAAGATTAACTGTTTCAACTTTGAGCACAAGCAACACATTTATTTGTATAACTTGTGGTTAAGGTTGCATTGAAACCTTCCCAATGCACAGTAAATACTGGGGGTTTTAGTTTTCATTTGTTTGTAACTGTTGACCAGCAGAGTTGTTTGCTTTCCTGATGCCTTAGAGCAGTTTTGGGGGGGGGGGGGGGGGTGGGGGGACGATACGGACACTTGTTCTGACCCTCAAATCTCAATTACCGATGCATAGTACCAAAGCAGCATTGGCCAATGTGCTCATGCCACATCAGCTCCTCCGCATACAAAAAAAACTTTCTTGGAGAGATGCGCGCGTGGGATATGAATCTCTGAAGGGAGGCACAGCAAAAGTAGTTTGGGAACCTTTAGCTTGGAGGATGAATGCATCATGTAGTGTGCTACTGAGTTGTACAAAATCCTGGTTGATATCGAGTCAGCTGATTGCAGTTGGGGCTGTGGTGGGGGCAGGACAGTTAGTCTGCCTATGAAGGTGAAAAAATTTACCTTTTGCCTCTGGGGGCCACTGAAGTCACTGCTGCTACTAGAGGTGCTATCAAAAAGCGCTACCTCATTTGTTTTTAAGTGCTGGATTCTGTTTATACTTCAGTTCATTTCAAGTCTTGGTTGTTGGTGCTGTGCCTGTATTATGATACCTGCTTCTCTGTATTTCATTTTCATTCTCTCCCCACGCCCCCAAAAAAGTTTCTTGACTTGGAAGCGCACATGAAGGCAACTTGATATTGGCAGAAGCCTAAGAGCATTAGAGGTTTGTGGAACTGCCTGGGTGACGCCTCTTGGGAGATATTTTTCCCTGTAGAGGAGCCGCAGCATTTGTCTGCCTCCCATCATTTTGTAAAGGTTTATTGAGTATTTGGTAACTAGTGATCCTTTCTGGAATGTGTGCATGTCAGGCATGGACAGGATTGGGCTTGGCTGCAGTCCTATAGTTAAAATACTTGCTGATACTTGCTGTGTAGGTTAATTGTTGAAGATTGCCCACTTGGGTGGGCTACTGATGGGCTGTTGGGCCCAATTGAAAATCATACACAGCATGAGTCTCTAACTTCAGAAAGAGAGAAATCAAATTAAAATGTCCAATTTATCTGGCAATGATTGTAGATGAATTTTGTGTGTGTGCCCTTTGTTTTTGTTACTTGTTTAAAGCATTTTGATTTTTTGAAGGTGAATGCTGAAATTGCCTCTTAAGATGTGCAGCTTATTATCAGTTCTGTCACAATATGCTTAAATTTGTAAAATGTGTTTGATTCAGTAGGTCCTTGTAGAATTAGACTGTCCAATCTAATTTGTATGGCTGAACATTGGATGCAATGACTAGTCACAGGTGGAGTAAGATTGGAGATTCTCTTAGTTTGCTAAGTTTACAGCAGGTTAGATTTTAAACTGTCAGTATGTTAAAGAACAAATGTACACTTCCCTGGCCATCTGCTGAAGTTGAATAAGTTATACACAGCATTGTCATTTTCTGCCATTATATCCATCATTTTTGTAACAACTTGATTCTACATGTGAGTCACAGCTGCAAAAGCAGCCATTTCATTGATTACTCATGACAACATAAGTTGCATGGTTACCAGAGGTCCTCTTAAGGTTCCCAAGTTTGAGAACCCTTTAATTTTATATTTCATATTTTACTTTTAAAGTGGTTGCTACGCTCAGTTGTTTCATACTTTATACGACTGGTAGATCAACAACTTGCATTTCTATAGTGTTTGTTGCATACAAAGAAATGCATCAGCAGGTTAGTGGATAATGAGTGAACATGGAGCTGGGGTGAACAGAGATGCTGAGAGAGGGAGTTGCAGCTGGCGGGGGCAAGGTGGCTGAAGGAGCAGTCACTTGCTGCTCATATTTCAATGCAATAAAGGTGGTGAATAAATGTAAGCTTTTGCGACCCTCTGCTCAGAAAATATAATTTGTGTTCACAAAGGGGGGGAAAACTTGCACCTTTATTGCATTGTTGAAATATTTCACTGCTTCATACAATGAATTAGGTTTGCAATACACTGACTTGTAGGCAAAATTTATATAGCCTATTAAAGCATATCTTTCATCTAAAAGATTGCCATATATATTGTATAAACATTTTTGCACAAATGTATTTAATTCATTGAGGCAAGGCTGAGTTATATCCCCAAAACTGAACTGTCTGAATGGAATACATTGCAGGATATGTTTTTATTTAAAAGCACTTTAGCACTAATTTATTGTTTTTTACCCCTCCATAGAGCAGTTATGCTCCTACCTATACCATATTTATCCTTGTTAAATTAAAATGTTATTGAGCTGTGATTTCAATGCTGTTAAAATCTTCAGGGCCAAAAACAAAGTTGTCTGTTCAGTATTCTTAAACTTTGAATTTAGCTCACAGTTCTTTGAGCAATTTAATGGGATTGCAGCACTAGAAAATATATTTTTACCATATTAATATAGTATTAAATATAATGCATTGAAATTTTGAGTCTTTATGCACTTCCTGTCAATGTTTTCCATTATAAATTAATTTGTCCACATTGATAATGGAAACTACCGATGTAAAACATGTCAGCCCCTCCCCTCCCCCGTGGTAAAATAAGAACAGCATGTATAACTTAAAATGGGGACTGAATTACATTTGCACAGCCTGGTCCATTTATCTACCACTATAACCTTGCTTCATGTGGTCACTATACTTGGTCTTCACTGCCCCCCCCCCCCTTCACAAAACCAGAAGAGATTGACAGCTGACACATTACCTATCAATACACATGGCCACCGGCAGTAAAAAAAATATAAACCTAACGTTTTATTAACTTTTTTAATCACATTTTTATCTGATGATAAGGAGCAGGATTGCTGAGGGGTTCCTCAAATGGCCAAAATATATTGTCAGCCGTGGCTCAGTTGGTAGCACTCTCACCTGAGTCAGAAGGTTGTGGGTTCAAGTCTGATTCCAGAGACTTGAGCACAAAAATCTAGGCTGACACTCCACTGAAGGAGTGCTGCACTCTCGGAGGTGCCGTCTTTCGGATGAGACGTTAAACTGAGACATCTGCTCTCTCAGGTGGATGTAGGAGCAGGCACTATTTTGAACAAGAGTAGAGGTGCTATCCCTGGTGTCCTGGTCAATATTTAACCCTCAATCAACATCATTTAAAAAATTATCTGGTCATTATCACATTGCTGTTTGTCGGAGCTTGCTGTGTGCAAGTTGGCTACACGTTTCCTACATTATAACCGTGACTACACTTCTAAAATACTTTATTGGCTGTAAAGCTCTTTGAGACGTCCTGAGGTCATGAAAGACGTTGGCCCAAAAATTCGGCCGTTCCCGGGTGAGTACACAGTCCGTACTCACCCGTATTCATTTCCGAAGTGCCGGTTTCCTGCATGCACTGCGCATGCGCGGGAAACCGGAACTTCTGGTATGGTGAAGGGGGCGGTTCCTAGGTGAACCGCGTGCGCGCTAGAGGCTGCGCGCACGCAGCACACTTAGATTTTTTTTCAGGTTTCAACGCGAGGGTAAGTATTGAAGATTCTACGCTAGTTAAAAGGAGGCGTAAGACCCCTTTTGAACAAGGTAAGTAGTTAATTAAGTATAATTTTAAATTTTTTTCAACAGGTTTATCTTTTTTAGATACTTTAAAGAAAGGTAAGTTTATTTTTATAACTTTTAAAAAGTATATTAATTTTTTCAAATTTTAATTTTTGTTTAAAGTGGTTAATTTATTTAACTATAGTTATTTTATAAATGTGATGGTTTAAAAAAAAAAAAAAAAAAAAATTATTTGAAGTTTAGCTGTTCTTTTGGGGCTGATTTCAATTCACAGATTTGACAGGAACCATGGCTATTTTTCAGTCCTTAACCCAGAGACACTGAAGCAATTGTACTTCTACCACTGCCAGGCTGAGATCAGCTAACTTGGAATTGAACAGGGACCTTCCTTTCTGTCTGGCTCATCTCACTTAATTAACTCACTGAACTGTGGGAATAACATTTACTTTTGCTGACTATTTAACGTAACCAATACATAAGTTTTAAAGAGACAACCATTACCATTGCTGTAAATAGTGTACATATCTAATGGTCTACGTTTGCAGTCTAACTTTTGTGGTTATTTTTATCCAAGCCTCTTTTCAAATTGGCCCGGAATATTAAATTGTTGAACAGAAACTTGTTCCAAATGCATGTGCCATCTAAAATTGGAGATTGTGGAGTCTAATAATTTTGAACCTCTTATTTTCCTCTACAGATCATACACTGGCCCAGATTTTTTAGTACGTTGATAGTTTGCTGTCATTATCCCTCTGAAACTGACTAACTTCAGGATTTAACGCATGTATATCTAAATGTGGAAATCCTGAAGTTGCGGTCAGTCATTCACTGCTCCGCCACAGGCTGTGCACCCCCCCCAAACCATAACTGGCAGTCATGAAAATGTGAGCTTTTCTGCACTAATACCCCATTAAATGTTAAGCCTTGTTGGAATAGGTGCAATCAGGGTTTTAACAGTATATTGACTGCTAAAGAACCATTCTGGCCATAAAAAAACAAATTTTTATATTTGTGGAATTTCAAATTTCCCTAATAATTACAATTTTTAAGAAAATATATTTTTTAAAGTTTCTTCATGATATTTCAGTTTCTACCTTAACCCCATGTGTACATCCCAATCTTTATTTTGCTCCCTGTAATGTAACATTTATAAAAAAGTTCACAATCAGTGCTTTTCATTTCCTGGTTTGCTGTCTGTGTGGTAATTCTTCAATAGCTTGATGATGTCACTGCTGCATTACACTAGGAATCCCCTTTTCACAGTGCTACAATCAATTACACGTCGAGAAACCTAAAGTTTTCGCCACAGAGATCGCAAGATTTCTGTAGGCAGCTTTCGCCACTGACCTCAAATTACGGGCCACTGTTTCCTAGTTGAGTAAGTGGCCAAGTGACTTGTATCAATGCATCCCCAAACTAGCTGTGAGACATGAACGGCCTATTGTTTGTGCTTTTTCTCCCACTGCCTGCCTCAAATGTTCCTCCCCCCCCCCCCCCCCCCAAAAAAAAACCACCTAATAGCAAAGCCAAGATCTGTCCTACTTTAATATGCTCAAATGTAATTCAGACAACAGTCACTTCGGAAACACTTTCACTTTCATTGGGTACATTGTGCCACAGTCTAAAATTACATTCATATGGGCATGCATTGTGTCATTCTTGGTGTATATACTGTGGCTTAAATTAATTCTTGTATGTGGGAGTTGTGTTGAAAGTGATTATGTTGGAAACTAATGTGATGTGCTTTAGTTGCATTCTTTGCATTGCAGAACTGAGTTTTTAAGAATTTTAAGTATCAAGTAAATTAGGAAGAATTCTTTTGCAGAGTGTGGTGAGAATGTAGAGTTTGCTGCCACGTGGCGGGGTAAAGCAGATAGCATTACTATATTTAAGGGGATGCTTGATGCATATATGAGGGGAAAAGGGGAATGGAGAGATCTGGGGGCTGGGCGGGAAGAGGTTATTAGTGTGAGGAGGCTTGTGTGGAGTGTAAACACCAGCATTGACCATTTGGACCAAATGGCCTGTTTCTGTGATGTAAGTTCGATGTAAATGATTTTCTGTCAGGCGTGCTAAAAAGTTAGAAGATTACAGTGCTTCACAAATACATTGCTTGTGTTGTATGTGAAAGATTTCTGGAAAATTCAGATTTGTAACATTAAGTACCCAACATCATTTAATGACAGTGATTTACTGGCACAAGTAGTGTGGTTACATTTCAGAGCTTCAATAATTGCCACATGTTCGATGATAAAGTCTAAGTGTTTGTGGTTAAAGAAACCGTATATTAACTAAGAACTGTTTGTAATTATATATTCCAGTTAATATTACATGTCAACATGTGGTTGCAGTATACTTTTGATCCTTTGACTGGGAAGAAAGCATTGAAAGTAGATAAATGGAACGTCACAATATTCGCTACTGTCAGGCCTATTTTTAGTATAGCAATTTTGTTATTTCAAACTGGAGATTGATCTTTTAGCTTTTAAAAATAGTTGTGTAAAATTATATTTGAAACTCCTTTTGAACATTTTCCTTCTGTTAATTATATTCAAGGTTATAGAGTGGATTGTACTCCAATTGTTGGGCAGTTTTTAAGTAGTATACTCAAGGGTGTGAATGTGGGGGTGAGAGTTAAGAAAAGTATGTAATGGACTACTAAAATTTGCTGGTCTAGTTTTTGTATAAATTTTTTTTTAAGTAGTGGAAAGATTTGCAGGCTGATTAACAGTCTGACAGGCTGCAAAGTTACAAATTTGGCCCAGAAATTGCTGGAAAATACTGGTGAATTAATAGCCTGCCATTATTAGTTCACAAAAAATCCAGCAATTTGCAGCAAAATAGAGAGAAACCATGAGTTCCAATTCTTCACAAATTGCTGGATGATTTTTCCCGCTTCGCCATTGGCCTCGACAAAACGGATAAAGTTGTAACCTCGACGTTAGCCTTTCCATTGAAATTAATTGCATGTCATGAAATTGCTGGATTAATGCTGTAAATGGTAATTCACGTTGTAAGAACCCTGCTAATGACGTGATTTATGGGCCTCAGATGAAACTCCAACAACAACGTGTATAGCACCTTTAACGTAGTAAAACGTCCCAAGGCGCTTCACAGGAGCATTACCAAACAAAAATTTGACACTGAACTACATAAGGGGGTATTGAGGCAGAGGAAAGAGGTAGGTTTTAAGGAGTGTCTTAAAGGAGGAAAGTGAGGTGGAGAGATGGAGATGTTTAGGGAGGAAATTGCAGCGCTTAGGGCCTTGGCAGCTGAAGGCATGGCCTCCAGTGGTGGAGCGATTAAAATCGGGGGTGCATAAGAGGCCAGAATTGGAGGAACGAAGATATAGGAAATAGGAGCAGGAGTAGGCCATTCGGCCCTTTATGCCTGCTCCGCCATTCAGTGAGATCATGGCTGATCTTCTGCCTCAACTCCATTCACTGGCCCTATCGCCATATCCCTTGATGCCCTTACTAGTCAGAAATCTATCGACTTCTGTTTTGAATATATCCAATGACTGAGCCTCCACAGCCCTCTGGGGTAGAGAATTCCAAAGATTCACCACCCTCTGTGTGAAGAAATTTCTTCTCATCTCAGTCCTGAATGGCCTACCCTTTATCCTGAGGCTGTGGCCCCTGGTTCTAGACTCCCCAGCTAAGGGAAACATTCTCCCAGCATCCACCCTATCACGCCCTGTAATAATTTTGTATGCTTCAATGAGATCCCCTCTCATTCTTCTGAATTCAAGAGAATACAGGCCTAGTTTACTCAATCTCTTCTCATACGACAGTCCTGCCATCCCAGGAATCAATCTCGTGAACCTTCGTTGCACTCCCTCTATGGCAAGTATATCCTTCCTTAGGTAAGGAGACCAAAATTGTACACCGTACTCCAGGTGTGGTCTCACCAAGGCCCTATATAATTGGAGTAAGACTTCTTTACTCCTGTACTCAAATCCTCTTGTAATGAAGGCGGCTATCTCGGAGGATTGTAGGGCTGGAGGAGGTTACAGCGATAGGGAGGGGCGAGGCCATGGAGGGATTTGAAAACCAGGATGAGCATTTTAAAATCGAGGCATTGCTTAACCGGGAGCTAGTGTAGGCCGGCAAGCACAGGGGTGATGGGTTAACGGGACTTGGTGCGAGTTAGAATACGGGCAGCAGAATTTGGGATGAGCTCAAGTTTATGGAGGATGGAAGATGGGTGGCCAGTCAGGATTGCATTGGTCTCGTCAAGTCTTGAGGTAACAAGTTTGAGGGTTTAAGCAGCAGCGGTGGAGTCGGGCGATGTTATGGAGGTGGAAATAGGCGGTCTTCGTGATGGCGTGGATATGTGGTCGGGAGATCATCTCTGGGTCAAATTCGACACCAAGGTTGCAAACCCTCTGGTTCAGCCTGAGAGTTTCCAGGCAGAGGGATGGAGTCAGTGGTTAGAGAACGAAGTTTGTGGAGGGGACTGGAGACAATGGTTTCAGTCTTCCCAATATTTAGTTGGAGGAAATTTCTTCTCATCCAGTACTGGATGTCGGACAAGCAGTCTGACAATTTAGAGACAGTGGAAGGGTCGAAAGAGGTGATGGTGAGGTAGAGCTGGGGATCGTGAGCGTACATGTGGAAGCTGATGTTTTTTGGATGATGTCGCCGAGGGGCAGCATGTAGATGAGAAATAGGAGGGGGCTAAGGATGGATCCTTGGGGGACACCAGAGGTAACTGAGCAGGAAGGGAAGCCATTGCAGGTGATTCTCTGGCTACACCTGGATAGATAAGAATGGAACCAGGTGAGCACAGTCTTAACCAGCTGGATAATGGAGGATGGTGTGGTCAACCATGTCAAAGGCTGCAGACAGGACGAGGAGGGATAATTTACCTTTGTCACAGTCACATAGGATGTCATTTGTGACTTTAATAAGAGCTGTTTTGGTACTGTAGCGGGGCGGAAACCTGAAGAGAGAGAACAGTTAACAATATCGGCTAACATGGGAGCCAGGAAGGGAAGTTGGTCAGTAGTTTAGTGGAATTAGGGTCGAGGGAGCAGGAGGTGGATCTCATGGATAAGATGAGTTCGGAGAGGGCATGAGGGGAGATGGGCGAGAAACTAGAGCAAGATCCGAGTTCAGTGGGTAGGGGGGAACCTTGGAGGACATTTGGCCCGGTGGGCTAGGGAAAGGGAGGGAAGTGGCAGGGGCAGCTGAATGGATGGTCTCAATCTTAGTGACAAAAGCCCATGAGCTCCTCTCACTTGTTGGATGTGAGGGTGGAGAAGGCGGGGAGAGGGGTTTAAGAAGGACTGTTTGCAGTAGAGAAAAGAAGCCGGGGGTTATTTTTGCATTTCAGGACGATCCTGGAATAGTGAGCTGTTTAAGCAGAGGAGAGCAGGACCCGATAGTACTTTGTGGTCCAGCCAGATCTGGCGATGAATGGCTAAACCAGTTGTCCATCATATACGTTCAAGTCTGCGTCCCTTTGGACTTGAGCGGAGATGAGGGTCGTACCGGGGGAACGACCAGGGTGAGAGAGAGTAATGGTTTTAATGGGTACTACGGTATCAAAGGTGGAGGTGAGGGTGTGGTTGCAAAAATGTTGTGGTGAGTGGAGGGCCAAAGGCGAGACTGTTGGGGGAAAAAGTTGACGTAGGTAGTGTGGAGTCAGCATGGAGCATCAACGAACTGATGTCCAGGTTCGGAGACAGGTGTGGAGGGCAAGTGAGCCTGTAGCTATTTGAAGGGTAGAGTATCAGAGGACGCACTGCTGGAGGTATTTCCGTGGGAATGAAGAGCCAGATGGTGGGCAGAAAGACAGTGACGAAATTGAGGTCACCATAAGATCCAGCAGCGGCAAAGAAATGGACTTCGGGAGAATGAATTTCTGGCCAGGAACCAGACTGTAGCTGAAGCTAGAAGACCAGTAGGACAGTCACAGGCTCAGTTGGTAACTGCAACGGTAGGGGATGGGCTGTAAGCGAGACAAAGTTACTTTAAAATTTAAGCAACTATTCAAGCCAGGGGAACTTAAACACTGGAAGAGAGGAGATTGGGGAGAAAGGGCAAAGGATAGCATTGGATGGCCAAGGATAGAGGGGCACAGCAAGGAGCAACCTCTGAGGCCCAGAAAGGGAACAAATTGAACTGTGGAGTCTCATCCAGCAGGTAGTGAATTGTTCTTGGAGTTTTTAAAAACTTTTTTTTATCCGTCTTGGCAGTATTTTTCTGCCAGTCTTGCTATCCACACTCCTGTTGGTGTCGGAACGCAATAATTTTCAGGATGCAAAGCTGTTTGGACACTCAAATGCAGATTGGATTTATATCAGAAAATAACTTTGAAATACAGTATATGAGTAACAATATTTGTACATTTTGAACACCTACCCTGCCATTCACTCAAGGAACGACACAACAATTCCCAAACACAACTGGGTTACAATGTTGTCGTCTTGTGCTTGTTTTAAAAAAAAAAATAATTCTTACTTTCCCTTTGTCTTTTTTTCTCTCTTAATCCACTATCTTCTTTTCCCTCTCTTTGTTTCTCTTTGCATTTAATTTGACTATAATCGCCCTATTTCCTTCCCTGTTCACTCTGTTTCTTTCTCTGTCCTTTAATTTAATTGGCTAAGGAAATAGACAGTTCATGAGGTCCCAGATGTGCTGTTGACATTGCCGTGCCGTTGTCAGTTTGCACTTTCAGCAATTTGTGGTGCAGAAATAATACATTCTGGAGGGTGAGGTTAAAAAATCCAATTTGCGGTGGTCTCGAAGAGGCTGAGATTGGGAACTCAGCAAAAAAAAATTTTTAGAACAGCTGTTACAGAAACTGAAAATATAACCAACATACTGACGAGGTCAAAAATGGCAATTGATGTGAAAATTCTGAGTACAGTGTCTCGTCATTAAGAGGGAACAAAATACTCTTCACCCATAACAACTTGCAGCTTTAAATCTTTTCACTCCATTCCATAAGGAATTCTTCTTTTCCTCTCCAGCCCCCTTTTCCAATCTGCATAGTTGAATATTGTGAGCAGTGTGTGGTGTATTGGGAACACTAGTGTGTGTTGGACATCTTGGAGAGTTGAGGGTTAATAATTATAATTATATAGGGCTTTGGTGAGCCCACATCTGGAGTACTGTGTACAGTTTTGGTCTCCTCGCCTAAGGAAGGATATACTTGCCTTAGAGGGGTTCACTAGATTGATTCCTGTGATGAGAGAGTTGTCTTATGAGGAAAGATTGAATAGAATGAGTGTACATTCTCTGGAGTTTAGAAGAATGAGAGGTGATCTCAATGAAACATAAAATTCTTAAGGGGCTTGACAGGGTAGATGCTGAGAAGCTGTTTACTGTGGTTGGAGAGTCTAGAACTAGGGATCATAGTCTCAGGTTAAGTGGTTGGCCATTTAGGACTGAGATGAGAAATTTCTTCACTCATAGGGTTGTGAATCTTTGGAATTTTCTACCCCAGGGGACTGTGGATGCTCAGTCATTGAGTATTTTCAAGACTGAGTTTGCTAGATTTTTAGACACTAAGGGAATCGAGGGATATGGGGATCGGGTTGGAAAGTGGAATTGAGGTCGAAGATCAGCCATGATCTTCTTGAATTGCGGAGCAGGCTTGAGGGGCCGTATGGCCTACTGCTGCTCCTATTTCTTGTTATGTTTTTCCTTGTATCTTAGAGCAACAGACATTGCAATATAAACAGGATAGCAGCAGGGTGCCTTGAGAAGAAAGCATGGCTTGTCTTCTGCTTTTAATGTTTTGAGTATTATCTACAAGAAATGCTTGTGCAAGAAAATAAGTGACTGGGACAACATCTACCATGAGTGATTAAAGTATAACTTCAGTGGTTAGTGTAATAAACATAGACAGAGGGGTCCATTAACTATAGTATGGAAGGAATATTTAGGAAGATAAGTTATGAATAAAACTCCTCAAAGGATTCAAGAAAATATAGATAAGGAAGTCTTGTTGGAGGAAAGTATCTTTGAAGTAAACAACTAAGACTGTTTATGTGAATAGACTTTTCAAAGGTTTTGGGAACAGATGCATCACTGACCCTTATCTGTGACCTCTATCTTTTAGCTGTAGGCAAACTGAGGCATATAAAGGAGCATGGGTTTCAACAGTTTTTTTGGAGGGCTCAAAAGATGGAGAAACCAAAAAGCTACTCTCTATACAGTTGGATTGATCACCTCTGCTGTATGTAAATAAAGTCTGTTGCGTATACTCCACCATCAAGTGTCTCGTGCTTACTACAAAGAGTGTCGTTGTGAACTATAGAAGGAGGGAGGTTGACCAACAGTTGATCCTAACTGTGCTGTGCAGGAAATGGCTTCTAGCCCTAGATCCTCCATTTGCTGAGTTTTCAATTTCCAATGTGCAGCCAAAGGGAGGTGCTACGGGGAAGAAAAAAATAATGTCTTCTAGGAGCCAGTTTCAGAGCAACATTGGTGAGAGCCTGGTTTTTCTCATTTTCACCCTGACCAAGAAAAGGAAAGCAGAGAAAATACCTTGAGGGAGATCTTGTCCTACAAGTACAAAAAATGTGCAAATTAAGACCAAACTTACAATGTTCTACACCTTACTGTCCTTTAGATTTTAGAGCACTGGTGTGTCCTGTTGAAATCATCTACAGTTAAAATATTGGAACAATTTCTCCCTAGTGGTTTGTGTTCCACAATGCTTTGCCTGCTAAAATCAAAATTATTTCACTCTTAACAGATCTAAGATCTATTACACATGCTTCTACAGAATTTAGTCATCTGTAACTTCACTTTCAGCAACATCTTATACTCATAAAGACTGAAGTTTTAATTGTAATGTGTCACTGTTATGAGTTGCTAATCTAGTTAAGTAAATGCTTCAGGCAATTCTATTTAATGCTACTGCTACAATATAGTATTTAAATATTTGATATAGTTCTAACTATTTCCAATTTGAGTAATTGGTTTAAAAATGTGTTCGTTACTGGTGGTCATTTAAAAAAAAAACATATGCAGCAAATCTGTTCTTTAAACACCACAGGACACTGAAAATGAGGTTACATTTTTATTCTCTGTTCTAATGCAGAATATAGTTACTGCATGTTGGGGATAGTTTGCTGTACCACCATCAAAAAATCATAACTGGGACGATCCACTTAAATTGTCCCATTGACAAAAGGAACACCAAAATACATTAAGAAATTGCTCATCAAAGCAAAGCGTACACTGCCTCTAATTGTCACATAGGATTTCACACGAGCTTTTGATTGATAATCCTTTTTGAAGTATTTTTGCGGGACTTCAAGTAAATCGAAGCTGGTTATGATGGTACTCTTGCATAAGAATGATGTCTGATTGGACTGCTGCAGTGTAATAAATAATTTGTTGATAGTCTACATTTGTACTTTGAAACAAAATCATTTCAGGTAAATTTGTTCTGCAGGTATAATAACTAATGCAGATTATGCATGTTACTTTTGATGGAATTGCAAAGTTTTATTTTTAAGTCACTGGAAAACTTTTGGAGATCTGTGGGGATAGTAGCAGTTGTTGCATTTGTCCTTGGTTTTATTTGCTTTTCTTTGCTTCTCTTCAACCTTCTGTGCTATTGATTTTGACAGAAGCTTCACTCCAGGGTGCAGATTAAATTTATCTTCAATGTTTCTGCTTTGTTGGTTTGTGTAAATTGGGTAAAAATTTTGACAGTTTTTAAGCTCTGGCTTTCTTGGGAAGGTATACACCAGATCAGCAAATGGAGCTATATTCCTTTTGTGCTTCCTGACCGTACTAAAGAACAAGTTGGTTTGTTCCCCTGCTAAACTGTGATATTCCAATAAATGCGGTCAGCTTTGACAGTACTTGATGTCAGCTTTAAAAGCCCAATTCTAGGGGTATGTTGCCAACAGTTCCTCCCACCACACTTTGAAATGCTGTACATGCCAACACACATTCAAGGTATGTTTGAGCACACTTGGGGTACTTCCCATGGTTGGGCACTATTATTGACAGAATTAAGGGATTCATCTCACTCCACAACCTTCAATATATAACAAAGGGAAATCAGGATAGCAGATAATTTAGGAAAATTCGGGCAGAAATGGGGGCTCTGGTACTCTTTTTATATAAAAAAATATATATGGGTGACTTTGTGTTCCTAGTACAATGTGCATACTTTTTCCATTGCAATAGAAAGTGACACAGATTTGATTTAGAATGCTTTAAATAATTCCTAAACTCAATCAAGAAGCAATGTCCCTGAATTTGCAGTCGGTATGAAGGCTATCACATCAAATGTTGGTCTTGTAACATTCACACAGAGGGAAAGGGCTAATGTGTTGGTGGTAATAATAAGCAAGGGCAATATTTCTATAGCAAAATGGTCAACAATATTTGAAGAGAAGTTCAAGATACTGTTTTAGTACACAAGCAAGGATAAGTGAACATAAAACAAAAAAATAGTACAAATACACAGCAGTCCAAAAAAAAATTGTGAAGAGAAAAGACAGTTTACACTGAATCCCGAACTTGCGATCTGTCAAGTTTTAAATAGAAAGATGATCTGCTCTGACTTTCAAATCCTCATTGCTGGCGAAAAGTTGGGCGAATTGCCCACCAGCTGCGAATCTATTATGCTGGAAAATTTTGCGGCTGGTGCAAACAGGCGCAGGAGCCTGTTTGCGCAGCGTAAAGGTGGTTGGGGGAGGGGGGAGAGAATGAGAAAAGTGCTATTTCAGGGCTATAATAATTCATATGTTATATGTATGTCTGTTATCAAGTTTATGGTGTCAAAATAGATTTCAACTTTTTGTCAGGTCATTTACAGATATTTGGAATATATTGACGTAAGCTTGCAAGAAAACGTGCTGAAAGAAAAATAAATCTAAGAGTGAAGGCCAGCCAGTATTCATAGTGAGGCTGTCAGGTTGCTATGCTTAACTCCGCTGTAGGCTGGATTCCAATTGACCTGTGTCTTCCTTTAATCAAACGGGGCTTTCTATGTTCCCTGATTGGCTAGTGAAAGGCTATCGCCCCACGTGATCCCAGGTACGCTTACGCACAATGGTGAGCCCCTGGGATCTGTGGAGCACTATGCTGCGCACAACTCTTCAGCATTTCGAAGCAAGTTTTCGTTTGGGGCTTTGCACCAGGTAAGTGCGGATTTCATTCGAAGGTCAGTGGCATACTCCTTAGCTATGCCGCCGACCGCAATTTCAAGGCCATTATCTGCTTAATACTGATCTACTATAATGCAAGAATTCCACATTACTTAATTTTACTCAGATTCTGCCTAGACTTGTCTCTGAATCTATAGGTGTAGTACAAACTAGTCTGATCAAACTGATGCCTTGAAGCTTATCTGATTGCAGCAGTAATACCAGATCATTGAGAGTTATGTATGACTATAAAGATTGGGGGAAGGCAAGCTGCAACTGACCTATATTTGCTCGTTACCCAGCAATTTCATGTGAAAAATAAGTTTGATGTCTCAGTAACCAGTGAGCAGATGAGATGATCTTTCTGGCTGGGTGAAAATACATCTAAAACTTGCTGTCACTGTTGAGATTACATATCTTTTGTTTGGCAGCTGACTGGTTAAACAAGTGCATTTTAAATGATTTTTGTAACACCAGCATTATTACAGGTAATTTGAGAACACAAATGTGATGCATCCTACAGTTAATAGCTGAAAACAATACTCAATTCTAAAATGATCACCAAAATGTGATTCTGTAGTTTCCAACTTGTTATTATCTTTCCTCCCATTCAGCCTACAGTGCAAATATGCTGCATTACATTCTTCCTCTCTGCATCCTCACTGTTAAAATCAAATTTCCTTTTAATATCTTCCAATCTAACTCATTCTTTCCAGAACTCTCAAATATGAATGCTGTTTCCCTCTATCTTCACTTACTTTTGCAATCTACAGGATTTTAAAACCAAATTTAGCATCACCTAATCACTACTACTTTATCTTGTCTTCTGGTTTTTTTTCAATCTTGATGTCCTCTACTATGGACTTTGGCTTTTCACCCATCTTTCTCAATTTAAAAATGATATCCAAGCAAGTACTTGAAGATGGGAACTAAGGAAGGGTTATAGCCGAAATGTTAAACCTGTCTTTTCTCTTCACAATTTTTTTTTTTGGACTATGTATTTGTACTATTTTTTTGTTTTATGCTCACTTATCCTTGCTTGTGTACTAAAACAGTATCTTGAACTTCTCTTCAAATTCTGTTGACCATTTTGCAATAGAAATATTGCCCTCGCTTATTATTACCAACACATTAGCCCTTTCCCTCTGTGAATGTTACAAGATCAACATTTGATGTGATAGCATTTTCAACTCATTTGTTAAAACAAAATTGTGTTTAATTAACTAGAGTTGATATTTATGAGTTGCTAGTCCAAACATGTAGGTAGTAAAATGGAAAGTATTATAGCCCTCAGAATTTGATTTGGTATGCCCTGCTGGACCATCATTTGTTTTGAGTATCCAAAAATGTGGTTTTCATATACCACTTTCCCCTTCCACAACTCTCCAGAAAGCACAAACACATGCTAAAGTGCAGTTCTAGTGTACTGGGTGACCTCTGGGAGCTTACTTAAGCAGTTAATTTCTAGGCTTAGAGAAAAAGATTGATTGGCAGACTATTCAACTGTGGAGGTCTTCACAGGCAAGCCTGATCCTGCTGGTGTCAGGAACAGAAACCCTGGCCACTTCCCTTTTGTCTCCCCAACACTCCTTTCCCCTCCCCCCCCCCCCCCCCCCCCCCCCCCCCCAAACTAAGCTGTAGCTGAGGTCAACTGTAGCACTGAGGCCTGCTAACTCTGTTCAGACAAATGATTAAACCTTGGAGCTCCCTAGTCTGTGTGGGTTGGTTCCACACCAGCCAGTGCGCTTACTAACTGAATTATCAAATGATTTAACAGCTTACATTCTAACTGTGAACATTTAATATGCTAATTAGCATTTTAGTCATGTGTTTTAAGAGCTTTTTCTTTGTACCTCTCTCACTAATCTAAAACCATATCATATTTGATGACTACTGTCAATGTTTGGTGTGATACAGAAGAAATGACTCTTGAGCTGGCAATCCCCCATGTTGGAAGCTCAATTGCCTGCAGACTAGAGAACATTATACTGGAGGTAATAATGCAGTTTGGTTGATCTTCAGACATTTAAACCTCAATTGCTTAAAGCCAGATCCAAAGGAGTTTTTTATTCGGCAAATCAGAGAGCAACTTTTCTGAAAGTAGACACTGCCTCCACAGTGGAAAGTGAGACCCAGGAAGTGAGTGATTGGGAAGGGAGAAGGGTAAGTGAAATACTTAGTTAAGAATAGATATAGAAGAGCGAAGTAAGCTATCTTTCCCCTGAAGGCTCAGCTGGTAAAGGCAGTGCATGTTTAACCCATACAAACCAGGAAGATCCCAGAAATTGATTTCTAAGTAATGCTAAGTTAGCTGATATCATCAGCCAGGGCATTCCTGGGTTATAAAGGAAAATCAGCCAGGTTTTCATATTCTTGATTGCTATCTAACACTGATTTTGGAGTTGACTTGTAGACATCCATTGAGGGCAGGATCTGCCTCGGCTCTTTCCCCTCTGCAGTTGAACAGCTTGCAGACACTAATTGTCCAGGCTTTTCAGGTAGAATGGCTATTTGACTGGGGTACTGGATGATGATATGCCTGTGGAACCATATTTCACCAAGAAAGGGAAACTTTGTCAAGCCCATCATTTTGCTTTCCCTACTCGTGTGCCCCTACCTATGTCCCAATCTCTCCTATTCATTCATTCCTTTTCTTTATTTTTCTTTCTCTTCCCCCTCCCCCGTTCTCATTTGTTCTCCCCACATTTATTCATCTCCACATTCCTTTATGCTCCAGCTCTTGCTTTTGCTGTTCTCTTTCGTTCATTTTTTTTGTTTCACCTCCATGTTAATGTTTTCTTTCTCTTCACTGTTTGCACACGCTCGCTTGCTCTTTTTTCTCTCTTCTCCCTCCCCCCCCCCCCCCCCCAACCATGTTCCCATGCTCTCCACCTCCATTCCCTCTCTTCAATCATTTGCTATGTATTTTAGCATCACCATTCTGAGACAGTCATACTAGCAGCTGCACATTTGCACTAGATGGAGAAAGAGACCAAGCCTGTTCAATCTTTCCTGATGGGTATAACCTCTATCATTCTAGTAAATGTTTTTTGCTCTGTCTCCAGTGCCTTTATATCCTTTTTTATAATATGGAGACCAGAACTGTGTGATCTAACCAAGGATCTATGCAAGCTTAACATAACTTCTCTGCTTTTCAATTCTATCCTTCTAAAAATGAACCCCAGTGCTTTGCTTTTTTATGGCCTTATTAACCTGCATCACTCCTTTCAGTGATCTGGATATCTGTACCCCCAAGTCACTCTGTTCTTCTATCCCATTTAGACATACTTATTTTTCAAGGAATATGTGGCCTATTCTTCCTACCAAAATGTATTACCTCGCACTTATCTTTATTGAATTTAATTTGCTAATTACATGCCCATTCTGCAAGTTTATTAATATCTTCCTGTATTTTGTCAGTCGTCCTCTCTATTAACTACACCCCCCAATTTGGCATCATTGGCATATTTTGAAATTATACTTTCAATTCCTGAGTCCAAATCGTTCATGTAAATGGTGAACAACAGTGGTCCCAGCACTGATCCTTGTGGAACATTAGTTCCCACCATTTGCCAATCCGAGTAACTCTCTTTAACCCCTGTTTTCTGTTTTGTAACCAGCTTGCTATCCATTCTGCTACTTGTCCCCTGAATCCACATGTTCTGACCTTAGTCCTGACTACTATGTGGTACCTTTATGGAAGGCTTTTTGGAAATCCAAATATATTATGTCTACTGCATTGCCCTTATCTACCTTTTTCTGTTAGTTCAAAGAATTCAATTTCAACTTCTGAAATAGATTATATGCTTTAAGATAATTTTTTTTAATGACTAATGAATATTGACCACAGGAGAGTGCTGGCCAGGGCCACAAAACTAGCACAGGGAATCTGAATAATGCTTCAGCACTGAAATTGCTAGGGTAAAGTTGCTGCCTGGTCAAAACTCAATCATCAATCTGAGATACTTGTTTTAAGATGCATCTCATTTATGTTTCTCTGAGCTGTAAAATTAGTATTGTTGACAGCTGCATGTAGGAAACTAGTGTGATTTTTGTGTGCATCTCCTGCTCTTCAGTATCGCTTGTTGCAGACTGCTTTAATGTTAGACATGTAAATTGTAATTTTTGCTTTAATGTGTGAACTTCATCGCAGTCAGTATAATTTTTTGACTATTGAAGTCAGACCATTGTGTCTGTAGTTGCTTTGTGTATCTGTTTTCTTGTATGGGAACTATATTTGCCTATCCTCATTGACTCTCCAAAAAAAAAGAATCGGTGTTTCAGAAAGCACCTCTCTGTCTCTAAATACCCTAGCCTTGTCCAGGGTGGTTTTATTTTTGACCCCTTCAGTCTATTTGCTTCAATAATCAAGTCCCAGAGCACATGTGCACTTTATGTTGCATGATTTACTGTCTGTGTCCTCCCTCCTTTAAAAGCTTACACAAAGTAATCATTTAGCCTTTTATCTGCTGTTCATCCTCCTGTTCAATTTCATATGGCTTCCTTAGAGGTTTGACTTCCTCCTGGACTGCCCTTTTGCTATTATATTTGAAAACATTTTTGGTACTTTTTTTATGGCAAAAATATCTTCCTAGTTTCCTCCAGTATCTCCTGCCACCCCCCACCCCCCGATCTCTCTTTTTGGCCCGGTTCATTAAAATCTTGTATTTGGTCCAGTGATTGCCACCTCCTTTTGATTGCTTCCCCCACCCAATCTGCCTAGAGTGGTGTTGTCATTCCATTTTGGAGCATTTTTATTTGCTTTGCCCTTGCTGCACTTCAGTATTAATCCTGCATGTTCTTGAAAAATGTCCAGATTTATTCTCAAATAGTGCCCCCACCCCAGTCTGTTCAGCATTCCCTAATGCGCTGAAGTTTGCTTCCTTGAATTAATATTCTAAAGTTTGGTCAAGTGTGTACCACTGTTTTCCAAATTGGTTTCAAATTATTGTACTATGGTAGCTATTGTCTAGTGGTTCTGTTACTTCCATATTCTAAATAGTGTTGTGGTCACTCCTAATAAAATCTAGAAGAGACCCTCCTCTTGTCAGCTCCCTTGCACATTGCATCAGTAACCAGGTCAGCTGCATTCCCAGTTTGTGTTGGGTTGGTTGAACGACTCCAAATTTATTACTTTATTTGTTCACACTTCTAATGTTGTATAGTGTTTTTTTTTGGCCCCAATATCTTGACCCTCTTTGTTGAATACATCTAGGTAGAACATTTCATACAGTCACACTTCCTGTGGTCCTGGCTGAGCTATGTTAATATTCTGGGTGTCCTATTCTAGGTTGTCCTTTATGTAGAAGGCAGCCCTTCCACCTTTCCTACTCATCCGATCCTTCCCGAATGCCCTATAACCTTGTAAATTATAATCGCTTCCATCTTCTTGAATGATTTTGTGATCCTTTGTGATGTTTAAGTAATTACAGGTTATTTTTCTGTAAAATTAATTCTGGATCTCTTATTCTGATTTTTGGCTTAGTTGCTTGGGCTATTGCTGGGTGATCCTGACGTCGTACTTATGCTGCAGTGGCTATTCTTCCCACTCCCAC
Source organism: Squalus acanthias (assembly GCA_030390025.1). NCBI lineage: Eukaryota > Metazoa > Chordata > Chondrichthyes > Squaliformes > Squalidae > Squalus > Squalus acanthias. The sequence continues at coordinate 63,295,985 of CM059437.1, forward strand.
ACAGTTACCTCCTGGAGTCGCCCAAAGATCTATCCTTGGGGGCGCCCCCCTCCTATTTCTCATCTATATGCTGCCACTGTGAATCATCTGAAAACTTGTCTGGTTCCACATGTGCACTGACGACACCCAGCTCTACTTCACCACCACCACCACCACCTCTCAACCCCTGCCACTGATTTATCACCCTGCTTGTCTGACATCCAGTATTGGAAATTTCCTCCAATTATAATATTGGGAAGACTGAAGCCATTGTCTTCGGTCTCCACCACAAACTTAGTTCCTTCGCCACCGACTCCATCCCTCTTCCTGGCCACTGTCTGAGGCTGAACCAGACTGTTTGCAAACTTGCTGTCCTATTTGACCTGGATCTGACCTTCCAATGCCATATCCTCTCCATCAAATCCCCCAACTCCACTTCTGTGGCATTGCCTGTCTCTACACCTACCTCATCTCCTCTGCTGCTGAAACCCTCAACCATGCCTTTGTTACCTCCAGACTTGACTCTTCCAATGCTCTCCTGGCTGACCTCTCACCTTGCACCCTCTAAACTTGAGCTCATCCAAAATTCTGCTGCCCATATCGTAACTCGCACCAAGTCCCGTTCATCCATCACCCCAGTGCTCGCTGACCTACACTGGCTCCCGGTCCGGCAAAGTCTTGATTGTAAAATTCTTATCCTTGTTTTCAAATTCCTCCATCGCCTCACCCCTGCATCTCTCTAACCTCCTCCTGCAACCCTACGAGATCTCTCTGCTCTAATTTTGGCTTGTTGCGCGTCCCCAATTTTCATGGCTTTACCCTTGGTGACCATGCCTCCAGCTGCATTGGCCCTAAGCGCTGGAATTCCCTCCCTAAATCTCTTCCGCTCTCTACCTGTCTCTCCTCCTTTAAGACGCTCCTTAAAACCTACTACTTTGACCGAGCTTTTGGTCACTCACCCTAATATCTCCTTATGGGACTCGGTGTCAAATTTTGTTTGGTAACACTCCTGTTGAGCTCCTTGGGACGTTTTACTACATTATCGGCGCTTTACAAATGCAAGTTGTCATCTGGAAAACCCTTCACTTTTTCCTTGTAGTTTAGATTAGATGAGCTTCCTGTAGTTGTACAAGGGTATTCTGTTTACAATCAGTCAATTTTTCCCCTCTTTTTCACCAATGCTTCCCCAAGATTCAAGTTATCGGCACTGACCAACAAGCCTCCATTACGAAGAACAACAAAACCGTGCTTTCTTTACTGGGGTATGCATGCAAATAAGACCATGTTGCAGCTCTTCTACAGACATATTGAGGGTTTAATTATGAGGGTAGGTTGCATAAACTTGGCTTGCATTCCGTTTAGTATAGAAGATTGAGGGGTGATATGATCTAGGTGTTTAAAATGTTAAACAAATTTGATAGGGTAGATACAGCAAAACTATTTGCTCTGCTGGGGGAATCAAGAATGCGGGGAGAAGCACTTTTTCCACAAAGGGTAGTAGAAATCTGGAATTTTCTTCCCCTGAAAGGGTGTGGATGCTGGAACAATTGGAGCTTTCAAGAGTGAGATCTAGATTTTTGTTGGGTAAGGATATCGAGGGATATGGAGGTAAGGCGGTAAATGGATTTGAAGTACAGATCAGCCATGATCTAATTGAATGGCGCAGCAGGCTTGAGTGGCTGAATGGCCTACTCATGTTCCATGCCAAGAAACCTTTTTTGTAGTGTTGGACTTTCAGCAATTACTCACTGGCCCACACCTGCTCAGTCACAACCCAGTTAGGAGGCTACCTGTAGAAGTTTGCAGCAAAGAACAGCAGCAGCTGTGTGAGTTTGAGACAATACCAGACTTCAGGATTTTAAGTTCCGCCAACAGGAAAGGTTTAAGATGGTCATGCTCTGTGTGCACCGAACTGGGAGTATCTGCTAAACTGAGTGCCAACGAGAATTTGGTGAGTGAGAGAATGCCTCCAGTTGCTCGAACTTAAGCTTAGGGTTACTGAGCTTGAGCGGCTGGAGTCACTGCAGGGTATACGGAAGGCTGAGAAGTTCCAGGGGGTGGTCACCCCGCAGCTAGAGATCAGGAGGATAGTAAGTAGGTGGTCATCCGGCAGCATAGGAAGAGGCACGACAGTGCAGGAATTCTCCGGGAGTGTGGCACTATTGAACCGGATTTCAGCGCTGAATATCAATGAGCGTGGCAACACCTTGGGGGAGTGCAGTCTAGAGCACATCCACAGCACTGTGGGGCAAATGACTGCACGGTGGAGGGGGGCACAGCAAAGTGTAGAAGTGCAGTGGTCATAGGGGATTCGATAGGCGTTTCTGCAACCGCTGACGTGAGTGCCACATGGTCTGTTGGCTCCCTGGTGCAAGGGTAAAGAACATCACAGAAGATGCAGAACATTTTGAAGGGAGAAGAGGAACAGCTGGTCCATGGAAATCCTGGTCCATGTGGGAACCAATGACTCGGGAAGAAAAAGGGTTGAGGCCCTGCAGTCAGAGTTTCAGGAGCTAGGGAGAAAGTTTAAAAAGCAGGACCTCAAAGGTAGCACTCTCTGGATTACTCCCAGTGCCTCACGCTAATGAGTATAGGAATAGTAGGATTAAACCGGTTAACATGTGACTGGAGAAATGGTGCAGGAGGAAGGGCTTCAGATTCCTGGGTCATTGGGACCAGTTCTGGGGCATGAAACATCTGTTCAAAGGTGGATGGGTTGCATCTAAACAGAGCTGGGACCAATATCCTCCTGGGAGGGTTAACTCGTACTGCAGGGGAGGTTTTAATCTAATTTGGCAGGGGGATGGGCACCAGGATGAAACACTTGAGAGGAGAAGCAAAGTGCATAGAGGACTGGGAGAGACAAATAGCACTAGAGTAAAGAATAGTTCTGAAATAGGAGGGATCAGACAGGGCCAATGCGAAGCAGTCTAAGATGGGTTTGGAGTGCATGTATGTAAATGCACGGAGCGTGGGAAATAAGGTTGGTGAGCTGCAGGCACAAGTCGCCACATGGGACTATGATATAGTGGCAATAACGGAGACCTGGCTAAAAGAAGGGCAGGATTGAAAACTTAATATTCCTGGCTGCAATGTATTCAGGAAAGATAGTGAAGGGAAAAAAAGGAAGGGGATGGCAGTATTGATCAAAGAAACTATTTGACCCCTCAACTACATCATTCCTCTCTAGTGCTCTAAGACCGAGTCTATTTGGTTGGAACTAAGGAACAGCAGAAGAGCTATTACATTATGGGGTGTATACTATCGACCACCAAATAGTGGGAAGGAGCTAGAGGAGCAAACTTGCAGGAAAATTACAGAAAGAAGCAAGAACTGCAGAGTAGTGATAATGGGGGACTTTAATTATCCTAATAAAGACTGGGATAGTAACAGTGTAAAGGGCAAAGAGGGGGAGGAATTCCTGAAATGTGAACATGAGAACTTTCTTGGTCAGTGTGTTTCCAGCTCAACGAGGAAGGAAGTAGTAGTGCTGGAGAATGAAGTGGAGCATGTTTCAGTGGGAGAGCACTTGGGGAACATATCAGATTTAGAATTAGTGATGGAAAAGGACAAGGTACAATCAAGTGTAAAAATACTTACCTGGAGAAGGGCTAACTTCAGTGAGTTGAAAAGGGATCTGGCCCAGGTGGATTGGAATCAAAAATTGGTAGTCAAAATAGTAATTGAACAATGGAAGGCCTTCAAAGAGGAGATGGATCGGGTACAGATTGGACACATTCCTACGAGGGAAAAGGAAGGGCATCCAAAGCTAGAGGTAAGTGAATGACTAAAGATAGAGGTTAAAATGAGACAGAAAGAAGAGGCTTGTGACAATTGTAAGGTTCATAATACAGTAGAGAACCAAGCTGAATATGGAAGGCACAGAGGAGATCTAAAAAAGGGAATAAGTGGGGCAAAGCGAGAGTATGAGAATAGATTAGCGGCTAACATAAAAGGGAACCCAAAAGTCTTTTTTAAACATATAGGCCCAAAAATTAGTGTCTCTACACAGTGCGTACTCTCGCGTATTCTGTCTCCAATTGCCGGTTTTCTGCATGCACTGCGCATGCGCTGAAAACCGGCACTTGGTGATTTCAAAAGGGGGCGGTTCCTAGGTGAACCGCGTGCGCGCTACAGGCTGCGCGCACGCAGTGCACTTAGTGCTTTGAACGCGCAGGTAAGCATGGAAGATTTTGCACATAAAGAAAGGAGGCGTAAGACCCTCTTTTAACAAGGTAAGTAGTTAATTATTATTTTGAATTTTTTTCAACAGGTATATCTTTTTTATAGACTTTAAAGAAAGGTAAGTTTATTTTTATAACTTTTTAAAAGATTTTAAATTTTTTCAAAAATTTAATTTTTTGTTTAAAGTGGTTAATTTATTTAACTATACTTATTTTATTAATGTGATTTTTTAAAAAATTTAATTGAGGTTTAGCTGTTCTTTTGAGGGGGTATAGATTCATAGCTTTCACAGCACTTGCTGTGAAAACTATGAATGAAAGATGGTGTGCTGCCATTGGCTCTAACTGAATCACGTGATCCCACAGCTCGCACGAATTAACTGCGCCTGTGGGATACGGAAGCACTGCACAGCTGCTGTCTAGAAAATCAAGTTCGTGCGAGCTCGGAATGAAAAGGCAGGCGCGCAGTGAGATATTGCGGGGAAGCCTTACCCCCGCACGAAGGCGCCATCATTAATTTCTGGGCCATTAATAGTAAAAGGGTAGTCAAAGGAAAGGTGGGGTTGATTAGGGACCAAAACGATAATCCTGTTGAGGCAGAGGGCATGGCTGAGGTACTAAATGAGTACTTTGCATCTGTCTTCACTAGAGAAAAGGATGCTGGCAATGTAGCAGGAAAGCAGGAGGCAGTAGCGATGTTGCATAGGATAAAAATAGATAAGGAGGATGTACAGGAAACTCTTTGGTATCCGGCACGACGGGACCGGCGTGGTGCCGGTTGATCAAACGTTCCGGATAACTGAGAGTTATATCTACCGAGGCTATTTTTAACAAACAAAAATAAAAAAATCAAGATCAGAAGAGACTTCCGGCAGCGCGGGAGAATCGGACTCCTGTTACTGCAGTGTTCGGACTTCCGACAGCGCCAGGAGGCTGAGTAGTGGCACTTTGGAGAACTACCCCCACTGACTAACTCGGCGTTCGCGGGAGACTCTGACTCGGCAACATTGCCGGTTATTTGAGAGGAGTTTTCGGAGTACTCGGCGTTCGCGGGAGACTCGGACTCGGCAACATTGCCGGTTATTTGAGAGGAGTTTTCGGAGTATGATTTTTGCCGGTTAAGAGAGAATTCCGGATATTTAGGTGCCGGTTAAACAAGAGTTTCCTGTACTTGAAAGGTTGGCAGTCCTCAAAATAGAAAAGTCACCTAGTCCGGATGAGATGCATCCTAGGTTACTGAGGGAAGTATGGGTGGAAATTGTAGAGGCTCTGCCCACAATCTTCCAATCCTCCTTGGAAATGGGGGTGGTGCCAGAGGACGGGAGGATTGCAAATATAACACCCCTGTTTAAACATGAGTAGGAGTAGGCCATACGGCCCTTCGAGTCTGCTCCTCCATTCATTAAGATCTTCGACCTCAACTCCACTTTCTCGCCTGATCCCCATATCCCTTGATTCTCCTAGTGTCCAAAAATCTATCTGTCTCAGCCTTGAATATATTCAATGACTCAGCATCCACAGCCCTTTGGGGTAGAGAATTCCAAAGATTCACAACCCTCTGAGTGAAGAAATTCCTCCTCATCTCAGTCTTAAATGGCCGACCCTTTATCCTGAGACTATGCCCCCAAGTTCTCGACTCTCCAGCCAGGGGAAGCAACCTCTCCGCATCTACCCTGTCAATCCCCCTCAGAATCTTGTATGTTTCAATGCGATCACCTCTCATTCTTTTAAACGCTATAGAGTATAGGCCCAATCTATTCAATCTCTCCTCCATAGGATAACTCTCACCCCAGGGATCAGTCTAGTGAATCTTCGTTGCCCCGCCTCTAAGGCATGTATGTCCTTTCTCATATAAGGAGACCAAAACTCTGCACAGTACTCTAGGTATGGTCTCACCAAAGCCCTGTACAATTACTCTTGTACGCCAACACGTCATTTGCCACCTTAATTGCTTGCTGTACCTGCATGCTAACTTTCCGTGTTTCCTGTACGAGGACACCTAAATCTCTGAGTACCAACATTTAACAGTTTCTCACCATTTAAAAAGTGTTTTTCTATTCTTCCTACCAAAGTGAATAACCTCACATTTCCTCACCAAGCCTCATTTCTAACTTGAATTCAAGCCCAGTTTACAGCGGTGACGGGCAGTATACTAATAAATGTACTGCTCTGTTCCCTTCATTACTTTTGATTGGTTTATCTTGGAATACGATTAAGGGATAGTGGTAGAATAGATTTTTCAAATACTTCTAACTGGGTTGGTTCGGTCAAATTTTACAAGTGCATACTGAAGAGTGGTGACATCTTAAATGAGCTTTTATCCAACCTAGTGAAGTGCAGTGCTGTATAAATCTTGCAAATCTGCAGACTATGTTGCAATTATATTGCACGTTTGTTGCCGTGACTGATTTTGGTGTGCTGGTGCCAAAATCAGAGTTGTTTTGGCTGGCTTTGGGACAAGCAAGTTTCTACAAGAGGTGTTCTTACTCCAAATTGATTGCAATGTAACTTCAGCTGAAATTTGTTCAAACTTTTTGGTGGTGGGAGTGGGTGTGGAAACGGGTGTCTCACTGTGCAGCCATAGGTTTGGGGGCAAACAAAAGCTGGCCTAATTCTATCCATTCTTAACTTTCAAAATCTCTAATAAGGCAGGGTCCATAGCACCACTCCATGTATGTATGAGTTACATGTATGGAGCTCTGCTGTATTCTTTTCTTCCCCTGACCCTTTAACAATATAACTATATCTTGTGGCTCACATACCTCTTCATGTATTGTTAATGCTGGGCTGATTAATAACTGCAAAAAAGTTGTATTGCTTTTTAATTTTTAGCAACCAGCAAGTCTGCATTCCAGATGAGGTTATGATTAGAACTGAACTGGATGTTTTTTTTTAATAGGGAGTGTTAAATCAGATGCCCAAAAATAATGGGAGGAGGAAAAATTCATTACCACCAGCATGTGGGAGAACTGGTTTTGTTTCATTCTCTGTTCTGTCCATTTTACTTTTGAAAATGTTTTAATCTGATGCAAAAGGAAAGGAAGGTATACAGAGACCACCACTGTTTTAAGTATGCATGTACTGTACTAAAATAGTGTTGGACATTTGGGATTACTATCTGTATTCAATAAATTGCAAAATGCTATTTCAGTGGTTAAATAAATTAAGGATATAAAGGGATGTTGGAAGCTACTGGCAGTTTCAGAATTAGTGTACAATTAATTCTGTGCTGCTGCGCCGAACACTCTGTTTTGTTAGAATTGGGCCATGAGCTGGAGTTGCATTTTTTTTTAAAAGGGGCTTCTCTCTCCACAGGTGTCTTGAGTGAACTGCAAGATCCTAGAACCTAAAACAATCCAAGAAACACAATATGGTCCTGATATGCAGGGGCTGAAGCAAGACATTTTAGTGAATCATTTTGAAAGGTACGTTATTAAAAGCCTATTTCCTTCACAGAAAGGCAGGAGGGAGCAAAATTGCCTGAGTTCCGATCCAAATTTAGCTATGTGTTATTGAATTTAAACTATCATTGCATGGACTACACATTGAAATATTTCAGCCCTTATATTGGAAGTGTGTGTGCTGAATTACTGCAAAGTTTACTGTCAATATTTTTTTTGCTCTAACAAAAACTTGATGATTCCATACATCTGCACATAACTCTGTTCTCCATAGAAGTACCTCGACAGTACAAAGCTTCAGTTTCATACTAATTCCCATCACTTAATCATGTGGTATTCCTGCCATATTCCCTCCGATCAAGTCCATTTCCCACTGCTTCTGTCCACGAAACTGCCATCCTTGAATAAAAATCAAATTCTGTCGCTAATGTTTGAGACCTCTGGACACCAACACCGTACATAGAATATAGTGCAGAAACAGGCTATTCTGGGTTCTTTGTGGGTTTCTGTATTGCAACTCTTTTTATTTAAAACCTAGTAGTTACGTTTTGTTTGCACATAAACTTATCTTTTCACCAGTGAATAGAAGTGTTTGAAGTTCTTGTGTTTTTAACATGTCAGATGCAGCCACATCCATAATGTGTTTGGATGAAAAATGGCCTCAGCAATTTTTCGGCCAATGAAAACACAAGTTGATTTTAACTAAAACATAGAAAGTGCAAGCTAGGAAATGGTAGCATAGTGATTATGTTACTGGACTAGTAATCCAGAGGCCTGGAGTAATGATCCGGAGACGTGAGTTCAAAATCCCACCACAGCAGCTGGGGAATTTAAATTCAGTTAATTAAATAAATCTGGAATTAAAAAGCTAGTGTCAGTAATGGTGACAATGAAACTATCTGATTGTCGCAAAAACCCATCTGGTTCACTGATTTCCTATAGGGAAGGAGATCTGCCATCCTTGCCTGGCCTGTATGTGACTCCAGACCCACAGCAATGTGGTTGACACTTAACTGTCCTCTGAAATGGCCTAGCAAGCCACTCCGTTGTAACAAACCGCTACGAAAAAGAGTAAGAATAAAACCGGACGGACCACCCGGCATCGACCTTGGCACCGGCTACGGACACGACAACGGCACACCCAGCCCGGTCGACCCTGCAAAGTCCTCCTCACCAACATCTGGGGACATGTGCCAAAATTGGGAGAGCTGTCCCACAGACGAGTCAAGCAGCAGCCTGACATAGTCATACTCACAGAATCATACCTTTCAGCCAATGTCCCAGATTCCTCCATCACCATCCCTGGGTATTTCCTGTCCCACCGGCAGGACAGACACACCAAGGGTGGCGGCACAGTGCTATACAGTCAGGAAGGAGTGGACCTGGGAGTCCTTGACATTGACTCCGGACCCCATGAAGTCTCATGGCTTCAGGTCAAGCATGGCAAGGAAACCTCCTGCTGATTACCACCTACCGCCCTCCCACAGCTGATGAATCAGTACTTCTCCATGTCGAACACCTCTTGGAATAAGCACCGAGTAGCAAGGGCGCAGAATGTACTCTGGGTGGGGGACTTCAATGTCCATCACCCAGAGTGGCTTGGTAGCACCACTACTGACTGAGCTGGCCATGTCCTGAAGGATATAGCTGCCAGTCTGGGCCTGCAATGGGTCCTTAGAGCACCAACACGAGGGAAAAACCTACTTGACCTCGTCCTCGCCAATCTACCTGTCGCAGATGCATCTGTCCATAACAGCATTGGCAGCAGTGACCACTGCACAGTACTTGTGGGATAGATTCAGAACAGATCTAGCAGCTCAAAACTGAACATCCATGAGGTGCTGTGGGCCATCGGCAGTAGCAGAATTGTATTCTACCACAATCTATAACCTCATGGCCCGGCATATCCCTCACTACCGTTACCATCAAGCCAGGGGACCAACCCTGGTTCAATAAGGAGTGTACGAGAGCATGCCAGGAGCAGCACCAAGTGTACCTAAAAATGCAATACCAACCTGGGGAAGCTGCAACACAGGACTACATGCATGCTAAAAAGCGGAAGCCGCATGCTATAGACAGAGCTAAGCGATCCCACAATCAACGGATCAGATTAAAGCTCTGCTACATCCAGTCGTGCATGGTGAATCACAGAATCACAGAATCCCCACAGTGCAGATAGAGGCCATTTCGGCCCATCGAGCCTGCACCGACACATATCCCACCCTATCCCCGTAACCCCACGTATTTAATCCCCCTAACACTAAGGGTCAATTTATCATAGCCAAATCAACCTAACCCGCACATCTTTGGACTGTGGGAGGAAACCGGAGCACCCGGAGGAAACCCACGGGGAGAATGTGCAAACTCCACACAGACAGTCACCCGAGGCCGGATTCATACCGGGTCCCTGGTGCTGTGAGGTAACAGTGCTAACCACTATGCCACCGTGGTGGGCCATTAAACAATTAACTGGAGGAGGAGGCTCCATGAATATCCCCATCTTCAATGATGGTGGAGCCCAGCACGAGCGTGCAAAAGACAAAGCTGAAGTGTTTGCAACCATCTTCAGCCAGAAGTGCCAAGCAAATGATCCATCTCGGCCTCCTCCTGAGGTCCCCACCACCACACAAGCCAGTCTTCAGCCAATTCGATTCACTCCACGTGATATCGAGAAACGGCTGAGCGCACTGGATACAGCAAAGGCTGTGGGCCCTGACAACATCATAGAAACATAGAAGATAGGAGCAGGAGTAGGCCATTCGGCCCCTCGAGCCTGCTCCGCCATTTAATGAGATCATGGCTGATTATCCAAGTTCAGTACCCTGTCCCTGCTTTCTCCCCATATCCTTTGATCCCTTTAGCCTTAAGAAATATATCCAACTCCTTCTTGAATCTATTTAATGAATTGGCCTCTACTGCCTTCTGTGGTAGAGAATTCCACAGGTTCACCACTCTCTGGGTGAAGAAATTCCTCCTCATCTCAGTCCTAAATGGCTTACCCCTTATCCTTAGACTGTGACCCCTGGTTCTGGACTCCCCCGCCATCGGGAACATCCTTCCTGCATCTAGTCTGTCCAGTCCTGTTAGAATTTTATAAGTTTCAATGAGATCCCCTCTCATTCTTCTAAACTCTAGCGCATACAAGCCCAATCGACCCAATCTCTCTTCATACGTCATTCCTGCCATCCCAGGTATCAGTCTGGTGAATCTCTGCTGCACTCCCTCCATGGCAAGAACATCCTTCCTCAGATAAGGCGACCAAAACTGCACACAATACTCAAGGTGTGGTCTCACCAAGGCCCTGTGCAACTGCAGCAAGACATCCTTGCTCCTGTACTCTAATCCTCTCGCTATGAAGGCCAACATACCATACTATTTGCCTTCTTAACCATCTGCTGCACCTGCATGCTTACCTTCAACGACTGGTGCACAAGGACTCCCAGGTCTTGTTGCACTTCCCCTTTTCCCAATCTATTGCCGTTCAGATAATCTGCCTTCCTGTTTTTGCCACCAAAGTGGATAACCTCGCATTTATCCACATTATATTGCATCTGCCATGCATCTACCCAATCACCCAACTTGTCCAAATCATACTGGAGTTTCTCTGCATCTTCCTCGCAACACACACGCCCACCCAGCTTTGTGTCTGCAAACTTGGAGATGTTCCATCTAGTTCCCTCGTCTAGATCATTAATATATATTGTGAATAACTGGGGTCCTAGCACCGATCCCTGCGGTACCCCACTAGGCACTGCCTGCCACTCGGAAAAAGACCCGTTTATTCCAGCTCTTTGCTTCCTGTCTGCCAACCAGTTTTCTATCCAAGTCAGTACCTTACCCCCAATCCCATATGCTTTAACTTTGCACGCCAATCTCTTATGCGGGACCTTATCGAAAGCCTTCTGAAAGTCCAAATACACCACATCCACTGGTTCTCCCTTATCTATTCTACCAGTTACATCCTCAAAAAAATTCCAGTGGATTAGTCCAGCATGATTTACCTTTTGTAAATCCATGTTGACTTTGTCCGATCCTGTCACTGTTTTCCAAGTGCTCTGCTATTACATCTTTTATAATGGACTCTAGCATTTTCCCCACTACCGATGTCAGGCTTACCGGTCTATAATTTCCCGTTTTCTCTCTACCACCTTTTTTAAACAGTGGGTTTACATTAGCTACCCTCCAATCCATGGGAACTGTTCCAGAGTCTATAGAATTTGGAAGATGACCAGCAATGTATCTACTATTTCTAGGGCCACTTCCTTAAGTACCCTAGGATGTAGATTATCAGGCCCTGGGGATTTATCAGCCTTCAATCCCGTCCATTTCCCTACAAATACTGATTTCATTCAGTTCCTCCCTCTCATTAGACCCTATGTTCCCCGACATCTCTGGGAGGTTATTTGTGTCCTCCTTTGTGAAGACAGAACCAAAGCATGTATTTAATTGGTCTGCCATTTCTTTGTTCCCCATTATAAATTCCCCTGATTCTGACTGCAAGGGACCTATGCTTGACTTCACCAATCTTTTTCTCTTCACATATTTATAAAAGCTTTTACAGTCCGTTTTTATGTTCCCTGAAAGCTTACTCTCATACTCTATTTTCCCTGGCTGTCGTGCTGAAAACTTGTGCTCCAGAACTAGCCACGCCTCTAGCCAAGCTGTTCCAGTACAGCTATAACACTGGCATCTATCTGACAATGTGGAACACTGTCCAGGTATGTCCTGTCCACAAAAAGCAGGACAAATCCAATCTGGCCAATTACCGCCCCATCCGTCTACTCCCAATCATCAGCAAAGTGATGGAAGGTGTCAACGACAGTGCTATCAAGCGGCACTTACTCACCAATAACCTGCTCACTGATGCCACGTTTGGGTTCCGGCTGGGCCACTCGGCTCCAGACTTCATTATAGCCTTGGTCCAAACATGGACAAAGGAGCTGAATTCCAGAAGTGAGGTGAGAGTGACTGCCCTTGACATCAAGGAAGCATTTGACTGAGTGTGGCATCAAGGAGCCCTAGTAAAACTGAAATTCGTGGGAATTGGGGGGGAAAAACTCTCCACTGGCTGGAGTCATCCTTAGCACAAAGGAAGATGGTTGGTTGGAGGTCAGTCATCACAGCCCCAGGACATCGCTACAGGAGTTCCTCAGGACAGTGTCCTAGGCCCAACCATCTTCAGCTGCTTCATCAATGACCTTCCCTCCAACAGAAGGTAGAAATGGGGATGTTCGCTGATGATTGCACAGTGTTCAGTGCCATTCACAACTCCTCAGATAATGAAGCAGTCCATGCCCGCATGCAGCAAAACTTGGACGACCATCAATATCCTGGGGGTCACCATTGACCAGAAACTTAACTGGAGCAGCCACATAAATACTGTGGCAACAAGAGCAGGTCAGAGGCTGGGTATTCTGTGGTGAGTGTCTCATCTCCTGACTCCCAAAAGCCTTTCCACCATCTACAAGGCACAAGTCAGGAGTGTAATGGAATACTCTCCACTTGCGTGGATAAGTGCAGCTCCAACAACACTCAAGAAGCTCGACACCATCCAAGGCAAAGCAGCCCGCTTGATCGGCACCCCATCCACCACCTTAAACATTCACTCCCTCCACCACCAGTGTACCATCTACAAGATGCACTGCAGCAACTCGCCAAGGCTTCTTCGACAGCACCTCCCAACCCTGCGACCACTCCCACATAGAAGGACAAGGGCAGCAGGCGCATGGGACCCCCACCACCTCCCCTCCAAGTCACACACCATTCTGACTTAGAAGTATGTCACTGTTTCTTCATCGTCACTGGGTCAAAATCCAGGAACTCCCTAACAGCACTGTGGGAGTACCTTCATCACACGGACTGCAGCGGTTCAAGAAGGTGGCTCACCACCGCCTTCTCAAGGGCAACTAGGGATGGGCAATAAATGCTGACCTTGCCAGCGACGCCCCACGTCCCATGAACGAATTACTAAAAAAAAAAGGAACAAGGAGTTTACAAGAGAGGAAAAGATTATAGAAAACATTAGGTTAGAGTAGTTTGATGAAGTCAAATTTGATGGATTAAAAATAGAATGGAGAGAATGTGAGTGGAATTATTGTTCATATTTTTGGTATTGGGTTAATGCTACACTAATAATGCTACAAATGACATTTGAGTAGCAGCATTGGTATTCTTGCAGTGTATGGTGAAAATCTTTATAAAAAGTCAGCTCACAAGACTATGCTGGCAGAGTTGAATATTGACTGTCATTTGGAGAAGGAGGGATGCTGCCAAATGGAGACCTTTCATACCCCATGGGAAGTTTAAAAAAAAAAAATTGGAGGGCAGAAAGCAGAATTTTCAAAGATTTTTTAAAAATTATTTTTGTGTTCTCATCTCCCAAAGGCTCAAAATCTTGCTATAGATATTTTGCTACCCTTCCTAGCCTAGGTGTGGAGAGGGGAGGCTGGTTCCCATTGTAGCACTAAATTGCTGCAGTTTATTGAGACCAGAAATTGAACCTAGGACCTTCTCGTTTCCATGGCTGAGTGCTACACAGGCTGTATCTTTACCCATTAGGCTGCTGGAAGAGGAATATTAATAAACTTGAACTAAACTTTTATATTTCTGCCTAAAAATGTGAACACAAATTCTGTTTATTTTATTCTACTTCAGAACTTTAGAATGTTTTGCTTTTATGAATAATTAAAAAAGTATATAATCTATCTACACCAACAAAAAATTAATCTAATAGGCAGGTTTTTAAAAACAAGATCAGTAACTAATGCTGAAAGCGTTGACATTGTTTGTGTTGCTGAGCATGCAGTACAAGCAAAAATATTGTTTATCTGGGATGCCTGTTTGTTAGTAAATGGACATGTCCTGATGAGCATGCTGAGACTTGTATGCACCAGTGAACTTTAATTTCAGCACATAGAACTGAAGGGGTAGACCTATCCAGGATGAGGTCAATTAATTGTATGTCAAATTTGCATTTATCTCTTATTTTATTTAAATCTGTGTTGACTACATTTAAATGCTTGTTTCTAAGTTCTATCATACCAGAACTAATAGTTTGACAAGCTTTGTACTGGGGAAAAAAAAATTACAATCCTCCTTTTTGTAATTTGGTAAATAGCAATTATTTGTTATGGAAGGGTTAGAATCATAGAAACTTACAGCACAGAAGGAGACCAGTCGGTCCGTCGTGCCCATGCTGGCTCTTTGAAAGAGCAGACATGCTTAGTACCACCAACATTCCCCCTAAGGTGCGCGGCTGCACATCAATCGGGAGGTCTCGAGCAGGCCGCTCACAAGCTGAAAGTGATACTGTGCATGTGCGGCCACGCTGCAAATTTAAAGGGACTGTGCACAAAAAAATTGGAGGGAACATTTTACCACCCCCCTCTTTTTGTCCATAACCCTGTAAGTTCCGCATCCTCAAGTACCTGTCCAACTCTTTTTTTAAATTATTTATGGAATCGGTTTCCACCACCTTTTCAGGTGGAGTGTTCCAGATCCCGGCAACTTTGAGTGAAAACATTTCTCTTCCTCTCCCCTCCAGATCTTTTGCCAATGATTTTAAATCTATGACCTCCAGTTATTGGCCCACTTGCTAAAGGGAGTAGTTTTTCTCTATCTACTCTTATCAAAACATCTCATCATCTTGAAAACCTCTATTAGGTCATCTTTTAACCTTCTCTGTTTCAAGGAGAACAGTTCTAACTTTTCCAGCCTCTTCTCATAACTGAAGTCCCTCATCCCAGGTAGCATCCTGGTAAACCTCCTCTGTACTCTTTCTAAGGCCTTTACATCTTTCCTGAAGTGTGCTGCCTGGAATTGTCCACAATACTCCAGCTGAGGCCGAACCAGTGATTTATAAAGTTCTATCATGATCTCTGGCTTTTATATTCTATGCCTCTATTTATAAACCCAAGTAACCCATATGCTTTTTTAACCACCTTATGAACTTGCCCTGCCATCTTTTAATGATTTGTGTATAAGGACACCAAGGTCTCTCTACTTATCTACACTTTTCAAAATTGTATGAGTTAAGAGTTACATGAGTCAGTTTTGTAATATGTATTCTCGTTGGTGCTATTCATATGTTCTCAGTTTTAACATAACCAAAATGAGCCTTGGTGCCTTCATATTTTTGACACCAGCATCTGCTTTAGAGTGCTGAGTTGACAGCATGGCGTTATACTGGTGGCTCCACCTCACTGGATTGGGGCAAAGCCATAGCTCTATGCAAGCTCAGAGCTCTGCTCAACAACATTGCAATGCTGGTGAAAATTTTGATGTTCATGAAGAGCTGATTGCTAGTTGCCTGGCATTACCCTGCATGGTGAGTTAGCTCAGGGCTCTGGACTAATTGTTCTTTTGATTTGTTTATTGACATTAGAAATGCAAAGCCATTTTGCTGAACTACTTTAAATTTTTGAAACAAAATTTAGAAACTGATTGGACTTTTTCTACAGATGGCATGAAGCCTAAATGATCTGAGACTAGCAACTTGAAGTGATCTTGAACCACTTGCTAAGAATTACCCTTGTATAGGAACTCTAGGGTAAAAATGGAGTTGTAGCATTTCAAGTGGCCTACCTGGGTCAGTAGTGGAGCACTTAAGGGAAGGTCAGGAAAATTGAGGCTGGGACCTGAAATCACTGCTGCTGACAGGTGACTGGCAGCAAATAAACATTTAGAGCATAAGACAAGACGGTTGTCCATGGATACTAGGTTTTCCCCCCCCAAAGAATAGTGTTTTTAATGGATGTATTTCTGAAATGTGTTATGTGCACTAATTTTCTCCCATTTAAATGTAATATTGACTCCTGGAATATTTGTCATTAATCATAATCAAGTACACTGCAGAAAGCAAATGAAGTGAACTGAAATGTTGTAGTGTTTGTTCCCCCCCCCCCCAATTGTTCAGGTCATCTTTTACAGCTGCTGCTGTTTTTAAAGGAGCATTTGTCGATGAAGGGAGAAATTTGTGAACCGAACCCAACACCAACCACTCCGTCTTTGACGGGCAAGAATGCCGTCTTCAACACGTAAAGGGGCAGTGAGAGATCCAGAAGTTTCGGAACTGTTCTTTAAAGAAGATCCAGAGGAACTCTTTGTTGACCTGCATGAAATTGGACATGGAAGCTTTGGGGCTGTTTATTTTGTAAGTGAGAATTTGTTTAAAACCATTTCTGGACTAATGTTTTTGAAATGCCAAATCAAACACTGAATTTTACAACTGATGTCTGTTTACAATAGTGATGGAAAACTGTACTAGTTTGTTTAAATCTGATTAATCCTGTAAATACCTGAAAATACAGCACTATAATGCCGTCTTATTAATCAGTAACTTTTATGTGACTTTGAGTCATAGTCATACGGCAGAGAAGGAGGCCATTCGGCCCATCGAGTCTGTGCCAGCTCTCTGTAGAGCAATCCAGTCAGTCCCATTCCCCCGCTCTATCCCCGTAGCCCTGCAAGTTTATTTCCCTCAAGTGCCTATCCAGTCTCCCCTTGAAAACATTGAGTGTCTCCGCTTCCACCACTTCCATCGGCAGCGAATTCCAGGTCCTCACCACTCGCTATGTTTAAAAAAAAAAGTATTTCCTCACATCCCCCTGTATCTCTAGCCCAAAACCTTAAATCTCTGTCCCCATGTCGTTTCCCCGTCTAGCCTATCCAAACCCGTCCTAATCTTGTACACCTCTATCAAATCACCTCTCAACCTCCTTTGCTCTAATGAAAACAAATCCAGCTTCTCCAACCTGTCCTTGTAGCTAAGATCCCCCATCCCTGGAGTCATTCTGGTAAATCACCTCTGCACCCTCTCAAAGGCCTTCACATCCTTCCTAAAGTGTGGTGACCAGAACTGGACGCAATACTCCAGTTGTGGCCTAACCAGAGCTTTATAAAGGTTCAGCATAACTTTTCTACTTTTGTACTCAATATACCTATTTATGAAGCCCAAGATCCCATATGCTTTGTTAACCACTCTCTCACTATGTCCTGCCACCTTCAGGGACCTATGCACATTAACTCCCAGGTCCCTCTGTCCCTGCACACTCTTTAAAACTTTGCCATTTAGTGTATATTGCCTCTCCCTGTTCCTTCTGCCAAAATGCATCACCTCACGCTTCTCTGTATTAAATTCCGTCTGCCCATTCTGCTAGCCTGACTCTGACCTGTTGCAGTCGTTTGGTATCATCCTCACTGTTTGCCACACCCCCAAGTTTGGTGTAATCGGCAAATTTGGAAATTCTACTGTGTTCCAATATTCAGGTCATTTGTGGCCCCAGTACTGACCCTTGGGGAACACCACTGTCTACCATCCTCCAGTCTGAAAAATAGCCATTTACCACAACTCGCTGTTTTCTGTCCTTAAGCCAATTCCTTACCCAAGCTGCCACTGACCCACCTATTCCATGAGCCTCAATTTTGTTAACAAGCCTTCTATGTGGTACTTTGTCAAACGCCTTCCAAAACTCCATGTAGACAACATCCATTGCATTCCCTTCATCAGTCTTCCCTGTTACTTCATCAAAAAATTCAATTAGATTAGTCAAACACGATCTGCCTTTTACAAATCTGCGTTGGCTCTCCTTAATTAGCTTAAACCTCTCCAAGTGCCTGTTAATTTTTTTCCTTGATTATTGTTTCTAAAACTTTATCCACCACTGATGTGTAAGGACAATCCTAGTAACCCTTTCTTGAACAATGGTGTCACATTTGCCATTTTCCAATCTTCAGGCACCTCCCCCGCATCTAGGGAAGATTGGAAAATTATGGCAAGCCCTTCCGCTATCTCCTCCCCCAATTCCCTTAGCAACCTGGGATGCAAGCCATCTGGACCAGGCGACTTGTCCACTCTAAGCATACCCAGCCTTTGTAGTACATCCTGTCTATCAATTTTCACCCCTTCCATTGCTTCTACTTTTTCCATTTCTACCAATATTGTCAGCATTCACCTCCTTGGTAAACACCAATACAAAGTATTCATTGAGTATTCTAGCCTTGCCCTGCGCCCCTGAGCATATATCACCACCTTTGTCTCTAATAGGCCCCACCCCGCCTCTTACTACCCGCTTACTGTTAACTGCTCACCACCACCTTCTCGAGGGCAATAAATGCTGGCCTTGCTGGCAACGTCCACATCCTGTGAATTAATTTTTTTTTAAAAAGTCACATTCTAGTGTAGAGCAAGCAAAAAGCTCATTTTGTTCACTTTGGTGAAATACCAGAATGCATTTTCACCTGTGTGTCTTCTGAAACTGAAATGCCCGCCTTCTATCTTGGTTTCTAATTTCCTAGAAATTGGCACTTTATGCTGCCAATATAATAGGGTGGATTTACATTTTACATAAGTCAGGCCCAGTTGCCAGCAATTGAGTCCATATGTATGGGCGTGCATGTGGTAAAATGGAAATTTGTTTCTTTTGGCTCATACTTGACCTAGTTGGTTGGAATGCCAATTGTTCAAGTAGCAGAACAACAAGATCAAAGATTACAGTTGCAACTGGAGCAGTAAGTAAGATTGACCTACCTGCACATTTCAAAGTGACATTTAAATTCTGACATGCCTGATAAATAGCCATGTAATTAAGTATATTGCCATAGGTGGGATTAGTGGGCATTTTCATTATGGTTCCTATTTTATAAACCCTAGGTGATAGACCTAATGGAAATGCTCTAACCCTCACCTTGTATGATTTCTGGAATAGGAATGGTAATAGCTTCACTGTCTCCTGCACTTTAGATGGAGTAAAATAATCTTATTTGAGTGTTTTTTTTAAAAACACAGATTATTCATTGGAAATATTTTTGTCTATTTAACCTTCAGGCCAGAAATGCTCGCACATCTGAGGTGGTGGCAGTCAAGAAAATGTCCTATAGTGGTAAACAAATAACAGAGGTAAGGAAATTTAAGATTGTTCCATTATCTTAAATATTTCAATTCAGCAATTTTTAAAATGGAACATTCTTGTCGGATTCGAGCCTATTTTTTGAAGGAATTGCTTTGTCGTAACCAGTGACATAATTATATTTAATATTTCAGGGTCAGGTCTTTTAAAATGTGCAGTGAATCTATTATGCGCGTTATTTATCTAACCTCATTAATTATTATTTACAGAAATGGCAGGACATTATCAAAGAAGTAAAATTTCTGCGGCAGCTCAAGCATCCGAATACTATAGAATACAAAGGTTGTTACCTAAAGGAGAACACTGCCTGGGTAAGTTGCAGTGTTTCAAAATTTCTATAATCATACTGTACAATTAGTATCTTGAAGGGGTAAAATGGACAAATTAAATACAGAAGCAATTTTAGAATTGGAAACTGATGCTCTATCGTGTCAGTTGGTGAAAATTACTACTGTCAGAAGTGCTTTATTGCAACCAGGTGAACACTAAAGGCTACATGTAGATCAGGAACCATGAGGTACTATGTAAATCATCTTGAATGCAAGGTAGGCACCAGATTTCGTTGGAGCAGCATTTTTGTGGGGCTAAATCTTAAAGCTTGAGCACAGTTTTTCAGCCTTCATCACTTCAATAAAAGCAAAATACTGGTAGATGCTGGAAATCTGAAAAAAAATTATGGAAATACTCAAGTCAGGCAGCATCTGTGGAGAGAGAAATTTAATGTTTCATGTCGATGACCTTTTGTCAAAACTGGAAGAAGTTGGAGATGTAACCGTTTTAAAGCAAGTACAGAGGCCTGGAAGGGAGGAGGAGGAGAGGAAAGAACAAAGGTGGAGGGCAGGAGTGATTAAATGACTAAAGGGATGATGGTGCAAGGCAAAAGGGGGTGGTAATGGGACAAGTTAAGAAACAATAGATTGTTCTATAGGAGCTGTAAATGGTAACAGCAGAACCATTACCAGCATCTGCTGTCTGGAAAAATGGCAAGAGTTATTGAAATCAATGTTGAGTTTGAAAGGTTGTAAAGTGTCTATTCGAAAGATAAGGTGCTGTTCCTCGATCTTCCGTTAAGCTTCATTGGAACAGTGTAGGAGGCCGAGGTCAGAGTGGGAGTGGTACAGAGAATTAAAATGGCAAGCAACCGGAAGCTCGGTCACACTTGCGAACTGAACGGAGCTGTTCAACAAAGTGATCACCCAATCTGAGTATAGTCTCCCCAGAGTAGAGGAGACCGCATTGTGAGCAGCAAATACAGTATACTAAATTGAAAGAAGTACAAGTAAATCACTATTTCACCTGGAAGGAGTGCTTGGCGTCCTGGAATGTGGGAAGGGAGGAGGTGAAAGGGCAGGTGTTGCATTTCCTGCACTTACACAGGAAGGTGCCGTGGAAAGGGAAGTGGGTGTTGGGGGTGCTGGAAAAGCAGGATATCGTGGCGGGAACGGCCCCTTCGGAATGCTGAAAGGGGAGAGGAAGATGTGTTTGGTTGTGGCATCGCACTGGAGGTGGAGGAAATGGCAGAGGATCATCCGTTGAATGTGGAGGCTGATGGGGTGGCTGGTGAGCACAAGGGGGGATCCTATTGTGGCTCTGGGAGAGAGGGGAAGGTGTGAGCAGAAGTGTGTGAAATGGGACGGACACGGTCGAGGGCCCTGTTGACCACAGTGGATGGGAATCCTTGGTTGAGGAAAAAGGAAGACATATCTGAAGCACTGGTGTGGAAGGTGGCAGCGTCTGAAAAGATGTGGCGGAGACGGAGAAACTGGGACAATGGAATAGAGTCCTTACAGGAAGCGGGGTGGGGAAGTGTAATCAAGGGAGCTGTGGGAGTCGGTGGGCTTATAGTAGATATTGGTCGATAGCCTATCCCCAGAAATGGAGACAGAGGTCGAGGAAGGGACGAGTTGGAGATGGACCATGTTAAGGCGAGGGAGGGATGGAAATTTGAAGCAAAGTTAATGAAATTTTCCTGTTCGGGGTGAGAGCAGGAAGTGGCACCAATAGTCATCAATGTACTGGAAAGAGGTGAGGAAGGTGACTTGAGCAGGACTGGAACAAAGAATGTTCCATGTATCCCACAAAAAGGCAGGCATAGCTAGAACCCATACAGGTTCCCATAGCTACATGTTTTGCATAGGATATACGGCACAGAAACAGGCCATTCAGCCCATCCAGTCCATGCCAGTGTTTATGCTCCACTCGTGCCTCCTCCATCTTTCCTCATCTAAATCTATCAGCGTAACCCTCTATTCCCTTCTCATTCATGCTTGTCCAGCCTCCCCTTAAATGCATCTATACTATTTGCTTCAACCATTCCCTGTGGTAGTGAGTTCCACATTCTCGCCACTCTTTGGGTAAAAAGTTAATTCTGAATTCCCTATTGGATTTCTTGGTGACTGTCTTATATTGATGGCCTCTAGTTATGCTCTTTCCCCACAAGTGGAAACATTCTCTCTCTCTCTCTAATCTATTAAAACATTTCATAATTTTAAAGGCCTCTATTGGGTCACCCCTCAGCCTTTTTTTTTAAAGAGAAAAGAGACCCAGCCTGTTCATCCTTTCCTAATATGTATACCCTCGCATTTCTAGTATCATCCTTGTAAATCTTCTCTGCACCCTCTCCAGTGCCTCTCTATTCTTTTTATAATATGGCAACCAGAACTGCATGCAGTACTCCAAGTGTGGTCTAACCAAGGTTCGATACAGGTTTAGCATAACTTTCCTGCTTTTCAATTCCGTCCCTCTAGAAATAAACCCTAGTGCTTGGTTTGCTTTTTTTTATGGCCTTGCTAACCTGTGGCACAACTTTGTGATTTGTGTATTTATACTCCGAGATCCCTTTGTTCCCCTACCCCACCTAGACTCTCACCCTCCAAGTGACATGACCTCCCTATTCTTCCTACCAAAATGTAATACCTCACATTTATCTGTGTTGAACTTCATTTGCCAATTATTTTCTCATTCTGCAAGTTTATTAATGTCCTCCTGTAATTTGTTGCCGTCCTCCTCAGTATTGACTATCTCTTTTCAATTTTTTTTGGGATCATCCGCAAATTTAGTAATTGTGTTTTTGATTCCAAAGTCTGAATCATTAATGTAAATTGTGAACAACAGTGATCCCAGCACTGATCCTTGTGGAATACCACTATCCACCTTCTGCCACTGTGAATAGCTACCCTTTACTCCCACTCTCCGCTTTCTGTCTTGAAGCCAGCTGGCAGTCCATTCTGCTACTTGTCCCCTGACTCCGCATTCTCTGACCTTATTCATTAGTCTATTATGGAGATATCCCTTACCCTGGCACTGGGTAGGCAACACACCCTTCGAGATTCTTGTTCTTGGCTGCAGAGGACGCTATCTCTCCCCCTAATTATTGAGTCCCCTATTACTACCACATTTCATTTCTCTTTCCCTCCCCCCCCCTGCCCACTTTGGACAGCCTTCTGAGCCACAGTGCCTTGGTCTACATTGTGGCTGTCCTCCCTGCAGTCTTTCTCCTTGTCCTCACAGGTAGCGAGTACTTCGTACCTGTTGGACGGGACCAGTGTCTGCGGGACCTCCTTCTCAACCTCTCCTAAATCCCCTCTACCCATTTCCCTAACCGTCACACCCTCCCATTCCTGAACCTGTGCTTTCCTCTGGGATGTGACTGTATTCTGGATAAAACTGTCCAGAAATTCCTCCCCCTCCCTTTATGACTCTGAGCCAGAGAGATTTGAGACGGAGACATCTCCTGCAGGCGTGTTTGCTCGGGACAGTCTCGCCGTCCACAAACTCCCACATACTGCAGTCCAGACGCACAACCTGCCCTGCCATATCGTAGACTAGCCTTACTTTATTTATTTAATTAGTTAAAGTCTTTATTCAACGATTATTTATAGTTATATTAAATAGTTTTAACTAGTTAAGCTATAAATTTAATACAGTATGTTCTAGTTTCCCGCTCCTAGTTTAAACCACTATCCTAGGTTAGAGAGAAAAAAACTTAATACTCACCAACCAATCACCTACCTGCTGTCCTGTGATGTCACTCTTCATTTCTCTTTGGAAATCGTCGACGGTTTGGCCGCCGCTGGTGTCTCCAATCAGGTCGGCGCTGTTTCCCCCACTGTTTTATGCTCCGCCGCCGCTGGTGTCGCCAATCAGGAGGAAGTGAGTGGAGTCAAAGGAGAAGTTGTTTAATATAAGGACGTGTTTAGCCAGGTGAAGGAGGGTGGTGGTGGATGGGGACTGGTTGGGCCGCCGTTGAAGGAAGAAGTGGAGTGCCCGTAGGCTGTTCTGGTGGAGGTTGGAGGTGTAGAGGGACTGGATGTTCATGGTGAAAAAGAGGCGGTTAGGGCCAGGAAACTGTTGAAGTGGTGGAGGGCATCAGAAGAGACTGGACAAGGGGAGAAAAAATAGTCGAGATAGAAAGAAATAAGTTTGTGGGGCAAGAACAGGCTGAAACAATGTGTCTACCAAGGCAGTCCTGTTTGTGGATCTTGGGAAGGAGGTAGAAGTAGGCTGTGCAGGGTTGGGGGACTGAGGTTGGAACTCATAGGGGGAGGTGGGAGAAAAAGTTCTCCAGAGGAGATGAGGGCAGTGACGGTTTGGGAAACAATAGCTTGATGTTCGGTGCTGGGGTAAATCTTTTCCCTTCAAGTGTTTATCCAATTCTCTTTTGAATGTTACAATTGAATCTGCTTCCACCACCCTTTCAGGCAGTGCATTCCAGATCACCACAACTCGCTGTGTTTATAAAAAAAAAGTGTTTCCTCATGTCGCCTTTGGCTCTTTTGCAAATCATCTTAAATCTGTGTCCTATGGTTACTGACCCTTCTGCCACTGGAAACAGTTGCTCCTAATTAAATCTATCGAAACCATTCATGATTTTTGAACACCTCCAATCACATCTTCTCTTGACCTTCTCTGCTCTAAAGAGAGCAACCCCAGCTTCTCAAGTCTCTCCGCATAACTGAAGTCCCTAATCCCTGGTACCATTCTAGTAAATCTCTGCATCCTCTCCAAGATCTTGACGTCCTCCCTAAAATGTGGTGCCCAGAATTGAACATAGTACTCCAGCTGAGGCTTAACCAGTGTTTTATAAAGGTTTAGCATTACCTCCTTGCCTTTGTACTCTGTTCCTCTATTAATAAAGCAAAAGATCCCTGCTTTTTTAACAGCCTCCTCAACTTTTCCTGCCACCTTCAAAGATTTGTGTACGTACACCTCCCAGGTGTCTCTGTTCCTGCATTCCCTTTAAAATTGTGCCATTTAGTTCATCGAGCCTCTCCTCATTCTTCCTACCAAATTGTATCACTTCACACTTCTCTGCATTAAATTTCATCTGCCATGTATCTGCCCAGTCTGTCTATGTCCTCCTGAAGTCTGTTACTATCCCCCTCATTGTTTACTACATTTCCGTGTTTCGTATCATCTGCAAACATTGAAATTATGCCCTGCATATCAAAATCCAGGTTATTAATATAAATCAGCAAGAGCAATGGTCCTACTACCGCCCCCTGGGGGACATCACTGTATACTTCCCTCCAGTCTGAAAAACAACCGTTCACCACTACTCTCTGCTTTCTGTCCCTCAGCCAAATTTGTATCCATGCTGCCACTGTCCCTTTAATCTCATGGGCTTTAATTTTAATAAGTCTATTATGTGGTACTTTGTCAAATGACTTTTGAAAGTCCATATACACATCAATCGCACAACCATCTCCGTTACTTCATCAAAGAACTCAATCAAGTTAGTCGAACACGATTTGCCTTTTAACAAATCCTTGCTGACTTTCATTTATTAGCCCATACTTGTCCAAATGCCAATTAATTTTGTCCCAGATTATTGTCTGTAAAAGTTTCCCCACTAACCTTCGGCTGACTGGCCTGTAGTTGCCGGGTTTATTGCTCTCCCTTTTTTAAACGGGTGTCACATTTGCAATCCTCCAGTCGTCTGGCACCACCCCCATATCCAAGGAGGATTGGGAGATTGTGGCCAGAGCCTCTGCAATGTCCACCCTTAATTCCCTCTAACCAAGGATGCATTCCATCTGGACTGGGTGAATTTGCCTTTTCTACTTTGAGCACTGACAACCTTTTAAGTACATCCTAGTTATTTATTTTTTCCTAATGGTCTTGATTCTGAAGAAAAGTTGGGTTAATTTAAAAATATTCTTTGTCCTATAATTTAAAATACTAAAGGTTCCTGTCATACAAACAAAATTGCACCGTCAGACTTATTAAAATTCAAGGAAATTATTTTCCACATTCTCAGATCTGTTTTTAAATAATTTTAGTCAGAAGTTAAAATGTGTTTGATTTTTAGAGATTTATAGAATGTGGCTCCAGTGTCATAGGTTGTCAAGACTATGTTGGCGATGCTTCATGTTTCAGTAATAGATATATTTGCCACTTTGATGTGGTTGTGCTTTTGAAGTGAAAGATCAAAAGTCTGCTTCTGAATTCATAGCATTGAAGGAGGCCATTTAGGCTTCAACTAAGTCTTCAACTGGAGCGATGTACTTTAATAATATTTACCTGCCCTTTTCCTGTATCCAGATACACAAATCACTAATAATAGCGATGCAGGTTAATAAGACCATTTATAAAAAAAAAGGAAACAAAGCACTGGGGTTCATTTCTAGAGTGATAGAATTGAAAAGCAGAGAAGTTACGTTAAACTTGTAGTGAACCTTGGTTAGACAACACTTGGAGTACTGTGCACCGTTCTGGTCTCCATATTATAAAAAGGATATATATACATTGGACAAGGTGCAGAAATGAGGATGATACCAGAACTGAGAGAATATACTTATCAGGAAAGGCTGAACAGGCTGGGGCTCTTTTCTTGAGTAAAGAGAATGCTGAGGGGTGACCTGATAGGTCTTTAAGATAATGAAAGGGTTTGATGGGGTAGATGAAGAGAAAATGTTTCCACTTTTGGGGAGTCCAAAACTAGAAGTCATAAATATAAGGTCATCACTAATAAATCCAATAGGGAATTCGGGAGAAACTTCTTTATTCAGCTAGAATGTGGAATGCGCTACCACAGGGCGTAGTTGAGGCGAATAGTATAGCTGTATTTAAGGGGAAGCTAGATAAGTACATGAGGGAGAAAGGAATGGAAGAATATGCTGATGGGGTTAGATGAAGTAGGGTGGGAGGAGGCTCATGTGGAGCATAAACACTGGCATAGACCTGTTGGACCAAATGGCCTGTTTCTGTGCAATACACTTGATGCAACTCTTGTGTTTTTCCTTTTTAAAATATTTACCCCATTCCTTTTTAAATAATCTAGTTTTTACCTTAATACTTGTGATGTCTTCCATGTTCAAGTAATCCTTAATTATGTACGTGGTGTAATTTCAGATGGTTATGGAATACTGCCTAGGATCAACTTCTGACTTACTGGAAGGTGAGTTTCTCTCATGAAATTAAACTGAAGATTTCATCAGCCATCATGTAAGCATTGAAAACTTGGGTCTTAAGTACAAAATCAGATATTCAAATACAGTATATCACAATTGCTAAACATTGTTATATTTGTACTTTTATGTAAAATATGCACATTTTTCACAGGACCCTATAGTTTTGCCTACAAGAATAATCGGGATGTAAAGCAGGACTTTTTTTAAGTACATATATGGGCTGTCTGGTTTACATCTGAGTCAATCCTCCCATGAGTCACACATCAGAAATATCCAATATTCAGTTTCCAATCTGGTGGGTCAGCTGGTATAATTTATGCAAATATGGGGAGGGGTTACAACTGGCCACAGTGCCCTTGGATTAAGAAAGGAAAATTCAGTCTGCATTCTGCTTTTGATTGTGATATACAGCATCCCCAACTGGAAGTGGATGTTTGTAGACCTGGGTGGGGACAGGAATAGGCCTGGTTCTGATGTCCTCAGCAATCTGATTGTCAACACTGTTCTAAAAACTCGTGTAAACAATGGCCTTTTGAATGAAGAGGCTGAGGGTGACCATGCCCTAATAAAGATGCTTTCGGGAGGGAAGAAAATTGGGGGAAATAAACCACACACATTTGTTGTGCATCTTCCTGTTATTCCTTTTGAAAAGTCATCTTGCTTTAAGTGTCAGCTGTGGCTCAGTGTAACACTCACTTCTTCTGAATCAGAAGATTGTGGGTTCATCTCCCACTCCCACACCAGGGTCTTGAGCACAAAATCTAGGCTGACACTCCATTGCAATACTGAGGGATGTGCCGTCATTCGTATGAGACCGCCAAGCAAGACCCCATCTTCCCTGTCCGGTGGATGTAAAAGTGAAGGGATAATTACAAGTCCTAGCCCTTCTCGGGCTACCCCAGATCAGGCGTGTTCCCCTTCAGCTAAAGTTAGAGATAGCCAAATCCCATAAGAAGCTTAATTGGGTCTAAAGGTCAGACTACCTCTCCCTAAAGGAAAGAAACGGCCTGAAGATGTTACCATCCTCCGGATAGCATTTTTAACAAGTTTAACTAGACTGTAACCTTCCGGATATTATGAGGGTCCGGAAAACCCCTCCAGAATTCTGCAACTCCTCACGAGTGTACAGAAATTGAGTTCGAGAAGTTGATACAAAATTACTCTGAGACAATTCTAAAAATATAAAGATTTATTAAAGAACCGACATACAGCTAACAGCTGTTGATTCAATCGCAACTTTAACAGTTCAAAATACAAATAGCTTACATTTCTTATCAGAGATCCTTATTTTCAAATCTTAACTTCGTTACATTTCCACACTTCTACTTATTAATCCAGAATATCCACCTAAATCAAATACCTTGATTACCTGAGACTCAAAGGGTTAAAAACTTATAGCCTGCATCTGAAATTGAGAATTGCTTGCCTTTCCAGCGACTTCTGACTTTATCTGAAAAGCTCTATTTTTATACCCTTTTTTAGTGGTATATTCTTTGAAGTTTTCTGTTGATGTAAGCCAATTATCTCTAGTGATACTTCTGTTGACTTCTTTCTATTCTTACTGTTAATTCAGCTGTTAGCTTGCAGAATTCTGTCTGCTGTATAGGTGTTTCAAAACCTATCATAAAATGGTTATTACAGATTTATCTCTGATGCCATTCTTTCGAAGGTCTTCAATTCAATTCTTAATATTGGCTTAACTGCTTGTATTACAGACTTCTCATCTCCTTGTGTTCCAAGTTCAACACACAAACAATGTGATTGCTTGGTACATCTATTGATGTAATATTTTCAAAGTCTTCTGTAGGTATCTTTTACAACATGTAAATCAAAACCACTTCATCTAGGGTGTTCTTTGCATTTCTTAGCTACTTCAATTGGTTGTATATATAATCGTGTTTCCTGTTTCATTTGATACTTTTACAAAGGCACATGGTTTTTCAATGTTCTGTGTTTTTGTTCGACGTGTTAGCTTTTAACACTTTAAACTGGGTATAGTTATTGTGTTGGTTCCAAACTGCAGACTCCTTGGAACCTACAACCCTCTGTTTCAATGAGGCCGTTGTCTCAGTGTTTACAACCATTTCCCATTTCAAAAGCTTGTGTGGTGTTTACAACTTTTGTTAACAACTGATCTTATCTCAGAAGCCTGTGTTCTGTTTGCAGCCTGTGTGGTTGAGGCTTTTAGATTTTTAAACCCAGTTTGTCATATTTTAATAAAGTCTGAATTCTGTTCATAGGATGGTGTATTTTTCTGAAATATGGCTATTCCATTACAAAAGATCCTATGGCACTATTTCGGAGAAGAGCAGGGAATTCTCCTCTGTGTCCTGGCCAATATCTATCCTTCGACCAGCACCTAAATCCAGATTATCTGGTCATTATAGCATGTGGGACCTTGCTGTGCACGCAAATTGGCTCCTGTGTTTCCTACATTACAGTGGTGTGCGAAGTTTGGGTAGTCTGGTTTGGGAGTCTCTCCAAGAC
Source organism: Squalus acanthias (assembly GCA_030390025.1). Taxonomy (NCBI): domain Eukaryota; kingdom Metazoa; phylum Chordata; class Chondrichthyes; order Squaliformes; family Squalidae; genus Squalus; species Squalus acanthias. Next base: position 63,325,354 of record CM059437.1, read on the forward strand.
CGCTGCTGTTGCTGCTCTGTGAACAGGAGGTGCATGTGCATTAGAAAAAGGAGAGCCATCTAAGTTTAAAATGTTTACCCAAATGTGCTCCCATTACATTACAGCCATGTTTCCCCTCACTGGAGAGAGAAAGTGAAAATGTGAATGCCCCTGTGGTATGTTTATTTTACATGTAAACTGCTTTTCCCTTTTTCACACCTCTCCTGGGAAAAATTTTAATGGCCTGGATTTTGGGGTCAGTGGCTAATAAACACCACTCACCATTCATTGCGCTTGCAGCTGCCCACAGACTTTTCATGGGCTTTTGCGCGGCAACTTGCAGTCATTGGGAGTCCGAAACAGTGCAGCATCCTCTACAAGGAATCTGTGACCTTTAGGAGTAGGACAAGCAACAGCGTGTCTCTTCAACCAATCAGATTGAAGAACCTTACTGAGACACGCAGTCTAAACCAGGAAGTTGAAGTTAAAATATTTAATTCAACGCAAAATCATGTACAGAAGTGAAATAAAGAGGGAAAGAAAGATGGGATTAAGAGAGATAAAAGGGACAAAAAAAGTTCAAAAAATAGTTTTAATTTTTACAAAATCTCTAACGATAATTAAAATCTGAAGGAATGAGACTCCACACTTGTAAAAAGTAAATTTTCACTGCCAAAGAAGTAATTGGTGGTAATTAAGACTTAGCACGCCATTAAAAATTCGCTTACACTTGAATGGACAAGCCCTAACTTTTCTGCCGTGTTTAGTGGGTATCTAGTGGGTAAGTACCACAACTTCACACGCTACGTGTGTTTGAATGCTAAATCTCTCGGCAACGTACTGTTGTAGTGAAGCTTGTGGAGGAGCAGGGCAAATTGGACAGCGACTTCCTGATTTCCATGTTTATCTGCACATGTGCGAATGACAGAAGTTTCTGTCTGATTTACTCCTGAATAACTGAACGCTGCTAGCCTTACCATTATTTCTGCTGCAAAATCTGGGCCATTTTGATTTTGTTTATATGCTTGTGGAATGTATAATGGAACTAATATTTAGTAAATAAACAAAGGAATTTGAGTGTCCCGGTATGTAAGCCATTAAATTCTGGCTTGCAGTTACAAGAAGTGTTCAAAAAGACTAAAGTTGTTGGGATTCATTGCTGGAATGCGATTCAAATGTTATTTGGAATCCATTAATAAACGTTGTCTTCTTGAACCAGCACCCCACCCCCCATGTAACATGTCAGAAATGCAGCACTTATTCACAAGTGCAGAAAAACACATACACAATTTGAGTCACCGAATTAAAAACAAAAAGCAGTAAAAGCTATGATTTAACGGAAATAAACATTCACCATCATTCTTCCTGGACAGTAGAACCAATCAGACTGACTTGGAAATGTTTACTAATATGCTGACATAATGCTAATTTACAAATTTCGCCTCTAATATTTTTCTCTCAAACATTCTCCACAATATTGATCCCTGCTCTTATTACAAATTGTTGAATTATTTTAGATACTTCCCAATTAAATAGTGGGAAACAAACTTCATTGCACACTCAATTTTTAATCTCCTATTTCAAACATTTATACCAAATTGAAATTGTACATTATCAGTTTAATCAAAGTATTTTGTGTCTTTCTCAATAAGTAGCTTCCTGCAATTTTTATACATCATTACATAACTCGTGTTTCTATGAACACTCCACTAAACATTTAAGAAATCTATATTTACATTATTCCTGCGACTTGTAAGGACTATAGAACGACAGACAAAAAAAAGTTGTGTTTTTCCCCTTTTTTAGTTATCTTCCTAAACAGCTTACTTTTTATTGACTTTAAAATAAAATACTAATGTAACTCCTACACATCCTCCCCGCCCTCCCTCCCCCCCCCCCCCCCCCTCAACAGTATGATTGCATGTTTGTGTAAAGCTACTCACTTCAGTCGATCGTTCAAAGTCAAATATTGAGAAATTTCAATTTTAAAATGTTTTAAGCATTTCAGACCCTCTTTAAAAGCGTTTGGACTTCAAGAACTGGTTGAAACTTGTTTACATGAGGGGAATATAGATTTTTGTACTGGTTTCTTTCAAAATCATATTTGAAACTTGGGGTGGGGGGCAAAGTGTTTTTAACACTAGTCCATATTTTTGTGAAAAGTTAATTAAAAATCTTAATTCTTTTAAGTCTCTTTGCAGCTTTGACAGAAGATGTTGCTCCAAGTTTCTCTTTCTCTCCAACGCTGCCATTAACCATACAACAACAAAAAAAAAAACTCTAATTCCAAATGGAGCTCAAATAAGAAAGTGAATAGTGGTTAAACTTCCGAAGAAGGTTATCTATCCCAGCCTTGGCGATGAGTTGGGATCAGTTTTGGAGAAGTTGCTTCCTCTTTTCCTGCTGCTGTTTCCTCTGTTTCTCACAGACTCTGAGGTACAAACAGGGGCACAAACTTTTCCCCCTCTCTCAAGATTTAAATAACCCTGATAGACTCTTTCGTGGCCCAACTGGTTACTGCGTATGCACAACTTCAGTATACCACGAGCAGGCACAGAAGACTGCAGAGGCAAATAATCACAGAGCGGGGGATTTTCCTGCTGTCCAGTTGAAATGTCATAGTTCAAGGGAGATAACCAAACCCCTCCCGGCATTACACAGCAACCCATCGATCATCGGAACACACACTTCAAGAGCTACAATTGGGATCGGCTCTGAGGTCATAAGACTCTCAAATGGCTGTCTGGGTTCCTGGGGCCATTGAGTATTGGGCCCCTCCCACGCTCCAGCTGCTGTCCAGTTCTCTGCGCGGCTTTTCAATTGAAGTGCGCGGCAGCTCAGGGATCAGTGTGCGCGCGCACCTTAGAGGGAACAGTGGTTGCTATTCTGTTAGAATATTTTAGTGTCCGTTTCATGTCCATTTTTAATATTTTGAATGCTTTAAAGAAAAATGAATACCAGCTTTCAAAGTCTTGTTTAATATTCTGTTCCTGCTGGAATTTTGTGACTGGCTTTCTTCCTAGTATTTTGATGTGTACAAGGAAAGTGTGGTGCAGGTGTCTGTAGAAATTCTGATTTTCCAAATTTTATTTCCTCCCATAGTTCACAAGAAACCACTTCAGGAAGTGGAGATTGCTGCCATTACCCATGGTGCCTTGCAGGGGCTGGCCTACCTGCATTCTCATAATTTGATACACAGGTGAGCTAATATAACATTAAAATAAATTGTAATTTTACTTGAGTATCTCTTCCCAAGGCGCTTGCAGGAGCGTTATCAAACAAAATTTGACACTGAGCCACATGAGATATTGGGACAGAGAGTCACGGAGGTAAGTTTTTTTTAAGGAGCGTCTTAAAGGAGGAGAGAGAGGTTTAGGGAGGGAGTTCGAGCTTGGGGCCTAGCGAGCAGAAGGCACAGCCAACAATTAATTTCAGGGATGTGCAAGAGGCATGGGGTGGTGGCACAGTGGTATACAGTCAGGAAGAAATGGCCCTGGGAGTCCTCAACATTGACTCCGGACCCCATGAAGTCTCATGGCTTCAGGCCAAGCATGGGCAAGGAAACCTCCTGCTGATTACCACCTACCGCCCTCCCTCAGCTGATGAATCAGTACTTGTCCATGTTGAACACCACTTGGAAGAAGCACTGAGTGTAGCAAGGGCACAGAATGTACTCTGGGTGGGGGACTTCAATGTCCATCACCAAGAGTGGCTCGGTAGCACCACTACTGATGGAGCTGGCAGAGTCCTGAAGGACATAGCTGCCAGTCTGGGCCTGCGACAGGTGATGAGAGAACCAACACGAGGGAAAAACATACTTGAACTCGTCCTCACCAATCTACCTGTCGCTGATGCATCTGTCTGACGGTATTGGTAGCAGTGACCACCGCACAGTCATTATGGAGACGAAGTCCCGTCTTCACACTGAAGACAACCTCCATTGTGTTGTGGCACTACCACGTGCTAAATGGGATAGATTCAGAACAGATCTAGCAGCTCAAAACTGGGCATCCATGAGGCGCTGTGGGCCATCAGCAGCAGCAGAATTGTATTCCACCACAATCTGTAACCGCATGGCCCGGCATATCCCTCACTCTACCATTACCATCAAGCCAGGGGACCAACCCTGGTTCAATAAGGAGTGTAGAAGAGCATGCCAGGAGCAGCACCAGACGTACCTAAAAATGAGGTGGCAACCTAGGGAAGCTGCAACACAGGACTACATGCATGCTAAAAAGCGGAAGCAGCATGCTATGGACAGGGCTAAGCGATCCCGCAATCAACAGATCAGATCAGAGCTCTGCAGTCCTGCCACATCCAGTCGCGAATGGTGGTGGACCATTAAACAACTAACGGGAGGAGGAGGCTCCATGAATATCCCCATCCTTAATGATGGTGGAGTGCAGCCCGTGAGTGCAAAAGACAAGGCTGAAGCATTTCCAACCATCTTCAGCCAGAAGTGCCGAGTGGTTGATCCATATTGGTCTCGTCCTGAGATCCCCACCATCACAGAAGCCAGTATTCAGCCAATTAGATTCACGTGATATCAAGAAACGGCTGAGCGCACTGGATACAGCAAATGCTATGGGCCCCGACAACATTCCAGCTGTCGTACTGAAGACTTGTGCTCCAAAACTAGCCGCGCCTCCAGCCAAGCTGTTCCAGTACAGCTACAGCACTGGCATCTATCTGACAATGTGGAAAACTGCCCAGGTATGTCCTATCCACAAAAAGCATGACAAATCCAATCCAGCCAATTACCGCCCCATCAGTCTTCTCTCAATCATCAGCAAAGTGATGGAAGGCGTCATTGACAGTGCTATCAAGCGGCACTTACTCACCAATAACCTGCTCACTGATGCCCAGTTTGGGTTCCGGCAGGAGCACTCTGCTCCCGACCTCATTACAGCCTTGGTCCAAACATGGACAAAGGAACTGAATTCTAGAGGTGAGGTGCGAGTGACTGCCCTTGACATCAAGGCAGCATTTTACCGAGTGGCATCAAGGAGCCCTAGTAATACTGAAATCAGCGGGAATCGGGAGGAAAAACTCTCCACTGGCTGGAGTCATACCTAGCACAAAGGAAGATGGTTGTGGTGATTGAAAGTCAATCATCACAGCCCCAGGACATCGCTGCAGGAGTTCCTCAGGGCAGTGTCCTAGGCCCAACCATCTTAAGCTGCTTCATCAATGACCTTCACTCCAACAGAAGGTCAGAAATGGTGATGTTCGCTGATGACTGCAGTGTTCAGTACCATTCAGAACTCCTCAGATAATGAAGCAGTCCATGCCCGCATGCAACAAAACCTGGACAACATTCAGGCTTGGGCTCGTAACATTCGTGCCACCCAAGTGCCAGGCAATGACTGTCTCCAACAAGCGAGTGGCATTACCATCACCGAATCCCCCACCATCAACATCCTGGGGGTCACCATTAACCAGAAACTTAATTGGACCAGCCACATAAATACTGTGATAACAAGAGCAGGTTAGAGACTAGGTACTCTGCAGCGAGTGTCTCATCTCCTGACTCCCAAAGCCTTTCCACCATCTACAAGGCACAAGTAAGGAGTGTGATGGAATACTCTCCACTTGCCTGGATGAGTGCAGCTCCAACAACACTCAAGAAGCTCGACACCATTCAAGACAAAGCAGCCCGTTTGTTTGACACCCCACCCATCATTCACTTCCTCCACCACTGGCGTACCGTGGCTGCAATGTGTACCATCTGCAAGATGCACTGCAGCAACTCGCCAAGGCTTCTTCGGCAGCACCTCCCAAACCCGCGACCTTTTCCACCTAGAAGGACAAGGGCAGCAGGCGCATGGGAACACCACCACCTCCAAGTTCCCCTCCAAGTCACACACCATCCTGACATGGAAGTATATCGCCGATCCTTCATTGTCGCTGGATCTAAATCCTCGAACTCCCTACCTAACAGCACTGTGGGAGTACCTTCACAACACGGACTGCAGCGGTTCAAGAAGGCGGCTCACCACCACCTTCCCGAGGGCAATTAGGGATGGGCAATAAATGCTGGCCTTGCCAGCGATGCCCACATCCCATAAACTAATTAAAAAAAATTGGAGGAGCGCAGTAATCTGAGGGTTGTCGGGCTTAAGGAGGGGCGAGGCCATGGAGGGATTTGAAAACAAGGCTAAGCATTTTAAAATCATTTCATTGCCAGGCTGGGAGCCAGACTTGGTGCTAGTTAGGATATGGGCAGCAGACCTATGAATGCTTGGTTCAGCCAATCTATTTCTATTCAAAAGTAAGTTGATTTTAGAAATTGTAGAAGATTTTAAAAGTTTATGTTCGACAATAGCTGTGAGTAGTTACAAGGTAATGGAGTTTAGGTGACTACCGAATCACCAAGATTTGATGATTCTACAATTCCAGTGTATCCCTAACAGTTTAACAGTATACCATCATGATAATTAAGAGCAATTAACATTATACACAGATGAATTGTAATGAAGGAATTAAAAGAATTTGATCATAATTATTGCTTTGCACGTTCACCATACTGTAGAATAAAGCTTAATGATTTGACGCCAGCCTTACCTCATCTAGTATTAAATCAGTCTGACTATGGAAAGATTGAAGAAAGACCCATCTGGTTCAAGTCACGAGGGGGTTCTGCTGTCGCACAAGTAGATATAAGGCAATGAGAATCAACTTGCATAAAAGAAAGATGCTCAGATCATTTACGGGAGAGACCGATACTACTGAACCCGAGAAGGTATCTGGCAAATTTGTAGCAGTGTTGCATAGGAGGCTTGTTGATTAAAATTAAGCACATTATATTAAAGGGAATGTGACAACATGGATAAGAAGTTGGTTCAAGGATAGAAAACAGTCATAAAACAACATGTTTTTGCAGACTGACCGTATAATCAATGGTGTCTCCGAGGTCAATGTTGAGATCATGCTCTTCTCATAAATGATGGGATATATATATATATATATATATTGCAGATGACACAATAAGAGCGTGGTTAACTTAAGAGGACTGTAAACATCTTCAGGGCGTAGAGTAGTGGATTAGGCAGATAGATGTGAAGTGATGCATTTTGGGAAAATGCAAGAGGTTAAACATCTACTGAATGGCAAAACTTTAGAGAAGCAGAGACTTGAGGGTTCAGATAAACAAATCTTTCGAAGTGAGAGAACAAGTCAATAAAGGTTTTTAAAGAAAAAGCATCCCAAGTTTTATCAGTAGGAGCATGGAGTACAAATGCAGTGAGGTAATGCTAAACATCTGCACGTGCACTTTTGTTACAGATGCAAAACTATCTTAAAATGCTGTGCTTCGGAATTAGATCCTAAAACTGATGAACACATTCCAATTTATGAAATTCCCTGGGAAAAGCGCAATTAAACTCTGAATAATCTTGGGTTCTATTTACTTAAAACAATTAGACTTTATGACATGGCTCACATTACCTGCAGAATAATATATTGCTTGATACATATATATAAAACATGTCAACTAATTTAACTGCGAGTTTCACTAACACAGACAGTGTGTAGTGTGCATTTTACTTTGTCTAACTTCAGAAAAAAGAAACCCAAGCATTCATTTAACACAGGAGCCAGAATTTCCAATCTCCTGATTGGCTTTACAAATGATACTTTAAAAAAAAAAGACACAGCCTAAGTTGTGAACTACAGTTTGAAGCACTGTTAAACTCTTGCCTTAGCCAGTGTTTCCTTAACAGCAAGTATAACTTGTTGCCTTAAAGTGAGGATGTCCAAATTGCAGCCTGTGGGCCCACATGCGATTCCCAGGACCTTGCAGTTTAGCCCTCTGAACGCAGGCAACTTAGTCCTATTTGTGCGTATATATTTTTATTCGCTGTTTTGCCTTTATGTGGGCCAGAAAGTTTGGAAACAACAGCAGCTTGTATTTATATAGCACCTTTAACGTACTAAAACATCCTAAGGTGCTATACAGGAGCATTATCCGACATTAGGTTAGGAAGCCTTACTAAGAACATTACCAGACAAAATTTGACACAGGCCACATGAGACATTAAGACAAGGAAGAGGTAGGTTTTAAGGAGCGTCTTAAAAGAGGAGAGCGAGGCGGAGAGACTTGGGAGGGAATTCCAGAGCTTGGGGCATAGACAACTGAAGCCACGGCAGCCAATAGAGGGGCAAAGGAAATCTGCTTTGCACGAAGCCAGAATTGGAGGAACGCAGAGTTTTCGGAGGGTTGTAGGGCGATAGGGAGGGGCGAGGCCATGGAGGGATTTGAACACAAGAATGAGAATTTTAAATTTGCTGCCTTTCTGTACCGGGAGACAATGCAGGTCAGCGAGAACAGGGGCGATGGGTGAATGGGACTTGGTGCGAGTCGGGATCCGGGCAGAAAGCTTTGGATGAGCTGAAGTTTACAGAGGGTGGAAGATGGAAGGCTAGCCAGGAGAGCATTGGAATAGTCGAGCATTGTTTCCTCATTGGTGGATAAATCCCAAAGGAAAAAACCAAGACCTGTTCGTACCAATAACCTGAAATGTCTGCTCGTTAGTGATGTAGTTGCTTCATATGTGACCTATGAAGACAAAAAGCTTATACCTGCTCCACTAACTTCAATATATTTGGACATGCTCTTAGAAAATTCTTTTCCAAATTTGTTGACTAAATGTATACTCATACCCTGCTTCCACACAACAGTATAACCCAAAATCATCTTGGGCCCATGCCCTTCCTTTTTTTGTCACTTCTGTGTCTTCCATCCCTTTCTTGTCAGCCTTTACCTGCCTCATCCTGGCACTTCCCTCCAACCTGGTGCATCTTACCTATCATCTTGTGCATCTTGGTCTTTATAAAAGGTAGATAAAAATTGAGTACATAGGTAAAGGAATTAGATGTCCAATATGCTAGTAAAAATCCCAGATTACAATACAATATATATTCAGTTTGACTTATTCAGTCACTCTACATGAGGGGCTCTGAGAGGCAACATGCCTATTGTTTTATAATTGCATGTTTTTTGATACCATGAGCAATGCCACACAGAATCCACTAGTATAATTACACATGCTAACTGGTTTAGTTAAAGTGTTGGATTTCTCCCACCACCTTTTTGTATATCAAGGGAAGATCAGAAATTCTTGGGGTAAAAGAATTAAAATTTACCTTTTTTGCAATTTCTGTTCATGCTGCCATTGCTGAAATTGAAGGCTGAACAAGGAATACAGTCATTGTGTATCTTGGTGCCAGTTTTAATCTATAAATTTTACAATTACTGTTCACCCTGTATTTTTTAATTGCACTGTAGTCAATGCAAATGCTGATTTATTTTTCTCTCTCTCTTATTCCCCCCCCCCCCCCCCCCCCCCCCCCCCCCCCCCCCGGCCTTGCTGAAGGTACTCATTCATGGTGGAGGTATGGTTCTTAGGTAATAGTTCCGGTACCTCGCCCAAGTACCATCCATAATGTGTCAACCTAGACAATGAGTGTTGGCAAACTATTCCACCACAGATGTATAGCAGCTGGACCCAATCATTTTGTATTTCCAGCAAGAATTGTTAAGTGAGCATGAATAGTTTTTGTTTTTGTTTCCTCTACCCCACTTCCCTGTTCCCCTTCTGGTCGAGAGGCACTCAGTACAGCTGTGATATCCTTTCTGTACCCGTGGCAGAAATTAGGTAGGTCGGTACAAGCCAAGGATTGAATTTTGCTTTTCTTGGTCTGTCTAGCTCATCGTCACACCAGGTGATGTATTTATCCACTGAGTCATGGGAGGAGGTGGTGGCAACGTTCATGTACTAAATATTTTGCCAGTTGAGAAACCACAGTGACACTGCATCCCTATGTGCAGAATTTAACAAGTGAGGGATAGATGGTTCCGATTAATGTTCTCAACTGCTGGAATCTATTTTTTGATAAAGATAGAAGTGGACAAGCTGTAAATGTAATCAGTAAAACAAAATTACATTTTAGTTAACCTAAAATATTACTTTTTTATTCAGCCAAGTCTGATCCATATCCAGTGCTAACTTGTGTGCATTTTCCAAGAATGATCCCTAGTTAGGAATCAGAAGTAGGAACCCTGAGAACTCCGAGCAATAGATTTAAATTACACAGTGGAAAGTTTTTTTAAAAATTGGGGTGAGTTTCAGAGAAAGAAATCAGAGCTTGAAGTTCTAAAGCAGAGCTTCAGCAGTTTAATGTCCAGCTTCCCGAGTGTGTTGTATTTTTGGATATGCACCTAGGTAACCTGTTTTTAAACTTGTAATCTTCCTTGTTCTTTCCTTCCTTCCACATCCCAATCAAAATGATCTGAGTTTTGTCATTTATACTACTTTTGTAGTTTTATATAATTGTAAAGAATCCACTGACACTTTTTCAAGAAAATGCTTGTCAAATTCAATGAGCTTCAAAGTTCAAAAATATTCCGGTTGTGATTCTTGATTTCAACAAGCTTTTGCCATTTTAGCGTATCATGAGATTTTTCTGGAGAATACAAGAACTTGCATTTATATAGCATCTTTCACGTCATCAGAATGCCCAAAAGTGTGTCACAGCCACTGTTGTAATGCAGGCAACTTTGGTAGCCAATTTGCAGATAAGTGTCCCATAAACAGCAATGGGATAAATGACCAGATAATCTGATTCAGTGGTGTTGGTTGATAGCCAAGTTTTGCCCAAGATACTGAGAGAATGCCCTTGCTTTTCTTCAAGTAGTGCCATGGGATTTTTTATGTCTACCTGTGAGGGCAGATGTGTCCTCTGTTTAACATCTCAATCAAAAGACAGCATTCCTTTAGAACTGAACTAAAATGTCAGCCTAACATTATGTGCATAAGTCGCTGGAGTGGGGCTTGAACTTGAATCTTCTGACTCGAGCCAAGGCTGACACTTTTCAACTTAAGAAAAAATAAATAAATAAGCCTTTTGAAATAATCATGAATGTAGGGAATTTCACAATCTTTTTTTTTTTACAGAGACATAAAGGCAGGAAACATTTTACTTACTGAACCAGGACAAGTCAAACTAGCTGATTTTGGATCTGCCTCTATAGTATCCCCCGCTAACTCCTTTGTAGGGACGCCTTACTGGTAAGTGAATTATAAATAACATTTAAGTGAGAAGCATAAGAGAAATATCAGCAAAGCTTTAGACTTTTGGCTCAGTCACCCTTAAAATGTACATATGCCACATGGTTGTATTGTAACTCTAGCAAAACATAAGTATTAATATAGGAGTTCATTATTGGACATACAAGCTCTCCTCATAGCCAAGACCTACAGACCAGGAAGGTTCCAGGTTCAATCACAGGTCTGTGTTGAGTTAGATGGGATCTTGAGCAAAGTAACAGTACAGAATGTTACAATTGAATAGAGCAATCCTGATGTACTTTCCCCATCGGCTGCTTTAAGTAACTGTCTCTAGCAACAGGGAAAGGTATAGTTGATCACAACAATCCCGATGTGCTTTTCCTGTCAGCTATTTTGAGTATCAAATTGCCTTGATTGTCTGACTTAACTTGTTGATTTGTGAAATAGTATGGTATTCCTTCAGTTAGGATTTAGTTCTGAAATGTTCTCACTGTACCAGTAAATGTATTTGAGCCATACAGAATGATATTTCTTAATAACTAAATGTATATGTTTAACAGGATGGCCCCAGAAGTGATCCTTGCTATGGATGAGGGACAATATGATGGAAAAGTAGATGTGTGGTCTCTTGGGATTACATCCATTGAACTTGGTTTGTATTTCATTGCAATAATATGCAAACATTTATTTTGTAGCGAAATTCTTAAATTGTCATGATTTTCATTTACCAGCAGCCTCATGTGTCAATTAATCTAGCATGTCAGACCATTGTTTTTTTTCAAGAACTAAGTGAAGAATTTGCAAGAGTCTCAACAAATCATTTTTCTCTGGCATGTCAGAGAATCTGGCAATGAATTAAAATTGTTCAGCATCCTTGGGTAAAGTCATGTTCCTAAATAATTGTCTGGTCATCTAGCACGGCATCTCTCCTGTTTGTTGCACAGCCAACATAGCCAAATGATTCTGCATTGTTTCAATCTGATTGGTGGATCCATCTTCAGATTTCTGTCTGACTGAAATATGTCTTGAGCTTTTCTTGCATTCTGGGGCACCCAGCACCTGTTAGTGAATTGCTGGGTCATATGGACCAATCTTGACCATGAGGTAAATTGTAGACTAATTGGAAAGACGCTGACATTTTCAATTAATAAACTATTATAACTCTCATTTTCCCGCTGGCATTCATATTTTATGCTGACTACAGTAGTGGTGGTGCTCGTAAAATTTACCAGTACAAGGGCTGGACCTGCATAAGATTTGATCAATACTGGATATCATTACTGAGTTTCAAATATTTATCCAATTTTCCCTTTTAAAAGATGCAATGGTGTCTGCCTCAACTATTCCCTCTGCAAAGCATTCCATGGTCCAAAAACCAATGTGTAAAAAAAATTCTCCCAACCTTACTTCAAGTGAGAATTTTAAATTGATGATCCCTTGTCACTGGCTTTTCAACCAGGGAATATGGTCTTTCCCTATTCACCATATCAAAATCCTTCATTTTATAAACCATCCCTGGCATCATCCTGGTGAACCTACACTGCACGTTCTCTTTGGCTTTAATATCCTTTCTGTAATGGGATGCCTAAAACTGCTGCAGTACTCTAACTGTAGCCTAACCAATGCCTTGTACAAATTTATCAGTACTAATTTACTCTAATTCTTTGTCCCCATTTCTAAAACCCAAAATACTGTTGGGCTTTTTAGGGAATTGTATACCAACACACTCACTTTCAGGGAATTGCATATTTGAACTTTGAGATCTCCATTCATCTACACCCTTCAGCATTTTTTCACTGTATGCTTCAATTCCTTGTTTCTCCCCTCGGTGTATTACTTCATGCTTATCCACATTAAATTGCATCTACCACCTGTCTGCCTGTTCTGCTAACCTGTGTGCCTATCCAAAATCTTTGACATCCTTGCCACTGTTTGCCAAACCCCCTACTTTTGTTTCATCAACAAATTTCAAGTTGTGCTCCCTATATTCAAGTCCTAGCAATGGCCTCTGGGGTACAGCACTTCCAGCCCTTGTCCAGTCTGAGCAACACCTGATTACTCTCTGATTCCTGTCCATCAACCAACTTTCTATCCATGCTACTGCATTTCTTCTTGAACCATAATGTCTACATTTTATTAACAGCCCTCTGGAGACATCTTATTGAATGCTGTCTTAAAATCCATATGCAGTAAATCATCTGTCTTTCCTTTATTTAGTCACTTCAAAAAAAAATTGTCACATTTGTCAAACAATATCTTTAACAAATCTGTCCTTGATTAACCCATGAATTTCTAAATGCTCACTAATTTTATATCAAATTGGGATTCTAAGAGTTTGCCCACAACTGACAGACTAACTGGTCTATAGTTACCCAGTTTACCATTCTCTCCCATTTTAAACAAAGGTGTGACATTGGCTAATCTTTAGTTTCATGGAACAATTTGCATATTTGAGGATGATTGAAAAATTGTGGTCAGAGTCTCTGTTGTCTCCTCTGACTTTCAGCAGCCAAAAGTGCATGCCATCAGGGCCAGCTGGCTTATCCAGCATGAGCTCTGTTTTTCAGGACCAAAGCTATTGCCGAACAATTATTCCAAATCATCCTCTAGTATACCTACATGCTCACTTCCACCCTCATGTGTCAAAACTGATACAAAATTTCTACCCTCATAGAATATGGTGTGGGTGTCAGCTGTGGCTCAGTGGGTAGCACTCTCGCCTCTGAGTCAGAAGGTTGTGGGTTCAAGTCTCGCTCCAGAGACTTGAGCACAAAAATCTAGGCTGACACTCCAGTGCAGTGCTGAGGAAGCGCTGCACTGTCTGAGGTGCCGTCTTTCGGATGAGACGTTTAACCGAGGCACCATCTGCTCTCTCAGGTGGACGTAAAAGATCCTATGACGCTATTTCAAAGAAGAGCAGAGGAGTTATCCCCGGTATCCTGACCAATATTTATTTCTCAATCAACATAACAAAAAAAACCAAATTATCTGGTCATTATCACACTGCTGTTTGTGGGAGCTTGCTGTGCATAATTGGCTGCTGTGTTTCCGACATTACAATAGTGACTACATTTCAAAAGTACTTAATTGGCTGTAAAGCGCTTTGGGACGTCCGAGGTCATAAAAGGTGCTCTATAACTGCAAGTCTTTATTTTCTTTCAGGAGGGATGTAAATTATTTATTAATGTAGATAGTCAGGTGTGGATCCCTGCTTGTCAAGTCATCTTTTCTCTGAAAGTGGAAAATAAATTTGAATACTATTATTCCACTCCTTTCTGATCAGTAGCACTTTTGTACTGGTCCCATCGCCCCAGGAAATCCCGAAAGATACTCATTGTTTTATTCCCATTGGATTATTGCGATTTGATGCAAGTCTGCAGGGGATGACATGCTTCGATCTATCATCTCGTGGAGCACACAAAAGTGGGCAGAGTCTCCTCAGACTATTGCTTTTTAGGTAGGAATTCCTGGAGATGATTATTTCTGCTGGGGAGTAAGAACGCTTGTTGAAACAATTAGAGAATTCCTCCATGTCCTTAATTTTCCTTGGCAAATTGTGAACCAATAGTGAGGTTCTCCATCCAGATAACAGATTTGGGAAATTATTCAACTGTCACTCTTACCCTCTCCCCTATCCTTTCATTATATGCAGATATCTGATTCAGCCAGTCACTTGGAGGTGGTGCTCCATTGTTAAACATATGGGCTTCGTTTTTTCTTTTACTTGTATCTGACAGCTGTGACTACAACAGTGGTACTTGTCGTTTGTAATGGTAGGTTTTTATCGGGAAGTGATGATGGCAAGTGTGCTTGGTTCCTCGTCAAATTGGGCCTATCTACCGGCAGGACTTCACATTGGGGTACTCCTTGCAAGTTTCCCCTTAACGCCAGTCATTGATTTAATACCCCCTTCAAGAACTGCAAGAATCTGATGCTTTATCTTATGTATATGTTCTTATTTTATGTTTATATTTGCTACTTTGGATGTATACTTGTGTTCCAAATGCTTCCCAGCTGTTCTCTGTACACTCCTGAGGAGAAAACTGACAAATGAGGAATATCTTGGAGTTGGTCCTTATATTTTCTAATGTGTTCTAAATGGTTACATCAGCTGCATTTCTTTTATTCTTATCAACAACACCGAGCCACATAGAGATATTAGAACATAAGAACATAAGAATTAGGAGCAGGAGTAGGTCATAGGGCCCTTTGAGCCTGCAATTCAATAAGATCATGGCTGATCTTCGACCTCCACTCCATTTTCCCGCCCGATCCCCATATCCCTTGATTCCCCCAGAGTCCAAAAATCTATCTATCTCAGCCTTGAATATACTCAATGACTGAGCTTCCACAGGCCTTTGGGATAGAGAATTCCAAAGATTCACAACCCTCTGAGTGAAGAAAGTCCTCATCATCTCAGTCTTAAATGGACGACCCCTTATCCTGAGACTATGCCCCCTAGTTCTAGACTCTCCAGCTAGGGGAAACAACCTCTCAACATCTACTGTCAATCCCTTTCAGAATCTGTTTCAATGAGATCACCTCTCATTCTTCTAAACTCCAGAGAGTATAAGCCCAAACTACTCAATTAGGACTGATGACCAAAAACTTGGTCAAAGAGGTAGGTTTTAAGAAGTGTCTTAAAGGAGCAAAGAGAGGTGGAGAGGTTGAGGGAGGGAATTCCAGAGCTTAGCGCCCAGGAGGAGGAAGGCACAGCCACCAATGGTGGAGCGATTAAAATCTGAGTGCACAAGGCCAGATTTGGAGGAGTGCATAGTTCTCGAAGGGTTGTAGGGCTGGAGGAGGTTAGAGATAGGGAGTAGCAAGGCCATGGAGGGATTTGAAACTAAGGTTGAAAATTTTAAAATTGAGTCGTTCCAGGATCAGGAGCCAATGTAGGTCAGCAAGCACAGAGGTAATGGGTGAACGGGACTTGGTGCATGTTAGGATACGGGCAGCAGAGTTTTGGATGAGCTCAAGTTTATGGGAGGCTGGCCAGGAGCGCATTGGAATAGTCAATCTAGAGGTAACAAAGGTATAGATGAGGGTTTCAGCAGCAGATGAGCTGAAGCAGGCGCAAAGTTGGGCAATGTTACGGAAGTGGAAGTAGACGGCCTTGGTGATGAAGCGGATATGTGGTCGGAAACTCATCTCGGGGTCAAATACATCATCAAGGTTGCAAACGGTCTGGTTCTGCCTCCGACAGTTGCGAGAGAGTTGGGCCGCGATTTTGTCATTGGATGTGGGTTGGGAGCGGGTCAGGTGGTTTCTGGCTTCCAGTCTCCAACTGCATCCAGCCCATGGACGTGATTTTACGTTGCTTGACCTTGTTAAGCCCGCCCTGCGGGCTTGCCGGCCAATTAAGAGGAAACCGGTCAGATGACGTCATTTGATGACGCGTCATCTGCCGGTTTTCTTAAAGGGACCACGCACAATTTTTCTTTGACCGCTCATTTCTCCGTGTTTGACAGCATTGAGGTGCTGCAAACACTGACAATCACTGTAAAAAGGTGAGCTCTTGCACCCAGGCTCTCCAGTGACTCCCTCCATAGGCTGGAACAGATGGCAGCTGCAGGTGAGGTGACGGGAGCAATCTGTCACTGGTGAGAGAGGTTCTCCTAATGAGGTGGCACTAGACATCGTTTTCAAAACTTGTTACCTAAATAAATGTGTAAATGCATTAAAAATGATTTTCCCAACATTTTCTTACCTCTGAGACTCACCAGTGCACCATTGGATCCTTCACACCACTTCTGCAGCTGTCATCAATGCAGTAACATTATAGCAGATTCACAACATGCCACATTTACCTGGCATGGTGTCCAGATGTCTGGTAGCCCGAGGCAGAAGCGGCAAAATTTAAAAAATAGCCTGTTAACTACTCTCAACTACCTGTTAACAGGCAGGTAAGTGGCTTTAATTCTCTTCCCGCCACTAGATGTCGGGTCCATGCGCAAATCGGGGACCTGACACTTGGGAAAATTGTTTGGAGGCAGGTTGACGGCGGGATCGGACCCCGCCGTCAATCAAAACTATTTTAACCTTTGACCCACCTCCAAACCTGCCCCCTCAGTGCCGATAAAATCGCGGCCAAGATGTCTAGGGAACGGAGTTTGTGGTGGGGACCGAAGACGATGGCTTTGGTCGTCCCAATATTTAGTTGGAGGAAATTTATACTCCTCCAGTACTGGATGTCGGACAAGCAGTGTGACAAATCCGAGATGGTGGAGGGGTCGGGAGAGGTGGTGGGGAGGTAGTTGCCCTTGAGAAAGTGGTAGTGGGCAGCCACCTTGAACCACTACAGTCAGTGTAGTGATGGCTAGTGTTCAAAATCTGCTTCCCCCATATTGCATGCAGAGATTTATTTAAGTATGGTATATGAGGGGAACAAATTTATCTATCTACCTGCAGTGGATAAGGAAAATGCTATTTATTTTAAGGAACCAACTGAAAAGCCTCTCATCATTGGACCAATCTTACAAACTTCTTTGCAGAATCTTTCAGTGGAGGTTTGCCCGACCCCCATTACAAGTGTGGAACCTCTGACTTGCCTTGAGCAATGTCACAAGCTCTACTAGTTTTATGAAAACAAAGTTGTACCCAAAGTTGGGTCATTATAGCACATTTTTCACAAACTTGTGTAAAATTTGAAAGGAGCACTTTGCTTACAGATTGCCATTTCCTCTTTCATTTCAGTAGCATGAATTGCTAAATTGTTTATTCTAATGCATGATGCAACATTTAAAGGGCAAAATTAGTTTGTGTCTGAGTTCATTTAATACGAACTTTTTAAAATTGTGTGTGCTCAATAAGCTTTTGCACCTTGTATGATTACCATAGAATAGATCTTTAGTAGGTTAAAAGGTGATCTTAAATAGGATTATTCTCTATGACGACGGTTCTTATCCATATGGGTTTATTACTGGCTGTTGTGGATATAAGACAACTTTTCAACATGCGCTCACGGTTTTCTTTTTCTTAGCTGAACGCAAGCCACCTTTGTTCAACATGAACGCAATGAGTGCCTTATATCACATTGCCCAGAATGAATCTCCAACACTTCAGTCAAATGAGTGGTAAGTTCATATTGATGAGAGAAATTTATCAAGTCACACATTTTTATTTTTTAACCAATAATTAGCATAATATTTAAATATCTCATGTTTTGAAATTGTTATTTGTTATAGTTTGAGATTTTAAAATAACTTAATTTAAATAACTTGCCTAAATAACTCAACTTCAACTGTATTTTTGCCAAACATGACTGTGTAGACATTGCTGTTTGTTCTATGTGTATGCTTCTCTCTGTGTTCAGATTTATAGAATTTCAATTTCTTAATGTACTTACTGACTGGTTTGTATTTTTTAATAGAAGTCTGAATAACCAAAACTTTTTTGTATATCTCAAAATGATACCCATTTTGTGAGATCTTGAGACTGACAAACTGTCTTAAATTTAGGCTGTTAAAGGGATTCTTGAAAGAATTCAGAAAGACGTGGTTGCTGAAAATAGATTTTAATGTTTCTGATTTGTATTTGGTAGGTCTCACTTTTTTAGAAACTTTGTGGATTACTGCCTGCAGAAGATTCCACAGGATAGACCAACATCATTGGAGCTTCTGCGGGTAAGAACTTTAGTACTTTGTACCATACTGATCAGTTATAAATATTCAGTTAATTCTTTTGGGCCTCAATTACTGAAAATTAATTCAATTCAAATAATATATAATGCATTAGTTTGTCATTGATTTCAGTATAAACTATTGAAGCCCTGTAATTGTACCCTACTTATCCATGATTTACCACTTGTGGTTTCTGGGTCTCATCACACTGTTCAGACTAGTTTTGAATATTGATTTGCTTATCTTTCATAGTGTTCTCAAAGAAAATGTAGAAATACAAAACGATTGTTTAGTCCATCAAGCTAACTCCAGCATTTTCAGGACCTGTATGACCAACATTATTAAGCAACGTTTTAAAAAAAAAAGCGAAATCCTGATTATGACCTATTATGTGGCCCAATATCCAATGCAGTGAGAAACTATTACTTCATGCTCATCTACTTTTTATCTACAACACAATAATATAGACTTTTTTCAGAATAAATCATAAGCATAACAGCAACCAGAGCTTACATTGCTATTTCATCAACAGGATTACTTAATTAGAGGTTTAGGGGTCTAAACTAAAATGTGTTTGTGAATGCTGTGGATGCTCTTGATTTGTTAAATTCAAGATTAAAAATGAATAAATTATTTTGATGTGTTTATTTGAGGTAATTCGTAGCTGATAATTGATTTTAAAATTTGAAAGTATCCCTTTTGAACCATTTATAAATTGAATTAAATCCATCTTTTTCTACCCCCCCCCAACCACCAAAGTGATTAGTATCTAATTGTAGTAAATTTTGCATCATTTCTTTTTGTATGAAAATCGGAAGCCACTCTACTTCTCGTGTCAAAAAGGGCAGAGTATTTTGATTTTATCAGTACTTATGGTCTTTTTATAAGCCAGTGCAATACTTTTCTCAGATTTATAGTGCCCTTTGGCTGACGCTGTACCTTTTTAAAAATTCACATAATCTCTTCCATGCTTTAATAGCATTAAAGGCTAAAGTATTCTATTCTTGGCTGCAGTGTCACCCATTCATTTCTTGAAATACTTTTTGAAATCGTTGTACAGTTTGCCTTGAACTAGTGGTCAGTTTCTAAACCAGTAATCTTTAGCTATTTGGTGTTAATTAGGAATGTGAATTGTGAATTCCTGCAGATTGGAGGATAACAAATGTAACCCCGCTATTTAAGAAAGGAGGGAAGAGAGAAAATGGGGAACTACAGACCTGTTAGCCTCACATCAGTAGTTGGGAAAATGCTGGAATCTATTATAAAGGATGCAATAACTGGGCACTTAGAAACTAATAAGATTGGGCAGAGTCAACATGGATTTATGAAAGGGAAATCCTGTTTGACAAACCTATTGGAGTTCTTTGAGGATGTAACTAGTGGAGTAGACCAAGGGGAACCAAGATATGGTGTATCTGGATTTTCAGAAGGCCTTCGATAAGGTCCCACACAAGAGGTTGGTGAACAAAATTAGGGCACATGGAATTGGGGGTAATATGCTAGCATGGATTGAGGATTGGTTTACAGACAGAAAACAAAGAGTAGGGATAAACGGGTCTTTTTCAGGATGGCAGGCTGTGACTAGTGGGGTACTTGAGCCCCAGCTATTCACAATCTATATCAATGATTTTGATGAGGGGACTAAATGTAACATTTCCAAATTTGCTGATACAAAGCTAGATGGCAGTGTCAGTTGCGAAGAGGATGTGAAGAGGCTTCAAGGGGATCTCGACAGGCTCAGTGAGTGGGTGAGAACATGGCAGATGGATTATAATGTGGATAAATGTGAAGTTATCCACTTTGGTAGAAAAAACAGAAAGGCAGAGTATTTCCTAAATGGTGAAAGATTGGGGAATGCAGCTGCTCAAAGGGACCTGGGTGTCCTTGTACATGAGTCACTGAAAGTGAATGTGCAGGTGCAGCAAGCCATTAGGAAGGCAAATGGTATGCTGGCCTTCATTACAAGAGGATTTGAGTACAGGAGTAAAGAAGTCTTACTCCAATTATATAGGGCCTTGGTGAGACCACACCTGGAGTACTGTGTACAATTTGGTCTCCTTACCTAAGGAAGGATATACTTGCCATAGAGGGAGTGCAGCGAAGGTCCACGAGATTGATTCCTGGGATGGCAGGACTGTCGTATGAGAAGAGATTGAGTAAACTTGGCCTGTATTCTCTTGAATTCAGAAGAATGAGAGGGGATCTCATTGAAGCATACAAAATTATTACAGGGCTTGATAGGATGGCTGCTGGGAGAATGTTTCCCTTAGCTGGGGAGTCTAGAACCAGGGGCCACAGCCTCAAGATAAAGAGTAGGCCATTCAGGACTGAGATGAGAAGAAATTTCTTCACACAGAGGGTGGTGAATCTTTGGAATTCTCTACCCCAGAGGGCTGTGGAGGCTCAGTCATTGGGTATATTCAAAACCGAAGTAGATAGATTTCTGACTAGTCAGGGCATCAAGGGATTGGCGATAGGGCCGGTGAATGGAGTTGAGGCAGAAGATCAGCCATGATCTCATTGAATGGCGGAGCAGGCTCGAAGGCCCGAATGGCCTGCTCCTGCTCCTATTTCTTATGTTATGTTTGTAAATAGTTTACAAGCACTTCAAATTGCTTCAATACAAGTCAAATCAAAGTGAAGTGAATTTTGATTAAGAAACAATGCATTTGGACTTGTAGACTTAAGTGATGTACATCGGTTTAGGGAGACGTGGGGTATTAAAACCGCCTCCTGTGTACTGATTAATAAAGCTTGTCTGTTGAGGTGTTTCCATGTGAACTACTCCGTACTGAGTAACCTCCTGAACTGTGAATCATATTGCTAGTTCTTTACATGTTAAATATTTGAAACTACTAGATTAGAAGTCATTGAAGTTAATTTATTGCACTTTCCAAGATAGTTTTCAAATGTTTTCAACTTTCTAAATATTTATTGAATTGTAAATTTTCCCCTTTCTGCATAGTGGTGGCATGCATAGTGGAGGGGAGATTTCAGATCATTTAATGTGATTTAGTTGTGTTGGACACTCGAATAGTTTATCCATTCAAGGAGATATCTTTCTGTTCTGTGAAATGTTTGACTAATTGAACCAGTTCCTCAAAAGGTCACCTGATGGACTTTAAACTGCTCTCACTTACCAATGGTTTAAAGTCTGATATTAAGAGATCTAATTAAGGTATTACATTTTGGTAAGAAAAATAAGGAAGTCACATATTACTTGGAAAATAAGTATCTTAAATGGGGTAGAGGAGCAAAAGGATCTGGGAGTACAAATGCACAAATCACTGAAAGTAGCGACACTGGTTAATAAGGCCTTTTAAAAAAAAAAGCAAAGCAAACCAAACACGAAGGCTTATTTCTAGAGGGATAGGATTGAAAAGTAGAGAAGTTATGCTAAACTTGTATCGAACCTTGGTTCGACCACACTTGGAGTACTGCATGCAGTTCTGGTTGCCAAATTATAAAAAGGATATAGAGGCACTGGAGATGGTGCAAAAATATTTACAAGGGTGATACCAGAACTGCGTCAGGAAAGGATGAACAGGCTGGGTCTTTTTTTTTCTCTCAAAGGGAAGGCTGAGGAGTGGCCTAATGGAGGTCTTTAAAATTGAGAGGTTTTGAGAGAGAGCGAGTGCATCAATTTGTGGGGAAGAGCAAAACTAGAAGCCATCAATATAAGATTGTCACCAAGAAATCAAATAGGGAATTCAGAAGAAACTTCTTTACCCAGAGAGTGGTGAGAATGTGGAGCTCACTACCACAGGAAGTGGTTGAGGCGAATAGTATAGATGCATTTAATGGGACGCTAGATAAGCATATGAGGGAGAAGGGAATAGAGGGTTATCCTAAGAGTTTGATGAGGAAGGATGGCAGGAGGCGCGAGTGGAGCATAAACACCGGCATGGACTCATTGGGCTGAATGGCCTGTTTCTCTGCTGTATATTCTCTGCAATTGGCTGAGGCCCCATGCTATGCAATGAATTGTAAACTTATAAAAGAGAGACTAGTATTTTACGGGCTGTACCATGTCGGTCTGGTGACTTGTGTGTCTCGTGCCATTACATACATCATTTTCAGAACTTTTATTTGGGAGGGTGGAGAGAGAGATGAGAGTTCACCCCACCCCCCGCCCAATCAAATTGGGAGTGAATATATAATCAATTTGATATTTGCCCCAATGAAATGGATAAACAAAATAATTGAGTGAACTATAATAACATACAGTAGCTATCCTGCTCCCATACAAAAAAAGGTTTTGCTACAATGCAGCTGTTAAGAATTTCGGGTCTTGCTTTAGATATTCTCTTGGTTATGCATCTTCGATTTCCTTCGCCCTGCCATTGGGGACTACCTTCAGCTTTCTCGGCCCTAAGCTCTGGAATTTCCTCCCTAAACTTCTCTGCCTTTCCACCTCTTCCACTCAAGAGGTTCAAAACCTACCTCTTTGAGCAAGAGCTCAGTGTCAGTATTTTTTTGTCTGTATATGATGTAAATGGTCTGTTTCGTAGTATGCTTGTACTGCCTAATATCTAATCATACAATAGCATAACTCACGAGTGTAACAATACGACCCTCTTGTGAACAGAACTGGACACTCATGTCCTTCAAGTGTCTCCACATGCGTGCCTCTAATCTTTTCAAAGGCAGTCCAAGAAAACACTTGGTACGACAAATTAAGTTATTTCTCAGACAGCAAGTAAACTTGGAACAATGGCTATAATCGGAACTCATTTAATTTAATCAGTACAACTTGTCTTTGTATAATAATACAAGTTAATGAATATGCTACATTTTTTGCATATCAGTGGGCCATCTTGGTTAACTCAAAACAAAATACTTCTAACTACCCTCCTGCATTCTAAGCTGCTGAATCTGGTAAAAGCCACCTTGTAGCCTTTTGTTTTTGCCCCTATTTTAAGCTGTCCAGTACACACCCATAGAGGAAAGGTGTACTTTCCTGTCACTTACTGCAGATAATCCCTGCTGAGTTCACAAGACTACTAGGGGTTTGCCAACTCAATTGGCAAAGCAAGCGAACAAATTGCTTATTGTCTTTGGTTTTTTGGCAAAACCAGTTCAATGCCTAACGCATTAGTATTTTAACCATCCTTTGTCTCTTTTTTTTAAACTTTTGTCATTTACTTTAAAAACATAGCATTTAAAGTATTCCTTTTTCAAATCCTTCCTGTAGAAAAGTGGTTCCAAATCCCAAAATGTGACAGCTGTATGTTTGTTAAATGTAAAGGAAAATACTGAAATTATGGGGGGGAAAAAAAGAATTTGGCATTAATTGGCTAAATTTGTAAAAAAAAAAATGGTGAACTAGAGAGATTAAAACATTCCACTGATTGTATAGTTTGCAATGTATGAATTGTGTGCCTTGTACCATTTAATTGCATATTGTTTGTGATTTAGTATGTCCCAATTTGTCACTTATACTGTTATGTTCACAAGATAGATAGAGAATGAAACCCATTTGGCCTATCCTAATTCATCCATTAAAATGTCCGAAGGGACCGCTCCCTCTACGACACCCTGGTCCACTCCTCAATCACCCCCTCCCCTTCCCGTGCAAGCACAGAAGACGCAACACCTGCCCTTTTACCTCCTCCCTTCCTACCGTCCAGGGCCTAAGCACTCCTTCCAGGTGAAAGTGATTTACTACTTGTACTTGCAATTTAGTATACTGTATTCGCTGCTCACGATGCGGTCTCCTCTACATTGGGGAGACCAAACGCAGATTGGGTGACCGCTTTGCGGAACACCTCTGTTCAGTACGCAAGCGTGACACCATTTACACCTCTTCTAGACCCATCGTTTTGTTTCTTTATTTGTCCCATTATCATCTCCTTTTGCTTTGTGCAATCATACCTTTTGTCATTTAATCACTCCTGCCTTCTACCCTATCACAGACTTTCCCTTTTGTTCTTTCCTCCCCTCCCCCTTTCCCTCTGCACTTGCTTAAAATCTGTTAGATTTCTAACTTTTTCCAGTTCTGGCGAAAAGGTCATCGACCTGAAACGTTGACTCTCCACAGATGTTGCCTGACCTGCTGAGTATTTCCAGCATTTTCTGTTTTTACATCAAAATATCCAGTTGTTTCTAAAATGGCTCAAGGATTTTCACTCTGACCCTACCTGGAAGGCCATTCCATGTGCTGACTGTTAATTGTATAAGAATTGAGTGTTAATTGTATGCAGCTGGTGGGATTTAATTGGGGACTCGCTTGCTCTCATTTTTATTAGGTATTCAAGAAAAGAAAGAGAATACTGAAAGTTAACCTGATGGCGCTCTTTAAAATTCTGAAGGGGGTTGATGTAGAATAGATGTTTCCACTTGTAGTGGAGTACAAAACTAGGGGCCATGAATATAAGATAGTCACTACTAAATCCAGCCAGGAATTTAGGAGAAACTTATTTACTTAGAGTGGTGAGAATCTGGGACTCGCTTACCACATGGAGTGGTTGAAGCGAATAGCATAGATGCATTTAAGGGGAAGCTAGATAAGTACATGAGGGAGAAAGGAATAGAAGGATATGTTGATAGTTAGATGGAGTAAAGTGGGAGGAGGCTCAAGTGGAGCATAAACACTGGCATAGAACTGTTGGGCTGAATGGCCTGTTTCTGTGCTGAAAATTCTGTTTAATAAATGAGAGTAGGCAGGGGAAGGGGTACAAGCTGATCTAAGGAATGCACAGTATATAATGTGTGTCAATGTGAATAAAGGCTTGTAAACAACTAAAGACTTGTACTCTATCCTTTGCCATCTGGCTATCCAACTTTTACACTGACCACTCTGTGAAGAACTTCTTGATGGTCCTAAATTTGCCTTTCATTAATTTGAACTTGTAGCCCATTGTCCTGCTTTTGAAGTACCATGTTGGTTCTCCCCTTTCACAGGAGAACTCTGAGTTTCTTTACACCACCTCTGGCTTGAATGACTCACGTGTCTTGGTGACAAAAACTTGACACCGTATTCAAGATCCATATTTCAGTGATTTTTGTTTACTTGTTACCAAGAGTAACAACTGCTACTAGAATGCTTGATGATTTTTCTCTCTAAAACCACACAAGTAGCCACTTTGGAATTAATATGTATGGAAACAGATCTGACTTGATGCTGGAAAGAATGTAACTAATGAATCTTAAACTATTGTTGAGTGCTAATAGGAGGATGAGTTTTCATTTCCTGTTTTCCATCAGATAATCCATTAGTATCTGGCTCCCAGGGGCAGGTATAGGTTATATAAAGTGTTGACATTCTGGTTATTGATTTTCCATGTAGGAGAATGAAATGGTGCATTTGTAACATGGGTACGCTGCCCAAACATCCGCTTCAGCAATGCATACAAGTAACCTGCATAAGTCCATAAATATTCTAATAGCTTATCTTGCTGGATAATTTGCTCCTAACACTGGCTAGAAAGTACACGTTTAATGAGACCATCCTGAATTTTACTACATAGTCTGTGAAGAATCTCAGGAATGCCTAACGAGAATAAAAATCCTGCTATTAACATGGAAATTGTATTCAGTTGTTGAGCTACACCGTGAGATTATAGTGCCAATGTGCTTTGGTGTACAAATCACAATACCATTATTATTTGTGCTTCAGGGGTGTTTCTTTCTCAAACTGGTCTTGTTTCCTCAACAATATAAAAGCATTTTCCAGTGTTCTTAGTTATATTCTATATATAATATAGGATGTACAGCTTTTGATTAGGCTTTTGGACATTGATTTGATATTTCTGTTTATCAGCATGATTTTGTTCGCCGGGAGCGTCCACAAAGAGTTCTTTGTGACCTTATTGCAAGAACAAAAGATGCTGTTCGAGAGCTGGATAATCTTCAGTATAGAAAAATGAAAAAGATTCTTTTTCAAGAAACTCGCAATGGGCCAACAACAGAATCGCAAGAGGAAGAGGAGGTAAGATGAATCAGGCTGCTAAAATAACAGATTAAAATCTAAATAACTGAGAAAAGAAGCCAAGTGTTTTGGCCTGCAGTCATTGCTTTTTTTTCATTTTTCTTCCCTTTCCTCCTTCCTCTCCTGAAGGTGCTGACTTGAAGTGAAGTTCTTCAGGTGTCAGCAGCCCTCTGCTATTTTGCCCAAATGGCCATTCTTCATATATAAACCAAAACAGTGAATTGCAGCAATATTTGTGAAGGGCATCACAGCTGAGGCCTATCTACTTTTGGTATCTAGATATGCACTTTTTTGCAGGAATCATTAGAAACCCTGGCTACTAATCTTTCTCCTCTTCTCCCAACCTGTCCAGTCAATGGACAGTTAAACCAATTGTAGTACCCAACTGCTATATCAGCTAAGATCGATCACCTAACTCAAAAGATCAAATGAACTGGGACCTTCTAACTGGTATGGCTTATCTATTCAAGTGTACTTATCTGCTAACCCATCGTAGGAAGTCTATGATCGCATTGTATCAACATTTCAAAAATTCTGACTTGATAACTAAAGGAATTGCCAAACTTTTGGGTTGTGTAGCACTGTTTGTAATTTACAACACTTGAGAGTAATGGATACATATGCACAGTTTAGCAAACTAATGGTGAGCCTAATAAATAAACAGTAGGTGCAAAGCGGTGTATGATTAAAATGTTTTTATAATCCCGATAGCTTGGTGAGTAATGCACTGTTTACTGTAGTGCTAAGCCATGCATACCAAGAAAGAATAGGTTTGATCCCTAAGTTTTAGCTGAGAAGATGGTGGGGATGCTTTAATTGACCTCAACCACTTTTGCTAAATGGGGGAGGGAGGGGGGGTGGGGTGCGGGGTGGAAATCTAGGCATGACATCTGCTCCTGAGTGCTCCCTGTACATTGTGGACATCTGAGAAATGAAATCAGGCTCATCTGTTTTGCTCCCATGTGATCAAATGGCACAGCAAAACACCATTTAGCCTTACAAATGAAGAATATATGCTTGGGTAAATATTGTTGGTGCCTGTGGAACCAGATCTTGGCACAAGTTATGTTTACAAGCGGAGTAAGAAGACTAGCAAGGGGGAAAAAAGCTTTTACTTTAACTCAGAATAAACTTGAATAATTATCAGTGCATTGTTTGGAGTTTTATTCTTCACTTCTGAACCAAAATCTCTCAAAGCTGTTATGTGCATGACTTCAATGTTGTTAATCTCTCTTTCCCTTAAATGAATTGTACTAATCTTAAATTGAGGGCTTTTTAATGAACTATGTACACTTTTTTTTAAATCTTTTATGTTTTACATAGTCACTGAGGAAGACCAATTGGTCCATCTTAATTCATATACCCAGAAAAACCTTACAAGACCCCCTTCCTTCCCTGCCCCACCTCCATTGCAACATCCATTTAGTTATTAAATTATTCTGTGAGTGTTTGCCTTCACTACTGTTTGGAAGTCATTCCAATTCATCACTGTGTGAAGAAGTTGCTCATAACAATCCTAAATTTGCCTCTTACTAGTTTGAATCACTTGTCCTACTCTCATAATTTATTTTAAAGTAATATTCCAGATTTACCTTTCCCATTCTGTTAACAATCCTGTATAATTCTCAGACACCTCCTTTCCAGGCTGAAAAGCTCCCTTCCTCCAATTTTTCCTCAAGTACCGACTGACACTAGTGTTCAGCCTGGTGGCTCTTCTCTACACTGCCACCAATGCTTGAACATTTCCATTGTACCTTAGAAACCAGAACTGGACATAATTCTCATAGGTGCCTCTGCTATGCCGCACAGGCTTTTGGAGTATATTTTTATTAATATTGACAAGACAGGACAATATTTTAGTGGATTTCCAGGTGTATTTTATAAGTTTGCAGAATAAATGTTCAGATGTTTCAAAATTAGATATTTGAATGTC
The DNA here is from genome assembly GCA_030390025.1 of Squalus acanthias. Taxonomy (NCBI): domain Eukaryota; kingdom Metazoa; phylum Chordata; class Chondrichthyes; order Squaliformes; family Squalidae; genus Squalus; species Squalus acanthias. The sequence goes on from CM059437.1 coordinate 63,353,887, forward strand.
CTTTTTTATTTTACATAATTGCAACCATTTAACAGCAGTAATTTTAAAATGCATCTTTTTCATTCCCCCGCCCGCATAATTTTCTTTCCTTCTCTCCTGAAGAGGCTCACTCATACTAGGCTGAAGTTCTACAGGGGCTGACCACCCTCAAGCACCTCACCCGAGCTACCATTCCTCTTGTGTGAGCATTACTGTCGAGCCTGATTCTGTCCTCACCTGAGCTACACATATGCCTTTTCCAGTAAGGGTCACTGGGTAGTGATCAGAAGTGGGAACTTCGCCTTTTGTCCCATTACTCCTCCCTAGGCTGGGAATAATGAGGCCAATAGTAGATTTACTGCCACTCAGCTGAGGGCTGCTAACATGGGATTAAGACTGGGTTCTTGCTGGTCTGTTCAAATAGGCCATTTTATCTTTTAACACAGCTCCTTAACAAATGCACGATTGTCACACAAATTTCAGTAAAGTGTAATGGGCATGTCAACTATTTATGCTATGCTAACTTGGACAGTTAAAAAGAACCATCAGTATAATTATAGATCTCCTTTTAATCTTGGGTTGTATCTCTTGAGCATTTTGAGTTATGTAACACTCAGGTGAACTGCTGATGGTGAAGGGAGCAGTTTGAGATAGCGAGCGAAGTGTAGGACACATTAAGCATATACCACAAATGCATTTCCCCCTTTCCCCTTAGTGATGACACTAAGCTTTTTTAATGCATGACGATGGGCCTCTATTTCCCCCACCCCCAAACTACCTCTAATTTGTCACTGGAAGCATCCACCAAAAGTTCTTGACCTTGCAGAAACCTAGATTCCAGTCCTCTAACATTTAAATTCACATAATAGACCTCGTATGATCATTACAAACAGGCCATTGTTTACATTCAATCCCTCTGCTGGGATCTTGGGGGGTCGAGGTTCTGCTTACCTACTCTAACTGTATAACCCTATTTGAGTTACCCATATATAGTGATCGTTTTAACTTCGATATAATAATGAGAAATACTACTCACTGCATGTGATTTCTAAAGGCATGACACCGCTAATGCATGTTGGCCTACACTAACAGTGCTTTCCTCTATCTTACAGGACAGTGAGCATGGTGCAGGCCTAGGTAGTAAAGTAGACAGCCTGGGAAGTAATCAGTCCATTCCCAGTATGTCGATCAGCACAGGCAGCCAGAATAGCAGTGTTAACAGTCTGCATGAAGTCTTTGATGATAGCTCAGAGATCGCCATGATGCATGATGGTGATAACACCATGCAGTCCAATGTCTCCGTCATCCACAGAAAGGTAGGTTTGCAGTATTGTGTCTGAAAATGTTGCCTCTGACGTGTATAGAATAAAGTGGTGTTATGTCTTTACCAGAAGTATTTTTAAAGTAGTCGAGCTTCATGGAATCCTAGATACATATATTAGTTTGGAAATAACCTCAAATCTAATCAATAGATCACGGTCTATTTTTCTAAACTCATAGGGGATGAATTTCCGCGCGGCGGGGGGGGGGTGCGGGTGTATCCTAATTGTCCACTGAAACTTTGGTGGAAGAGCCATAGAGACCTGGGCTGGTGGATATGTTTGAGATCCCCCCCCCCCGCAGAAATTCACCCATAGTGATTTAAACACCTGGGGGTAGAATTTCCGCTCTGATGCACTTTTTTTTGGTGCAGTTTGCCCGAAATTGGAGTAAGCCACGTAAAAGACTGCAGAATTTTAAGTGCAAATTACATTCAGCGCAGGTTGAGTTTCCGCGATCTTTTGTGCTAGTTTAAAAAAACTTGCATTGGAAGCCTAGCCCCGCCCACAACTGACCACGTACCCAGGATGAATTAATTATGGGCCTTCGAGGTGGTTCTTAAAAGTTAAGCTGGTTCTTTTAGGCGCAAGGACTAAAAGGCATGTTCTAATAGGCACGTTATATTTTTTAATTACTAAAACTGACTACTGTACCCCAATATTACTAGCAAATAGTTGTGTATATTTTTTAAATCATTTTCAGTAATTTAAAATCTGGTTACTCTCGGATGGTAGATTGACCTGAGTTTAAAAATGCTTATTTTTTATGATAAACCCATTTTCAGCTGTATTAATCAAACCACTCTTAAATATATCAAGGAACATTTTTTGAAGCAAATTTTTTTAAATTGCTTTTTAAAACTCTGCCCAATTGCGCTAGTTCATGGCAGATTTTGCGTTTGGTGATATGCAAATGAGTTTGAGTGGAACTTCGAGGGGGGAAAAAAAAACACGTTGCGCCCGGATTGCCGATTGCACCCAAAGCGGAAACTCTACCCCCTGATTTAAGGAGGATGGTGTCGTGCATATACACTGCAATTTGCTTTCAAAAATATGTTAATTTAAAATATGTATGTGTGTGTATAATTAATTGATGGTTTCAGATTTTAATGGACTAACTTGAGCTTTGTTTATGCAGTTTTTTCATTCAAATTACTGCCTTATAATTAGTCCAGTATCCGCCCTCCATCCTCAATCCAATCAACAAAGGTTACAGTAAAGCTATGAATATGCAAATGCTGATGATGCACTCGGCTGAAGAGTTAATTGAAGTTAGAGCGAAATTACAACTTTGACTTTTGATGAAATGCCTTTCTAAAATGAAAATGGATCACTGATACCTAAATGAATATGTGCGATACATTTTCAAGTCCGGATTGTGTGTGACTTGGAGGGGAACTTGGCGGTGGTGATGTTCCCATGCGCCTGCTGCCCTTGTCTTTCTAGGTGGAAGAGCTTGCGGGTTTGGGAGGTGCTGTTGAAGAAGCCTTGGCGAGTTGCTGCAGTGCATCTTGTAGATGGTACACACTGCAGCCATGGTGCGCCGGTAGTGGAGGGAGTGAATGTTTAAGGTGCTGGTAGGGTGCCAATCAAGCGGGCTGCTTTGTCTTGATGGTGTCGAGCTTCTTGAGTGTTGTTGGAGCTGCACTCATCCAGGCAAGTGGAGCGTATTCCATCACACTCCTGACTTGTGCCTTGTAGATGGTGGAAAGGCTTTAGGGAGTCGGGGGGTGAGTCACTCGCTGCAGATTACTTAGCCTCTGACCTGCTCTTGTAGCCACAATATTTATACGGGAATGGTAGCATAGTGGTTGTGTTACTGGACTAGTAATCCAGAGTCCTGGACTAATGATTCAGAGACATGGCAGCTGGGGAATTTTAATTCAGTAATTAAATAAATCTAGTATCAGTAATGGTAACCATGTAAATACCAGATTGTTGTAAAAACCCATCTGGTTCACTAATGTCCTTTTAGGGAAGGAAATCTGCTGTCCTTACCCGGTCTGGCCCATATGTGAATCCAGACCAGGGGTAGGCAATTATTTGGGCTGGAGGGCCACTTCACAAGTTTTGGTGAGCTGTTGAGGGCTGCACACTAATGTTTTCCTTAATGTGCACGGCTGCGCACCAATCGCGAGGTCCTGCACAGGCCGCTCACTAGTTCCTGCGCTTGAAGAGATACTGCGCATACAAATTCTAGGGGACCGCGCACGAAAAGAAAATTAGAGGGAACATTACATAAACATTGCATGAATATAAATTCATATTGTAGTCAGATACTATCTTAAATACACAAAATGTAGTGTAAAATAGTAAAATCTTGCGTTAATAAATGATTGATGTACTGAAAGTATACATGGCTCGAGTCTACAGGGCCTCCGATGCGAGAGGTATTCTGTTTTTAGTGTGCTAAGTATGGGAGCTCAAGGCTTTGCAAGGTCTGAACTACAATCGCGTGCCATTACCTGGAGTCCTTGTGCTCTGGGATCCACTCCCGTGTCTAAGATGGCGATGAGAACTCCCCTGCTGTCGTACTCTGGTTACTGGGAGTGGAGCAAACCATTCTTTTTTGCTATCTATATAGTATTGTCTATGTAATTAGTAATATTGGAAAATAATATTGTTTGAAGATGTATTCCTACAATGATCTATTTTAAAATCTCCTGCAGTAATAGAACTAGCATTATATGTAATACTAATCAGAGTGACAGGATCAGTGTCCTAGTGATTCTGAGTGTCTCACTTGTACGTTTATATTATATTTAAAACTTAAACTGACCATAAAATGTAATTTTATTCATATTTTGAAAGAACTGATTACTCACATTTGTCAATTATTGCCTTTTACAGCATTAAGACTGGGTGATTAGTGCAGATATGATGCAATGTTTTTTTTGTACAACCTGTGTAACAATTTTTTGCAGTTTACTATGTCATTGGATTAATTTGTCAAGAGGATTGTATATACATATATAAATCCTTATCCGTTTTGGAGAGGAAATACGCAGCTTCGGTGAAAGAGTCGTTGAGATACAGCCTAGATGAGCAGCCATGAGTCGACGGAGGAGGAGTGTCCAGTGCGCACACGCAGCCGTGCCCCCACCAGCCAGCGATAGAAAAGTGGTTCCCGGAGCCAGAGCGGGAGAGAGTCACACATGTTAGGCTGGCTCCAGGATACACAAGGGAAGCAGATCTGCATCAGACATCGAGCAGCAGTCCTCGCAGTTATAATTTTAATTTAATTGTCCCTGTTCAGGGTCGTAGCCTACTCCCAGGCCGCAGTAACACTGAGCGAGCTCTCCTCGGGGCACCCTTCGCAAGACTCAGACAAAAGTGCAGCTCGAGCTCCAGCAGGCAGAATAGAATGAACTAGTGGGCCAGATACGGCCCGCGGGCTGTATTTTGCCCACCACTGCTCCAGACCCACAGCAATGTGGTTGAATCTTCACTGCCCTCTGAAATGGCTTAGCAAGCCACTCGGTTTTACCAAACCGCTACAACAAAGTATAATAAGAATAAAACTGGACGGACCACCCAGCATCGACGTAGGCATTGGATTCTGACACGACAAAGGCACACCCAGCCCAGTTGACCCAGCAAAGTCCTCCTCACTAACCTCTGGAAACTTGTGCCAGAATTGGGAGAGCTGTCCCACAGCCATACTCACATATGACGGTCATACTTAAAGGATCATAGCTTTTCAGCCAACGTCCCAGACTCATCCATCACTATCCCAGGACTGACCCACCAGAAGTGACAGCACAATGGTATACGGGAGTGAGGGAGTGGCCCTGGGAGTCCTCAACTTTGACTCCAGACTTCATGAAGTCTCATGGCATCAGGTCAAACATAGACAAGGAAACCTCTTGTGAATTACCACCTACCGCCCTCCCTCAGTTGATGAATCAGCACTCCTCCATGTTGAACACCACTTCGAAGAAGCACTGAGGGCAGCAAGGGCGCAGAATGTACTGAGTGGAGGACTTCAATGTCCATCACCAAGAGTGGCTTGGTCGCACCACTACTGACCAAGCTCCCCAAATCCTGAAGGACAATGCTGCCAGCCTGGGTTTGCGGCAGGTGGTGAAAGAACCAACATGAGGGAAAAACCTCATCCTCACCAATCTACCTGTTCCAGATACATATGTCCATGACAGTATTGGTAGGAGTCACCACCACACAGTTCTTGTGGAGACGAAGTCATGTCTTCACACTAAGGAAACCCTCCATCGTGTTGTGTGGCACTACCACTGTGCTAAATGGGATAGATTCACAACGGATCCAGCAGCTCAAAACTGCGCATCCATGAGCAGAATTGTATTCCATCATAATGGGCCAGAAATTCGGTTTTCCGGCTTCCTGCGGGTGCAAGCATCGCACGCGTACTTACCTACCGCGCCTGCCGTTGTGTTTTGGGCCCACGAGAACTTCGGGTCCTGGGCCTCCTCCAGCTGCCGACGCGCAGTGCTTGAATGTCCCAGGGGCGCAGTTAGTTCGAAGCGTCCCCTGGGATCACGTGGGCCATGAGAGCCAATCCTAGCAGGGCATTTTCATTCATAGATTTGACAGGAAGATCTGTCAAATCTATGAATTGAAATCGGCCCCAAAACCACACTTAAACTTCAAATAAATTTTTAAAAAACATCACATTTTTAAAATAACGAAGCTAAATAAATTAACTACTTTAAACAAAAATTTTAATTTTTGAAAAAATTAAAATACTTTTTAACGGTGCTAAAAATAAACTTACCTTTCTTTAAAGTATCTAAAAAAGATAAACCTGTTGAGAAAATTTTTAAATTGTAATTAATTAACCACTTACCTTGTTAAAAACGGGTCTTGCGCCTCCTTTTTAAAAGCGCAGCTTCTTCCATACTTACCTTCCCGGAGAAACCTGAAAAAAAAACCGAAGTTCGCTGCGTGCGCGCAGCCTCTCCCGTGCATGCGGTTCACCTCTGAACCCCTCCCTTCGAGACCGGAAGTTCCGGTTTCCTGCGCATGCGCAGTGCATGCAGGAAACCGGCACTTCAAGTGGCGACTAGCACCGAATTTCTGGGCCATTGTCTAACCTCATGGTCTGGCATATTCCTTGCTCTACCATTACCATCGGGCCAGGGGAAGAACCCTGGTTCAATGAGTGTGGAAAAGCATGCCAGAGCACCAAGCGTACCTAAAAATGAGATGCTAACCTGGTGAAGCTACAACACAGGATTACATGCATGCTGAACAGCGAAAGCAGCAGAGCTAAATGATCCCACAACCAACAGATCAGATCAAAGCTCTGCAGTCCTGCCACATTCAGTCGTGAAAGGTGGTGGACAATAAAACAACTAACGGGAGGAGGAGGCACCCTGAATATCCCCATCCTCAATGATGGCGGAGCCCAGCACGTGAGAGCAAAAGACAAGCCTGAAGCGTTTGCAACCATCTTCAGCCAGAAATGCCAAGTGGATGATCCATCTCTGCCTCCTCCTGAGGTTTTCAGCCAATTTGGCTCACTCCACGTGATATCAAGAAGCGTCTGAGCACACTGGATACAGCAAAGGCTATGTGCCCAGACAGTATCCGGCTGCAGTGCTGCAGACTTGTGCTCCAGAACTAGCTGCGCTTCTAACCAAGCTGTTCCAGTACAGCTACAACACTGGCATCTACCTGACAAAGTGGAAAATTGCCCAGGTATGTCCTGTCCACAAAAAGCAGGACAAATCTAATCCAGCCAATTACCATGCCAACAGCCTACTCTCAATCATCAACAAAGTAGTGGAAGGTGTCGTCGCCAGGGCTATCAAGCGGCACTTACTCACCAATAACCTGCTCACCACTGCTCAGTTTAGGTTCCACCAGGACCACACTGCTCCAGACCTCATTACAGTCTTGGTCCAAACATGGACAAAAGAGCTGAATTCCAGAATAAGAGTCACTGTCCTTGAAATCAAGGCAGCATTTGACAGTGTGGCATCAAGTAAAATTGAAGTCAATTGGAATCGAGGAAAACTCTCCACTGGCTGGAATCATACCTAACACAAAGGATTGTTAGAGGTGTGGTTGTTGGAGGTCAATCATCACAACCTCAGGACATCGCTGCAGGAGTTCCTCAGGGCAGTGTCCTAGGCCCAACCATCTTCAGCTGCTTCATCAATGACTTTCCCTCTATCATAAGGTCAGAAGTGGGGTTGTTCGCTGATGGTTGCACAGTGTTCAGTTCTATTCGCAACTCCTCAGATAATAAAGCAGTCCGTGCCCGCATGCAACAAGACCTGGACAAATATTCAGGCTTAGTCTGATAAGTGGCAAGTAACATTCATGCCATATCAGTGCCTGGCACTGACTATCCCCAACAAGAGAGAGTCTTACCACTTACCCTTGTCATTCAATGGCGTTACCATGGTCGAATCCCCCACCGTCAACATCCTGGGGGTCATCATTGACCAGAAACTTAACTGACCAGCCACATAAATACTGTGGCTACAAGAGCAGGTGTGTGAGTTCAGTGTTTCACATTCTGCCAGAGATATAGGGAATCATTCTCAATCTCAGGCTATAAGAAGTGTCTGCTTTTCAAACAAGCCAAACTCATATGAACTATACCTGGGTGTTTTGTCGCAAGCTAATGAGGCATTTGTCTCTCTGTTTGCCCACCGCCCATTATCTTTCTCGTTCCTCCATCTCTTGTTCTCGTTCCACCCTTGTTCTCCTTTCCACCCCTCCGTCGTTCTCGTTCCACCCTGGTTCTTTGCTAGCTGTAACCAGTGGGGTGCCAAAGGATCTCCGCTATACCCCAAGTGTTGGGGCCTCAGCTATTTACAATCTAGATTAATGACCTACAAGGCACAAGTCAGGAGTGTGATGGAATACTCTCCACTTGCCTGGATGAGTGCAGCTCCAACGACACTCAAGAAGCTTGACACCATCCAAGACAAAGCAGCCCGCTTGATTGGCACCCTACCAGTACCTTAAACATTCACTCCCTCCACCACCAGTGTGGTAACACAATACAGCTTCCTGTGACTCGAACTTTATTACATCACTTCCTGTGATTAGTCCAGGATAAATACTGGGCTGATCAGTTGGATCCTGGAGAGGCATAGAGTAAGACCTCTTTTGTATGTAGCACCTTTTTAGTTGATTAAAGCTTACTTTAAGTTCACCACGCGTAAGGCTCATTCTTACGACAATTTAATCAACTTTGAAAAACTTCGCACTCAAACTTTTTGGACGAACTCGGAACTAAGGATCCAGGGAATCACCCATCATGGAAAACATCCTTAAACCATCGCGTCTTGACTTGGACCCAAACACCCCAGCAGCCGGTAAGGTGTGGAAACACTGGTATCGCACGTTTGACAATTTTCTCGAATATTGCAAGGCTGATGATGACTCAAAATTGCGGATACTCATCAACTGTGTCACCCCGAATGTATTTCAGTATGTCGAGGAATGGGGCAGTTACGAGGAGGCAATTCGGACGCTTAAAAGACTATATACTAAGACACCGAATGAGGTCTATGCCAGACATCTACTAGCTACAGCCCAACAAGGGCCGGAGGAATCCATTGATAAATTCCTCCAAGAGCTTCGCAGACTTAGTATGGACTGTAACTTTCAGGCGGCCTCAGCTGAGCTGTACCGTGAAGAAATGATCCGTGATGCTTTCATCTGCGGGCTTGCCTCCCCATTTCTACGCCAGCGTCTACTGGAAAGTAAGACACTTGAGCTTCAGAGAGCTTATGACATGGCTTGCTCTCTAGATCTGGCAAAAAGAAATGCAGACCTTTATACAGTGCCCAGACCTCGGTCTGCTGCCTTAACTACAGTCAGGCAATTTAAGAGGCCACAGGTGAACTCTATTAGGGAGGACTTTATCCCTGACGATCAATCTGATGACTTCACTGATGAAGAGGATGATGACCCCACTGTGGCAGCCTCTTGGCAATCTAAGAAATGCTTCTTTTGTGGTGATGAGTTTCACCCTCGGAAATTCTGCCCTGCTCGCAATGCGTTTTGCAGTCATTGCAACAAAAAGGGTCATTTTGCAAAGGTTTGCCTATCAAGAGCCTCTACGAGGGCTTATCAAGCTAAGTCCTACCGAACTGCCCCGGTAAGGGCCTATCAAGATGTTCCGGCTAAAATCTACCGTGCTTCCTCTCGGGTTTTCTCTCGAAGAAACACACCTAGAGTTTCAGCCACTCTTTGTGCAACGACACCAATTACAGCTGCTTGTCCTCAGAACCTATTCCATGCAGCTACAAAAGCATCAATTAATGGACATACTTTAGATGCCTTAATTGACTCAGGTAGCACTGATAGTTTCATTAGGGAACAGATTGTTGCAGAGTTAAAGCTACATGTTTTCCCATCGGACCAGGCAATTGCGATGGCTCAGTCATCACTTAATACCAGAATTTCTGGCTTTTGTATGGTTGAAATAACACTTAATGGTCACAGGTATCCCTCCACCCGGCTTTCGGTGCTCAAGGACTTATGTAGTGATCTTATCTTAGGGCTAGATTTTCAAAAGCAGCATAAGAAGCTCACCATTGAGTTCGGCGGATCCAAACCTGAACTCACTATTTCTAATATACGACCTCGATTACCGTTCTGTGCATTGTCAGCAGCTTCACTGGATGAACCCTCACTGTTTACCAGTATCCCTCCTCGATGCAAACCGATTATAACAAAGTCACGACGTTTCAGTCAGGAAGACCAGTCTTTTATTGCGGCTGAGATTTCTCGGCTTTTAGCAGAGGATATCATCGAGCCTTGTTCGTCGCCATGGCGCGCCCAGGTCGTTATTGTTAAGAACCCTCTACAACCTCACAAGAAACGGCTGTGCATTGACTATTCACAGACCATCAATCAATATACGGACTTGGACGCATACCCATTGCCGCGCATCGATGATATGGTTAATAAACTGGCTGAGTACACGGTGTTCTCAACATATGATCTGAAAAGTGCCTATCATCAGGTACCCTTGAAGGTCTCAGACAAGCAGTATACGGCCTTTGAACCCAATGGACGGCTGTATCAATTTCGTCGCCTCCCCTTTGGGGTCACTAATGGAGTGGCTGTCTTCCAGCGAGCAATGGATGACCTGGTCAAACAGGAAGACTTAAAGGATACGTTTCCTTATCTGGACAATATTACTGTCGCAGGTCGCAATCAGCGGGAACATGACGCCAATCTCCAACGATTTTGGGATGCACTCCAGCACCGTAATTTGACATTAAATGCGGCTAAATCCATTGAGTCACAACCAACCATCAACATCCTTGGCTATTGTGTGGGCAATGGCATCATTAAACCTGACCCTGAAAGGCTTCGCCCACTCCAAGAACTCCCGCCACCTAAGAATCCGGCCTCCTTGCGCCGGGCCCTCGGCCTGTTTGCATACTATGCTAAATGGATTCCTAACTTCTCGGACCGAATCCAACCTCTACTGAAGGCCAGCACATTCCCACTAGACACAGCGGCTGTTGCAGCCTTTAACCTCCTGAAAAAACAGTTGGAGAAAGCGGCTCTTCACTCCATCGATGAGAGTCTTCCTTTTGTTGTTGAGTGTGATGCCTCGGAGGTGGCGATCTCGGCCACTCTGAATCAGGAAGGTCGTCCGGTGGCATTTTTGTCCAGGACTTTTCAAGGGGCTGAGCTACATTATCCTCCAGTCGAGAAAGAAGCTACAGCCATCATAGAGGCAGTACGGAAGTGGACTCATCTCCTAGCTCGCCAGCACTTTACCTTAATCACGGACCAGCGATCGGTCGCCTTCATGCTCGATAATCGAAAACGGACCAAAATTAAAAATAATAAAATCCAGCTTTGGCGGCTGGAATTGGCCTCTTTTGGTTACACCATCCACTATCGACCTGGCAAGGAGAATGTGGCTCCGGATACCCTCACACGAGCATTCTGCTCCGCCATGGCACCCTCTACGCTCGTAGACATCCATGATGGGTTGTGTCATCCGGGCATTACTCGCATGCTACACTTCGTGCGGTCCCGAAATCTCCCATTCTCTACCGGGGATGTAAAGAAGATGTGCTCGGACTGCAGAGTCTGTGCGGAATTGAAACCTCAGTTTTTCCGCCCCTCGGGTGGTATACTCATACATGCGACCCAGCCAATGCAACGGCTTAGCATCGATTTTAAGGGGCCGTTGCCCTCTTCAACTCGCAACACTTATCTATTGACCATGGTCGATGAGTATTCCCGTTTTCCATTTGCCTTTCCCTGCCCCAATATGCTGACGACCACGGTTATCAGCTGCCTTGAGCAGGTATTTGCTTTCTGTGGCATGGCATCCTATGTTCATTCGGATCAGGGCCCTTCTTTTATGTCAGGAGAACTCAAGGCCTATCTCTCGGAACGGGGTATTGCTGCCAGCAGAACGATGCCTTATCATCCGGTCGGGAATGGGCAAGTCGAGCGTTTTAACGCTATCATCTGGAATGCGGTACGTCTGGCTTTGAGATCTCGGGGCCTACCCAACCAGCAATGGGAAGCAGTACTTCCAGACGCATTACACTCCACACGGTCCCTCCTTTCGACCGCCACAAATACGACGCCTCATGAACGGTTCTTCCGATTTCAGCGTCGCTCATCCTATGGGATATCTCTCCCGTCGTGGCTGACTGCACCGGGACCAGTGCTACTCCGAAGATATGTTCGGGCGTCTAAGAATGACCCCCTGGTAGATGAGGTTGAGCTCACTGACGTCAACCCTACCTACGCCTATATTCGGTATCCTGACGGTCGGGAATCTACCGTGTCATTGCGGGATCTGGCTCCCTGCCCGCCGAAACATAGAGGGACACCAGGGGATGATATTGTACCAGGCACATCTCTGGGCTCGCCAGGTGCCTCTCATCACGATCTGGATCTGACGCCGGCTGGTACCTCACTCCAGCGTGCCGACCTGGGGCAGACTGACTATGAGCCCGTCGGGGCTCGCACGCGCAGCCACGATCCACCCCGTACCATACGCTCGGAAACGGATCTGCCACAGCCCTGCCCGACACCCGTTCGGGCACCAGTACACAGTCAGGATCGTCCTGACCCCTCACAGAGCGGGCTGGAACACTCGGACTCTGGTCCACGGCCCGCGGCGGGTAAACGGGCTAGGGGCCCTCTACCGCTACGAGAACCCAAACGGGTGCGGCTCTCCCTCGTCCAGCGGCTACGAAATGGAGCGAGAATGTGGTAACACAATACAGCTTCCTGTGACTCGAACTTCATCCCGGCCTCCTAATCTTTTGGGGGGGGAGAATGTGGTAACACAATACAGCTTCCTGTGACTCGAACTTTATTACATCACTTCCTGTGATTAGTCCAGGATAAATACTGGGCTGATCAGTTGGATCCTGGAGAGGCATAGAGTAAGACCTCTTCTGTATGTAGCACCTTTTTAGTTGATTAAAGCTTACTTTAAGTTCACCACGCGTAAGGCTCATTCTTACGACAACCAGCGTATCGTGGCTGCAGTGTGTACCATCTACAAGATGCACTGCAGCAACTCACCAAGGCTTCCTTGGCAGCACCTCCCAAACCCGCGACCTCTTCCACCTAGCAGGACAAGGGCAGCAGGCGCATGGGAACACCACCACCTCCAAGTTCCCCTCCAAGTCACACACCATCCGGACTTGGAAATATATCATCGATCCTTGATCGTCGCTAGGTCAAAATCCTGGAACTCCCTACCTAACAGCACTGTGGGAGTACCTTCACACTGACTGCAGCAGTTCAAGAAGGCGGCTCATCACCACCTTCTTGAGGGCAATTAGGGATGGGCAATAAATGTTGGCCTTGCCAGCGACGCCCACATTCCATAAATGAATTTTTTTTTTAAATGAAGGGATCGAGTCTAATGTATCCAAGTTTGCTGATGATACAAAGCTAGATGGGGACAGTAAGCTGTGAGGAGAACAAAGAGTCTGCAAAGGAATATAGATAGACTAAGTGAGTGGGCAGTAAGGTGGCAGATGAAATATAATGTAGGGAAATGTGAGGTTATTCACTTTGGTAGGAAGAATAGAAAAACTGAATATTTTTTAAATGGTGAGAAACTTTCAAATGTTGGTGTTCAGAGAGAATTGGGTGTCCTCGTGCAAGAAACACAGAAAGCTAGCATGCAGGTACAGCAAGCAATAAGGAAGGCAAATGACATGTTGGCCCTTATTGCAAGGGGGTTGGAGTATAAGAGTAAGGAGGTATTGCTACAACTGTACAAGGCCTTGGTGAGACCACACCTGGAGTACTGTGCACAGTTTTGGTCTCCTTATCTAAGGAAGGATATACTCGCCTTCGAGGCGATGCAACGAAGGTTCACTGGATTGATTCCTGGGATGAGAGGGTTGTCCTATGATGAAAAATTGTGTAGAATGGGCCTATACTCTCAAGTTTAGAAGAATGAGAGGTGATCTCATTGAAACATACAAGATTCTGAAAGGGATTGACAAGGTAGATGCTGAGAGGTTGTTTCCCCTGGTTGGAGTGTCCAGAACTAGGGAGCATAGTCTCAGGATAAGGGGTAGGCCATTTAAGACTGAGATGAGGAGGAATTTCTTCACTGAGGGTTTTGAATCTTTGGAATTCTCTGCCCCAGAGGGCTATGCGTGCTGAGTCTTTGAGTATATTCAAGGCTGAGATAGATAGATTTTTGGACTCTAGGGGAATCAAGGGATATGGAGATCGGGCGGGAAAGTGGAGTTGAGGTCGATGATCACCCATGACCTTATTGAATGGCGGAGCAGGCTCGAGGGGCCGTATGGCCTACTCCTGCTCTTAATTCTTATGTTCTCCTTATAAAATTATAAACCTTCAGCGCCACAATATTAGAGAGACGGGGAAGTGGGGGGGTGGAGAAAGACGAGAACGACGGGAGTGGGTGGTGGAAAGACGAGAGCGACCCAGGGTGGGGGGGGTGGGGTTGGAAAGACATCGCTTGCGTTCTCTCCTTTCCACCCCTCCACCGCTCGTGTCCTCGTCTTTCTCCACCCCCCCCCCCCCCACCCCACTTCCCCGTCTCTCTAATATTGTGGCGCTGGAGGTTTATAGTTTTAAATAGAAATTACTCCTTTATTATTGATTCAATATGACTTGCATCAAAAGGAGGATAGATTTAACCATTGGCTATCTCTCTCATTTGCTTGTACTGTTGTCTTGAATTTATGCCTGCAGAACAAGTAGGGTTTAGGGACAGTTATATTAGTTTGGCTAATTAGTCTAGTTAACCTTGAAATCTGCATGTTGGCTTAATCTACAAATGTGACCTGCATGTTGAGTTTAAATTTGAAACATTGAACCTTCAACATCCAATAAAATGGTTTGAGAAAATATCTTTCTTTGGTGCCATGCCAAACTGAACATCCTAGTTGAAGTGGTTCTAGTGGATTGATCACAAGTATTGGATTCTAATTTTTCCCATGGAGTTACCCATTTATGATATACTCATGCCTTGAAAAGTGGCAACAATACAATTGTCAATATTGCCAATTACAGAAAATACTAATCTTAAAATGGTTAAAACCAAATTTAACATGATCAAAACCATTTGTTAGATATTAATCTTCTCAAGTATAAAATATATAATTTTCTCCTTCCATCAATGCCATTCAGTAGTTGGAATTGTGGAATTCAGTTCTCTCTGAATTATATCATGTGAAGCTATTTTAAACCTACTGTGAAGGTGATGGTAAGCTTGCATGGTTGCTACCATTTTCATACAACCAAAATGCAAATCGGAGATTGGATTAACTATTTTTCTCATTATTTGAGAAGTGGCTCATGTAATGAGTTCTTGAGTTTTTAAGTTTGCCCTAATTTTACCTATAATATGAGAGAATTGTAATTTTGGGGATTATGATTAGATTTTAATTTTACTTAATGTCGATGTAAAGGTAGATCTGGTGTTGCAGCACATGAGCTATGGAATGCTGCTTTCATAGTCCATCATGAACTACCTGTGGAGGTACAGAATGAAGATGAGGGGAGGGGGGAGTACCCATCCAACTCCAGCATACTTGTTGCTGATTAAGAGCGGCATTGGCAGGGATAAGTGTTGCCTGGGATGGGCACTCCTTAAAAATGGGAAAATCAAATAAATTCAAGAGTATAATCAACAGTAATTTCTGACCCATATCCTGTAGCAGTTGTGTTCAATATTTTAACTTTATAAAATTGTGAAAACTGGCATTTTTTAAAGTTTTGTAGTTAATGCCAACTGTCACAGAATGTCACAAATGGAATGTAAAACTGAATGAATCAACTTAATTGTGGCCTTTACCGTCTTGGGTTTATTTTTAAAGCTCTGTATAAAGAACATTCCAGTAAACCTTTTGTATTTCAAGTTCTCAATGTCAGTTTTGGAAAATATTTTTCCTTTGTACCAAAAAGCTT
Source organism: Squalus acanthias (assembly GCA_030390025.1). Taxonomy (NCBI): domain Eukaryota; kingdom Metazoa; phylum Chordata; class Chondrichthyes; order Squaliformes; family Squalidae; genus Squalus; species Squalus acanthias. The sequence goes on from CM059437.1 coordinate 63,369,579, forward strand.
GTACTTTGAAAACATTTGCTACTGAAAGAACTTGTTTTCATTGCTGATGTCTATTAAACTTGTGTTTCTAGTTCTATTATTGGATCCATAACAAAAGCAAATCAATTAAATTGAGTATTTCAAAGAGGAGAATTGTAGTAATGGTGATGAGATGCATCAGAGCTAGAATATTTCTCATTAATATGGACTCAAAGATACCTGTCTATGCACAATTTAAAACTGAAAACAAGTAGTTTGAAAATAATGACACCAAAAGTGCTGGTATGATTATTTTGTAATTGCTTTGTGATATCTGTTTCTGTATGCAAACAAATTCTTTTAACAAACAAATGTGTAATTTGTCATCCGTTGCTTACGTTGCTAGTTTTTTATGCTGTGATTTTAAATGTCAAAATTAATGAAATATTAAAAGAAAATCAATTCATACAAATATTTTCTTAAAATAATCAGCTTGAAAGTGTTGCCAATGATTTTACTCCTGAAGGACTGCCAGAGATTCAGGAAGCATCCCACTACTGATCAGCTGACTCCTCTCCTGCAATGTGTTGGTTATTCATCTCACTGTTCAGCTGCAGTGACTGGTACAGCTAACTATGCATTTCATACAGTGCTTGCAAAAGAAGCAGAGGTACAACAAAGATATCCAGCAGGGAAAGCACACAGTTTGACATCGTATTTGTTTTATCCCATTTCAGCAGGACCATGTATTCATAAGGGATGAAGCAGGCCAGAAAGACACCAGGCCTGATCTGCGGCCTACACCATCTCTCCATAGTCAGGCCTCTCTCCTTAAGAACCGAGAGCATTTTGCTACAATCAGAACAGCATCTCTGGTAAGTAACGTCAAACAAAGGATTTTTGTATGTTTCATTTTTTTTCTGCAGTGACCGCCCATGCTAGTTAATCACATTAATCTTTTGAGTCAAAGCATAATTTTTTCCTTCAGTCACTAATTGTAACTAAGCTGACATTTTATTATTCATATAACAAAAGATCTGTGAGGTTTTTGTCTTTTATTTAAATGTTTTAATATGGTTAAATGGATGGAGCAGTGCTTCAGCATTTAAAATATTCTAATTGTTCAGGGGATTTATGGTTGCAGAGACTTAATTTAATCTCTAATGGGTAATCTGTTGAAGCAGTGAGATGGCTGGCTCTCGCTGTAACAAATGTGAGCCTGAAAGCAAGTACAGTATACAGTATTTCAATGTGTATACACATTTTGTATATATGTCTAGGTTACCATTCTATGTTGAAGGAAGGCCATGTAATGTTAACTTGCAGAATGTTTTATTCCAGGTCCTACTTGTGAATATTGAGAATGAGTGGTTTATGTAGACTCCTTTTGCAATTGCAGTAAAATAATTTGTTGCATTATAACATTTGCTAAATTATAATATTTGCTAAATTTAATTTATGAAGTTAAATATATTTTATTTCAGGACCTTATGAACACTAGGATGCTCAAATTGATTGAGATCTATTGTGATTTAAAAAAATTAAACTTAAAAGTTCCTATTTCATCAAGGCTCTCCTGTTGGTTTCTCTAGAAGCAGCAGTTTGCCAGTCCTGTAGAAGTAAACCAGGTTGCTATGTAAAAATGATCCATCATGTGTTTTAAATAGCCATTTGAGGCTGTAGGTATAGGTGAAAGGGTGTAGCCCAATCAGTGCATTGTTTTATGGCTAGTGGTTGATTGTACCATGGTACATCTGGTTTCACATTCTGATCTTCATGTTTTAACTTTTTCAGGTGGAAGTTGTATAACTTTACTTGTTTCAGGCATACTTATTGCACCTTCTATAAGTCACTACTGTTGAGAGCATTTGACATAATTGTGATTTTGAATATGCCTTTGGTTAAGGCAATGGTGTGTGCAGAAGTGGTTAATTTTAGTTTGATCATGTTAAAGTGGTTCCAGCAGGAGCTTGTGAAATGCATAGACTGAGGACTTGAGCCACCTCTGTCCCTGTAGCGTTGAAGTTTTGACTTGTACAGTAGATTTATGAACTACTGAAAATATATTGCCACTTAAAGTCTAGCTTTCTAATGGTGGAAGCACTTTAGGGTAGCTGGATTTTCCTTTTCAGTGCTGAATGTAAAAGCTCAGTAGGGCAGAAACCCTTATCACAAAATTAGACTGCTCACATTTTTTTGCCCATCAAAATGAATGAATGAAATGATGTGAGCAGCTTATGTTCTATTTTTACAATAAGGGATTCTGCCCCAACAAGCTCTTACATCCTGGTGGTGTAGAAGAGAATCTCTCCCTTTGTATGCTGGGAAATGTTAGCTTCACTCATTTTACATACCTATTTTTGAAACCGTTTTTGTTTTCCATACAACTAAGAACATAAGAACATAAGAAATAGGAGCAGGAGTAGGCCAATCGGCCCCTCGAGCCTGCTCCGCCATTCAATAAGATCATGGCTGATCTGATCCTAACCGCCAATCTACTATCTATCACAGAACCATCTCCTGCATCTAACAGAATTGCACACACGAAATAGGAGCAGAATCAGGCTACACAGTCCCTGGGCCCGCTCCACTACCCACAGGGCCATGACCGATCCGAACCTAGACTCATGTCCAAATTCCTGCCCGCTCCCCGTAACCCTTAATGCCCTTTACTTCTAGGAAACTGTCTATTTCTGTTTTAAATTTAATTAATGTTGTAGCTTCTACAGCTTTTTGTGGCAGCATATTCCATGGACCTACCACCCTCTGAGTGAAGTAGTTCCTCCTCATCTCAGTTTTGAAAGAGCAGCCCCTTATTCTAAGACTATGTCCCCTAGTTCTCGTCTCACCCGTCATCGGGAACATCCTCCCCGCATCCACCCGATCCAACCCCTTCACAATCTTATATGTTTCAATAAGATCGCCTCTCATTCTTCTGAACTCCAATGAGTAGAGTCCCAATCTACCCAACCTCTCCTCATATGACCACCCCCTCATCCCCAGGATTAACCGAGTGAACCTTTTTTGCACTGCCTCGAGAGCAAGGATGTCTTTCCTTAAGTAAGGACACCAAAACTGTATGCAGTATTCCAGGTGCGGTCTCACCAATACCTTGTACAACTGAAGCAATACCTCCCTATTTTTATATTCTATCCCCCTAGCAATGAAAGCCAACATTCCATTTGCCTTCTTAATCACTTGCTGCACCTGCATACTAACCTTTTGAGTTTCGTGCACCAGGACCCCCAGATCCCTTTGCACTTCAGTACTCTCCAGTTTCTTGCCATTAAGATAATAAATTGCTCTAGGATTTTTCCTGCCAAAGTGCATCACCTCACACTTTCCAGTGTTGTATTCCATCTGCCAAATCTCTGCCCACTTACTTAGCCTGTCTATTTTCACCTATTCATACAGATATTCCTGCAGTTGCTTACTGTTGGCTTTAAGAAATTGTGTGCCCATCATTCTAGTCTTGCCAACTTGCCTCTTTTTTATTTGCTTTTCTGCTGGTTAGGTTGGCTTGAGTAATTATATAGATGCACTAGTTAATAAATGTAAATTTTTTTGTAGATCCAAAATGGGAAACTCCTGTGCCCAGCAGGCCTAACCATATTGGTTGGCACTATGCATTAAGACAGAATTAGTTCTGTGTCACAACTACTGACCCATTTACTTATAGTTGTGGTGTTTCAAATATTCAAATACTGCCTTGTACAATATATTTCCACATAGGATACAGAATTATAGAAAGAAGAAGAATTTTATCAGGTTTTGCTGTCATTTTAGGTAATGGTCTATTTTTAGGTTAATTTTAACTTCATCTTCATTCACTGCTTGTTCCTACCACCCTGTGTAACACCTCCTCAAAAACATATAAAATCTCAAATGTTATAAAGTAAGATATTTTTGCACTTGTGTTTGTCACACTTTACATTTTTCCAAAAATGCCAATCGGACCCACTCCAAGAATAGACATTTTGTGCAAATTCTACTTGGAGGTTTAGGGTGGATATCAAAAAGCTGAGGACGACAGTCTAGCTGTAGAGATCTCTAAGGCTGTTGTCACTATTTGATTCTTGTTTAACCTGCTGCTGATTATTCCTGAATGATGGGAACAGACTACTACTTCCAGTTTTCATATTCACAGGATGTTTACTTAACATTAGTCTGGATGAGAGCTAGTTAAAATTCATCATCTGAGGGAAATCTGATTTGATTTTCCGTCTAGACTGATTTGAATGCCGTTACTCTGAACAGGAATCTAGCACTTTACTGCTACAAATAGAGAATTCACATTTGCTTAATATATGTTTAAAATGGGAATATTTATTAAAACTCAGCTTGTTAAAATCACTCGACCATATTTTCTCAGCTTTTTTAAATTTCAACTGTTGCTCCACATCTCTTGCTTAACTTTTCCTTATAAACTGGGCTTGCACTTTTCCATAATAAATATGGAAGCATACAATTTGCATGCAGCATTTTTAAGTAAAATGAGCAAACTAGTGTAAGTGCCAAAACTAAAATTGTAAATGCCTATTTTTAAACTAATATGACCATGCACTTTTCCTCCAAATTTCTCAAACATATGTTGCATAAAAATACAGAAATGAGCCAACTTATTTTTTTAATATAAGATTAGTATATAAGATGCATCAGCTCACCATATGTTGTAATATAAATAGACTAATACGGAGATGATATATGAAGCTGGATATTGTGCTAAAACTGGGGGTTGGCGCCACCCTGTGGTCTAATACATTTAACTCTTTGGTGGTGGGGGGAGAATTTAACTAGTCTGACTAGTAAAATTCTTTGTAATTAGTATCTTCCACACACTAGAATTGAGCTGGCTGATTCTGGGGGAACCATATGGTGGCTGCTGCTTCGTAGTGATATTTCTGACATTGGAATATGGTGATGCCAGGCAGCATCAACCCATGTGGCAGTCATTTGCTCCAGTGCCGTATGAGGATATATGCATGTGACAAAATGCTAGTTTGTTTCCCCATAGTTTGAAACAAACTTTTGCACTCCCAAGCACATTCCATTCATGGATCAATCTGTCCTTGGGACTTGAATCCACAACCTTCTGACTCTGGTGAGAATGCTACCACTGAGCCAAAGCTGATAACTAATTCTGGATGAATAAACATTAATGCATGGGGACCTAATATATTTGAGTCCGGGGAGCTGTTTTAGATTTGGTACCTCCCCTTCCCTTGTACATGTATGTTACCCAGTTTATGCAGATATAAAAAACACTGTTGCGCCCAAGTATTAAATGTCTTATGGCTTAAAGTTAGTGTGACCGCAAATTGGAAGGTAAATGTGTGAGCGGTGTATGAAAGTTGTGGGACTATGAACACTGCTGTCCTGAAACCCAAAATGTAATGCAGATGCTTTACAGTATTTTGGCTAGAACTTCTGTTGAGAAAGTGTGCGTGGGGTTTTAATTTGTTTGTGGGCCGAAACCTCTCTTGAAACCTTCATAGATATTACTCTTGCCTTTTGGATAAGTGATCTCCAGGTAGATGAGCACACCAGAGTGATAGGGAGTGTGATAGCTTGATCTTGGTCTCGGACAATGCTCGGCACAACATCGAGGGCCGAAGGGCCTGTACTGTGCTGTACTGTTCTATGTTCTATGTGCAATATTGATTTAAGGAGCAAATTTGGTTTGTTCCACTGATGGATCATATATTTCATACTTGGATAACTTTTTTTGTTTTTTACATGGCAAAAGATCACGGGTTGGTAATTTCTATATGGAATGTACGACCGATTACAATAACAAGGTTTTGGCATTATTATAAAAAAAATACTGACTGCCAAGCCATGTGATTACATTGCCAGCTAATAGCATTTGCTTAAAAAGCATGCTGATTTTCTTTTTAAATAGAGGTCATTAGTGGTCTCTTTACAATAATTTACTCCTTAGTAATCAATTACAGGACAGATCCATGAGCGTGAAGAGGAAACTATTAAACTTTGGGATTTTTAATGCTAGATATATCATTGTGTGCATCGTCAGTGACCGTTCCTGTAAGCTGGTTTAGCATCTCCTATGATCCAGAGTGTACATTTATTTGCCCAATATCTAATTAAATGTAGCAAGACCCAGGAGTCTAACAGAAAACCAAGCTCAAGCTTACTGCAGTATATATTGTACTGCCTCCTGATGATCTTGTCTTGTCTATGTGGAAGAATATTCACACTATCACACTTGGGCTCAAGCTCTAAGCCAATTGACAAATTTATTTAGCATTGAACAGGTAAATGAACAATATTCAATACAAACAGGCCAACTTAAATTAATTAAAAAAACTTTACTATTCTCCTCAATGTCAAAACAACAAAGATGATTCTCCTGTGCTGACCTTTAACGTAAAATTGATCCTTGAAACAATCTCTCACTTCTTTGGCTAAAATGATTTAACCCAATCTCTTTGCTAGCTTCAGACTGACAGGCGAGTTGAGCACAGGCAGCCAAAGAAGCTCACAATTCAAAGCTCCTTTTCATTGAGGTGTCTGTAAAAGGGGCTACTAAAAAAAAAAAATTGATCCTGCCCCCTCTCAAATGCAATCCCTGTCTTCACCTCGGATGCAGCTGTCGATCAATCAAACTAAATTCGCCAAAGGACCCCCAGGACTGCAGTCATATAGGCGAGTTTGAAATGAATGGGATGGCTCGATCCATCGATCTATGCCAAATACCATGAATGACCCGGTAGATCAGTACCCATCCAAATACAAGTCATGCACATCAAGGACTCCCTAATGTCTCTGGCTTTCCCTGAGTTATAAATGTTAGCCAAACTATAATGTACATTCCCAACAGCTTGCAGTAACAACTAGCAATAACTTTACTTAACCCTGTGTGTGCAATGTCCATCAGGAAAGAATCTACTAAATAATATAACCTAACCAAAAATGTTCCATTTTTATCATACACTTCCACTATTTTTTTAATAGATGTAATTGGTCATCTCATTGCCATGATTTTATTCTTGGTACTAGGTTACAAGACAGATCCATGAGCATGAACAGGAAAACGAGTTACGTGAACAGATGTCGGGCTACAAGCGGATGCGAAGACAGCACCAGAAGCAGCTGATGGCTTTAGAGAATAAGTTGAAGACCGAGATGGACGAGCATCGTCTGAAGTTGGAGAAGGAAGTAGAGACCCAATGTAACAATGCATCCATTGAACTTGAGAAGCTGGCGAAGAAACATCAGATTTCTATGGAAAAGGAGGTAAGATGTATAGCAGGGATTGTGAAGAAAAAGTATAAGACAGCATCACTAATCCAAAACTCTTATAAAGGAGAAGCAAATGCTCAGAACCATGTAAACATCTAGGCAATTGCAAACTGCCTCAGTTATGTTGCGCAGTACTATACAGGTCATTTTAAAGAGAATAACTTAATAGTTGAAAATAGCTTGGATCTATCCTTGCACTTGAATACACATCAGGGGTGTGGTTGACCCTTTCAAGTCCGACTAAAATGAAGTATGCTGTGAAATTAGACAGTTGGAACTTGCTCCTTCTAGGTAAGCTTAACCATGCATCACTATCCATAATCTTACCAACTTTGTTGCATTAAAAGTTGCAAATGCTTTGGAGATGTAGAGCTTATTTTTAAGGTTGAGAAATTAAAGTCTATAGTGCAGGACACCATCCCAGTGAAGGTCAAAAAGTGGAAAAATAAGATGAGGTGTAGTAGGAAGTTGTCTTGATACCTAACTTGTAAATGCTTAACAATTATAGGAGGAAAAACATTTTGAAGGAGATGAGTTTGAGTTGTGAGTCCGAGGGAATAGCCAGAGTAGATGATGAATTTTAACACTGTACGAAGGAAGAGAAATGTGTGGATTTAGAAGAAGCAAGAGAGGGAAGTTCAGAGAAGCATGCCAAGGTATGCTAACTCTGTACAGACTGGGTTCTTCCTGATCTGCATGACTCAGCTACTTGTATTAACCAAATGAGCCATCAAGGAAGCCTGAAGATGTGAGTTTGAAGAATTAAAATAAACAAAATTTTCACTGCTTCATCGAAGGGCTTAGAAGAGATCAAATTGTAGTGATTGAGCAGCTGCCAATAGAGAAAAGGGTGTGGGGAATGAGGTATAGACCAGAATCTGGAGTAGTGGATGAGAATAGTGATGTATCTCTAAAGGTTGGGTGGGGCAAGTCCATGAAGCAATTTGAAGGTAAGGATGGGGAACTGAAAGTAGTTCCTAGCTCACAGGGAGCCAGTGGAGATTGACCAAGACTGAGGTGGTACACTTGTGAACATGGAGTTCTGGATAAGTTACAGTTAATGGAGGATGGAAATGGATAGGCCAGCAAGGAGAGCATTAGAAAAATAAATGGATAATGGATTTCTAGATGGGTGATGACTACTTCAAGGTTTCCACGTTTTTGTTTTGTGCATGTATTGAAAGGAAACAAATAATGTTTCCTCTTAAAGAAGCTTAGTTTTATAACTGCCTGCCATTTGGAATTTGTAATGAATTCCAAGTGTTGGACTTCTAACTGGAGAAATCCAAGTCTGAATTCTAGGCTTGCTTTATCCCTCAGGCTCCTAAGATTTTTGGAAGGGGAGGAAAACTGAGGAAGCTTCTTTGTATCTCGCTTGATTTGTACTTTTGATATGCAGAGGAGGATAGAGGCTAACCAGAGTGATATTTCTGCTATATTTGACAACATTGGAGGCCAAATTATCTCATCTTTAAAGCTATAGGCTTTCAACAGGCAGATATTTAAACAAAAGGAGCAGCTTGCTTTCTGGTTAATGGTTGAGTTTAGGTATAGTAGGGTTTTAATTGATATGTAACTCATTATGCAACCCGTCAGTGAAAAGTGCCAAAGATGCAAAAGAGTTAGCCTTGCAGTCAGTACACTGTTTAGAAATTCAATTGATCAGGAAGATGGACTGAGAGTCAAAGACAAACGATGATGAGAAACTGTTAGACATGTAGAGGAAAAGAGCGAGACAAATGGGAGGAGAAACTCAATTGTTTGTTTTGCCCAATAACCATTCAAAAGTGAAATAATAGCCTAGAAATTGGTTGGTGTAGTGCCTGTTTCTCAGCCATGACATAGCCTCCTAAAGCACCAAAAAGGCAGGCAGGAAGTGCGCCACTTGCCATATTGGGTAAGGTAAAACAAAAGACATTCTTTACCCACACCTGAAGCAGGCACTAGGCTGTTTGCATATCCAGATAAGGGGCCTAACGCCTGCTTCAGGTCCCCCCTGCAACCTTAAAAATTGCCCCGTTTAAAAAAAAAAGTTAAGTTACTTTCCAGGTAAACCCCACCCTGAACGCTGCTGCTGCTGCTGCCAGCCCGCCCTGCCCTTTGGTTTCCCTGACCTCTGATGTCCCCCCCCGCCCCCCCCACCCCTGTACCAAAAATGGGCGCTCCCGAAATTCTAGGCAAATATGTCGTCAAAGAAAAATCTAAATGAGATGCTGACCCAAAATTTTTGAATTTGTAAAAATGTCTGTCTAGAGGTATAGAATCATACAGCACAAAAGGAAGTCATTCGGCCCATCGTGCCTGTGCTGGGTCTCGGAAAGAGCTATCCAATTAGTCCCATAGCCCTGTAAATTTTTCCTTTTCATGTATTTATCCAATTCTCTTCTGAAAATTATTATTGAATCTGCTTCCACCACTCTTTCAGGCACTACATTCCAGGTCATTATTACTCACTGTGTAAAATATTTTTCCTCATGTTGCTTCTGGTTCTTTTGCCAATTACCTTAAATCTGCGTCCTTCGGTTACCAACCCTTCTAACACTGGAAACAGTTTCTCCTTATTTACTCCAGCAAAACCCCTTTGAACACCTCTATCAAATCTCTCCTTCTCTGCTTTGAGGAGAACAACACCAGTTTCTCTAGTCTCCACATAGTTTTCATTCCTGGTACCATTCTAGTAAATCTCTGCCTTGACATCCTTCCTAAAGTGTGGTGCCCAGAATTGGCCACAATACTCCAGCTGAGGCCTAACCAGTTTTATTAAGGTTTAGCATAACTTCCTTGCTTTTGTACTCTATGCCTCTATTTATAAAGCCATGGATCCTGTATGTCTTACAGCCTTCTCAACTTGTCCTGCCACCTTCAAAGACTTGTGTCTGCACACACCCAGGTCTCTCTCTCTTCCTACACCCCCTCTAAATTGTAACATTTAGTTTACATTGCTTCTCCTCAATCTTCCAAAATGCATCACTTCACACATCTAATTTCATCTGCCATGTGTCTGCCTATTTCACCAGTCTGTCTATGTCCTCCTGAAGTCTGTTGCTGTCCTCTTCACTGCTTACTACATTTCCAAGTTCCATGTCATCTGCAAACTTTGAAATGATGCCCTGTATACCCAAGTCCAGGCCATTAATACATATCAAAAAGAGCAGTGGTCCTAACATGACCCCTAGGGGACACCACTGCATACTTCCCTCCAGTCTGGAAAAACAACACTATTCTCTGCTTTCTGTCTCTTAGCCAGTTTTGTATCCATGCAGCCACTTCTCCTTTAATCGCATGGGCTTCAATTTTGCTAATAAGTCTATTATGTGGTACTTTATCAAACGCCTTTTGAAATTCCATATACACATCATCAACCGCACTACCCTCATCCACCCTGTCCGTTCCTTCATCAAAGAACTCCATCAAATTAGTCCAAAACACGATTTGCCTTTAACATCTGTGCTGGCTTTCATTTATTAATCCATATTTTTCCAATTGCCAATTAATTTTGTCCCAGATTAATGTCTCTAAAAGTTCCCCCACAATCAATGTTAGGCTGACTAACCTGTAATTGCTGGGTTTATCCCCCTCCACTTTTTTGAACAGGGTTGTAACATTTGCAATCCTCCAGACCTCTGGCACTACCCCCATATCTAAGGAGGATTGGAAGATTGTGGCCAGAACCACCGCAATTTCGAGCCTTCCCTAGGATGCCTCCCATCTGTACCATGTGACTTTTCTACTTTGAGAGTTGGCAATCTTTTAAGTACCTCCTCTGTATCTCTTTTTATCCTAACACATTTCTCTACTACCTCCTTTTACTATGACATTGGCAGCATCCTCCTCTTTAGTGAATCAGCCCCACCCTTCCTTTGACTACCCTTTTACTATTTATATGTTTATAAAAGACTTTTGGGTTCCCTTTTATTTTGCCTGCTAATTTATCTTCATACACTCTCTTTGCCCCTCTTCATTTTTCAGTTCTCCCCTGTACTTTTTGTATTCAGCTTGACCCTCCACTGAGTTATGAAGCCAACATTATCATAAGCCTCCTTTTTCTGTTTCATTTTAATTTTTATATATTAGTCAACCAGGGAGCTCTAGCTTTGGATGCCCTTCCTTTCCCCCTCATAGGAATGTGTCTATCTCCTCTTTGAAGGCCTCGCATTGTTCATTTACTCTCTTACCTGCCAATCTTTAATTCTAATCCACCTGGGCCAGATTCCTTTTCATTCCACTGAAATTAGATTCTCTCCAGTTGAATATTTTCACATTTGATATTTCCTTGTCCTTTTGCATAACTATTCTAAACCTAATATTGTGATCACTATTTCCCAAATGTTCTCTCACTTCATTCCCCAGAACTAGATCCAGCACCGCTTCCTTCCTCATTGGGCTGGAAATGTATTGATTAAGAAATTTCTCTTGTACACATTTCAGGAATTCCTCCAACTCTTTGCCCTTTACACAGTTATTTTCCCAGCCTATATTGGGATAATTGAAGCCCCCCATTATCACAACTCTGTAGTTGTGCATCTTTCTGCAATTTGCCATTAATTTTGCTCCTCTATCTCTTTCCCACTATTTGGTGGTCTACAGTATAAACCCAGCAGTGTAATAGTTCCTATTCAATTCTAACCAAATATATTCTGTCTTTGAATGCTCAAGTACCTCTTTTTTTTCCTTCCCTATGTTTCCTGAATACGTTGTAGCCAGCAATATTAAGTGCCCATTCCTCTCCTTGTTTGAGCCAAGTCTCTCTTATTGCCACTATATATCATCATCCCATGTGGCTACTTGTGCATGCAGCTCACCAACCTTATTTACCACACTCTGGGCTTTTACATACATGCACTCTAAACCCGTCTTAGTCTGTCTTGCATTTCCCTCTCTTTCACCACCCCGCCTGTCTGATCCCTCCTATTTCTGAACTATTTATTCTAATGCTGTTTGTCTCTACCAGACATCTGTGCACCTTGTATCTCCTCTCTAATGCTTCATCCTGGTGCCCCTCCCCCAGCCAAATTAGCATAAAAATTCTATTATATTCCAGGTTACTAAACAAATTAAAATCGCCCTACTCAGTATACAAATGTAACTAGACTGATGGCTATATTGAAGAAATCATGTGTCCTTGTTTCTTTGTACATCCCATTGTGGTGCTCAACTGACTGGATCCCAAATTGTAGAGCAGTCTGACAGCAGTTTAAATTCTTGTTTGCTTTCATGTAGGCCAAAAATCATAGTTTTTCCAGTACGCAAAGAAACAATGAACAATTCTTCTGCATCAGTCTACATTTATCATTGGAGTGGATGCATGAGTCTTTTTTTTTGATTTCACTGCTAATTACCTTTGTGGCTAAATATTAATTTTGCTCCTTTTAGATGAAGGTAGCAGCACAGGATGAGAAGAAAATCCAGCAGCAAATTGCAGCCCAACAGAAAAAGGAACTGACCACCTTCTTAGAAAATCAGAAACGCCAGTACAAACTTTGTAAGGAAAAGATTAAAGAGGTAAGCATGAACTGGGAGAGACTGTCTTGGGTGAGGTGTTGCGGGGGGGTGGTCTCACCACTTCAAATTATAACAAAAATGGCTTTTTGGTAGCATATTGGATGGGAGGTGGCAGAAGGTCTGGAGACTCATTACCCACTGGTACCAAATTCAAATTCCAGATAGCAATCGCAGTCAATTCATTTTTATGATAAACCAGTGTCCTTTATAGTGATCCTGGTTAGCTGAGCGTAAATGCTGGACATGAAATATTTTTAGACTAGATGTCCAATATTCTTGATTCAGGAGCAGTGGTCCTGCGAAGCAACAACATAAGTGATTCCTCTGAATCATTTCAGTTAAGTATTTGAATTTTCTCTCCTTTACAGGAGATGCATGAAGATCACAGTACACCGAAGAAGGAAAAGCAAGAGCGATTGTCCAGGCATAAAGAAAACCTTCAGCACACGCAGGCAGAAGAAGAATCCCAACTTCTTGGCCGCCAACGATTACAGTACGATCGAAACTGTCGTGACCTTAAGCGCAAGTTGATGATTATGCGACACAATCTGGAGCAGGAGCACCTACGTGAGGTAAAATTTTGACAATAAAGCAAGATTTTTGTTTATTTATGCATCTTCCTCATTTGATGCCTTCCACTTAAATTTAAGATGCTGGGATGCAAGTGGTTACCATTTAACACAAATGGGGTAAATTTTCCTCCTCCTCCTCTGTCCTGTCTTGAAATCGTTCAAGTTTGAAAATATGTTGGGAAGATACTAAGTTAATGAAAGAATATATAATTTTTTTAAGTCAGTTTTGGTAGGTTTCATTTGTTTCAATGTATTGTACAGAAGCGATAACAGTACAACAAAGAATTTGATTAATAAAGTTGGAACTGGATACCAAGGCATAGACTCAAACTAATTTTTGAGCAAAGTCTTATTCAAGTAAAGAATTATACAAATAATTATAAATATATGTACTTTTGAGTTTGCTTTTGCATTTGCCGCCCCCCCCTGCTTTATTTCACCAAAGTTGACTTTACTTCATAATGAGATTCCTTTCCATGAATTTGTTTGGGAGTTGTTATGGGTAGTCGGCAAAAAAAAATGTTGTACATAATTGGTGTACGGTCTAGCTGAACCCAAAAAGAGGAGAAATAATAAGCAAGGAAGTTATTTGCATAAAGCCATCATAAATTGACTTTATGGCAAAACTTTTTTGACCCTTTGTTTCTCCTCCTATTGGGTCTCACTTGGCCATACAAAAATCTGCATTGGAGAGAATGGACAAGTAACATGCTTCCAAAGCTACATTGTAACTGACTTTTAGAATGTGTATAAGAGCAATCTGGGTGACTTGCCTTGATTGCATAATTGAAATTTGGAACTTGCCATGTGTTAGAATTTCAGGTGTGACTGTGTTAAATGCTTTCACTTGACTATTTTGCCTAAACAGCCTTTTGTAATGTAATTGTTTAAGGAGTGAACTTGTACTATTATGAGGTAGACCTTTACCTTGGGCAGTACTATGACTGTACTCAGATAGTCAAATTAAATTTTAGTAGTTTTAAGCTTCACCACAAGAGAATGACATTTGCAACTTAATGTAGATGGAAAGTCCTATTTGAGGCCTGTAGTTCGAGACCACAATTTTTTAAAATACTTAATTAGGATCAATGTATGAGGAATTAGGATCAATTTATGAAGAATCGGCAATGTGTGCAATATTTTACTTCTCCAACAATCAGTGCAATAGTTTATGTAAGTATTATTCAATACAATATTAAAGACAAAATGTCCTGTTCAGAATTCCACACGGAAACCACCCATCATACATTTTGTACCTTCCAGGAGCCTTTTTTTCCTCTACTTGATGGCATAACCAGTGTCATACATGTATTTGTTGTTGGTCCGTTCCTTTTTGTATACTTGAATACGCAAGCTGGTTTTGCAAGATTTTTGTTAACTAAATTGTTCAGTTTTAAAATTTTTAAACTTAAGGGGGGAAAAATTCAGTTGGTTGCGCCTCCCGTTAGCACCTTAAGAGGGCGCTAATGGGGCGCAAAGCAACTAGCGCCCGGGCGCGGCGATGTTGGCGCCGCTCGCGAAATTAACTAGACATTTTGCGGCGGCGCTAAACAGTACCGCCACGATCTCCTGCGCCGGCAGATAGTGACGTCAGTCGAGTGCGCAACGCCCCGGTAGCGGTTATTGAGTGGCGCCCCCTGCCTTACCGCCTGCCACTAGCACCGACAGGTTGAGGGGAGCGTTTTGCAGTCAGGAAGGGACTGGGGGAGTGCTAATTAAAGGCGACCGCTTCCTGCCTTTTTTTGTTGGCGACATTTTTGAACCACGCATTCAGAGAGAGAGAGAGACTTCTGGAGAGATTCAACGCTGTGTGAAGGAGTTTTGGTTACTGAGCAGCACTTTGCAGGTTCATTTTGATTTGCCCTTCCTTGTATCGATTTAGAAGAGACTGTGGGGGCTGCACTCTGAGCTCTTTCCCTGGGCCTCTCCATTGTTCTTTCCAGTAGATTTGATGTACAGGTCTCTCCAGGCTGAGATTCAAGGCTGCAATGAGCAGGATGTGGATGGAAAGCAAGATCAACCCTCCCCTTTAAGAACTGGCCGGGGCCATTGTGTCTGTGTTCCATTACTGACTGACATCACATGAGCTTCGCCAGCGCTCCGAGTTAGCGCCTCGCTCCTCGGCCTTTGCGCCTTAAGACAGATGTGTAGCGCCTAATTTAGCGCTCCAATCACCTCCAGGGGCGATAAAAGTAAAGTTTGCAGTCGGAGGCGATAATTAGCGCCAGGCGCTAATCTTTGCGCCCGGCCGATAATTGCGCCCCAAATGGGGCGATACTGAATTTTTCCCCCAAGATTTCTTTGCTCTATTTGGTCTGTTAAAAGAAAGAGAGAAGCAAACTTATTTGGGGAATGGTTGCAGAATTTATTATTCTTTAAAGGCAAAAGTAAATGCTTTAGTCGACAAGCTGGATTAAACCATAGTTAGTGTATTTAAATTGTAAACCTAAAGCAAATTCACAAATTGCTGATAAAATCGGGCCCATTATTTATCAGCTGGTTTCTTTGTGATAAAGAACAGTAGAATAAAACATAGCTCAGCTGCTGAATTTATTGGGTATATTTTTAATATAAACATTTAATATGACTATCTTTCTAACAGGAAGTGAATAAGAAGCAAACTCAAAAGGAGATGGAACATGCCATGTTAATTCGTCATGATGAGTCCACACAAGAACTGGAGTTCCGACAACTTAACATGTTGCAAAAACTTAGGATTGATCTAATCCGCTTACAGCATCAGACTGAGCTGGAGAATCAAACTGAGTATAATACCCGCCGAGAGCGGGAACTACATAGAAAACATGTCCTGGAACTCCGACAACAGCCAAAGAGCCTAAAGGTATGGGATGGGATTTTATTATACTGAAGATATCTGCAAGGGTCTTCATCAAACCAGTTGAATCAGTGGTTCTGCACTCTTCCTATACGTTACAACCAACTGTCTCGTGACTGGAATATGACCATGTAGCCAATGAAAAAATTGCAAACTTGTACTTGCATGGATCTGTTGCTTTGTTTGCCAGTGCAATTCTGTGTATGACAGTAAAGGAGGCAGAAAAAAAAGTGACACAAAAAAGCTACTTCTATGTGAAGACCACCTTTATGCAGTCTGTGATAATCTATGTTCCAGTTTTAAACTCTATGCCAGCACTTGCCTAGAGAGATTTTAGTGCAAGTTTAACATGAAAGGGTCAGATGAAATTGAGTACGGTTTGATATAGATTTCATACTTGAGGATTTTGAAATTATTGCAGCAGTGAGGTACTTAATAGAGGGGATTGAAAACTAACTAAGCCTCTGGGTTTATGGTACGTATCCTAGGCTCTAACAGGAGAGGACGGGGGAAGAGTGGGGGAGAAATTTGTAGGAAACTTCCTACCATTATGAAGAAATCATTGAGCACCAGTGAGATTTTGCAGACCTGGAAACAAGCAGCGTATTTGTATTTAAAAAGGATGTCAAATCTGACCCTGGCATGTACAAGCCCATAAGACTAACACCAATATCATTTAAAATGATGGATCCCATTCTAGGGAGTAGGATGGGAGAGTATCTATACTGCCACTCCAATTGCCTGCCTGTGTTTTGTGGCCTTGGAGAGGGATCACGTGATGTCCACTGGTACAAACGAGGCCTTCTGCAACCGGTAGGCACCGCAGGATGTGAACTCTACATAGATGAGGACAAAATTGTAATTTAGTTTTAAGCTTTCTTTTGAAATGGACCAAAATGTTTTATTAGTGGTGCCTTTCTCTTAAGGGGGACACTTCTAGTGATGTTGGTTAGATGATATTCGAACCAGAGCCGTCTTATTGGTCCATATCAAATAGTCCTGAACTTCTTTGAAGATTTTACAAATAAAGTTGATAGTGGAGCCCTACATGATTAGTTTATTTGGACCCTCAGAAAACTTTTGATGGTTTTACTAGAGATTTCCCATGGGGTAGATATTGGGACCACTGCTCTTTTTGATATATATTAATGACCTGGACTTGGGTATACAGGGCGTAATTTCAAAGTTTGCAGATGATACGAAATTCGG
Organism: Squalus acanthias; assembly: GCA_030390025.1. Taxonomy (NCBI): domain Eukaryota; kingdom Metazoa; phylum Chordata; class Chondrichthyes; order Squaliformes; family Squalidae; genus Squalus; species Squalus acanthias. The sequence continues at coordinate 63,386,919 of CM059437.1, forward strand.
AAATGTAGTAAACAATGAGGCGGATAGTAACAGACGTCAGGAGGGCATAGACAGACTGGTAAAATGGGCAGACACGTAGCAGATGAAATTTAACGTAGAAAAGTGTGAAGTGATGCATTTTGGTAGGAAGAATGAGGAGAGGCAATATGAACTAAATGGTGCAATTTTAAAGGGGGTGCAGGCACAGAGACCTGTGGGTGTATGTACACAAATCTTTGAAGGTGGCAGGACAAGTTGAGAAGGCTGTTAAAAAAGCATATGGGATCCTTGGCTTTATTAACAGAAATCGAGTACAAAAGCAAGGAAGTTATGCTAAACTTTGATAAAGTACTTGTTAGGCCTCAGTGGAGTATGGTGTAGAATTCTGGACACCACACTTTAGGAAGGATGTCCAGGCCTTAGAGAGGGTGCAGAACATAAGAAATAGGAGCAGGAGTAGGCCATAGAGCCCCTCGAGCCTGCTCTGTCATTCAATAAGATTCAATAAACTGAACTTTTACATCAACTCCACTTTCCTGCCCTATCCCCATATCCCTTGATCCCCAAAAACTATCTATTTCAATCTGGAATATACTCAACGACTGAGCATCCACAGCCTGGGGTGGAGAATTCCAAAGATTCACAATCCTCCTGAGACTATGACCCCTAGTTCTAGACTCTCCAGCCAGGGGAAACAGCCTCTCAGCATTTACACTGTGAAGCCCTCTATGAATTTTATACATTTCAATGAGATCACCTCTCGTACTTCTAAACTCCAGAGAATATATGTCCATTCTACTCAATCTCTACTCAAAGGATAGCCCTCTCATCCCAGGAAATAATCTAGTGAACCTTTGTTGCACCCCCTCCAAGGCAAGTATATCCTTCCTTCGGTAAGGAGACCAAAACTGTGTACACTACGCCAGGTGTGGTCTCGCCAAAGCCCTATATAATTGCAGCAAGACTTCCTTACTCTTATACTGCAACCCCCTTCCAATAAAGGCTAACATATCATTTGCCTTCCGAATTGCTTGCTGTACCTGCGTGTTGACTTGGTGTGATTCCACCCAAATCCCTTTGAATCCCAACATTTTACCCCTCACCTTTTTAAAAAAAAAAAAAAAAAAATATTCTGCTTTTCTATTCTTTCTACCAAAGTGGATAACCTCACTTGTACCCACATTATACTCCATCTGCCACCTTCTTGCCCAATCACTTAACCGGTCTATATCACTTGCACCCTCTTTACGTCCTTACAGCTCACTTTCCCACCTAGTTTTGTATCATCAGCAAACTTTGATTTATTATACTCAGTCCCCTCATCTAAGTCATTGATGTAGATTGTAAGTAGCTGAGGCCCAAGCACTGATCCTTGCAGCACTCCAGTAGTTACACCCTGCCATCCTAAAGATGACCTGTTTATTTCTACTCTTGTTTTCTGTCCGTTAACCAATCCTCAATCCATGCTAATATGTTGCCCCTAATCTTGTGTAACAACCTATTGTGTATCACCTTATCGAATGCCTTCTGAAAATCCAAATATACTACATCCACAGGTTCCCCCTTATCTACCCTGCTAGTTACACCCTCAAAAAAACTCCAATACATTTGTCAAACACGATTTCAATTTCCTAAAACCGTGTTGACTCTACCTAATCATTTTGTAATTTTCCAAGTGCCCTGTTGGCACGTCATTAATAGATTCTAGCATTTTCCCTACTACTGATGTCAGGCTAACTTGCTATAGTTCCCTGTTTTCTCTCTCCCTCCTTTCTGGAACAGCGAGGTTACATTTGCTACTTTCCAATCCGCGGGGGCCATTCTAGAATCTAGGGAATTCTGGTCATGGGGATTTGACCGCTTTTAGTCCCATTCACTTCTCCAGTACTTTTTCTTTATTAATAATTACTTCAAGTTCCTCACATTAGACCCTTGGTTTCCCACACTTTCGAATATGTTCTTTGTGTCTTCCACTGTGAAGACAGACACAAAATATTTGTTTAACGTCTCTGCCATTTCCTTATTCCCCATTATAATTTCTCCTGTCTCTGCCTCTAAGGGACCCACATTTACTTTCGTTAATCATTCTTTTTCCATACTTGTAAAAGCTGTTTTTATATTTCTTGCTAGTTTACTCTCATTCTATTTTCTCCCTCTATCACTTTCTTGGTCATCCTTTGCTGATTTTTAAAACCCTCCCAATCCTTGGGCTTACTATTTTTGGCAACATTGTAAGCCTCTTTTAATTTAATGCTATCCTTAACTTTTCTAGTTAGCTGCGGTTGTACCACTTTTCCAGTGGTGTTTTTATTCCTCAAGGGAATGTATATTTATTGAGAATTATGAATTATTTCTTTAAATGTTTACCATTGCTTATCTACAGTCACATCTTTTAATCTAATTTCCCAATCTACCTCCGCCAACTCGCCCCTCATATCTCCATAATTGGCTTTGTTTAAATTTAAGGCCCTAGTTTCGGACTTAACCACATCACTCTCAAACTTAATATCAAACTTAATATGAAATTCTATCACATTATGATCACTCTTCCCCAAGGATATTTTGCTATAAGATTACTAATTAACCCTGTCTCATTACACAATACTGGATCTAAAATAGCCTATTCTCTAGTTGGTTCCTCAACATATTGTTCTAGAAAACTGTCTCGAATGCATTCCATGAACTTGTCTTCTAAACTACTTTTGCCAATTTGTTTTGCCCACTCTATGAAGATTAAAGTCCCCCATGATCATTTTATTATCCTTGTTACATGCTCCTCTAATTTACTGATTTATACTCTGTCCAACACTGTGATTACTGTTAGGGGGCCTATAAACTACTCCCACCAGAGTTTTCTGCCCTTTCTTATTTCTTAGCTCCACCCATACTGATTCTACATCCTGATTTTCTGGGCTAAGATTCTTTCACCATACTGCCATCATCTCAGCCTTTATTATTAGGGCTACCCCATCTCCTTTTCCATTTTTGCCTAACTTTTCTAAAGGTCAAGCACCCTGGAATATTTAGTTCCCAACTTTGGTCACTCTGCAACTATGTCTCAGTCATGGCTACTAGATCAAACCCATTTATCTCTTTGTGCCATTAATTCATCTATCTTGTTACAAATGTTTTGTGCATTCATATATAGCACCATTAATTTTAACTTTTTACTATTTTTCCCCTGATGTGGCCCTAGTAGCTAATGTCCTATTACCATTGTTAAACTCTGTCCCTTCCTGACACATTCTACTTGATTTTACCCAAATCACTACTTTGCTCCAAGGACTTGATCTTCTCTTCAGATTTATCTTTACCTGAACCCACCCTCCCTCTTATTAGTTTAAAGCCCTATCTACCACCCCAGTTATTCAATTCGCCAGGACACTGGTCCCAGCCCAGTTTAAGTGAAGTCCGTCCCTACCAATGTTTCCTCTAAGCTGCGCAGTTCTCTGCCAGTCCTGCGCAACCCCGGGACTGGCTTTTCCAATGCCAGTGCCCCATGAATTGAAACCCCTGCCTCATTCTTTTAAAAAGCTCTAATGTTTGTCCCTATGCTAATTTGCACGTGGCTCCGGTAGTAGTCCAGAGATTATTACCTTTTTGAGGTTCTGCTTTTTAATTTGTACCCTAGCTCCTCAAACTCCCTCAGCAGGACCTCATTCCTGGTTCTACCTATGTTGTTGGTTCCTACAGGATCCTCCCCCTCCTTCTCCTCGACCTTGGCACCGGGCAGGCAACACAGCCTTCGGGATTTCGGTTGTGGCTGCAGAGAACAGTATCTATCCCCCTGACTATACTATCCCCTATGACTACCGCATTCCTTTTCGCTCCCCCCACTTGAATGACTCCCTGTACCACGGTGCCATTGTCAATTTGCCCATCCTCCCTGCAATCTTTGTTCTCATCCACACTGGTAGCAAGTACCTCGTACCTATTGGACAGTGGCAAAGGCTGAGGCTCCTTCACCACTGCATCTGAGGTCCCCTTACCTGCCTGAGTCAGTCACATCCTCCTGTCCCCGACCACTAACCAAATCTAAAGCACTACCTAACCTAAGGGGTGTGACTGCCTCCTGGATCAGAATGTCCAGGTGTAACACTCCCTCCCTGATGCATCACAATGTCTGCACCTCAGACTCCAGCTCAACAACTCTGAACTAAATTTCCTCGAGTTGCAGACACTTACTGCAGATGTGGTTGCTTGGGATCACGCTGCTCTCCACAAACTCCCACATGCTACAGATACGGCACACTTCCTGCGCTGCCATCTCTCTCCTACCTTGTTTTATATATTTAATTAAAGTATTATGTAATTAATTCACTTGGTTTATTAATTTTTTTAAACTAATTAACTTAACTAGTTTAAGTTATTTAATAAATTATTACTTATAGGTTCCGAGTTTCTAGTTTACACTTTATTTATAAGTAATTACCTTTAATTTGTTTTAAGCTTGTATTCTTGCACACTAGCTAACTTGCACCAAGTGCTTAAACACTGACAATTTTAACTACTTACTGCCTCAAGCTTACACAAACCACTACAAGTGTTAAAGGCAAAAAGAAGCACCTCCTTCCGCGCCCCCCCGCACCAAATTCCCAATACTTAGCAAATTCTCAACTTCCCACTCTGTTCACGATGCACTCAGTTAACGTTGTGATCTGTGGTTACGCTCAGATTTTAGAATGGTACCAGGGATGAGGAACTTCAGTTATGTGGAGAAGCTGGGGTTGTTCTCCTTGGAGCAGAGAAGGCCAAGAGGAGATTTGATAGAGGTGTTCAAAATCATGAATGGTTTTGATAGAGTAAATAAGGAGAAACTCTTTCCAGTGGCAGAAGGGTCAATAACCAGAGGTCACAGATTTAAGGTGATTGGCAAAAGAACCAGAGGCGACATGAAACACTTTGTTTACATAGCGATTTGTTGTGATCTGGAATGCTCTGTCTGACAGGGTGGTGTGGAAGCAGATTCAATTGTAACATTCAAAAGAGAATTGGATATATACTTGAAGGGAAAAGATTTACAGGGCTATAGGGAAAGAGCAGGGGAGTGGGATTAATTGGATAGCTCACAAATGGGCCTAATGGTCGTCTCCTGTGCTGTATCATTCTATGATTCTAAGATTTATTAAACCAAACATCATGGAAATTAAGTATAGCATTTGGGTTCAGATAAGAATTTGGCTTTTTTTTTTAAATGGACAATAGTGAAAGATGCCAAACTGGGGGAAGTGTTGCATGGATGACAGCAGGAAATCATTGCATGGTATCCTGTTGATTTAATCTATGTGAATGACTTGAATGCTGAAACCAATGCTCATCAAATTTGCAGATAGCACTAAAATGGGGAGGCCAATAAAGACCAAGTTAACGATTTGTGGAAGGACTTAGGTCTGTTATGCATTTGGGCTGATTAGGTAAGTGGTGAAAGAAATTTAATGCTAACAAGTGTAAAGTATAACAAATTTAGAGGAAAAAAATACTGTGATGTAAGCACAAAATGAATGGAAAAGAATTAGCATGGGAAGACTTTGTGATCTGCCCATCATAACTCTCAGATTTTTCTCTGTTAATGTCCAGACAGTGTGGCCAAGCAATTAAAAAGAACATTAAGGTTATTGGGATAAGTAAGCCCAAAGAATGGAGTGCAAGTCTGTTCAGGTTATGCCAAGTCTCTACAATGCACTGATCACATCACACCTGTAATCAGTTTTGGTCCAAAAATGACATGCAGGTATTGGATACGGTGCAGAGAGGAGCAGTAAGCATAATTCCACGTATAAAGAGAATGAGCTATGGGGCTGTATTAGAGAAGCTTAAACTCTACGGCCTTCAGAGGAGAAAATGGGGGCGGTGGGGTGAGTCAGGCCTCATTGAAGTGTATAATAAATGGTGCAGATAAGGTGAACCCAGAACCTCAGTGAATCAGAGCAGTATAAATTCAGAAGCAATATATAAGAATTTCTTTACTGAGTGAGTTTCAGTGAGCTGAATGGCCATTTCTCGTTATTGACTTTGTTTATCAAGTAATTCAAATTTTTTTTATCTGTGGTGAGCAAAAGTTATCAAATTTGATCATCATGAATGTATAGAATATACCTACATTACATTACTATATTTTTGTCTCCCGCCCGAAGCAGGATTGTAGGCAAGCAATGGGATGCTAATACCCCACTTGATCCAACGATTAAGTGATAAGTTGTCCAGAGTATCTTATCATTTGATTTTCCCTTCACATGCACCATGATTGTAGCAAAATTGCTTAATGTGTATAGGTGTGCATTCTCTGACACACTGCATTAGACAGTCAACCTGAAATTCTACCCATGTCACTTAGAACGTAAACTCAGTGAAAGAGGAAGATCCAGTGTATATTGTACAGTGTTTGATATTGCATTTAAAGTTGTATTTCAGTCAATAGTAAGGAAGGATATTAGCTCTGATGATGTGGAATCTGTATGGGTAGAGCTGAGAAATACCAAGGGGCAGAAAACGTTAGTGGGAGTTGTATACAGACCCCCAAACAGTAATGCTGAGGTTGGGGATGGCATTAAATGGGAAATTAGAGACACGTGCAATAAGGACACAACAGTTATCATGGGTGACTTTAATCTACATATAGATTAGGCTAACCAAATTAGTAACAATAGTGTGGAGGAGGAATTTCTAGAGTGTATACGGGATGGTTTCCTGGACCAATATGTCGAGGAACCAACTGGAGATCAGGCCATCTTAGACTGGGTATTATGTAATGAGAGGATTAATTAGCAATCTTGTTGTGCGAGGTCCCTTGGGGAGGAGCGATCATATGATAGAATTCTTCATTAAGATGGAGAGTGAAGTAGTTGACTCAGAGACTAGGGTCCTGAATTTAAATAAAGGAAACTACAATGGTATGAGGCGCAGGTTGGCTACGATGGATTGGGGAGCGTTACTTAAAGGGTTGACGGTGGATAGGCAATGGCAAACATTTAAAGATCGCATGGATGAACTACAGAATTTGTTCATCCCTGTTTGGCATAAAAATAAAACAAAAAAGGTGACTCAACCATGGCTAACAAGGGAAATTAGGGATAGCATAAGATCCAAGGAGAGGACATATAAATTGGCCAGAAAAAGCAGCAAACCTGAGGATTGGGAGCAGTTTAGGATTCAGCAAAGGAGGGGGAAAATAGAATGAGAGTAAGCTTGCAGGGAACATAAAAACTGACTGTAAAAGCTTCTATAGATATGTGAAGAGAAAAAGATTGGTGAAGTCAAGCGTAGGTCCTTTGCAGTCAGAATCAGGGGAATTTATAATGGGGAACAAAGAAATGGCAGACCAATTAAATACATACTTTGGTTCTGTCTTCACAAAGAAGGACACAAATAACCTTCCAGAGATGTCGGGGAACATAGGGTCTAATGAGAGGGAGGAATTGAATGAAATCAGTATTTGTAGGGAAATGGTGTTAGGGAAATTGATGGGATTGAAGGCCGATAAATCCCCAGGGCCTGATAATCTGCATCCTAGGGTACTTAAGGATGTGGCCCTAGAAATAGTAGATGCATTGCTGGTCATCTTCCAAAATTCTATAGACTCTGGAACAGTTCCCATGGATTGGAGGGTAGCTAATGTAACCCCACTATTTAAAAAAGGTGGTAGAGAGAAAACGGTGAATTATAGACCGGTAAGCCTGACATTGGTAGTGGGGAAAATGCTAGAATCCATTGTAAAAGATGTAATAGCAGAGCACTTGGAAAACAGTGACCAGATCGGACAAAGTCAACATGGATTTACAAAAGGTAAATCATGCTGGACTAATCTACTGGAATTTTTTGAGGATGTAACTGGTAGAATAGATAAGGGAAAACCAGTGGATGTGGTGTATTTGGACTTTCAGAAGGCTTTCGATAAGGTCCCGCATAAGAGATTAGCGTGCAAAGTTAAAGCACATGGGATTGGGGGTAAGGTACGGACTTGGATAGAGAACTGGTTGGCAGACAGGAAGCAAAGAGTTGGAATAAACGGGTCTTTTTCTGAGTGGCAGGCAGTGACTAGTGGGGGTACCGCAGGGATCGGTGCTTGGACCCCAGCTATTCACTATATATATTAATGATCTAGATGAGGGAACTAGATGTAATATCTCCAAGTTTGCAGACGACCCAAAGCTGAGTGGGCGTGTGTGCTGTGAGGAGGATGCAGAGAAACTCCAGTATGATTTGGACAGGTTGGGTGATTGGGCAGATGCAGTATAATGTGGATAAATGCAAGGTGGCAAAAACAGGAAGACAGATTATTATCTGAATGGCAATAGATTGGGAAAAGGGGCAGTGCAACGAGACCTGGGTGTCCTTGTGCACCAGTCGCTGAAGGTAAGCATGCAGGTGCAGCAGGCGGTTAAGAAGGCAAATGGTATGTTGGCCTTCATAGCGAGAGGATTAGAGTACAGGAATAAGGATGTCTTGCTGCAGTTGCACAGGGCCTTGGTGAGACCACACCTTGAGTATTGTGTGCAGTTTTGGTCGCCTTATCTGAGGAAGGATGTTCTTGGCATAGAGGGAGTGCAGCGAAGATTCACCAGACTGATACCTGGGATGGCAGGAATGACGTATGAAGAGAGATTGGGTCGATTAGGCTTATATTTGCTCGAGTTTAGAAGAATGAGAGGGGATCTCATTGAAACTTATAAAATTCTAACAGGACTAGACAGACTAGATGCAGGAAGGATGTTCCTGATGGCGGGGGAGTCCAGAATCAGGGGTCACAGTCTAAGGATAAGGGGTAAGCCACTTAGGACTGAGATGAGGAGGAATTTCTTCACCCAGAGAGTGGTGAACCTGTGGCATTCTCTACCACAGAAGGCAGTTGAGGCCAATTCATTAAATATATTCAAGAAGGAGTTAGATATATTTCTCAAGGCTAAAGGGATATGGGGAGAAAGCAGGGACAGGGTACTGAATTTGGATGATCAGCCGTGATCTCATTAAATGGCGGAACAGGCTCGAGGGGCCGAATGGCCTACTCCTATCTTCTATGTTTCTGTGTCTTTGATCTACTGATATCTATGACTGTATCAGAATCCCTTAATTGAATTGACGCTTGTAGCTCAATCAGCTGTAATATTCTACATATACTTAAATATAGGATGCTAGAAACTGTCATTCATATATTAAGTTGATTAAACTGGATAAATATTCTATATAAGGATAACACTATTTCTGAACATTTAAATTTGGTGACGACCATTTAAACATGCAACAAAAATGTGGGCCGTAACCCACTGAGGTCCTTATTAGATCTGAATCTTCTGGTCATTCTATATCTTTTTCAAAATCTGAATTAAAAAAAAAAAAAAATCTGTTTCTAATGAAAATAGTTTTCTGCCCATAACACCGAATTTTACTTAAGCATATTGTAATTGTGTGACATAAGCTATTCCTTCAAAACACATATATAGCCAATGTACAAGTTCTTGCACAACCTAACATTGATCTTGCCTTGTGCTTCTGTGCAGGCTATGGAGCTACAGATAAAGAAGCAGTTCCAAGACACGTGTAAAGTCCAAACAAAACAGTACAAAGCACTGAGGAACCACCAGCTGGAGGTAACTCCAAAAAGTGACCACAAGATGGTCCTAAAAGCACTTAAAGAGGAACAGACAAGGAAACTGGCCATCCTGGCAGAACAGTATGAACAAAGTATCAATGAGATGATGGCCTCACAGGCGGTACGTAATCTACTTTCTACACAGATAAACTGCAGGATTAGAAGTAGCATGTTTCTTTAAAGGTGCTTTATATCTCAAGGTTACAGAGCAGTCTTGACTTAAAGAATCATTGTCTATGATCTTTGCCCTTAATTCAGTGGCTTTTAGTTGGATTTATTGCACAATTTTTATTTAGATATGGAGAAGGCTTTAAATGTTCAGTCCTCATCAACGTATCTTCCACACCCCTTGTTATCTTGGTGTCAACCTTGGCTCAGTTGGTAGCACTCTGGTGATTTCCGGATCTATCCTGCATGTTAATTTCAGAGGTGCAGGAGCACTGTGGTTGATTCACTTATGTGTCCCTTGGTGTCTTTGCTCTGTCATTCCAGATGGCCCGGTTGAAATTGTGCAACAGTGAGAAGAACTTGTGTCTCATTATGCGAGAGCATTTAATGAGTGGAGAGTTTAATGTTGCATCCACTACATTTTCCCATCTCCAGAATTGGCACTTTTAGTACTAAAATAGTACCTTTAGGATTGTCTACTTTGTATTTTAGACTCTCAAAATTAAAAATTGTCATTTATATTGCTATAGTATAGTGTTTTTCCTACAGTATAGTAGAATTTTGATATGCTTTTAATCTGGAAAAGTGGATACTAATATGAAATATAAAAACTTAGCAATTCTACACCCCCCCCCCCCCCCCCCATGACTTTTTTGTGTATCTTCATAACAGTTGAAGTGCTTTTGTAACCTATAGATTCCAAAGTGGTCACTTGTTAAATCCTAAAATGCTACAAGTAATTAGACTCCCCACTTGAAATACTATAAGTGCCTATAATTTCCACCTTCGTACACTTGCAGGTTCATATTACTGCTTTAGGATCCCTTAAATTCTAAATGTAGACTTAATTCTTCCAAAAAGCATGGAAAAAATACCTATGCTATATCACAAAATTTGCTTTTACTCAGTTTATAAGATTTTACAGGATCTACAAAATTATTGCGATCTAGAAGCTTATGAATATGGACGTGATCTTTGTAAAAACATTCTTGGTATGATGAGTTTACAATGCTAAAGAATGGACCATTTTCTAAATGGAATGTAATATTAACCTTCTCTTTTAAAAAAAAAAAATTAAAGTCACTACATGTGTTTTGGGAATACTAACCATCACTATGTTCTAATCGACTCTTTTGGATTTCTTTTGAAATACTGTAACTATTGCATTTTACACTTGGGAGATAACGTATTGTTTGACAAATTTCTTAATAGTATCTAAACCATTCATATTAATCTGTAAAACTACATAAACTCTGACCTTTTTGTATTTGTGGGCCAATGTACATAAAGAGGAAATATGTTTGAGAAGGCTTTCAATAAGGAAGAAAACAGTGAGCCACTGTAAAGTACCAGTGATCAGCCTTCAACAGCTTGTTTCTTGAGGGACCCATGCCATTGTCCCCTTTTATTGTTTTTAAATCCCTCCATGGCCTCACCCCTCCCTATCTCTCTAATCTCCTCCAGTCCCACAACACCCCCGAGATATCTGTGCTGCTCTAATTCTGCACTCTTGGGCATCCCTGAAAATAATTGCTCAACCATTGGTGGCCGTGCCTTCTGTTGCCTAGGCCCTAAGCTCTGGAATTCCCTGTCTAAACCTCTCCCCCTCTCTACCTCTCCTCCTTTAAGACGCTCCTTAAAACCTACCTTTTTGATCAAGTTTTTGGTCACCTGCCCTAATTTTCTCCTTGTGTGGCTTGGAGTCACATTTTTTTTGTCTTTACACCTGTGAAGCGCCTTGGGACATTTTACAGGAAACTCTTAATTAACCGGGACCGGCGTGGTGCCGGTTAATCAAAAAGTCCGGATAACGGAGAGTTATATCTCCCAACGTACGAGAGCCCCGTACACATTGACATGCGCCTGCATTCGGAGCTCCGTCTCCCCGGGGACCGCCAGCTGACCATCTGTCGTGTCCGCTGCCTACCCGGGCTGCACATTCCCCTCCCAATCTACACGCTCCGATACAAGGCAAACGCCTCGGTTTTTTTTAAAGTTAATTTTAAACGAGAGATGAAGGAAAACCCCGGTTACCTACTCAAGAATTTTGCCGGTTAAGAGAGATTTCCGGATATTTGGGTGCCGGTTAATAAAGAGTTTCCTATACTACATTAAAGGCGCTATATAAATACAAGATGTTTATTAATCAAAAGTTACCTTTTATCTTTATATAGTTCTGTTAAATTATTTGAAATGTTTTGCTTAATGGTGAATGTTGATGAAATTGGGAAAAGTCACTGAATCTATCCCTGTACTTCTATTATTGTTTAGCTCCCTCAGCCATAACCCAGGGTGGGTCAATGAACTTTAGTGTTCAGCTTACTCACAGTCTAAAGCCTACCCTTCATAAAGAAGTTTTTAGATTCCACCCCTAAATATCTAATCCACTATTCTTTTGTCTGAGGTACTGAGATCAAGTTTGCCGTATTGTAGAAATTTCTGGATGAGTGCAGTGGTATTGACAATTTTTTTTAATATTTAGCTGCGACTAGATGAGGCCCAGGAAGCAGAGTGCCAAGCCCTGAAACATCAGCTTCAGCAGGAAATGGAGCTACTCCATGCCTACCAGAGTAAAATTAAGATGCAGACTGAAGCACAGCATGAGCGAGAGCTTCAGAAACTGGAGCAACTGGTGTCACTGCGCAGAGCACGCCTTGAACAAAAGGTCAGTTCAAATCAAAACTGTTCCTTGTATCTGTAGTAGTACGTGTGTTTTCTCAAAGCCGTTTATAAATGTGGCTAGCTAAGTGTGGTGTAATAATAAGTTCACTTTATAAAATAAATTATAATTTTAAAAAGGAAATTACATTTTTTCATTAAGCACCACTACAAGATCATCAAACTTGGCACAGCATTTTGAATACCATGCTTTGTGATATTGTCCATGTTGGAACATCAAGATGGTGCACAATAGAGGGCTAGGACATGGCTTCACCACCATGATTCTTCTCCCCTGATAAATTGAGTTGGCAATCTTAATCATGCTACCTTGTATAGGTGATGATAAAAGGCCAGGTGCTTTCCAACAGAGGGTCAGTTGTCTCCGAGCTATACTCTCGCAGCACTGAGTTGCCAGATTGCGTGCCACTGATAGAATTCTGGTTGTAAATCAGCAGATGGTGTGTCGTACAATATAAAATTCTAAAACTAGAGAGCTTTGCCTTTTCAACATATTACTGTCCTTTCATGTCTTTAATCGTTAATAATCCAGGTCCTGTTTATGAAATTGCCCCCTCTTCCTAGTGGGCTACAACGATCAAGTGAAATCAGCTTAAGCTGTTTCAGTCCAGTTTCTACTGGGCATGAGTACATCTTTTGACATTCAGCCACATTGGTGGGACATTGAAAGGGGATGGGAGCTTTACTCTGAATTTAATTTGTCCTTTTGAAGCTAATACTAGTGCAGAAGAAGAAAGTTCTATTGTTGAATACTGTCGATCGCTGGCATTTGTATTTAGAGCTCAGATGCTGTTGGGTGAGATTTGTAAACATTGCGATTGTTACTAATGTGAATCCTCATCAGTTGTACCACACACATAACTCAATTCCTACAATGCTTTACGTCTCTGGGCTAAGTGCATAACAGGTACAGAAGAGGTTATATAGCATAACATCAATTCACTTCAAAATGGAACATTGTATTGAGGCAACTTATAGTTAGTAAATTTTAATGAAATGTTCAACTTATCTTAACATTACATTAAGAATGTAATCATTAATTTACTGTTTGTACATATTGGGTTTTTTCAATTCATACAGACTTGAAACTTGTATTTATGTAGCACCTATGTCAGCAATATCTCAACGCTTCATGAAAATAATTTTTTGCTTTATAACTTTATGTAGGCAAATGAGTAGCCAATTTACACACTAAGATCCCATTAACAGCAAATGAATCCTAATCTTATTAAAATCACAAATTAGCCTTATTGGTTAAAAAACAGCTAACATGTCGAAGAAATAGAGGGCATTTTTGGCTTTTTAGAAATGATATACTAAAATGGGGAAATACTGTATTGAAATGCAGAAGAAAAATGAACATTTTGTTACCATGCCCCTTCCCCTTTTGCTAGAAAGTGCATGGCCGGGGAATTTCTTTGGAGCTGCTCCCACTTCATCGCTGAAAGGGCAGCAGAAATCCCATTTACTCATGTTAAACAGGGTTTTGTCATATTTCTGGTGAAGTTACAGCAGCAGAGCAGGAGCACCACCAGGAAAAGTCCTGGCCCATGTATGGATGTCAGCTGAGATCAGGCTTGGGTGTGATTTCCCCTATAGCTTGCCAACATTCACTGGGCTTACATGTGAAGAATGACCACTTAGATGATATACCAGATAGCTTCCTGTAGAACCATAGGAAGGGGAAGGTGACTTAGAAATATTGGTTCGATTTGGATTCTGAAAATTCTACTGGTACCATGTATTATAGCAAGAAAAGTGTTGCTTAACCATTTTTTTTTTAATTTTCCATTTATTTCTTATTTCAAGATTGAAGAGGAACTGGCTGCACTTCAGAAAGAGCGCACCGAGAGAATACGAAATTTATTGGAAAGACAAGGGCGGGAAATTGAAAGCTTTGACATGGAAAGCCTCAGACTTGGGTTTGGAAATCTGGTTACATTGGACTATCCCAAGGAAGACTATAGATGAAAAACTATGCCATAACCTTGCCCAGGTATCCTAATCATGGGCTCACTTATTGAGGGCAGACATCACCTCTGGACTAGTGCCTGTACAGTCCTTAAATTTCCTTATAATCAGGGCCCGTTGTTAATGTTAAAAAGAACGCTGACCATTTGTTGGTCATCTTTTAAAATGACACAGTATTGATATATGTGCAATCATACTTTTTGTGAAATTGGAAAGCAGGATGTACATCGCTTATATGATCATGCATTACAAATAATTTGTAAATCTGTGCAGAAAGACAAATGTTATATCTGCAGCCTTATCTTACTCGCTGCTAGCTTTCTTTCGGTATTTATTCATCAGGAAATTTTATTAAGATTGAATAATTTGATACAAAAGAATTTGATGTACATGTCGATCATACAAAGTGCTTCTGGGAAATAGAGTTTAAAAAAAAATGCTGGCTAGGGTATCCTGATCCAGTGTTAATCATATCATATATATATATATAAAATCATTTTCTGCTGTGGCAGATGATGTGCATACTGTATGTGAATCCTGGGACCCAAGTAGCACAATAGGGCCAAGGCACTATCACATATATTGTATAGATGGAATTCAGGAGAGCTTTTACTTATTTTCATAAAGTATTTTAATGGTTCCTCAAATTAATTTTTTAATGATTTTTCGTTCAGTATATGGAGGTAAATCTGGCTGTCAGTGGGATCTTCTAATGGAATTTTCCATCTAGACCATAAATGTTGCTTACTCATACTACAAGCTGTGTATTTTCTTACAAAACAAACCAGTAAGATGCTTTACTATTGCATGCACTCCAATTTTTTTCAGGTAAAATAGCATGACTGTCGAGGCAAAAGTAAGCTTTTAATCATATTTGTAAATAAAAGTGCTCACCACACTGCGTTGAGAGTTATTTTAGCAGATTGTATATTGAAATCTGGAGTCATTTTTCCTTTCAGGTATAATTTCATAGAAATAGGAAATGGGAATCCTGTATGGCCTAGTATGACTATTGTCAAAACATTTGTAATGACTTTCTAATTTTGATAAGCATATCAGTGTTACTCAGAGATTTGGGGTAATTTTGCAGTGCTCTATCTCATAGATTAAGTGGCCCATTAGATAACCCAACCCAACCTAGGTAATGGGAGGGAAGCTTCCATTCTTTATTATTCTTGAAGCACCAAGATACCACTTTGTGGGTACTCACGTTCTCTGGTCCCTGAGGGAAATGCAATGTTTTAAGAATTTATGGATCCGGAGCTGATTGAGACATAGGTGCTTATTCCTCATTCTTCAAAATAAACATTCTTCCGTCACCTTTCCTGTTTGTGTACCACGGCTAAAATTATATTTTTAAAAGGCCAGGACAAGTGCAATAATCTATGAATAAAATATAATTGTGGTTTATTTGGAAAGCATTTTAATGGCCTTTCCTGAAATAAACGTGTAACTTCTGCAACTTTAATGGGTGTGACCAGTCTCAATCTAGTTTCTGCTGGATGTACAGCATTCTTCATAACTTGCAAGTCACACTTAATGATGGCTTAGTATGTTAGGAAATTAAAGTGGAATTTTTGAAGCCGTTTGGACAGCATTGAACTTGTGTAATACTGTACCTGGCTTTGAGGGTAGTTTATCCTGTTGAGAGGAAAAATGTTATTTCCCAGCACTGTCCTTCACGTTTACTGAGCAGAACTATTCCTCTTCCTTTCCTCCCCCATCTCCAAACAAAGGGAACAATTTTATTATAACCTTAATTAAAAATGCACATTTAGCTGGGGCTTGCATTTAATTAGCAGTGAATTATAGACTTCCAGAAAACTGCAGATTATCAAACAAAAGTACATTGTTGAAATGTTAGTAATCTGCAAATAAAATGCTCAATTCACTGGACTGGAAACTGATGTTGTGGAAGTATACCTTTAAAAAGAGATGGTTAGAGAACTGTAGGGTACAAGCCACCCTAGTTGTTTCAGCTGGCATCATAAATTAATTGGTGCTTTTCTTGAAAACCCATTGCCAACATAGAACAGCCCAGATCATGTAGAAGCATGGATTAAATTTAGAGTAAATGCCCATTGACTGCATTCTGACATACTTGAACTCCAACCTCTATGGCTGGAGTTAGACTGCAGTCAGTGCAAACTCGAACTGCTGTGAGGTGGCTTCTTGGAGAGGATCTTGCACCTCAAGGTTTTAACCTGTGATAGTCTTTTGAGTTGTACAGCCACTTTTGTGTTCATGCGTATCCAAAACCATTTTGCTTGGATGTGAAAGTGGTAGTATGACTGCACCGTAAGATACCATTGATATATATAACTTCCCACATGAGCCAGCCTTGTGACTGCTAAATTAAGTTGCCACTTAATGCCAAATTGGGAAGTAGATTGAGATTGGCTAAAGTCATTTTTATTTTGGACCCTGCAACCAGCAGAAGTGGGAGTAGTTTAATCCTATCAAATCACAGGTGTTTTTTGTGGTCTCCACAGTGAGGGGTCTATCATTGGTCACACCAGAGACTGTTAAGTGCTCCTCTCATACACCAAATTATTCTTTTCCCATTATTTCTTTTCAGGCTCAAACATAACTCAATTCACCTGCCTGATTTCTTATTTCTTTCACCTCTGCCCAAAAGATACATTGTAGTAATCTGCATGATGGGGACCCACAATTTGAGCAGAAGGGTGCCTAACTCCAAACTTATTGGTTGAGATAGTTTCAGTAAGAGCACTGATCCTGTGGCTAACTTTATTAGTTTATGGGATGTGGGTGTCGCTGGCAAGGCCAGCATTTATTGCCCATTCCTAATTGCCCTGGAGAAGGTGGTGAGTGGTGAAGGTACTCCCACAGTGCTGTTAGGTAAGGAGTTCCAGGATTGTAAGGAGTTCCAGGATTTTGACCCAGCGACGAGGAAGGATTGACGATATACTTCTAAGTCAGGATGGTGTGTGACTTGGAGGAGAACTTGGAGGTGGTGATGTTCCCATGCGCCTGCTGCCCTTGTCCTAGGTGAAAGAGGTTGTGAGTTTGGGAGGTGCTGTCGAAGAAGCCTTGGCGAGTTGCTGCAGTGCATCTTGTAGATGGTACACACTGCAGCCACGGTACGCCGGTGGTGGAGGGAGTGAATGTTTAAGGTGGTGGATGGAGTGCCAATCAAGCGGGCTGCTTTATCCTGGATGGTGTCGAGCTTCTTGTGTTGTTGGAGCTGCACTCATCCAGGCAAGTGGAGAGTATTCCAGCACACTCCTTACTTGTGCCTTGTAGATGGTGGAAAGGCTTTGGGGAATCAGGAGGTGAGACACTCGCTGCAGAATACCTAGTCTCTGACCTTGTTGCCACAGTATTTATGTGGCTGGTCCAGTTAAGTTTCTGGTTAATGGTGACCCCCAGGATGTTGATGGTGTGGGATTCGGTGATGGTAATGCCGTTGAATGTCAAGGAGCGAAGGTTAGACTCTCACTTGTTGGAGATAGTCATTGCCTCCAAATGTCATTGCCACTTGTGTGGCGCGAATGTTACCTGCCACTTATCAGCCCAAGTCTGAACATCGTCCAAGTCTTGTTGCATGCGGGCATGGACTGCTTCATTATCTGAGGAGTTGTGAATGGCACTGAACACTGCAGTCATCAGCAAACATCCCCATTTCTGACCTTATGTTGGAGGGAAGGTCATTGATGAAGCAGCTGAAGATGGTTGGGCCTAGGACACTGACCTGAGGAACTCCTGCAGCGATGTCCTGGGGCTGTGATGATTGACCTTCAACTACCACAACCATCTTCCTTTGTGCTAGGTATGACTCCAGCCAGTGGACAGTTTTTCCCTCCAATTCCCATTAACTTCAGTTTTACTGGGGCTCCTTGATGCCACACTCTGTCAAATGCTGCCTTGATGTCAAGGGCAGTCACTCTCACCTCTGGAATGCAACTGGATCAATAACACATTTTTCCTATACTTGTATGTTCATTTGGATTTTACTTTTTATCTTTTAGGGCTGCTCATTTGAATTAGTTATTCAAATAGAATTAGTTCCTAAATCTTTGGCTTTTTTTTAACTGAAAATCCTTTAAAATCATATGGCAGTGTGAATATAACCTCAAATATAATAGTCAACACAGATTTCAAAAAGGAAGGTCATGCTTCACCAACCTTATTGAATTCTTTGAAGAAGTAACAAAGAGTAGACATGGGTAATGCAGTAGATGTAATATATTTGGATTTTCAAAAGGTTCCACATATTCGACGTTGGGAGTCAAGTAGCAGAATGAATAGTAATCTGGCTACAAAATGAGAAAACCGGGAGTAGGGGTTAAAAGGGTAATTACTTAGACTGGTAAAAAAGTGGGAAGTGATGTTCCACAAGGATCAGCATGTTCACTATTTACATAAACAATTTGAACTTGGGAATTGGAAGTACAATTTCAAAATTTGCGGATAACACCAAATTGGGGGGGGGGTGGGTATAATGAAAACTGTGACAAAATACAAGACTTTAATAAACTTGCAGAATGGATGTGTAATTGGCAGATAATTTTCAATATAGATAAGTATGAGGAGGTGCATTTTGATAGAAAGAATAAGGAGGCCACATATTCCTTGGAAAATAAGAGTCTAAATGGGCAGAGGAGCAAAGGGATCTAGAGGTACAGATGCACACATCACAAAGTAGTGATGCAGGTTACTAAGGCCATTTAAAAAAAAAAAAACAAAGCATTGGGGTTCATTTCTAGATAGAATTGGAAAAACAGGAAAAGTTATGTTAAACTTGTATAGAACCTTGATTAGACCATACTTTAGAGTACTGTGCACAGTTCTGGTCTCCATATTATATAAAGGATGTAGAGGTACTGGAGAAGGTGCAAAAAAGATTTACAAGGCTGATACCAGACCCGAGAGGTTATACCCATCAGGAAATATTTAACAGGCTGGGGCTCTATTCTCTAGGAAAGAGAAGGCTGAGGAGTGACATGATAGAGGTCTTTAAGATTATGAAAGGATTTGATAGGGTAGAGAGAGGTTTATACTTGTGGGGGGGGGGGGGGGGCATAAATAAATTCAATAGTGAATTCAGGAGAAACTTCTTTACTCAGTGGTTTGAATGTGGAACTTGCTACCACAACAAGTAGTTATAGCAAATAGTATAGATGCATTTTAGGGGATGCTAGATAAACGAGGGAGAAAGGAATAGGTTATGCTGATCAGGTTAGATGAAGCGGGCTGGGAGAAGGCTTGTGTGGAGCATAAACACCAGCATAGACCAGTTGGGCTGAATAGCCTGTTTCTATAGAAACATAGAAGATAGGAGCAGGAGTAGACCATTCGGCCCCTCTAGCCTGCTCTGCCATTCAATGCGATCATGGCTGATCATCCAAATTCAGAACCCTGTCCCTGCTTTCTCCCCATATCCCTTGATCCCTTTAGCCTTAAGAAATATATCCAACTCCTTCTTGAATATATTTAATGAATTGGCCTCTACTGCCTTCTGTGGTAGAGAATTCCACAGGTTCACCACTCTCTGGGTGAAGAAATTCCTCCTCATTTCTGTCCTAAATGGCTTACCCCTTATCCTTAGACTGTGACCCCTGGTTCTGGACTCCCCGACCATCGGGAACATCCTTCCTGCATCTAGTCTGTCCAGTCCTGTCAGAATTTTATAAGTTTCAATGAGATCCCCTCTCATTCTTCTAAACTCCAGCGAGTATAAGCCCAATCGACCCAATCTCTCCTCATACGTCATTCCTACCATCCCAGGTATCAGCCTGGTGAATCTTCGCTGAACTTCTTCCATGGCAAGAACCTCCTTCCTCATAAGGTGACCAAAACTGCACACACTACTCAAGATGTGGTCTCACCAAGGCCCTGTACATTCTATGTACTTCAATTAATTAACTTACTACACTAATATACAGCTAGTTTTCTGATGTTGGGAGTGCCCTCTGTGCCAGATGTATTGGTGTGCTAAACCATCAACCCAGATCTCTTGAAACAATATTTCTTTGCTATAGTGCTTTAGTCACAGACCTTTGCTTTCTGCTCTCAACCCACAGCTCAGGCAGTTTTTGTTCCCCTGACCTCAGTCGTCTCCCCTCACCGGCTGACTGTGGTGACCCGTGGTGGGGTGTGGTCTATAGGCACTGGTGCCTTTGCAATATTTTACCAAAGTAGCAATCCTTACGTGAACCTTGACAGCTAAGTGTTGACTGGCTTAAGAAACATACACAAGAATCTTGCAGGTGAAAAGGAAGAGAAAGAGTTATGAAGAGAGGTAAGGAGCCCCACAGCAGAAGGCACAAGCCTAAATGGCAAAATAGTCCACAAAAAATGTTCAGAGATAGGGTGTTTAGAAACTCTGTAAAGTTCCTATTGTGTCCCTTTAAATGTATTTCCACCTTTTTTGTAATGCCTGGCAATGTTGGGCCCTTGTTTTAAATGGGAATGATTTACATAGAGAGCAAGTGACGCAGTAATAACATAAGTGGAACATATGTCCTTAACACCTCATTTAAAAAGCCTGCCAATATTGGAAAAATGGGCAGGGATCCATCTAATCTATCCCATTTCCACCCAAAACTTAGTTTGGTATGAAGAGGAAAATCCATTCTTTAGAGCCTATAATATGGAAAGAAATGAATAGGCACTTGGACAAAGAGAAGTTAATCAGGACCAGCTGCCCCTGATTTCTCAAAGGCTAGTCGTGCTCAACAGCTGTTGAAATAAGAGGATAAAATAAATGCAGTGGGTGTAGTTATGGATTTTTAGAAAGAATTTAATAAAGAACCATCTAAAAGAAACTAAAGGCAAAGAATGGCACAAGAACTGAACAGATACAGTGAGTAGTGTTCCTTCCTATCTAATAAAGCCATGGAGTTCATTTACTGGAGAAAATCAAACACATTTTCCTATAAAAGAGGAATTTCAGGCATCATATAGTTTAAGATTGGGGGCAGAGTTTCCATTTTGGGTGGAATCGGCAAGTGGTGTAAATTGCACTTGAAATTGTGCTGGGTTTCTGAAGTTATGGTTCAAATTTCCACACTCATTTGCATAATCACACTGGCCGGAAATTTGCCGGCGCTCGGAGCAGGTTTGGAGGCGGGACATCCGGCAAAACCGCCTCCAATCAATCTTCGCAAGGGTCGGGTCCTTGATTTGCGCATGGACCCGACACCTAGCGGCGGGAAGAGGATTATAGCCACTTAACTGCTTGTTAACAGGCAGGTAAGAGGCTTTTTGCAATTTTGACAATTCTACTGCGGGCTTCCGACGTCTGGACACCACGCCAGGTACGTGTGGCGTGCTGTGGGTCTACTGTAATGTTTCTGCATTGATGACAGCTTCAGAAGTGGTGTTAAGGATCCAATGGTGGACTGGTGAGTTTCAGAGGTAAGATAATGTTGGGAAAATCATTTTTAATGCATTTACACTTTTCTGTAGCTAACAAGTTTTGATTTGTATGTGTAGTCCCACCTCATTGGGAGAATCTCTCTCACTAGTGACAGATCGCTTCTGTAACCACCTGCAGCTGCCATCTGTTCTAGCCTAAGAAGGGAGTCACTGGAGAGCCTGGGTGCAAGAGCTCACCTTTGTATAGTGATTGTCAGTGCAGCACCTCAATGCTGTCCAACACTGAGAAATCAGCTGTCAAAAAAAATGTATGTGGCCCCTTAAGAAAACCGGCAGATGACACGTCATCAACTGACATTATCTGATACCGGCTTCCTCTTAATTGGCTGGCAAGCCCACAGGGCGGGCTTAACGAGGCCAATTGATGCAAAATCACGTTTGTACGTCTGATGTCGTTGGGGGCGAGACTGGAACCCGGAAGGCAGCTGTCCCGCAGCCAAGCTGCCTCGAACAGAAAAATCGCAGCCTTAATCTTTTATGAACCAGCCCAATTAGGCAGTGTAATAGAATATAATTGTTTTTTCCCCCCTATGCATTAAAAAAATATTCATTGATGTATTTAAGAGTAGTAACCTGGTGCAGTTTTATTATTACATCTGAAATGGATTTATCACAAAAATAAGCCTTTTTAATTAGTGTGTCTAGCCCACCACTTGTGAGTAACCTGATTTTAAAATCACTAAAAATGACAAAACTATACTGAACCATTTACTAGTTTCATTGCTGTACACTAGTCAGTTTCTCAGTAAATTTATGCTGGACATAAATTGTGCATAAAATTCAGCGATCTTTCACGCTGGTTTGGCTGATTTCAAGTGAATTCCGCTGGTAAAACCAACACAAACTAGCAGCAACTAAACTAAATAAGGGGGAGGGTCCCGGTGGTAAGAGAAATGACAAGGAAGCAGTGCAGGAAAGTGATTGGGGTAGGGATAACCAGATTGTGTCAGGAAGGGACAGAGTGTACAAACAAAGGAGTCAAATAGGGTCCAGGTAAGAAAAAATGGTAAGACAAATAGTGCCATAGCACAAAAAATGTTAAGATGTCTAAAAATGTTAAAAAGACAAATCTAAAGGCACTGTATCTGAATGCACGAAGCATTCGTAATAAGGTAGACAAATTAACAGTGCAAATAGATGTAAACGGATACGATACATTGCGATTACGGAGACATGGCTGCAGGGTGACCAAGGCTGGGAGCTGAATATCCAAGGATATTCGATATTTAGGAGGGACAGGCAAAAAGGAAAAGGAGAGGGGGTGGCGTTGTTAGTAAAGGATGAAATCAGTAATAGTGAGAAAGGATAGCAAAATACTGCAGATGCTGGAAATCCGAAATAACAACAGAAAACGCTGGAAAAACTCAGCGGGCCAGACAACATCTGTGGAGAGAGAAAGAGTTAACGTTTCAGGTCGATGACCTTTCGTCAGAACTGGGAAGAGCCGGAAATCAAATAGATTTAAGGCCAGGGTAAAGCTGGGAAAAGGGGGAGGGGATAAAGGAACAAAGGGGGAGATGAAGAGACATTAAGAGATATGCAAGGCTAGAGGTGGTGTTAATGTGACAGATTAAGGCTGAAAGAAGTGTGAAATCCACTGGCAGAATGAAGGACACTTCTTTCAGCCTTAATCTGTCACATTAACACCACCTCTAGCCTTGCATATCTCTTAATGTCTCTTCATCTCCCCCTTTGTTCCTTTATCCCCTCCCCCTTTTCCCAGCTTTACCCTGGCCTTAAATCTATTTGATTTCCGGCTCTTCCCAGTTCTGACGAAAGGTCATCGACCTGAAACGTTAACTCTTTCTCTCTCCACAGATGTTGTCTGGCCCGCTGAGTTTTTCCAGCGTTTTCTGTTGTTATAGTGAGAAAGGATATTGGCTCAGAAAATCAAGATGTAGAATCAGTCTGGGTGGAGCTAAGAAGCACCAAGGGGCAGAAAACATTGGTGGGAGTTGTCTATAGGCCTCCAAACAGTAGTGGTAATGTAGGGGATGGCTTTAAACAGGAAATTAGAGATGCATGTAATAAGGGTACTACAGTAATCATGGGTGACTTTACTCTACATAGACTGGCCAAACCACATTAGCAATAATACTGTGGAGGATGAATTCCTGGAGTGTGTACGAGATGGTTTTTTAGACCAGTACGTTGAGGAGCCAACTAGGGAACAGGCTATCCTAGATTGGGTATTGTGCAATGAGAAGGGGTTAATTAATAATCTTGTGCGGGATCCTTTAGGGAAGAGTGACCATAACATGATAGAATTCTTCATTAGGATGGAAAGTGAAGAAGTCCAATCCGAAACTAGGGTCCTAAATCTAAACAAAGGAAACTACGAAGGTATGAGGCGTGAGTTGGCTATGATAGATTGGGGAGCTTCATTAAAAGGCATGACGGTGGATAGGCAATGGCTAACATTTAAGGAACGAATGAATGAATTGCAACAGTTATACATTCCTTTCTGGCGCAAAAAAGCAAAAGGAAAAGTGGCCCAACCATGGCTAACAAAAGAAATTAAGGATATTATTAGATCCAAAGAGGAGTCATATGAAGTTGCCAGAAAAAGTAGCAAGCCTGAGGATTGGGAGCAGTTTAGAATTCAGCAAAAAAGGACCAAGAGAATGATTAAGAGGGGGAAAAATATAGAGTACGAGAGTAAACTTGCAAGAAACGTAAAAGCTTCTACACGTATGTAAAAAGAAAAAAAGTGAGGACAAATGTAGGACTCTTAGAAACAGGAGAATTTATAATGGGGAACAAGGAAATGGCAGAGCAATTAAACAAATACTTTGGTTCTGTCTTCACGGAAGAGGACACAAATAACTTCCCAGAAATGCAAGGGAACCAAGGGTCTAGTGGGGAGGAATTATTAAAGGAAATTAGTATTAGTAAAAAAAAGTGGAGAAATTAATGGGACTGAAAGCCGATAAATCCCCAGGGCCTGATAATACAAACATAGGAGCAGGAGTAGGCCATTCAATATCATGGCTGATCCTCTATCTCAATACCATATTCCCGCGCTCTCTCCATACCCTTTGATGCCTTTTGTGTCTAGAAATCTATCTATCTCCTTCTTAAATATATTCAGTGACTTGGCCTCCACAGCCTTCTGTGGTAGAGAATTCCACAGGTTCACCACACATAATCCGCATCCAGAGTACTAAAAGAGGTAGCCATGGAAATAAAATGGATGCATTGGTTGTCATCTTCCAAAATTCTATAGATTATGGAACAGTTCCTGCAGATTGGAGGGTGGCAAATGTAACCCCACTATTTAAAAGAGGGAGAGAGAAAACACGGAACTACAGACCGGTTATCCTAACATCAGTAGTAGGGAAAATGCTAGAGTCTATTATAAAGGATGTGTTAACAGGACACTTGGAAAATATCAACGGGATTAGACAAAGTCAAGATGGATTTATGAAATGGAAATAGTGTTTGACAAACCTACTGGAGTTTTTTGAGGATGTAACTGGTAGAATAGATAAGGGAGAACCAGTGGATGTGGTGTATTTGGATTTTCAGAAGACCTTTGATAAAGTCCCACATAAGAGGTTAGTGTGCAAACTTAAAGCACATGGGATTGGGGGTAATATACTGGCATGGATTGAAAATTGGTTAACAGACAGGAAACAGAGAGTAGGAATAAATGGGTCTTTTTCAGGGTGGCAGGCGGTGACTAGTGGGGGTACCGCAGGGATCAGTGCTTGGGCCCCAGCTATTCACAATATATATCAATGATTTGGATGAGGGAACCAAATGTAATATTTCCAAGTTTGCTGACAACACAAAACCAGGTGGGATTGTGAGTTGTGAGGAGGATGCAAAGAGGCTTCAAGGCGATTTAGACAAGTTGAGTGAGTGGGCAAATACATGACAGATGCAGTATAACGTGGATAAATGTGAAGTTATACACTTCGGTAGGAAAAACAGAAAGGCAGAGTATTATTTAAATGGTGATAGATTGGGAAATGTTGATGTACAAAGGGACCTGGGTGTCCTTGTACACCAGTCACTGAAAGCAAACATGCAGGTGCAGCAAGCAGTTAGGAAGGCAAATGGTATGTTGGCCTTCATTGCAGGAGGATTTAAGTACAGGAGCAAGGATGTCTTACTACAGTTATACAGGGCCTTGGTGAGACCACACCTGGAGTACTGTGTGCAGTTTTGGTCTCCTTACCTAAGAAAGGATATACTTGCCATAGAGGGAGTGCAGCGAAGGTTCACCAGACTGATTCCTGGGATGGCAGGACTGTTATGAGGAGAGATTGGGTCGACTAGGCCTGTATTCACTAGAGTTTAGAAGAATGAGAGGGGATCTCATTGAAATGTATAAAATTCTGACAGGGCTAGACAGACTGGATGCAGGGAGGATGTTTCCCCTAGCTGGGGGGTCTAGAACGAGGGGTCTCAGGATATGGGGGTAGGACATTTAGGACTGAAATGAGGAGAAATTTCTTCACTCAGAGGGTGGTGAACCTGTGGAATTCTCTACCACAGAAGGCTGTGGAGGCCATGATCTTCTGGAACATTTATAAGTTGAAATATCATACATCTCATTATTTAACTGGCTCGGGCTTTATCACACCAAAAATTGGATCAAAGAAAAAAGCCTAGTTACTGTAACTACTTTTAATAAAAACAAACTTATCGTGGCCCTGCCCACAAATCAGTCCAGTAAATCTGTATTCTTCAAAACAAATTCCATAGTTAGAAATATCTCATCACTTCCTGCAATTGAATCTGATAGAAATAAGGGCACACCTTATAGAAAAGTATTCTCCTGCCTTAGTCAATTTGTTGCAAATTTAACACCTGTTGTTTGAACCTGAACTGATAAATACAAGGAACACAAAAACTCAACTTTGAAACCCTTTGACGTTTATTTAAAGAGTATAGAACCAAAAGCACAAATAAGTCATGGTGTATGGATAGCATTAGTAATTTGGTGGCTGTGCACAGCCTGAAACAGTGCTTCTGTAACATTACTTACTACAAGGAAATGCACATTTTCTTTTGTAAAACAGGAAGAAAAAAAAAAAAATCAAGTCAGTTAGGAATTTGCAACTTTTATTTTTACTTTCCAGATAATTGTTCGTAGAGTTTAGGGACGTAGTTATCCCATTCAGCCTGGTAGCACGTCCCAGCCACTGGTGCACCCAAATTGTACTTCTTGCGGAAAGCTGCAATTTTGAACATCCCACGCTTATCACCCGAACGGTTGGACAAACACTGCTCGTCACATTTCAGTGGCTGAGATTGTTCATAAACCAGCCAGACGTAGCGGTGAAGGCCTGAAATAGATTTTTTTTAAAGTTATTTAATGCATCACAGAAACCTGTAACATGAACATATTTTATTAACACAAAGAGCAACTAGCAGAAAACAAATATAGTGAAACCATAATTAACCACATTCAATTATCTGCAAGAATTTTCTTTGAAGAATAATGCAAGACTAATAGGAGTCTCGGCTCCAAGTAATTATTTTTCTCTGCTCCTGCCTGCGCTGCACAAGTTAATGTCAGCTCAGAGCTCCCATCCACATCTCCAATTGTTGGACCAGTGACTTGTCTGCCTAAAAATGCTCCCCCCCCCTGGCACCGTTAGCTACAGCAGTCTCCTCCAATAATCCCATCAGCAGCCTGGACAGCACTTCTGTCAGTGGAGCTGACTTTAAAAGTCAATACAGAGCCTGCCTGTTTAAAGCTGGCTTGAACAAGAGTGTTGAATGTGATAGCAGCTGGTACAGTAACATTCAAAACACAATGCTCACTGACATATAGTGCATTTAATCAGGAAACCTTGATTTTAGTCAATACAGCCACCAACGGCATGCTAGAAGTGAACATGCAAGTTATAGCATTCATCTCTGTAGTTGGGGGGCATTCTGGCTATCCCTCTGGCCTATTGGGAATCTGTTGGCTGGAGTCATGAGTTGGGCACATGAGCTTTGAGCCAGCAGCTCATGAAATATCAGCATTTCTCGCATCAATGGAGGGGAGTGTGTTAGAGAGGGCAAAAAGGTATGCAAGAAGAGGCAACACATTCAAAATAGTCAGCAGAGGAATTTGGGGACAGGCCCAATTACCATCGTCCCCTCCATTATGGCATATACAGGAAACTCTTTCGTATCCGGCACCGACGGGACTGGGATGGTGCCGGTTGATTAAAAATTCCGGATAACGGAGAGGGATATCTACCGAGGCTATTTTTAACAAACAAAAATTTAAAAAATCAAGAAATGTGCAGTATAATTGGGTACTCCCCTACAGAATGTTGTGTTAAATGGATGGTGGAAGATGCTTGATTAAGTACAGTAATGCCAGTTGAGGGTAATCCATAACTCTTTAATTACTTAACAGTAAAACAAAACTTATAAACGACTGTATACTGTAGTTTTTGGAGTATGAATTCTGCCGGTTATTAGAGAATTCCGGATATTTAGGTGCCGTTTAAACAAGAGTTTCCTGTAACAGGTTCCACTATAAGCAAAGCTGCACTTAACATACTCCGATACAGAACCTTAAACCTGAAAAAAACTCTTCAGCCCACTAAAAATATTTTCCACAAATGGATACTTAATTAGTCTAAGGCACATATACCAACAATTCCAAGTTCAGGGTAAAACTCTTTTAAAGATTAGTTTAGAGTAAGTGAGGATACATAATACTGTGGAATCTTAATGTTATTTTGCTATAATAAATTAATATAAAAACAGTAAAAATGTCTCCAACAATTAAAAGCAAATGCTAACAAACTGTATAGGGACTTAAGAGTAACAGGCTTCACTATTACAGAGATGGTCACATCCATACAAAAACAAAAGGCAGTAGTAAAATTCTACAATTAGGGGAACTAAGCACTTTTCACAATTAATATTGACATCTAAATATCATGGATGGTACTAGATAAATAGCTTGTATAAAAGAGAATAAAGATCACAGTTGTTTGCTGTGATTTAATGATTTAACCACAAGAAATTACCAGGCCTAATCAATAGGGCAACAAATTTGGTGAAACATCAAAAATAAGGATTCCCTACATCAGAATTGGTAGAAGTATTTTCCAGATTGTGATAAAAGGTTGTTCTAGAAGGGAAGCAAATTACATTTAAGTAATTAATCGTGTTGGTTTATGCTGCTGCAGCTGAAAGTCACAAATACAATTATTTGTACCTAATGGTGTATCCACACAACATAAAAACAATATTGTTCAATATTCTAAAAATGCCTCAGCTAGCCTACAGTCCCAGTCATTACTACCACAATCCACCAGGATCAAACAAAGTTAATGCACGTGATTGGTTTGCTAAATACCAGAATTATTTTATGTTCAGACACCTTCTAATGGCTTGAATAATAAATGCACGGCTTGGTGTGTTACTGAGCCATAAAGACCAGGAAGGACACAAGTTTAATCCCCTGTCTGTGTTGAGTTAGCTGACCTCAACTTGGAGACAACAGGGACGCTGTAATTGGTCACAGCAGCCTAGAAGAGAATGGTTGGATGGCAATCAACACTTTCACAGGAACACAAGAACTGGAGTAGGCCATTCAGCCTCTTGAACCTGTTCTGGCATTCAATTAGATCATGGCTGATCTGTACAATTTGCAAATACATAGCTCCTTTAATGTAGAAAAAGGCATCCCAAGGCACTTCACAGAGGCGCAAAGAAAAAATGAACACTAAGCCAAAGAAGGAGCTATTAGGAGGGATGACCAAAAGCTTGGTGGAAAAGGGAACTCCAGAGCATAGCGCCGAGATGGCTGAAAACATGGCCTCCAATGGTGGGGCAAACGGGGGGTGAGGAAAACACAAGAGGTCAGATTCAGGGCAATGGAGAGTTTTTTTTGAGGGGGTGGGGTATATGGCTGGAAGAAATATAGATAAAGAGGGGTGAGACAATTAAGGGATTTAAACGCAAAAATTGGATTTTTAAATTGGAGGTGTTGGGGGACCAGGAGCCAATGTAGGTCAGGGTGATGGGTGAGCGGGAATTGGTGCAGAATAGGATTAGGGCAGCAAAGTTTTGGAGGAGCTGAAGTTTATGGAGGGTGGGAGATCATCCAAGAGAGCATTTGAATAGCTGAAATAACAGAAAACGCTGGAAAAACTCAGCAGGCGAGGCAGCATCCGTGGAGAGAGAAAGAGAGTTAACGTTTCAGGTCGATGACCTTTCATCAGCCATTTGAATAGCTGAGTCTGGAGGTGACAAAGGCATGAATGAGGGTTTCAGCAGCAGATATAAATGTTAAATGTTAATCTTTTTAGAAAATAGAACAATGATCGATTTAGTCCTAGCTGCTGGGCTCCAGCTGTTTCCCAGAACCTATATATCCAAATCCAAAATGGACATACCACAGGAGATGGGCAAGAGCAAGTGTGATACACTTCAATACCACTGAAGCTGCCCCAAATGGCAGCGTGGGTGAAGGCAAAATGGTACAATCTCAGAAATAGATCCAGATCTGAATCCTAGCTTCAGTAGTCCGGGCTAGGGAAGTAGCAAACAAGGAAAATTATGGACAGGGTTCCTAGTGAAAACTGCTGCAAGTGTCCGTGTGGACATGGACCAGAATAAAGCAACAGTTAGAGGAGATTTTCTGATCACAATGTCACCACTTTCTGGACTTCAAAACAAATCACATGGGCCCAGAATTTGCTGTCAAAACAACAGTGAGGCTAATGGCGCTCGCTGTTACTTAGGCACAAATGGTACAGCAATTTCAGGCAAGGAGTTAAACGCGGATATCCAAAAGTTGCTGTTCGAATTGTGCTGCTCCACCATTAGCTTTGCAAAAACAGCAACTCATTCTCTGCCTCACCATTGAAATGCAGTGAATCACGTGAAGTTACTGTATTTGCACAGTAGATATGAACTAAACTCGTTACAGAAAGGGAAGTCTTGCCAATTCAAATCTAAGTACCCTTTAACGATGTGGTGTTAATTACTGCCAATCAACTTCTCTGGCACTAAAACTTAACTATTACAAGTGTGGAGTCTCATTCCTTAAGGTATTAATTGTTGGAGATTTTTTTTTTAAAGTGTAAAATTTAAAACATTTATTTTTATTTACCTGTCTTTTTTCCTCTCTATCTTTATCCTTCCCTCTCTTATTTCTCTTTCCGTACCTGATTTGACACTGTATTCACCCATTCTAATTTACGTTTCTTTCTCCGTCCTTTATTCTCAATCCTTCAATCTGATTGGTTACGGAGATGCACAGTTGCTTGCCCTGTTCACTCAGGTCCCAGATGCCCGGTTTCCCTCGCTGCGACGTGATTAGCTTGCACTTTCAGCAACTTGCCACACAAAATATTCATAAACGTAAGCATGCAAGAGCAAGTCTAACCAATGACAGCTGCCATGCCACAGCAAATTTTGGCCCATACTATCTCAATCCAGTTCCAAGAGGGCAGCAGTCTCCTCATAAAATTGCCTACTGAATAGCAACAAGTTGGTAGAAGGATGGCTGGTGTAAGAAATTACATTGTCACACTAGTACAATTGGGATTGCTCAAGCTTTGGAGTTCTAACACGTTAATAAGGCAGAATAGACAGCTTTATCCTGGATCTGACTAGCACTATAACCCAAACTCAAAATCACTTAGTATGTATTTTTAAACATATTTGATTCCCCAGCATAGACATACTGCTCAAACTAATCTATGGAGGAGCCTTGCAGCCAGCAGAGATGGAATTAAATTTACAGAATAGTTTGAGGTAAAAGGGGTAATTCTGTGCTCCCTGTATAGTATAACCCCTATAAATCTAACCTACACAAATTTAGACAACAGAACTATGAATTTTGTGCGATGAAAATCATGGAATTGTTTATGTAGTGTTCAATATGTTTCCTTGATTTTGTTGGACATTTTGTACTTATTGAAAAGTGTCAATATCATCCAGTACTCTCCAGTCAGATAAAGCCCAATGCCTCAGCCCATTGCAGTCAGCAGAGATGGAGTGAATATTCCCAATCAGTCTGGGCTGGCTTCGAGTCCAGGTTCCAAAGGTGAAAAATACAGTGTGCTAATATTGCACCGCCAGTCTCCAGATAACGTGTGTGTTTACTTAAGTCACATCTATTTCAAAACGCTGTCGTTTCATACAGTGACACGTTGAAAACATACATTTAAAGTTGAGAATATTTGGATTGAAATTTGCCACAAAACACAAATTCAAAAGGGTTGACAGTCAATAACTAACTAAAATTACTCTGGCTCATTAACCATAAGCATATCTAATTTATATTGATAAAAAAAATTAGACTCACCAGTTCCTTTAGGAGGACCTGAGCCAACGTAGTCAGACTGAATCTCTCCACTTTTAATGTCATTTCCTTTCATGTTGATTACAATAAAGTGATGCCATTCCCTAATAAGCAAAGAACAAGATTAATAGTTGGGCAATGTGCTGCATTAAAGAATTTTGGTAATGAACTAAAAACAAGATATTTAAAATGGAAACAAAGCTTAAAAACTCTTAATGCAACTTTCACCAGTATGATTCAGAGAGTTGGACAGTGGAGGTTAGTGAGGAGAAAGTGATCAGGTCATGGAATCTGGTGCTCCTTGAAGTAACCCGGGCAGTTAAGCAGACCAAATGATTCCATTCTTCAAGAGTTGGGTGTGAAGATGGAGTTGATGGGAAAAATCAATGTAAAGATGTCCTAGTTCAGCCATGCAGTTTGTAGCAGCAGTGAAGAGCTTACGCATCATTTTCAATGGACAACTCAATGGTAAGATCTATGCCTACTGTGCAGAATTCCCCAATGGAAACGTGGAAGCAGAGTTTGGGGAGGAGCACACACCCCAATAAACAGAACATCAGGCCGGCTCTGTTATCCTAATCCAATAACCCCAAGTGCAGGAACAGGCAAACCTGCTCCCTAAGATATTCCACTGTTACTTTTCAAATGCTATAAACTCCACCTTGACAACATTGTAGAAGGTTAACAGCCTGTGTAATGTGGTTCTGGTAAGCATTTATTTTTGTTTTTCTTGTATTTGATAGTTGAATGTGCCACCTTTCATTTATGTATTCAAAGACTTACAACATATATCTTTATATCTGCAGTTTATAGAAATAAACAGTTCAGGAGCCAACTTGAGAAAAGTGGCTACATAACTGAAATCAAAGCACCCCACCCCATTATAAGAAATTTATTCTCATAAGTACAAGGTAAAAATGTTCCTTAGGCTTCACTCTATCACATATATATCTCAAACTGTTTTCTACTGGAGGCAGGGGGTGTGGGGAAGAGGGGTTGCTACCACTTCAGACTGATCCAGAGTTGACTCCAGGACTCTGAGCTTTGAAATTCTTGGCAAGCGAAGTAGCAATTTTTAAGATTTCAACAACAAATACTGTGGGTCGGGCAACTTTTACCATCGAGAGTGTTCATAACACTGCAAATCTACAACATTATTAAAATCAAATTGAAGGTTAAAATGTATTTTGTCTTCCTCTTACTGCTGAGAAAAATTGAAGACATGTCCTTTTATAATGTATATTTTAAAATCTAATGTAACTAAAGTTAAAATAGGTACAGCAATTTTTCTAGAACATCCAAGATGACTGACAGGCTCCAATCCTGCTGGGAAAGTAAGGTGGCTTATGATTTGTTCTTGGGTATAACAAGGGGCATGTGAACTAAGGACATGGGTTTAAATTATCATTGGTCAAAAGTTGATAGCTATTTTTGTGAGGATTGGTGATTTTCCAACTCCATATCCTCTCTGCCTTTTAATGCTGGCTATTTATGTGAGCCAAAAGCCCCTCCCTTCAGGGAAGACTAGCCCATTAATGGACAATATTAAGCCAGTCTAAAAATTGTAGGCTGCACCTCAGTAGTAACAGTGACCAATTTTAAATTATGGCAAACAATACAATGGTCCCAAAGCTAGACTAAAGGATTTGATCAGTAATTTTAAATAAAGAGCCAGGGAAAACCATCCCAGACTCCCTCCCACCCAATGATATTAAAAAATGTATTTTGTCTCTCAGATGATCCAGTAAAATTTCAATTTCTTAACAGAAAATTCTGAACTACTTGTTTGCACAAAATTTAAATTGTAACGGTACACACATTTTATATACAAAACAAAGTATACTCTTGTTCTTGTGAAAGTGGAAGCACAAAGTAAAATTCAGCACCTCATTTGAGAAAGTTCAAGTATAGCGTGACAAGTGGAAAAATTCAATCTAGGTTTCCTGAGATGAATATAGAGGGATACACGATACCAAATGGAGTAGAAAAGGTTAATCCGGAGTACTTTCAACTGTAGGACAAGGGGGCATAAGAGCAAAGTGGTTAAAAACCAAGTTCAGGACTGATGTCAGGAAGCATGTTTTCGCACAAAAAGACATAGAATAGTGGAGGCAAAAACCCAACTCATTCAAGACCAAATTAGATGCTGTGACAGGGGCGGGGGTCGTGAGAAAAAAGATTGTAGGTTTCTATGGAAGGCTGACGGGGGGTGGAGCAAACAGTGGTCCACATCAGTATTTATCTTTGAGATGAAGGTTAAAGCACATTATTAGGGCAGAGTACAGGGCACTTTACAGTGCATTTGCTGACACTGGGTGCCAAATCTGGAAAATGTTCCATTTCCTAGTACTGATATTCTTCATGGAACAATAGAGAGAGAAAAAAAGAAAAAAATGCCCACACATTAACATCTGTCTGCTGGAGCAGTACCTTAATTAAATGCACAAGCATTAGTCACATTTTAAAATTTTATATATTTGGGAATTCAACAAACTAAAAGTATTGAACTTTTTTTCCTTCTTTGTCAGTAAAGTGGTGAATTATGAAAATATTCCACCCTCAGCTCTTTCATTATAGGCTAAGAATAATGATCAAGAATGGCCTTTTCAATACCTACCTAAACTTTGGTGCCTTCCTGCTTGGAGCGTCTGGATCAGTTAGAACCAGAGTGTAGAGCTTGCCTGGATCACATCCAGACCAGTCAATGGTGACTGGACGATTCTGCACCTGCAAGTGCAAATTAAATGCTTTTAAGGTCAGCCTTGAAAGGAGGCAGAGAGATGGTCATAGAATCATAGAAAAATTACGACACCTGCCGGTCAGAAAAGAGCTACCCAGCCTAATCCCACCTTCCAGCACTCGGTCTGTAGCCCTGTAGGTTACAGCACTGTGCACATCCAAGTACTTCTTAAATGTGATGAGGGTTTCTGCCTCTACCACCCTTTCGGGCAGTGAGTTCCAGACCCCCACCACCCTCTGGGTGAAATTTTTTTCCTCATCTCCCCTCTAATCCTTCTACCAACTACTTTAAATCTATGCCCCCAGGTTCTTGATCCCTCTCCTATCCACTCTATCTAGGCCCCTCATAAAATCTCAATTAAATCTCCCCTCAGCCTCCTCTGTTCCAAGGAAAACAACCTCAGCCTATCCAATCTTTCCTCATAGCTAAAGTTTTCAAGTCCTGGCAACATCCTGATAAATCTCCTCTGCACCCTCTCCAGTGCAATCACATCCTTCCTGTAATGTGGTGACCAGAACTGCATGTAGTATTCGAGCTGTGGCCTAACCAGTGTTGTATACAGTTCTAGCATAACTTCCCTTCTATTCTATGCCTCAGCTAATAAAGGAAAGCATTCCATATGCCTTTTTAACTACTTTATCAACCTGTCCTGCTATCTTTAAGGATCTGTGGACATACACTCCAAGGTCTCTCTGTTCCCCAACACCTCTCAGTATCCTTTCATTAATTGTTTATTCCCTTGCCTTGTTGCCCCTCCCCAAATGCATTACCTCACACTTTTCCAGATTGAATTCCATTTGCCACTTTTCTGCCCAACTGACCAGTTCATAGATATCTTCCTGCAGTCTAAAGCTTTCCTCCTCATACAGATGGACAAGATAGTTAAGGGTATGGAAAAAGTAAATTACTTTAAATTAAATTGCAAGAATAGGACGAGGTCAAGCTCAAACTAGATACGGTAAAACTTAGGGCTGACATCGAAAAGTCCTTCACACAAGAGTGATCAACACATGGAATGGATTCAGTTTCCAGAGAAAGCAAAAACCCTGCAATCATTTAAGAAACAACGGAATGCTGAAATGGGGGGGGGGGGGGGAGGGGGCAGAGACTTTTAGGGTCTATCCTGATGGCCTAACTCATCTGTAATTATCGTGACCTTGTGGAAAGGCCCTAGGACCACATTTTGTCAGGACTAAATCAGTTTAGTCAGACTTGGAAGTGGTGGTCCCACGTTCGTCAACGGACGGGCTGCAGATCAATTCTGGTGCACTGTGAACCGGGACAGTTCTGAGCTTGCGGCGGCGCGGGAAAACGCCCCGAGGAATTTGCCCCAGCTTTCAGCATTAAATTAAAAAATAACGTTTCCCCACAAAGAGCTGGCAGGTTTCTAAAACTGCCCAGAACTCGGCATAGCGGTGATATCTAAACAAAATAAATACTCAACATCATTATTTTTTTAAGTTAACGGCTGGAAGGTTTGCGACCAACAGTCGAACGGGATCATGCAGGGGACCCAGAGACGGTGCAAGAAGATGGCAGCCAGCTTTGCAGCAGCAAAACAAACGCAGCTTCGATTGCAGCCAACTGCAGTCACTTTTAAAGAAACATTTCATATTTATTCAGTTTGCTTTCCAAGTTATTACATTTAAAATCCAGTTTTAATAATAACAGAAGCCGAAAGCGATACAACATGTAGCCCGATGTTAAGGCCAGCCTGTCAGTGGCCCCCTCCCCATCTATCATTATTAAGTATTATTAATTTGCGGACGCGGGATTGTATTCCCACATGTGCCTTTCACGCAGCTTAACTCATCCCGGATCTTTCTGCATTTCTTGTTGCAAGGCGAGCGGCTCTCGGCTGCAGTCAGTACCTGGGTCGGGGTCAGCACTTGGCCCAGCACATTGATGTCCACGTTGTCATATTTGACGCTGAGGGGCTGCGCCGGCTTCTCGTCCACCTCAGTCAGAGCCAGAGCTCCCGTCCACTCGAGCAGTTCCACCGGCATGTTGCTGCTGGCTGGCGCCGCGTCACCGCACTGTAGCAAGCCGAGCCACTCCCGGCCTCTGATAGGCTCCGCGCTGCTCGCCCTCAATTCCTATTGGTCACACTCAGCCGTCATTCCCTCAGCTCCGCCCTCCCTCCCGTTATAAATAAGGGCGCAAATGGAACATCGCTGCCAGTCAGTGAGAGGTGGTGGTGTTGGGGGAGTGTCAGATAACCGTAGTGTCAGCTTTCGGAATTTATGCTATATGCCAGGGGTTCTCAACCGAGGGTCCGCGGCCTCCGTGTTTCAAAGTCCGCCAAAAATAATCAGAAGGGGAAAGCTGCTGACTAAAGGAAGCCAAATAAAAAAAACACTCCCGACTTTGGTGTCTGTTGAGCTTCGATCTTTACTTGATGCCCGACATTTCTAGGATTGCTCGCAAAGCTCCTATGGAAAATGATGTGTTTTTAAATAATAGTCAAGTTTCTTAATTTCCATGTCCTGCATTGGACATAGTTTTTTTTAATCCTTATTGGTAAGCAGTGTTGTATATATTTTTAAAATGTTTGTTGCCCTATGTTTAGCAAATCAGGCTCCAGCGGCAAAGCACCATCGCCGAAACTGGTTAAAAGCAATCGATAGTTTCTTTGTTCTGATGAGGGAGGTGGGTGATCTCAATCTATTTTTTTCTAAATCTTGCAAAAATAAAGTATCTTTGCAACAGTTGGTGCAATGTGTGTGATTGAAAATCACAGCCTAATTAGTCAATGTGTAGAATGAAGTTCCGCGTATACTGATGTATATTACTGAGACCCAAGATGCATCTGTCCTTTGCAGTGACCCCATTGATTTTTTTTCAAGATTCATTCATTGTATAGATTCCGATACATTGGCATTGAAATGTACAAGCTTTGTAACGTAAATTACTAAAGTTAACATTCTGCAATGGGTAAAATTGCAGTGCAAACTATATGATTTATAATTTTGATAGCAAATTAATTTTGTTTGATTCTTTGGAGGCAGTTTTTGGGGGTACGCTGGTATATCCTTAGCCGGATTGATGATTACTTACAGATGAGTAATCAGCATTATATGAATGTATGAAAAAATGTAGAATACTGGTACTGTTAGACTAACCTAAAGACAATTTGTGGATTTATAAGTAACTTCCCCCAAGAAAGTATTTAAGTTTAGGTTTACATAGGATATACAGCACAGAAACAGGCCATTCAGCCCAACCAGTCCATGCCAGCATTTATGCTCCTCCCATCTTTCCTCATCTAAATTGATCAGCATAACCCTCTATTCCCTTCTCCCTCATATGCTTGTCTAGCCTCCCCTTAAATCCATCTATACTATTTGCTTCAACCACTCCCTGTGGTAGCAAGTTCCGCATTCTCGCCACTCGCTGGGTTAGAATCATGGAATGGTTACAGCACAGAAGAAGGCTATTCAGCCCGTTGAGCCCGTGCCGACTCTCAGCCAGTCCCATTCCCCTGCCCTTTCCCTGTAGCCCTGCAATTTTTTTTCCTTCAGATACTTATCCAACTCCCTTTAGAAAGATAAGATTGAGTCTTTCAGGCAGTGCATTCCAGAAGCAAAAAGGTTGAGAATGCCTGCTATAGGCAATGTAAACAGAAAATGCTGGAAACACTCAGCAGGTCAGGCAGCATCTGTGGCGGGAGAAACAGAGTTAACGTTTCGGGTCGATGACCTTTCGTCAGAGCTGGAAAAAGTTAGAGATGTAACTGGTTTTAAGCAAGTACAGAGGCAGGGAAAGGGGAGGAAAGAACAAAAGGGATGGTCTGTGATCGGGTGGAAGGCAGGAGAGATTAAATGACAAAAGGGATGATGGTGCAAGGCAAAAGGAGATGGTAATGGGACAAGTAAATGGCAGAGGATGATCTGTTGAATGTGGTGGCTGGTGGGATGGAAAATGAGGACAAGGGGGACCCTATTGTGGCTCTGGGAGAGAGGGGAAGGTGTGAGGGCAGAAGTGTGTGAAATGGGATGGACATGGTTGAGGGCCCTGTTGACCACGGTGGACAGGAATCCTCGGTTGTGGAAAAAGGAAGACCTATCTGAAGCACTGGTGTGGAAGATGGCATCGTCAGAACAGATGAAACGGAGAACCTGAGAGAATGGAATAGAGTCCTTACAGGAAGTGGGGTGGGAGGAAGTGTAATCAAGGTGTCTGTGGGAGTTGGTGGGCTGAAAGGAGTTATTGGTTGACAGCCTATCCCCAGAAATGGAGATAGAGAAGTCGGAGGTGGACCATGTGAAGGTGAGGCGAGGGTTGGAAATTTGAAACAAAGTTGATGAAATTATCCAGTTCAGGGCAAGAGCATGAAGCGCCACCAATGCAGTCATCAATGTATCGGAAAAAGAGTTGAGAGGGGACCTGAGTAGGACTGGAACAAGGTCGTTCCACGTATCCCATGAAAGGGCAGGCCTGGCCAGGACCCATACGGATTCCTATAGCGACACCTTTTATTTGGAGGAAGTGAGAGGAGTCAGGAGAAGTTGTTCAATGTAAGAACAAGTTCAGCCGGACTGAGTAGGGTAGTGGTTGACAGGTACTGGTTAGGCCATTAGTTTTAGAATCATAGAATGATACAGCACAGAAGGAAGCCATTCAACCCATGGTGCCTGTGCTGGCTCTTTGGTAGAGCTATCAAATTAGTCCCACACACCTCTTTTCCCCATAGCGTAGCAAATTTTTCCTTTTCAATATTTATCCAATTCCCTTTTGAAAGTTATTATTAAATCTGCTCCTACCACCCTTTCAGGCAATGCATTCCAAGAACTCTGTAAAAATGTTTTTTGTCCTGTCACTTCTGGTTCTTTTACCAATTACCTTAAATCTGTGTCCGCTGGTTACCAACCCTTCTGCCACTGGAAACCATTTCTCCTTATTTACTCTATCAAAACCCTTTAAGATTTTGAACACCTCTATCAAATCTCCCCTTAACCTTCTCTGCTCTAAGGAGAACAAGTCTAGTTTCTCCACATAACTGAAGTCTTTCATCCTTGGTACCATTCAAATAAATCTCCTCTGTGCCCTCTCTAAGGCCTTGACATCCTTCCTAAAGTGTGGTGTCCAGAATTGGACACACTATTCCAAGGGGGGGGAAACAGTGTTTTAAACTCAAGTTGGCCTGTTTCTGTGCTATAAATTCTGTGTAATAAGAACCATCAGAAATTGAAATATAAAATAAGAAAATTGCAGAAAATAAACTCTGGAAAACTATTAAAAAAA
This sequence comes from Squalus acanthias, assembly GCA_030390025.1. NCBI lineage: Eukaryota > Metazoa > Chordata > Chondrichthyes > Squaliformes > Squalidae > Squalus > Squalus acanthias. Next base: position 63,426,969 of record CM059437.1, read on the forward strand.
ACCCACAAACTTCCCAATATTTATTGTAAAATAAACTATAAAACAAGTATTTATATTTGAAATAGATAGTTATATTTAAACTAATAATGAATATTTATGAAATCTAGTAATTAGCATGGATCTTCTTTGTTAAAGTAAAACTGAAAAATTCCCAGAAAGGTGCAAATGATGTTAACGGACTGAGGAAGAGCAGATTTCGAAGGTGTGACTGACACCTCTTCTCTCCACAATTGACTTTGGAACAGATGCTTACAGAGGGGAAGATGAACAAACAGGATATGGTGAGAAAAATTAGCATTTTTATGTTTTCATTGAGTTCACTTTGATCTCTGGGCAAATCAAAGAGAAATTAATGTATGTATATATATCTGATTAAAATTTCATTTGACTCGTTGATGATCACAACCCATTCCTTTTGCTTTGCAATAAAAAATTTCCATATTTGCAAGTGACCCACATTTTGTATGTATTTTATGTTTCGTGCACCAATGTGCATTACGTTATGCGTATCTACATTAAATTCCATCCGCCAATTAAAATCTAGATCTGGAGGTAAATAGTTTTGTTTGGAAGGAGTGGTGGTTGGGTTGAGTGTATCCTTGTCCATAGCACAAGGTACAATGTTAGGCCCTAAACGCCTATAACTAGTTTGCACTCCTATGTTAAATCTAGTAAAAAAAAATTCAAACTAATTAATCTCTTTATACTTCATTCATTCTTAATCATTCATGCTGAAAAAGTGTGACGTTGGACAGTGAGGGTTGAATAATGGAGATGTGAGGATGGATGGACATTCAGGACTTTAAAAAAATTCATTCACAGGATGTGGGCATCTCTCGCAACGCCAGCATTTATTGCCCATCCCTAATTGCCCTCGAGAAGGTGGTGGTGGTGAGCCGCCGCCTTGAACCGCTGCAGTCTGTGTGGTGAAGGTACTCCCACAGAGCTGTTAGGTAGGGAGTTCCAGGATTTTGACCCAACGATATATTTCCAAGTCAGGAAGATGTGTGACTTGGCGGGGGTGGTGTTCCCATGTGCCTGCTGCCCTTGTCCTTCTAGATGGAAGAGGTTGCGGGTTTGGGAGGTGCTGCCGAAGAAGCCTTGGCGAGTTGCTGCAGTGCATCTTGTAGATGGTACACACTGCAGCCACGGTACGCCGGTGGTGGAGGGAGTGAATGTTTAGGGTGGTGGATGGGGTGCCAATCAAGCGGCCTGCTTTGTCCTGCATGGTGTCAAGCTTCTTGAGTGTTGTTGGAGCTGCACTCATCTAGGCAAGTGGAGAGTATTCCATCACACTCCTGACTTGTAGATGGTGGAAAGGCTTTGGGGAGTCAGCAGGCGAGACACTTGCTGCAGAATACCTAGCCTCTGACCTGCTCTTGTTGCCACAGTATTTTTGTGGCTGATCCAGTTAAGTTTCTGGTCAATGGTGACTCCCCCTGATGTTGATGGTGGGAGATTCGGTGATGGTTAGACTCTCGCTTGTTGGAGATGGTCATTGGCAGGCACGAATGCTCCCTGCCACTTATCAGCCCAAGCCAGAAACATCGTCCAGGTCTTGTTGCATGCGGGCATGGACTGCTTCATTATCTGAGGAGTTGTGAATGGCACTGAACACTGTGCAGTCATCAGCAAACATCCCTATTTCTGACCTTTTGTTGGAGGGAAGGTCATTGATGAAGCAACTGAAGATGGTTGAGCCGAGGACACTGCCCTGAGGAACTCCTGTGATGATTGACCTCCAACCACCTTCCTTTGTGCTCAGTATGACTCCAGCCAGTGGAGAGTTTGTGAAGATGTGACTTCGTCTCCACAATGACTGTGTCGTGATCACTGCTTCCAATGCTGTCATGGACAGATGCACCTGTGACAGGTTGATTTGTGAGGATGAGGCCAAGTAGGTTTTTCCTCATGTTGGTTCTCCCACCACCTGCCGCAGGCCCAGTCTGGCAGCTATGTCCTTCAGGACTTGGCCAGCTTGGTCAGTAGTGGTGCTACCGAGCCACTCTTGGTGATGGACATTGAAGTCCCCCACCCAGAGTACATTCTGTGCCCTTGTTACTCTCAGTGCTTCTTCCAAGTGGTGTTCAACATGGAGGAGTACTGATTCATCAGCTGAGGGAGGGCAGTAGATGGTAATCAGCAGGAGGTTTCCTTGCCTATGCTTGACATGAAGATATCATGGGGTCCGGATAAAAATGTTGAGGACTCCCAGGGCCACTTCCTCCCAACTGTATGCCACTGTGCCGTCACCTCCGGTGGGACAGGACATACCCAGGGATGATGATGGAGGAGTCTGGGACATTGGCTGAAAGGTATGATTCTGTGAGTATGACTATGTCAGGCTGTTGCTTGACTAATCTATGGGACAGCTCTTCCTGTTTTGGCACAAGTCCCCAGATTCGGCTAAGCAAGGCCTTGGTTTCTTGCATTTTAAATCTATTCCAGTCTACCCATTTCATATTACAACAGGGTTTATAAGTATGATAAGGGCAACAATAACAATGAAATCTTTAATCTACAATTAATGATAGTATCAGTTGATTTAGTTAGTAAGAGAATATAAAATTGGAGATTTTAACTATCATATTAATTGGACAAATCAAATTGGGCAGGGCTGCCTTGAGGATGAGTTCATTGAGTGTATTAGGGATGGGTTTCTTGAGCAGTATGTAACTGAACCGACCAGGGGGCAAGCAACCTTAGATCTGGTCCTGTGTAACGAGACAGGATTAATTAAAAATGTCCTAGTAAAGGATCCCCTTGGAATGAGTGACCATAACATGGTTGAATTCCATATTCAATTAGAGGGTGAGAAGGTTGGATCTCAAACAAGCGTGCTAAGCTTGAATAAAGGAGACTATGAAGGTATGCGAGCAGAATTGAGTAGAGTGGATTGGGAAAATAGATTAAAGGGTAAGACGATACAAGATCAGTGGTGTACATTTAAGGAGTTATTTTACAACTTCCAAAAAATATATATTCCACTGAGAAGAAAAGGGTGTAAAAGAACAGACAGTCATCCGTGGCTAAGTAAAGAAATTAAGGATAGTATTCGACTAAAAACAAGGGCTTATAAGGTAGCCAAATCTAGTGGGAGGATAGAGGATTTGGAAAACTTTAAAAGACAGCAAAAAATAACAAAAAGATTGATTAAGAAAGGGAAGATAGATTATGAAAGTAAATTAGCAAAAAATATAAAAACAGATAGTAAGAGTTTTTATAGTTATATAAAAAGAAAAAGGGTGGCTAAAGTAAATGTTGGTCCCTTAGAGGATGAGACCGGGAAATTAATGGTGGGAAATATGGAGATGGCAAATACACTGAATGAATATTTTGTATCAGTCTTTACAGTAGAGGACACTAAGAATATCCCAACACTGGACAAACAGGGGGCTATAGGGGGGGAGGAGCTAAACACGATCAAAATCACTAAGGAAGTGGTACTCGGTAAAATAATGGGACTCAAGGCGGATAAATCACCTGGACCTGATGGCTTACATCCTAGGGTCTTGAGGGAAGTGGCGGTAGGGATTGTGGATGCATTGGTAATAATTTTCCAAAACTCCCTGGACTCAGCAAAGATCCCGGCAGACTGGAAAACTGCTAATGTAACACCCTTATTTAAAAAGGGCAGTAGACAGAAGGCTGGAAACTATAAACCGGTTAGCCTAACATCTGTGGTAGGTAAAATTTTGGAGTCCATTATTAAGGAGACAGTAACGGGACATTTGGATAATCATAATTTAATAGGACAAAGTCAGCATGGTTTTATGAAGGGGAAGTCATGTTTGACAAATTTGCTGGAGTTCTTTGAGGAAGTAACATACAGGGTGGATAAAGGGGAACCAGTGGATGTGGTGTGTTTAGACTTCCAAAAGGCATTTGACAAGGTGCCACACAAAAGATTATTACTTAAGATAAAAAATCACGGGATTGGGGGTAATATTCTGGCATGGATAGAGGATTGGCTATCTAACAGAAGGCAGAGAGTTGGGATAAATGGTTCATTCTCAGACTGGCAATCAGTAACTAGTGGTGTTCCGCAGGGGTCAGTGCTGGGTCCCCAACTCTTTACAATCTATATTAACGATTTGGAGGAGGGGACCGAGTGTAACATATCAAAGTTTGCAGATGATACTAAGATGGGAGGGAAAGTAGTGAGTGAGGAGGACATAAAAAATCTGCAAGGGGACATAGACAGGCTAAGTAAGTGGGCAGAGATTTGGCAGATGGAATACAATACTGGAAAGTGTGAGGTTATGCACTTTGGCAGGAAAAATGGTAGAGCAAGTTATTATCTTAATGGCAAGAAACTGGAAAGTACTGAAGTACAAAGGGATCTGGGGGTCCTGGTGCACGAAACTCAAAAGGTTAGTATGCAGGTGCAGCAAGTGATTAAGAAGACCAATGGAATGTTGGCTTTCATTGCTAAGGGGATAGAATATAAAAATAGGGAGGTATTGCTTCAGTTGTACAAGGTATTGGTGAGACCGCACCTGGAATACTGCATACAGTTTTGGTGTCCATACTTAAGAAAAGACATACTTGCTCTCGAGTCAGTACAAAGAAGGTTCACTCGGTTAATCCCGGGGATGAGGGGATGGACATATGAGGAGAGGTTGGGTAGATTGGGACTCTACTCATTGGAGTTCAGAAGAATGAGAGGCGATCTTATTGAAACATATAAGATTGTGAAGGGGTTGGATCGGGTGGATGCGGGGAGGATGTTCCCGATGATGGGTGAAACTAGAACTAAGGGGCATAGTCTTAGAATAAGGGGCTGCTCTTTCAAAACTGAGATGAGAAGGAACTACTTCACTCAGAGGGTGGTAGGTCCATGGAATATGCTGCCCCAAAAAGCTGTAGAAGCTACATCATTACATAAATTTAAAACAGAAATAGACAGTTTCCTAGAAGTAAAGGGAATTAAGGGTTACGGGGAGCGGGCAGGAATTTGGACATGAGTCTAGGTTCGGATCGGTCATGGCCCTGTGGGTAGCGTAGCGGGCCCAGGGGCCGTGTAGCCTGATCCTGCTCCTATTTCGTGTGTCCAATTCTGTTAGGTTCAGGAGATGGTTCTGTGATAGTAGATTGGCAGTTAGGATCAGATCAGCCATGATCTTATTGAATGGCGGAGCAGGCTCGAGGGGCCAATTGGCCTACTCCTGCTCCTATTTCTTATGTTCTTATGTACTTGCCAGGACTCTCAGTGGGTGCCAAAGTTGCTGCAGTTTTCAGTGTTGGCTCCCAGTCCAGCAATGCCTCAATTTTAAAATTCTCCTCCTTGTGTTCATATCTCTCCATATCGCTCTAACCTCCTCCAGCCCTGCAACAATTCTGGCCTCTTGTGCATTCTTTCGCCCCCTCCATTGGCAGCTGTGCCTTCAGCGGTCTAGGCCCTAAGCTCTGAAATTCCCTCCTTAAACCTCTCAGCCTCTCTTTCCTCCTTTTAATATACTCCTTAAAACCTACCTTTTTGAACAAGCTTTTGGTCATCTGTCCTAATATCGCCTTATGTAGCTCAGTGTCAAATTTTATCTGTTAACACTCCTGTGAAGCACATTGGGATGTTTTGCTACATAAAAGGTGCTATATAAATGCAAGTTGTTGTTGTAGTTGCTCCAGATATTAAGGATTAAAAAGAAGAATATTTAAAAAGTATGCAGTGAGAACAGAGCGTTCGACCCATCAAGCCCACTCCTTACACAGACCATATCCAATCTAATAGAGGATAAGCCATGTTCGTGTTGAATGGCGGAGCAGGCTCGAAGGGCCGAATGGCCTACTCCTGCTCCTATTTTTCTATGTTTCTATTCTATTGCGGACTTTATCCCACCTATTTAATCTTTTGAGGGAACGTTCTATACAAATACTTCCTAATGCCTTAATGTGATCACAGGGGAACAGTAGCATAGTGGTAATGTTACTGGACTAGTAATCCAGAGATGAGTTCAAATCCCACCACAGTAGCTGGGGAATTTAAATTCAGTTAATTAAATAAAAAAGCTAGTATCAGTAATAGTCAGCATGAAACTATCTGATTGTTGTAAAAACCCATTTGGTTCACTAATGCCCTTTAGGGAAGGAAATCTGCTGTCCTTACCTGATCTGGCCTATGTGACTTCAGACCCACAGCAATGTGGTTGACTCCTTAACTGCAAGCCACTCAGTTGTAACAAACTGCACCGGCTATGGTTGACCCTGCAAAGTCCTCTTCACCAACATCTGGGGACTTATGCCAAAATTGGGAGAGCTGTCCCACAGACGAGTCAAGGAATAGCCTGACATAGTCATACTCAGAATCATACCTTTCAGCCAATGTCCCAAACTCCTCCATCACCATCCCTGGGTATGTCCTGTCCCACCGGCAGGACAGACCCACCAGGGGGTGGCAGCACAGTGATATACAGTTGGGAAGGAGTGGCCCTGGGAGTCCTCAACATTGACTCTGAACCCCATGAAGTCTCATGGCTTCAGGTCAAGCACAGGCAAGGAAACCTCCTGCTGATTACCACCTACCGCCCTCCCTCAGCTGATGAATCAGTACTCCATGTTGAACATCGCGTGGAAGAAGAAGCACTGAGAGTGGCTCGGTAGCACCACTGCTGACTGAGTCCTGAAGGACATATCTGCCAGTCTGGATGTGCGGCAGGGGGTGAGAGAACCAATACGAGGGGAAAAACCTACTTGACATCGTCCTTACCAATCTACCTGTCCACGACAGTATTGGTAGCAGTGACTTCCTCACAGTCATTGCAGAGACGAAGTCCCGTCTTCACACTGAGGACACCCTCCATCGTGTTGTGTGGCACTACCACCGTGCTAAATGGGATAGATTCAGACCAGATCTAGCAGCTCAAAACTGGGCATCCATGAGGAGCTGTGGGCTATCAGCAGCAGAATTGTATTCCACCACAATCTGTAACCTCATGGCGTGGCATATCGCTCACTCCACCATTAACATCAAGCCAGGGGACCAACCCTGGTTCAATGAGGAGTGCAGAAGAGCATGCCAGGAGCAGCACCAGGCGTACCTAAAAATGAGGTGCCAACTTGGGGAGGCTGCAACACAGGACTGGAAGCAGCATGCTATAGATAGAGTTAAGCGATTCCACAATCAACGGACCAGATCAAAGCTCTGCAGTCCTGCCACATCCAGTCATGAATGGTAGTGGACAATTAAACAACTAACGGGAGGAGGCGGCTCCCTGAATATCCCCATCCTCAATGATGACGGAGCCCAACACACGAGTGCAAAAGACAAGGCTGAAGCGTTTGCAACCATCTTGAGCCAGCAGTGCCGAGTGGATGACTCATCTCTGCCTCCTGCTGAGGTCCCCACCATCACAGAAGCCAGTCATCAGCCAATTCGATTCACTCCACGTGATATCAAGAAACGGCTGAGCGCACTGGATACAGCAAAGGCTGTGGGCCCCGACAACATCCTGGCTGTTGTGCTGAAGACTTGTGCTCCAGAACTAGCCGCGCCTCCAGCCAAGCTATTCCAGTACAGCTACAACGCTGGCACCTACCAGCTGAGATCTTCGTGGATAGCATGTTTAACGAGGTGGTCACACCGCAGGTAAAGAGTGCACAGGCAGACAGGAAATGGGTGACCGCCAGACAGAGTAAAAGAACTAGGAAGGTAGTGCAGGAGTCCCCTGGGTCCATCTCCCTCCCCAACAGATTTTCCGTTTTGGATACTGCTGGGGGAGATGGTTTCTCAGGGGAATGCAGCAAGAGCCAAGTCCGTGGCACTACGAGTGGCTCAGCTGCACAGGAGAGGAGGAAAAAGAGTGGGAGAGCAATAGTGATAGGGGATTGTATCGTAAGGGGAACAGATAGACGTTTCTGTGGCTGCAGACATGACTCCAGGATGGTATGTTGCCTCCCTGGTGCCAGGGTCAAGGATGTCACTGAACGGCTGCAGGGCATTCTGAAGGGGGAGGGCGAACAGTCAGAGGTCATGGTTCACATTGGTACCAACGACATGGGTAGAAAGAGGGATGAGGTCCTGCAACAAGAATTTAGGGAGCTAGGTAGCAGATTAAAAAGCAGGACCTCAAAGGTTGTAATCTCTGGATTACTCCTGGTGCCACGTGCTAGTGAGTATAGGAATAGGAGGATAGAGCAGATGAATATGTGGCTAAAGCTTTGGTGCAGGAGGGAGGGCTTTAGTTTCCTGGATTACTGGGTCTGCTTCTGGGGAAGGTGGGACCTGTACAAGTCGGACGGGTTGCACCTGAACCAGAACGGGACCAACATCCTTGCGGGGAGGTTTGCTAGTACTGTTGGGGGGAGATTAAACTAACTTGGCAGGGGGATGGGATACAGAGTGGAGCTATAGTAGGGGGTGATGCACAGCCAAATTTAGAGGAAAAATCAAGTCAGCCTGGAAGGCAGAGCAAATATGTAATGGCACAAGGGAGTATGGCAAGGCTGGGTGACATTTATTTTAATGCAAGGAGTCTTGCGAGTAAGGCAGATGAATTGAAGGTGTTGATGAACACATGGGAGTATGATATTGTTGCTATCACAGAGACATGGTTGAGGGAGGGGCAGGACTGGCAGCTCAATATTCCGGGGTATAGAATCTTCAGGCGAGACAGAGGGGGGTGTAAAAGAGGAGGGGGTGTCGCAATATTAATCAAGGAGTCAATTACTGCTGTAAGGAGGGATGATATCTTAGCAGGTTCCTCTAATGAGGCCACATGGGTAGAAATTAAAAACAATAACGGGGGCAAGCACTTTGCTGGGAGTGTACTATAGGCCCCCAAACAGTCAGGGGGAGATAGAGGAACAGATATGTAGGCAAATCTCAGAGGAGTGTAGAAATAATAGGGTAATAATAGTAGGGGATTTCAACTTCCCCAATATTAACTGGGTTAGTCAGAGTGTGAAAGGCTTAGAGGGTGCGGAATTCTTAAAGTGCATCCAGGAGAGCTTTTTGAGGCAGCATGTAGAAAGTCCTACAAGAGAGGGGGCGGTACTGGACCTAATTCTAGGGAATGTAGCCAGGCAAGTGGTAGAAGTGTCAGTAGGAGAGCATTTTGGAGACAGTGACCATAATTCGGTGAGATTTAAGGTAGTCATGGAAAAGGACAAAGATGGACCGGAAAGAAAGGTTCTAAATTGGGGGAAGGCCGATTTTAATATGATAAGGCAGGATCTGGCCAAAGTGGACTGGGATCAGCTACTTGTAGGAAAATCCACATCAGAGCAGTGGGAGTCTTTCAGAAAGGAAATAGAGAGAGTACAACGCCAACATTTTCCTGTAAAGGTCAAGGGTGGGACCAACAAGCCCAGGGAACCCTGGATGTCAAGGGATATACAAGAATGGATTAGGAAAAAAAGGGAGGCTTTTGGCAGATACAAAGGACTAAAAACAGTGGAAGCCCTAGAGGAGTATAGAAAGTGCAGGGGGGTACTTAAAAAAGAAATTAGGAGAGCGAAGAGGGGGCATGAAAAAACACTGGCGGGCAAAATAAAGGAAAATCCCAAGGTGTTTTATAAGTATATTAAGGGCAAGAGGATAACCAGGGAAAGAGTAGGGCCCATTAGGGACCAAAGTGGCAATCTGTGTGTAGAGCCGGAAGATGTAGGTGAGGTTTTAAATGAATATTTTGCATCTGTGTTCACTATGGAGAAGTACGATGTAGGCATAGAAATCAGGCAGGGGGATTGTAATATACTTGAACAAATTAGTATTGAGAGGGAGGAGGTACTAGCGGTTTTAGCAGGCTTAAAAGTGGATAAATCCCCAGGTCCAGACGAGATGTATCCCAGGCTGCTGTGTGAGGCAAGGGAGGAGATTGCAGGGGCTCTGACACAAATTTTCAGAACCTCTCTGGCCACAGGGGAGGTGCCAGAGGACTGGAGGACAGCTAACATAGTACCATTATTCAAAAAGGGTAGTAGGGATAAACCAGGGAATTACAGGCCAGTGAGCCTAACATCAGTGGTAGGAAAATTATTGGAAAAAATTCTGAGGGACAGAATTAGTCTCCACTTGGAGAGGCAAGGATTAATCAAGGATAGTCAGCATGGCTTTGTCAGGGGAGATCATGTCTAACCAATTTGATTGAATTTTTCGAGGGGGTGACTAGGTGTGTGGATGAGGGTAGTGCAGTTGATGTAGTCTACATGGACTTCAGTAAGGCTTTTGACAAAGTCCCACATTGGAGATTGGTCAAGAAGGTAAGAGCCCATGGGATCCAGGGAAATTTGGCATATTGGATCCAAAATTGGCTTCGTGGCAGGAGGCAGAGGGTGATGGTCGAAGGTTGTTTTTGTGACTGGAAGCCTGTGTCCAGTGGTGTACCGCAGGGATCGGTGCTGGGTCCTTTGCTGTTTGTAGTGTACATTAATGATTTAGATATGAATGTAGGAGGACTAACAAGGCAAGGGAATGCACAATAAATGGTAGGGTACTGAGAAGTGTAGAGGAACAGAGGGACCTTAGATGCATGTCCACAAATCCCTGAAGTAACAGGACAGGTAGATAAGGTGGTTAAGAAGGCATACGGGATACTTTCCTTTATTAGCTGAGGCATAGAATATAAGAGCAGGGAGGTTATGCTTGAACTGTATAAAACACTAGTTAGGCCACAACTAGAGTACTGCGTACAGTTCCGATCACCACATTACAGCAAAGATGTGGTTGCTCTAGAGAGGGTACAGAGGAGATTTACGAGGATGTTGCCCGGACTGGAGAATTTTAGCTATGAGGAAAGATTGGATAGGCTGGGGTTGTTTTCTTTGGAACAGAGGAGGCTGAGGGGAGTCTTGATTGAGGTGTATAAAATGATGAGGGTCCTCGATAGAATGGACAGGACGGACCTAATTTCCCCAGTAGAAAGGTCAATAGCCAGGAGGCATAGCTTTAAAGTAATTGGAAGGATTAGAGGGGTGTTGAGGAGAACTTTTTTCACCCAGAGGGTGATGGGGGTCTGGAACTCACTGCCTGAAAGGGTGGTAGAGGCAGAAATGCTCATCACATTTAAAAAGTACTTGGATATGCACTTGAAGTGCTATAATCTACAAGGCTACGGACCAAGAGATGGAAAGTGGGATTAGGCTGGATAGCTCTTTTTTGGCCGGCAAGGACATGATGGGCCGAGTGGCCTCCTTCTGTGCTGTAGATTTCTATGATTCTATGAAAATAGCAGTACCCAGAAATAGGGCTGGGTTCAGCCACGGTCAAGTTGGGCACTTGCAAAAAATTCACCATTCACTGCATGATTGGTCCAATGATGGTTGTACCTCTGCGTGTGTAAATGTGCACACACATCTGCAGCCTTGGTTTACAGGGGTACTTATGATGTAAGGGAACATTAGTGGCATAAAGTACTTTAATTCCCGGGAGCCATTTAAAGAAAGAGCCAAACACCAATGGGGTATAATTAAGTTTTGCATGAGTGCAGTTTATTGGTTATATAAAGTATATCATAGAACATGTTTGTGAAGTTATTCACAACAATTCCTGCATTGGTGGGTTATTGAACAAACCATGTTCAAACAGAAACCTTAATTTCTCAATGACACGGTGTCAATAAAGCTTAAATCTATCCTTTACAATGAGTCTAGATTATCAGTCTTTTATTATTTGTTGAGCTGTGGCTAATTTAACAGAGTGTATTATATATATATATAATGTAAAACTGATTATGCAGAAAAAAGGTACATTCACAAAGTGCAGTTTTTGTGATCGGAAACAGTAAAAGATCCAGAATCGTTTTAAAATATTTTAAATTACTAGAGAATGAACATCTTGGTCACACTGGCAGGACAAAAACATTTCAGAAAGTTACAGAAAAGCAATTTTATTTTTACTTTACTGAAGCACGAATACCATGAAGCTCATTACAATATCAGGTTATATAGTTCTGTTAATGTCATTCAATACAGCTCAACTCAGCACAGTATACACTTTAACATGCAACACCATTCTTAGTCATAGTTCAGTATTCAGCTTTATGTTTAGCAGGGCTCCAATTCCCCATTTCTCTTTACTTAGAAGTACATTATTTGGTGCAAATTAGGGTGTGCAGTAGTTTTTTTTCATGAAGACGGTGTCTTTTTAAAAATACTGCACTACAGAATCTGTCACATTATCCAACTAAAAACAAGCAACGATGAAAGACTAGAGAAGTTTAAACTTTACAGTTTAGAAAGAAAGCATTTAAGGGATTGCCTCATCAAAGCATTTTATATTAAATGATACATCAGGAAAGTAGGACCAGATGGAATTTCCTAAATGGAAATGAGTGAAAACTAAATTTAAGATGGATATCAGGAGAACTTCTTTACTCAATAATGCAAACTTTTGGAATAATCTGCCAAGGAGGATATCAGAACCATAAACATTGGGATCATTCAAAATACAGATGTGAGAGTTAGGGTACTAGAAGATGAGTTGTGATGGACTGAATGGCCCTTCTCTCAACCCTGACTTTTCTTATGTTTTGGTAAAAATGTTACCTGCCTTTATTTTCATCACAAAACATCACAGGAAAATCTTCACATTAAACATACTACCAGATCACATTACAATGGAAAAGAAAGCCACCTTAAAGAACTGTCCTTATCTAGCATATCACAATTGATAAACCAATGCCTTAAATTAAATGTAGTCAGTTATCCACTCTCGGGTTTCAGGTAAAACACCGAGGTTCTTCAAAATACATTTGAATGTTAGGATGGGAGAGGTAATACAGCAGGGTTCAGGCGATGTTCATTGACCACTTGTGATTGATGTCCTCACCTGAAACCCTTGGTTGAGTACCTTCTCTGTAATTCCCATGGATTTTCTGTATGTATCTCCATAACAGGTCCGTGTTATGCTATGCGCCTGGGCATATATTCCCGTATCACTCCATGTAATGATGTGGAGATGCCGGTGTTGGACTGGGGTGGACAAATGTGAGAAGTCGCACAACACCAGGTTATAGTCCAACAGCTTTATTTGAAATCACAAGCTTTCGGAGTGCTGCTCCTTCATCAGGTGAAGTGAAGAGATGCATATAGGCACAGCATATATAGTCAGAGAACACTGCCTGATGATTACAGTTAATCTTTCTAACTGCCCTTATCACACCTCGGCAGAGAGATAATCACGGCAATCTCATCTGGCAGTGTTCTCTGACTATATATGCTGTGCCTATATGCATCTCTTCACTCCATGTAAATGTAATTAGATCACAGGAGATGTCTGTTCATTGTTGGCTAACAATAGCAGGGATATTGAAATTGTAATGAAATTGTGTACAAAAATATCTTGGATTGGAGATAATAAACCACTTCAACTTTACTCGTGTGGTTTGTGATGTCACCGGGGCCCCTTGATATGTTATTGCCCTGTAACATCCTGTGTGTTATCCTCTAAATGGCAGATTGCTCAAAGCAATCATTTTCAAGTTTCCTGTCAGCAACAATTTCACTGAAAGTCATTGGCTATTTGCTTCAATTCATTTGCTATTGTTAAAATAAATTCATTGAATAAATGCCACCGAGCTTTGTCTAAGATGAGCTTAGCGAAGCAGTCTGTAGGTAGATGTAAAATAATGAGGGAAAAAAGGACAGAAAGCTTGAATTCGTGCTCGCATTGGCTGGTCATTGATCAAATCATGTTCAAACAGAAACCTTAATTTCTCAATGACACGGTGACAAGAAAATACCCCACTGTTTCCTTTTTTCATTAAACCCTTTTGGGATAATACTTAATTATGGACTGAAATAAATCTAAGATAACTCACTTTGATTTGGAGAAGGATTCCGCATATTTCTTCAATTTAGCATGATAATGTTTAGCATTAAAAACATAAATAAGACAAACATGTTTGCAGCGGTTGTAAAGTATATTCAGTGTTCAAAGGGTTAATTATAATGTGACAGGAGAATCATTGGCACAGCACAAGTGCGGTATTTTGGAATTGGCTGGTTTCATCTAAATATCCAAGTAACACTTGATTGTAAGTTTCATTTCTACCCGAAAAGTAGGTTAGAAATCATGTCCTGTACGCCTTCAAACATTTTATTCTTTTTACCTTCCCTCTCCCTAGTTCTGTGCCGAGGTAGCCCCGAGGTAGCTGGTTACTGAGAAGTACAGAGAATGAACGCTATTTGAGTCATCCTCCCATTTTTTTTTTTACATAGAATTCTCCCCAGCCCCCCGGCAGAACTTTGCCTTCATTTGTTATACCCGAGACTGGCTGGCTGAGATTGTAACCCTGCTGTTAATGGAACTGCTGGGGGGAACCTACCCTGGCACAGAACATAATACACCATTATGTTGCACCAGCAGCCCACCTGGGCCCTCATGAGTAAGTGTTTGCACGTTGCGACATTCTTAAAGAGATCCCACTTAACCATCTCCCGCTTGCCACATAATCTGAGCATGATCACATTTTATATCTTCAAAGCGTGTAAACAACAGGACTGCACTTTCACAAATAGGAAATATGTAATTGTTTCTGTTAAGCCTTTTGCTAACTTGTAAGAGACAAGCAAAGCAAGTTAGCGCCCCACATCTGTCATTTGTTCTTCGAAAAACCCAGACGGTAACTCCTATATATCTTTAAAATGTACATTTACTGAAGAAACGGATTGGTGTTTTACCATGAAGCCTGCGTATGCTGAATTCTTAATATTTTATAAAGGAAGTGATAAAGTTGCTTTTATTTCATGCAACAACTTTTTTGTCATTGAACAGCTGAAAAAAAGTTGTTTGTTTGCTGGCAGCAGACGTTGCAATTTTAAAAGCCGCACGTTGGCAAAAAAACCCGACACAACAATAGATACACCATGTAACAAATTACAGAACAATCTCCCTTGTGTAAAAATATTGAAAGCGATGTTTCAATAATATAAAAGATTATCTCTTTTCACGCTGACAGCATCTGCACTCGGGTGGATTTTGATGCTCAGTGAAGTCTTCAGGATTGAATGAAACTTCTTTCAAAGGCCATGATCGAGGGTTTCATTGTCGTGTGAACTTCCCAATCAAGCACAGAATACTCTGCGGAAGATGGAGGGAACGAGGGGAAATTGTAGCATTAGTAAAACTACATAAAGGAATAACTTTCTAGATTTAATTTAACTACAAGATGTTTAGTGCACCTTTTAGTGTATAAGGTTGTCATGTTACATACTTATCGCAGTGCTCACTGAATCGTTCAGCATTGACTTTCCTAAATAATAACTCATAATTTTCTGTGAATTTCTCGTGACAAACATTGTAAAGTAGAAGAAAATACACTAGAAAGTGTTCGAGACCTGACAAGCTGCTGGGAATTAAATAAGTTATTTTTGATCTTGGCATTGAAATGTTATTGCAGTCCTCCACGCCCTTCACACAGAGAATGATGGGCGTGACTATGCAGTTGATTATTTCTCGTAGGTCTAACACTTTGGGGTAGGTTTTCAACTAGGCGCAAACCTGGCGCTGTGGATCAGACAGCCCCGTGTGACAGAAACCGCCTGGTTGAGAATCTACCCCTTAGTTTCTGTTCACATACTGTGCACATGCGACTAAGCAATGATTTCATGACATTGGGGGCGATTTTCCCAGCCCCCGAGGAGGCGGGTTTGGAGGCGGGACAGTTGGCAAAATGGCAAAAATGAGGGCGGGTTCGGAACCCGCCTCCGCGCAATTTTACCGGAGGCGGGTTTCATGGGTGCAATTCGGTCCCACCTCCATCAGTCGGGAGAGGTAGTTAAGACCCTTAAATAGTAGTTAAGGGCCTCTATAATCCTATTTTGACAGGCCTTCGTTATTTTACCACATTTTCAGTGTGTTGCACGACCCTCCTAAACCACGCCAGCTAATCCTGGCGGGTTGACAAGTGGGTGGCCTCCTCACAGCTGCAGCTTCCACCATTAAAACGGAGCTTTCATCAGGGAGCAGTTGCAGGTGGCAGAACGTTTGTTCCAAAGGTCTTTCAGCACTTTTAGCAGGCCTACCGAAGTCGGAGGTGCTGCAGCTTCTATCTCTCAACTGTGGGACCACCTTGGAAGACCCTCTCCCCGCTTGGACTGAGCGCTTCCCCAACAGAGGTATCTGCCAGCAGCATGGGAACCATTTATTTTCTTT
Organism: Squalus acanthias; assembly: GCA_030390025.1. NCBI lineage: Eukaryota > Metazoa > Chordata > Chondrichthyes > Squaliformes > Squalidae > Squalus > Squalus acanthias. The sequence goes on from CM059437.1 coordinate 63,443,062, forward strand.
CACCATGGACCTCAGATTCGGATGAGCAGCAGCCACGGCAGCAGCAGAGCCAGGCAGCTCAGCAGCAACAGCAGCAGGAGCCCCAACCTCCTGCTCACCCACCTGATGTTGCACAGGGCAGAAGGCGCCAGCGCATGGAAGCACGTCATGCAAGGAATGCACTCATCCTGGCCAGATTTGCATAGGTTGCCCATTGTGGCACATGTGCTTGGCTCCTTCTTAACGCATGATAGACAATGGACATGACTCTCTGGCCTCCTTTCACTCTGACCACCAACCTGACCATGCAAGTGTCGCGGAGCCCGCAATGTGGAGCTGCCTAAGACTAAATAACAGATGCCATCACGCCAACAGTTTGCCATCACCTAATTTTAATACATTCCCACAGGGATGGCATTTCATCAATAAACAGAAACAATCACCCAATCTGCACACAGATCTGGAGGTTATATCCCTTGTCAGCTGGACCCACACAGCCTTGGTTTCTTTGGGAGGCCTCTTCCTCCCAGATGAGGGGAAGAGCACCTCCCTGCTAGCTCTCACCCCCTCAACCAGCATTCCCAGCGCCTCATCCGAGAACCTCGGGGAGGCCCTTGCCTTGGAGCTGGCCATTCTTCAAGGAGATAACAGCTTGGAGGTGGTGCAGCATGGACCAAAGACCAGTGGAATGAGCCAAGGCAGCAAGCAGCCCTTAAATGAAGCTGGATAAGTGACGTCAGCAGAGGCGAGTTTCAGTCCCAAAACACTAATTGGCCCAGGGGAACCCACACCTCTGAAATCAACTGGCCAATTAGGGGAAAATCGCAAATTTTTCCCACCTCTCAGTGGAGGCGGGTTTGGAACCCACCCAAACCGAAACCCGCCTCCAACCCGCCTCCATTGGGAAAATCGCGCCCTCTGGGCTGGATTTTGAAACTGGGGACGGGATGGAGGCGGGACTCCCACTTTTTGGATTGTAGTCCCGCCTCCATCGACTTGTGGCCAACCCACTGTATTTTCACTTGATTGACCTTGTTGAGCCCACCCAGCGGGTTCAGCAGGCCAATTAAGGGCCACCCGGCAACAGGTGACGTCACAGATTGACATTTCATCTGTCAAGAGCTTTTGACAGATGAAATATCAACGTTTGACAGCTCTTTGAAGCTGTCAAACACTGACAATCTGTACTCTAAGTTAATTCCTTCCTCTCAGGCTGATTTAGAGATCTCTGCAGAACAAAAAGCAGAGGCTGCAGCTTTTGACAGCTCAACGGCCATTCTGCTTTCTGTGCCAGTGAGATTTCTGACTCCCGAGACCTGAAGGGCTGACATCTGCAGGAGGAAGTTAAGGTAAGTAAAACTTTTTTCCACACATTACACTTACCTTACACACTTACCTCTGCACACATGCACCCATCACTCACCTGCCCACCGGACATATCGACCCCTTCTACCCCTGCAGACCCACGGTCCGCCTCGCTGAAACGGCGTGGTTGAGACCTGTCGGAGAGCCCACATTTCAGGCATAAAAATAGGGATTAGGCAAAAAAACTGCCTGTTAACTACCTGTTAACAGGCAGTTTATTGCCACTAATCCCCTTCCCGCCTCGGGGAGGCGGGTCCCAGCACAGGTCGGGTACCCGCCTCCAGTGAAACTGGCATGGAGGCGGGTTGGGGGCGGGATGGGGTCGGGACCCCCGATTCAGCTATTTTCAATCCAGTCCTGCCTCCAAACCCGCCTCCACGGCTCAATGAAAATTCTGCCCATTATGTCCATTGAGCACATAAGTAAGAATATGAGGTTTGAAACTAGAAAAAACAATTCTGATCTTGGTGCCTGATGGATTAGGAACTGTCTGCAGCATTAATCCATCTGTTACTAACTTTGAAGTCACTATCATCCCAAACTCAACTACAATCAATCAGCATCTTGCTTTCTACCCCCAACCCCACCACTATACTTTCCTGCCTTAGGAATCTATCAAATTCCTAAATCGTATTCTCCCTAGTTTTATTTTATTGGTTTAATTCAAAGAATTTGCTACTTTCTACGTTGTATACTCTGTATTTCCGTATATTAACAATCTGAATCTTATTTCCTTTCAAAGGATGATGAAATAAATTTTTAATTTAAAACCAGCTCCTGGATGTTTCAAACTACTGATGCCAGATGTTACAAGAGATTCTATGAGCAATTCAACTTATTTCCGCTGTAATTTCAGCAATTTCTCACTTTTTTAATCCGCGTACTTACTCGTCTGAGTCTTTCTTGCTTTCTTCAATAAAAGCAATGGATTCTGACCGAAGGCGGTTTGTAACTTCATATGTACGAAGAGTAACGCCAAATATGTCTTCATGGTAACGGTTTTCATCCTGAAGTATTAAAGAAGGCACAGGTCAGCCATATAGCCAGCCAGGGGTTCTGACTAGTGTCATGGAAAAAAAATCAGCATTGCATTAATACTTTGTATTTTAAAAATATTTTTCATTGTCGTTATGATTTAATGCTGAGGAGCACAGAATATAAAACAAAAAATGCATTTTTGTTACTGAAAATTCTTGTTTCTATGATCATTTTGTTATTTTGTACTACATTTGGATACATGAAATCTCAAGCAGGTAGTTATCATGAACTCCATGTTACAAGTTTTGAATTGTATGTCTGTCTTAACATGTTAGACTATATGAAGCCTTTTGTGATTATTACGAAGATTATCTAACAGCCTTCTAAATATCTAAACACAAATAATGATATGGGTAAGAAAATGAATTAGTTTGTATAAATCTATCTAAAAAGTTAAATGTCAGGTAACTCAGCTATTGATCTCGGAGTAGGATTAACATTCTGTGCTATAGTCTTTGTCTGCCATCTTTGTTTAAGACTCACTTCGATCAATAGTCAATTTGGATCAAAAACTGCAGAATGGATTAGATTGAAGATAACTGTGATTAATAATGGCCCAGAAAATGCTGGGAATTAAAAATTTAATAAACCTTTAGGAACAATTCACGACCTGTTGGAGTGAGACTCCAGAGTTTTAATTGTTCTCCTTCTGGGCTGGAGAGGTTGAGTTTCATGTCAGGACCATAAATCAAGTTATTAACAGAGTCCTTCCAACATGAAATACCAGCCCTAAATGGCAGCGATGAGATTCATTCATATTTACGGCGCAAATCCAGCAATTTCTTGAAACTCATGGGGAGGTTGACGGTGAGCACCCATTTTTACGAGGCTAATTGCTCAGCAATTTGTGGTGATTCACAACTCATGGCATATCTCTTCCTTGCCACAAATTGCTGGTTTTTGTCGTGCTAATAATGGCGTGCGATTAAACTCGGTTATTTCCCCAGCAATTTCTGGGCCATTGTATCAAAGGCTGTGGTAGTGGGAACAGGACGGTAAGTTCTTCCGCGCCATTTTCAAGGCGTTACCACCCCATTTCTGCCGGGCGAGAGGACTCAAAATTCAGCCCCATATATTCAAAAGTCAGCCAAATACTTTGTACTGAAATATACTCATTGTATGTTCTGAAACGTTAGTTTCTCATGTAAAGTGCTTTGGATTTATTTGCTTCTCAAGCTGTCAGATCCTGAGTTCTCCATCCTGGCAATTCTGCATCATTTGCAACAAACTTCTTCATTATTTTTGCATTTACACCTGGAACTGGGCTAGAAACACAAACAGGGCTTTATTATAAACTCAAATAAAAGAAATGGGAATGCACTTTGGGTCAGTCAACATCTGAAAGAGGAACTTTGGGCTGGATTTTGCCAATGGGGAGCTTTTGGAGGCGGGACTCCCACTTGTCAGGTTTCAGTCCCGCCTCCATCAACTTCTGGCCAACCCACGCTATTTTCCCTTGATTGACCTTGTTAAGCCCGCCCAGCGGGCTTAGCAGGCCAATTAAGGGAAAGCCGGTTACAGAAAACGTCAGCGTATGACGTTTCATCTGTCAGAATTGTCATCATTTGACAGCTCTGTGAAGCTGTCAAACACTGACATTCTCTGTAGTTTGATGAGTTCTTGAATACAAGAACTCATCAAACCTCTTTCTTTTGCAGAAATTAGATGGTTGTTGCATTGGAGAATGCAACGGACATCTGTCATCTCTGCCGCGGAGGTGCGAGACTCTCCGCATACCCACCGATTGAAGCCTGCAGGAAGAAACAAAGGTAAGTAAACTTTTCTTAACACTTTCCACTTACCTCAGATACTCACCTCTCCACACTTGCACCCATCACTTACCTCCACAGCACACTTTTGACCCCCACAGACCCACTACTCACCTCGGTGACCCTGGAGGGTTTCGGAGCCTTCAGGAAGCCCGCACTTGTGTGGGCAAAATGGGGATAATCCTCTTATCTGCCTGTTAACTACCTGTTAACAGGCAGTTAAGTGGCTGTAATCCCTTCCCGCCTCCATGGAGACGGGACCCAGTGCGGGACGGCCACCCGCCTCCTGGCAAGATGGCACGGAGGCGGGTTGGGGGAGGGCTGGGCTCTGCCATTTTGCCAACTGTCCCGCTTCCAAACCCGCCTCCCCAGGGCTGGCAAAATCCAGCCCATATATTCAGTGTGGTACTGAGGGAGTGCTGCACTGTCAGAACTGCTGTCTTTTGGATGACTGTTTAAATCGAGGCCCCGTTTGCCCTCAGGTGAACACAAAAGATCCCATTGCACTATTCAGAGAAGAGCAGATAGTTCTCCCAGTGTCCTGGCCAACATTCATCCTTAATTCAACAGAACCCAAAACAGACTAAGTGGTCATTTATCTCACTGCTGCTTATGGCATCCAGTGTGCAAATTTACTGCTGTGTTTACCGACATAGCTAAAGTGACTGCTTTTTAAAAGTAATTCATTGGATGTGAAATGTTTTAAGCTTTCCTGAGGATGTGAGTGACGCTCTATAAATGCTTACTCTTAGCTTGCTGATGAAGACCCCGGCATCTTCTAATGATATCTTTCCATGCTGTTTGAAGATGTGCTGAATGGTCTTCAGGACATCACCGGCCATTGTAACATCTCCACAAACGTATATGTGTCCGCCTTGTTCTTGTAGCAGTTTGAATATTTGGCCAGAAAGCTGTTCACGTAAAACGTCTTGCACATATTTCTGAAACCAGACAGACACTTCAGTGTGCTTAATAAATATTAGTTTGAAATTTCAAATTTGCAATAGCATTAAAGGGACCTCAAAGTGTTCGGAAAACCTTGCCAATGGTGGTTGCATACACACAATGTCCTCATGTCATTTGCTCGACTGGTTGCATCTCAGTGAAAGAATATATTTAAAAATTATATTTTAAATGCCCCAAAGTAAACCCCATTGCCCAAAGCTTGTTTTGCAGCAAATCTTGCATTTGCTGAACCGTGAGCTTTCCCAGTGGCCAATGCGGACCCACCATGGAGTCTTTGGCATTCTCATCTGTTCCACAAACTCAACTGGCCTGCCAGAAATCCCCCAGAGGGTGGCGATACTCCTTTAAAAAAAAGCTGTATTTTGGAAGTCAAATAGACTTGAATATTTTGATCAAGGATTTGCTACTTTTATGTACTTAAAGCAATAAGAATCCCCAATGTCCCAGAAGCTTTTTTACGCCCTTTTAATGGCTGATTTATATATAATTTTTTTTAAATAATTAAAAATAACAAAGGCTGTAATTAAATTAAATACTTTCACATAAAATCCTTCACAAAGACAGAAACATAGGCTGTCTAAGTACCTTTGGTTTTGCTGGTTCACGGGAGTAAGCTGTATAGAGTTCCTGAAAGACACCTTTATTTTTTATTTCAATGGTCTCCTCTCTATAGATGTGGTCGATTTTTGATTGCCGACAGCCAAACACAAGCGTCATGGGACATGCTTTTATGCCTAAAAATATAATAGTGATGTTACAAACTTTGATGAGGCAATGTTATTAAAGTGATTATTAGACACTAGGGGGGCATATTTCCTGCAGCGCTTGACTTCAACAGAAAATAAATTTGGGCGGGGTGTAAAACGGGCTACCGATTTGCTATCACCCTTTTTGCGCTACAGCCCCAGACCAATTTCATCTACTAAGCCTCTGAATAATTGAAAGAAAACATTTTCATTGCCACTGAAGGGCATGGTGGTGATTTAGCCACTGCACAGAGAGAAACAAAGGTTGTAAACACTGAGGACACAGGCCGGGATGTTTACTGGGGTGGGTTACGTAGGCGGGGGCGGCGGAGTTTCAGATGGGAAACCTGGAAGTCTGGGGTTCCCTGCATGCTGTGAGCGTGCATCTTTTGGTCCTGATAGGTGCCCCACCTGGAAGACAGCCGATTGACAGGCTTGGCTTCCAGTCGGGCAGGGAGCACTCTGGAGCAGGCTGCAGCACCAGGTAGATCCGATCCATCAGCCCGGGAGGGGGTCCGATCCCAGAACCCAGAGGGGTCCGATCCCAGGGGGGTGTCCGATCCCTGGCACCAGGGGTCTTTGTATGGGGGGTGGGGTCTGGTGGGTGGAGCTAGGGGGTCTGGAGAGGAAGCACTCCTGCTCCCCCTGGCCCACAAGCAGTGCTATGAAGGCACTTACCTTCTCCTCGAAGCTATCCTCACCTCACATCAGCTGCCAGGTTTCCCGAGGCCTGGGAAACCCGGCCGCCCACTGTAAAACCTGCAAAGCAGGTTAAATCAGAGGCTGCCAGCCTCTGATCATATTTAAATTGCTAACCCACCTCCTGGGAGCAGGTTGACTGCCCGCCCCTTGTCCTGACTCGGTAAAACCCAGAAGTCAGCGGGTTGGAGCCGGATTCCCGACGCGCTCAGAATTTTTCCCAACTTAACCCAGCGCCCAATCCCACGCGCTTACCCATGTTAAAATTCCACCCATAGAGTCTGAAAAGAGTTGATTAATATAATGTCAAATTAGCAACAAAGTGTTGGCAGAGTTGAATGAGATTGGAGGAGATCATTGACATGAAGAGGAAAGAAGGGCTCCTAAGGGTTCTGTCCTTTCTCCCACTCTTTTCCTTCTTCACATCAATGACCTCATCCAGTTAAGCAGTCCGAGGCAATTTATGTCTTCCTACATATTTTTAAAAAATGTAACCTTCACGCTTAGCCCTGTTGGAAGAACTACTTAACAAGTCTGGTGTGTTTTAAGCTTATTGTCTTATTTTGATGACGTACCTTTGTGTTCAATATCATGCAGACGCTGCTGCCAGAAGCTTCTGAAGGGAGCGATTCCAGTTCCTGGTCCAATTAAGATGCAAGGAACCATTGGATCTTTTGGCAACCTGAAAGAAGGTGCTCTGCATCCAAATGCATAAAATAAGTTAACACAGGCCTCTGTCATTGGGTACTCTGATTGTTATCCTTTGATTACTGAATGATCCTTTGATAAATGACTTGAAATTTGTGATACTATATTTCCACATTTTTGATCATTTCAAAATTGCTCCTCTGTAAAGCTAACAGTGACAATCATAGGCTAGAGCTATATGACATTCTTTTGTAAATACAGTAGCTGTTCCTTTCTCAGAAAATTCTTGAAGTCCTAGTAATTGTAGAAACACTGGTAGTTAACTTCCTGTTGTATCTTGTACAGTTACAGTGAGAGAAGATCAGATTAGAGCCATAACTGAGTCTCCTAGGAACCAGCCTGGGTAGAGTACTGGGAGTGAGTTGCTTGTCTACTCTCAGTCCCAGGAGGCACTTGGCCCAGTGAGACCAGACTTGGCGAATTGAAGGGGGGGAACAACCAAAATAGTAACATATCCTCCAAAATGTAAAAAATAATAATTTCCTTTAGAATTAAGTACAGATTAAGTAGTTCGATGGAAATAGAAAAGTGGTGGTCTTTAGTGTATGTGTGCATAAAGATAAACTAGCTCTACACTGAAATGAGAGTTTTTAGGCATGTCCTCAAGAAGTCACTATATGGCCATCTTTAGCCTTTATAAAAGCCTCACACCAGCCTTGCAACTAGAGTGGTACTGCATTATGTTTTGAATCCGTGTGCGTATCTCCTGGGTCAGCGTGCTTTAGCTCACTCACAGGGTAAACTTTAAAGGTGCAACATGAATTTCTATTTGGATTAATTGACGTAAAATATGTTTGAAATATCTCATCTGAGTGTGAGGTTGGAATCATAGAATCATGGAATTTATGGCACCAAAGGAGGCCATTCAGCCCATCGTGTCTGTGCTGGCAGAGCTATCCAGCCTAATCCCACTTTCCAGCTCTTGGTCCGTAGCCTTGTAGGTTACAACACTTCAAGTGAATATCCAAGTACTTTTTAAATGTGATGAGGGTTTCTGCCTCCACCACCCTTTCAGGCAGTGCGTTCCAGACCCCCACCACCCTCTGGGTGAAAAAGTTCTCCTCAACTCCCCTCTAATCCTTCTACCAATTACTTTAAATCTATGCCCCCTGGTTATTGACCTCTCAGCTAAGGGAAATAGGTCCTTCCTATCCACTCTATCTAGGCCCCCCATAATTTTATACACCTCAATCAAGTCTCCCCTCAGCCTCCTTTGCTCCAAAGAAAACAACCCCAGCCTATCCAATCTTTCCTCATAGCTAAAATTCTCCAGACCTGGCAACATCCTCGTAAATTTCCTCCGTACCCTCTTTCGTGCAATCGCATCCTTTCTGTAATGTGGTGACCAGAACTGTATGCAGTATTCTAGCTGTGGCCTAACTAGTGTTTTATATAGTTCTGGCATAACTTCCTTGCCCTTATATTCTATGCCTCGGCTAATAAAGGAAAGTATCCCGTATGCCTTCTTAACCACCTTATCTACCTGTCCTGTTACCTTCAGGGATTTGTGGACATGCATCTCAGGTTCCTCTACTCTTCTCAGTATCCTAACATTTATTATGTATTCCCTTGCCTTGTTAGCCCTCCCCAAATGCATTACCTCACACTTCTCCGGATTGAATTCCATTTGCCACTTTTCTACCCACCTGATCAGTCCATTGATATCTTTCTGCAGTCTACAGCTTTCTTCCTCACTATCAACCACACGGCCAATTTTTGTTTCATCTGCAAACTTCTTAATTATGCCCCCTATGTTGAAGACTAAATCATTGATATATATTAAGAAAAGCAAGGGACCTATTACTGAGCCCTGCGGAACCCCACTGGAAACAGCCTTCCAGTCACAAAAACACCCGTCGACCATTACCCTTTGCTTCCTGCCACTGAGCCAATTTTGGATCCATCTTGCCACTTTCCCTTGGATCCCATGGGCTTTTACATTTCTGACCTGTCTGCCATGTGGGACCTTGTCAAAAGACTTGCTAAAATCCATGTAGACTACCTCAAACATGCTACCCTCATCAACCCTCCTTATTACCGCCTCAAAAAATTCAATCAAGTCAGACACGACCTTCCCTTAACAAATCCATGTTGACTGTCCTTCATTAATCCGTGCCTTTGTAAATGATGATTAATACTGTCTCTCAGAATTTTTTTCCAATAATTTGCCCACCACCGAGGTTGGGCTGACTGGCCTGTAATTACTCAGTCTATCCCTTACTCCCCTATTAAACAACAATACAACATTAGCAGTCCCCCAGTCCTCTGGCTACACGATAACATAAACAAGTTCCATCCCACCATCAAACTCACCATGGACTACTCCTCAGAATCGGTCTCATTCCTGGACACATGAATCTCCATCAAAGACGGACACCTCAGCACTTCACTCTACCGCAAGCCCACGGACAACCTCACGATGCTCCACTTCTCCAGCTTCCACCCTAACCATGTTAAAGAAGCCATCCCCTATGGACAAGCCCTGCGAATACACAGGATCTGCTCAGACGAGGAGGAACGCGATGGACACCTACGGACGCTGAAAAACGCCCTCGTAAGAACGGGATATGACGCTCGACTCATCGATCGACAGTTCCGACGGGCCACAGCGAAAAATCGCATAGACCTCCTCAGAAGGCAAACACGGGACACAACCAACAGGGTACCCTACGTCGTCCAGTACTTCCCCGGAGTGGAGAAACTACGCCATGTTCTTCGCAGCCTTCAACATGTCATCGATGACGACAAACACCTCGCTAAGGCCATCCCCACGCCTCCACTACTTGCCTTCAAACAGCCGCCTAACCTCAGAAGTACCATCGTTCGCAGCAAATTACCCAGCTTTCAGGATAACAGCGACCACGACACCACACAACCCTGCCATGGCAAACTCTGCAAGACATGCCAGATCATCAACACAGATACCACCATCACACGTGAGGACACTACCCACCAGGTACATGGTACATACTCATGTGACTCGGCCAACGTTGTCTACCTCATACGTTGCAGGAAAGAATGCACCGCGGCATGGTACATCGGCGAGACCATGCAGACACTGAGACAACGTATGAACGAGCACCGCGCAACAATCGCCAGGCAGGATTGTTACTTCCCAGTCGGGGAACACTTCAGCAGTCAAGGACATTCAGCCTCGGATCTGCGGGTAAGCATTCTCCAAGGCAACCTTAGAAACACACGACAACGCAAAATCATCGAGCAGAAACTGATAGCCAAGTTCCGCACTCATGAAGACGGTCTCAATCGGGATCTTGGGTTTATGTCACGATACATGACGTGATCCGGACTGGAGTCGTCGTTAGCTTGTTCACAGATGTGATTCCCAGTAAAAAAGTAAAAATTTTCCCAGTAAAAAAGTAAAAATTTTAAAGCTTTTCGTTTTACATACAGACGGCAGCTTTTGACACGTTAGAACCCCTGCGACTACACCTCATTGTCTCAGTTGTATCTTGCTATGTTTTTGATGTGGTACCTTCCTGGCTGACTTAATTAACTTTATCACACCTCGGCAGATAGTCAGGATGATTTAATTTAGTGGTCTGCAATTGTAAGGTACACATGCTTTGTTTTCTATCTATATATGCTTTGGCGATTCTGTATCTAATTTACTTCACCTGAGGAAGGAGCAATCGATAGCTCCGAAAGCTTGTGATTTCAAATAAAACTGTTGGACTATAACCTGGTGTTGTGCGACCTCTCAATTTTGACCACACCTGTAGCCAGAGAGGATTGGAAAATGGTGGTCAGAGCCTCTGCTATTTCCTTCATTGCTTCTCTTAACAGCCTGGGATACATTTCATCTGGCCCAGGCGATTTATCTACTTTCAAAGATGCTAAACCCCTTAATATTTCCTCTCTCACTATCCTTATCCCATCCAATATTTCACACTCCTCCTCCTTAACTACAATGTCTGCATCATCCCTCTCTTTTGTGAAGACGGACGCAAAGTATTCATTAAGAACCATACCCATGTCTTCCGCCTCCACACACAGGTTACCTTTTTGGTCTCTAATAGGCCCTACTCTTTCCCTAGTTATCCTCTTACTCTTTATGTATTTATAAAACATCTTTGGGTCTTCCTTGATGTTACTTGCCAATATTTTTTCATGCCCTCTCTTTGCTATCCTAATTTCCTTTCCACTTTCTATACTCCTCTAGGCTTTCTGCAGTAATGAGCTCTGTCATAAGCTTCCCTTTTTTGCCTTATCCTACCCTGTATGCTCCTTGACATCCAGGGGGCTCTAGATTTGGGAGTCCCACCCTTTTCTTTGTGGGAACGTATTTGTACTGAACCCTCACTAGATCCTCCTTAAATGCCTCCCACTGCTCTGACACTGCTTTACCTTCAAGTAGCTGTTTCTAGTCCATTTTCACTAAATCACATCTCAGCTTAGTAAAATTGGCAGTGGTTAATGCCAGTGGGCTCTTCCTCCTTTTGTTGCTCCATCCATTATCAGTTTAAGCTCTGACTGCAACAATTCCTATGTACATTGAATCCACAATAGCTATAATTGCAAGTACTGGTATGCATTTTACAACATACACTTTAGTTGCACAGTACACCAAAGCTCTGGAGAAGGGGAAATCACTACTTTTTCTCCTATTAACCAGGAATGCTCAGATTGCCTGGGTGCAGTTCACCGAGGGGAAATTGGGTTGGGAGGAGAGGATTACCCAATTCACCCAGGCACAGGAAAATCTGACCTATCTTTCTTAAAAGTACTTTTCAAAATTCAACGGCCTATGCTTGTGTAAAGATTTGCAGTACGCATTTATACAGTTCAGACAGCTGTTAAACATCATACTTTCATGAAAAACAGATTACCCTCTGACAAAGCATGGCACCGTTTCATCCCTGTCTATCCTGTTAAACCAGGAAGAGCAGACTCCATGGTGTAGTGACCCTTCGCCATCTGTAAACATAAAGACAGTGGCTCATTGTCAAAGATAACCACAATATATTGCATTTAAATTGTTAGTTATTCTCCACTCTCTTTTAGATTTCATCCATCCTTGTCATGCAGCATTCCCTCACTCAAGCCAAGCTCCCCAGCCTCTGCAACCAGTCACTAGGGTGGGACAGGGAATGGTCTTCACTGAGTTATCTTTTGAAATATCCTGTGGAATTCTGGAAGGGACCATGTCCTACCATGGTATAGAACGGTGCGTTGCTACCAAACCACAACATGTAACACTTTTTAAACAAAACAAAATAAAACTATCTTGAGGTTTAACACTTAATACTCCAGTCATATAAATCAAATACCAAACAACAGTCAAAATTAGATAGTACCCTTTACGGTATAAATAATTTCCTTCCACTTATTCTTGTCCTGTTAAGAGCTAACTCCAGTACATGAGATGAGAGAAGGTGCCGTGAGCAGTAGATTGCAATCCACTGATTTTAATTTTCCCCTTTTCTATATGTTCTGCTCTATCACTTATAGTTGCACACTTACACGAATTAATACATTTTAGATTCGGTCATGGTTTTGCACGCCAGTGCTATCCGATAGTAAACTTTCTCCAAACTTTCCCCCAGGGTTCCTCCTGAGCTCCAAATAGACAATCCTGCACACTCTTCCTCTTTCGTGTTTCCTCACTGTGTTAAAATCAAGACCCATTGCACCAAAATCTATTCTAGCTCATTCTTTCTCTAGACCACAAAGCTATGGAACTTCGTAGCATCTTTGGTCTTCTCTTTTACCTATAATTTACAGGTTTTTAAAACCCAAGCTTGGCGCCACCCAACCTTTACCACTTGATTTACCTTGTCTGCTCTCCTACTCTTTTCAACATCCATAGTGCACTGCACAATGGAGCTTGGGCCCTCAAGCGAGAGCTGGGCCTGTTTCTGGCTTGGGCAGAGGTCACCTCGTACAAAAGGTAGGTACTGCACAGCATCATCAGGGCCAGAGAGATCTCCTGGATTAGTTTTAATCGCCTAAAGGGGGTCAGAGAGGAATTTCCCAGATTTTTTTCTCTCCCAAATCTGTTTTTTCGCCTCTCCCAGGAGATCACACAGTTTTGGGTGGGGTGCGGAGTCTTTATATTGTAATGCATAAGGCAGCGCAATTGTGTGGGACAGGCTGGATGGATCAGAGGGTCTTTTCCTGTCCGTCATTGTTCGTATGTTCATCTATGTTTCATAGTGGACAAATGCATGAGGTGAAGCTTGTACCACCTAACAGCTGTCATGATGTAGGCTTGGACCTGCATGCCGGATAGTGTCTCAATGCCACTATTGTACATAACTTCATTTTTTCATTCTTACACTTGGGCATAACTTTACTGCCACTTATATATTGGCATTCCGTCTAAAAAAAAAGAATTCTAAGCACAGCAATGTAGCAGCGATGAGCATATCTCATACTTTTGATGCGTGTACCTCTTGTGCGATATGAAACCACAGCCACTGTAAGGTGAATCTCATCTGGGTACATGTCAGGAGAGGAGCTGATAGAGTAATATCGAGGCTGCAGCAGGGGAAGCTGGGTAAGCAGCAGGGTTGCTGGGACCTGAACAGAAGGAAACTCCTCCAGCACTTCCACTACGGTTGGGTTATTGTACCACTTCCATTCCTCATACTCCTGCAAACCCTGCCAATGGAATGCATGGTCCTTATTAAACCGTCACTGCAGGCATAGTGTATTACAGTTAGGATTATTGAACGCTCCAAAGGTGAGGTCTAAAGTAGACTAAACATCTTTCTCACAATACAGAGAACTGGTGTAAACCAAAAGGCTGCCATAGTTGCTGGGGTTGGGAGAGAAATATCAGGAAGGGCTTTTGCTGGACCAGACAAGAATCCATATTATGAGTATCGTCAAGAGGAGCAATAACAGACACTCAGATATTACTGCTTTATAGTGGCGTGGTCGCTAATTGGACACTATGGGCCGAAAATTGATCCCGGGACGCGAGAGTACGCACTGCGTACTCTCGCGTATTCCCACTCCAATTGCCGGTTTTCTGCATGCCCTGCGCATGCGCTGAAAACCGGCAATTGCTCTTCAGAAAAGGGGGCGGGTCCTGGGTGCATCGCGTGCGCGCTACAGGCTGCACGCACGCTGTGCACTTCATGCTTTGGACGCGCAGGTAAGTACTGAAGATTTTGGAAATGTAAAAAGGAGGAGTAAGACCCGCTTTTAAGAAGGTAAGTAGTGAATTAAGTATTTTTTTGAATTTTTTTTTACAGGTATATCTTTTTTAGAGACTTTAAAGACAGGTAAGTTTATTTTTAAAACTTTTTAAAAGATTTTAAATTTTTTCAAAAATTTAATTTTTTATTTAAAATGGTTAATTTAATTAACTATACTTATTTTATTAATGTGATGGGTTTTTTTTTTAATTTAATTGAGGTTTAGCTGTTATTTTGGGGGGGTGTAAGATTCATAGATTTCACAGCCATGCTGTGAGACTTATGAATGGAAGATGGTGTGCTGCCATTGGCTCTAACTGAGTCACGTGATCCCACAGCTCGCACAAATTCACTACGCCGCTGGGATACGCAAGCCCAGCACAGCTGATGTCTGGAACATCAAGTTCGTGCGAGCTGGATCTGAAAAAGCACAAGCGAGGTGAGACATCGCGGGGAAGGCTTACCCCCGCGGGAACAGAGCGAGATCAATTTCTGGGCCTATGCCTATATATGACTCTTCCATGAGAAAGTCTGATTTTACAAGCCACTGACTGAACTAACACCCTCTCGTAGAGCTGTGGTGAGGACCTGCAAATTATGGAGAATTATCCAAGTGCATTTAAAGGGATGAGAATCTAGCCCAAGTCCCCCAAAATTTGCAACTCCAGCCCTAAAGCTAGTGTCTGGAAACTTGGATGTAAAAGATCACCCCCAGTGAAGCTGTGGAGAAATCCCATGACCAATTTCAGACGGCAGTCAGAGTCATGCACTGTATATAAGTGCAGGATTATAGGCAATCCCTTCAATGTATGTTTCAACATCTTCAATAGATAAGTGTTTTTTAAATGTAAAAGGTTTTTAAAATTATTCAGTTGTGCAAACATATACATGTTTTCTTGCCTGTGCGAGTTTAAAAGCGTGGCAGGTTGCAGGGAGCCAGCTGTTCATCGGGTTAGAGTTAGCATTAATGTTAGGCGCACTTTGATTGTGGAGGCACGGAATGCTTTATGGGAAGGGGTCTTTGAGTAGCTGTGGCAGCTGGCAAGAGGCTCACTCTTTTGGCTTTTAAAAAAATATATAAACCTAGTTGAAATAGTTTAATGAGTTTGAATAAACTAAGAAGTAATTTACCTTGCTGAGAACTTCGAGCCTTTTCTTTTGCTGGTCATTTCTTGCCAGGAGAGCAAACTGCTGCAGTAAGAGTGGGGTTGGGGCCGTCGTGATGTCCAGATAGTATTTAAAGACTTGAAAGATGGTGCAAGGCGGAATGCGATTCTCATCACTCCAGTTGCTAATAACGCCTGTGTGGACAAAAGAGTTTGTTCCTTCTGTTTCAAAAGCTGCAATCTAGAATTTACAGTTGACGAGATGAATACAGGAACAGTTAAGAATCCATTTTCCTTTCGGGCCACGTATGTAAGGGGAGTCTGCCCAGATTTCCTGGCAGAGCCTAGCACTGGAATTGGAGTGGGATTGAGGGATGGAAAACAGGAGCATAGCTGCAAGGCTGAGAGGCTGTGTACCTGGCTACCAACTTTGAGGCCTTCTGGCTGTCGCTGGAGAGGAGCAGCCTAAAGGTCTCATGGCCTGAAGTTCATGCTGTGGCAGGGGGTGGGGGGGGGGAGGGAAGAAGTTATTTTCTAAACTTTCCTGCCCTTCATCTTTGGGATAGTCCCGTGACCCCAATCTGTGGAGTGTCCCAGTGAAAGCCCCACCGTCAGTGTTTTTAGGGTGCCCCTCTGCGTAGGGTGCCCTTGAGTACAGTCAGAAGAGAGCAAGGCAGGAGGGATGAGAACGATACCTGCCACCTCATCTCCATTGTTATACTGGGCCTGCAGCTACTCCAGGAATTTAGGAACCCCCGCAAATCCCGGGGGCGGAGAACTAATGTAAAGGGTTTGTGCCCCTGTTTCCTCTTCACTGTACCAGGAAACTGAGAATTCCTCAGGGGCAACCAACAGAAAATCCCCCCTTTAATGTTTAAAGTAGGCGTTAGCCCACTTGTTTTAAATGGCATACAAAGAATATTCATTAATATCCACAACAGTAGTTCCTGGACCTTAGCGTTCAAAATTCTTACAGGGCTTGACAGGGTAGATGCAGGGGAGGATGTTCCCCTGGCTGGAGTGTCTAGAACCAGGGGTCACAGTCTCAGAATAAGGGGTCGGCCATTTAGGACTGAGATGAGGAGAAATTTCTTCACTCAGAGGGTGGCGAATCTTTGGAATTCTCTACCAGAGGGCTGTGGAGGCTCAGTCATTGAGTATATTCAAGACAGAGATCGATAGATTTTTGGATATTAAGGGAATCAAGGGATATGGGAATAGTGCAGGAAAGTGGAGTTGAGGTAGAAGATCATCCATGATTTTATTGAATGGCGGAGCAGACTCGAGGGGTCAAATGGCCTACTCCTGCTCCTATTTCTTATGTTCTTACACAGAGCTTCTCCCGCTGAGAGCACACATCAGGACTTCGGGTACATGTTTCCACAATTGTCTGTCAATTCCTAATGAATATCTACAGAATGGGCAGGAAGCTCTGCTGTAATTCCCAATGGGAGAATTCCCAAACTAGCAACATGTACTCTTGGCAATAAAGTTCTGCCCCCCAGAGCGCTGGAGATGAATATTTACCCCTAAGTGAAGACAGGAGGGGCAATTTTCTTACTTCATAGTCCCAGCAGAGAGCCTTATCCACTAAGAATGTGCATTGAAAATTCCAAAGACTGGCTGCACATAAATTTCCAACCAGTTAATGTAATTGGAGTGCCTTTGTGCAGTACCATGGAGTAGGCCGCAGGCTTTGATCTCCCACTCTGTTGAGTTTCTGATCTCAACCCCGTGGTTGCAAAGTGTTGAGCCCAGTGAGTGGAAGATTGTCCCCTGACCTCTCAGCTTCCGTCTAACTGCACGTGTAATGCTGAGCAGCGAGAAAGTTAGAGGATGAGGGTTCCTAAATTGATCGTCTGTGCCTCCTGGAAACCTGTTAAGATCAGCATTGGTGGATGCCCAGGATTGCGATGTCTGGATGCGCTCCCCCTCCTCAATATTTCCTGTATTTGCTGTGCCTAGACAATCCATAGCCTCAGGCGCAGGAACAGGTTCATCTGCCCCACTACCCCCTAGCTCCTACCAGTGAAGTCAATGTTTTGCTCCTCTCAGGAGGGGGTGAAGGAGTCAGCTCCTCTCATTCAGCATTGTATTAACCATCAGGGTATTATACTAGTAAAATATAAATATAAATATCAACAGTTATTAAGATAATTGAATGATAAGGATATATGCACAATAAATTTTGAATGGCCCTATACCCTATATGTGAGTAGACCAGTATTATTTTGCCCGATAGCTTTGACATGAATCTTGTCATTCATGTGGAAATGACTTATGAAATAATACTGGGCGGCCTGCTGGTGGCGCTGTCCAGGGAGAGTATAAATACTCGGGCATGGGCCCAGCTTGCTCAGGACATTCTTTAACAGGAACTAGTGAGGGACACAACTAGACCACCATGTTGTAAAACAGTTGACTAAAGCTTTGTTTAACGCTTAGACCAAGTGCCTGGTAGTTTTCTTACGTCAAGCTTCACAGAGTTTTGTGCCTAGGCATGCAGATATTTTCTTTGAAAATCCCAGATATAATTTCTATAATTACCTAAAGCTGTGCTTCTCTCCTCCAAAAACTCAACTTTTATGGTCTGATTTACAGGAGGTGCATCTTCTAACCGGTCAATCAAGGCACTGACCAAATCTTCATGATTACCAGGAAAGACCCCAAGGTGGTCACCCGGCTGGTAGTGTAACTCTTCCCGCTTGCCAGTGTGTATCCGTAGTAAAATTGTGGAGCGGCTAAATGGAAAGACAGAATGATGCTTCAAACACTCGGATTAAAGATGTCACAAAACCTATGTTGCTTTTTTTCATTGCACTCGGGCCCTCAAAATGTTGTCCATTCTCTCCTGAAGATTGTGACTCTTGTTGGGAAATGATTCCACAGACCCACCCAAGCGATGCCTCTTCATGTGTCAGTCCCAGTTGGTGATCATCAGTGGGCTATTTGACCACAGAGGGCAACACAGCAAAGCCCAATCTGCCCTTACTGATATCTACCTGTGCATACTTTCCAACAAACATCACTCTATAGTTTCCTTATGGGCACTCAATTGTAGGCTGAGATTTTGCTCACCTTGGCGGGTCTAGGGCGGGCGACGTCGGTGGCGGGTCCTGACCCCGCTGCTGGGTCCATCCCGCTGTCTGAAATGATTTTCCCCTGATAGGGCTTGTTAAGCCTGCCCAGCGCGTTTGCTGGTCCAATTAGAGGAAGCGGGTCGGGTGACGTCATTTCGTGACATGTCATCAGCTGGTTTCCTTAAAGGGACCATGGCCAACTTTATTTTGACATTTGGGCTGTCAGTGTTCTGCAGCATTGAGGTGCTGCAAACACTGACAAGCACTGCACAGAGGCAGAGGGCTACACCCAGGTTTCCCATGATTCCCTCCATATGCTTATGAAGCGAGTCACAGCACGCAGGGAGGTCCTCTTCCCTTCTGATGGGCGGAAGACACCTCCCCAGGAGACCAAAACAGCCTGGTTGCACATTGCACAGGAGGGCACAAG
The DNA here is from genome assembly GCA_030390025.1 of Squalus acanthias. NCBI lineage: Eukaryota > Metazoa > Chordata > Chondrichthyes > Squaliformes > Squalidae > Squalus > Squalus acanthias. The sequence continues at coordinate 63,462,111 of CM059437.1, forward strand.
CAGGGATGTCGTCAGGAGGACCAGGCTGCAGTGGCGCAAACCTTTCAATTATCTCATTAGATCAGGAAACGTTAGTACAAAGCCACTCTCACCTTCATCCTGCTGTGCCTCTCATCACATCCCCATCACTCTGCCTTCCCTACCCAACCCCTGCACATCCTTACACCAACTTACCTTGCACCTCCACCCATCCTTCTCTATCTACACTATCACTTCCCCATCTCACTAGCCACCCTTCACACCCACCCTCATCCTAGTCCAATCATACCAACTAACAACACACAAGGGTAGCCACTTGAGTGTTTTATCCAATGTTCATGTAAAGTTTCTGTTAATGTGGTGTCAAACACTGAAACCTTTATTTTCAACACTTTGCATTCTTGGACAGATTTGTGTGCATCTTTGGAACTGCCTTAGTGAGTTGCAGTGAATGGTGAGACATAACGGTACCCCCTGCAATGGTGGTGAGTGTGGAAGGAATGGCTTAAGCATTGTATGGGCTTTAGGGTGCTGGTGTGGGGTGGTGCCAACCTGGCAGCCAGGGTGTACAGCGTCAAGTGAAGTAAATCTGGCCATAGTGAGGCCATCCCTGGCCTCCCGGGCAGCAACGTGCTCGGGTGCTGATGCCCTGTGTCCTGTGCAGCATCAGGTGATTGCAGAGAAGGCTGGTGTTGTTGTTGGTGCTGCTGCTGTGCCTGGTGTTGCTGGTGTTGGGGCTGATCGTGGTCAGATTCTGAGGACCAAGGTGAGACAGTATGAAGGGCACTGATGCTGATGGAATAGATAGCAGGTGAAGTGGAGATGACAGAAGCGATCTGTCAATGGTGAGAGAGTTCTTCCAAAGAGGTGAGAGTGGATGCAGTCTGTAAAGTGGAAAGCCTGCAGAATCTATGCTGGAAATGGACTCAGAATCTTAAACATGATGGGATAGAATTTTTGCAGGGGTTCTCTCGAAGTTACAGTGGATGATCAGGAGATGGTCCACCGGACTTCCAGGTACATGAGCTGAATACTGGGATAGCTTTTTTGTCAGAATTGGAAACATCCCCATCGCACACTGCCGAAACAGTTACATGTAAGTACACTAATATGTTCAACCGATTGGATCACAGTATCCTTAGGAACTGGTGATTAACTGGTGGTCTAGGGAGAAGATTGCTGGTTGCTGTTTGCTCTGATGTTTTTATATCTGAGGCTGGGTATTTAGTTTCCACAAACAAGTGAGAACATAATTGCTTTGTCCAGGCTTAAAGACACCAGACCAACCCCGCTCCTCTTCCCCTCCCAACTGCAGGTTTTTATTTTCTTTCTCCGTCCACTCATGACACTTTGCTGGGATAAGGTTCCGTGGGCACCACCATCACCCAAATGGCCATTCTCCATATGTAAGCCTAGACTGTGAGCAAATTATTCATTCATGGAGGGCATCAAAACTGAGCCAATCCTGACCTCAGCCATTGTTCACATAAACCCAACTTCCAACAGAGGTTACTGAATTACTAACGAGAGAGGGAACTGTGGTTGTTCCCTCCCCCAAGCTTGGGAAGAGTGAGGAAATTAGAGCTTCTCTAACATCACCTCAGCTGAGATAAGTTAATTCATCAGAGGTTAACCTGGAACATTTCAGGTCTGAATGACTGAGTTCCACACGGGACAGTATCTTTAACAGTGGAACTCTACATTACTGCCGGAATTTTGCCGGTGCACAGCAGATGGGATTGGTGGCGGGTCAGCTGTTAAATTTGAAATGATTGACAGCGGGTCGGTAACCCTCTGTCAAAATGCGCACACTGGACTTTCCCAATGTCAGATCTGTCAGCGCTGAGCAGACCCGACAAGCAGCGGCAGGGGAGGCAATTAAAATCATCAGTGGATTGTTTACAGCCACTTATCAATGGTTTTTTCCCAGCTTTTTAGATTTGACAGGTCGCCCACCGGTTTCCCGCTGTGCCTAGACCTCGTCTGTGAAGCTGAGGTGGGAGGTCAGTGGTCATTGAATCAGCTGATGAGTTGACAGCTTCAAATGTCAAGTCAAAGCTCCCAGCTGAGTGAGAAATATTCCCTTAACCACTAGCTTCTCTAAACTGCATTTCCACTACATATTCGCCATGCTGCAAGTCTTTACACAAGTCTCCATCCAGTCTGACCTCATTACCTCTCCCATCATTGACAGATTGCTTCTGTCATCTCTACTTCACCTGCCATCTATTCCATCAGGATTGAAACTCTCTCACCTTGGTCCTCAGAATCCCACCACGATCAGCCCCAACACCAGCAGCACCAGGCACACCAGCAGCAACAACAACACCAACCTTCTCTGCAATCACCTGATGCTGCACAGGACACAGGGCATCAGCACCCGACCACATTGCTGCCCGGGAGGCCAGAGATGGCCTCACCATGGCCAGATTTACTTCACTTGACACTGTACACCCTGGCTGCCACATGATGCGCCAGGTTGGCACCACCCCACACCAATAACATAAAGTATCCCTACAATGCCCAAGCCATTCCTTTCACACTCATCACCATTGCGGGGGATACTGTTATGTCTCACCATTCACTGCAACTCACTAAGCCACTTCCAAAGGTGCACACAAATCTGTCCGAGTACGCAAAGTGTTGAAAATAAAGATTTTTATGTTTGACAGCACATTAACAGAAACTTTAAATGAACATTAGATAAAACACCCAAATGCCTACCCTTGTGTATTGTTAGTTGGTATAATTGCATTAGGATGAGGGTGAGTGTGAGGGGTGGCTAGTGAGATGGGGAAGTGATAATGTAGATAGAGAGGGATCGGTGGAGGTGCAAGGTAAGTTGGTGTGAGTAAGGATGTGCTAGAGTAGGGCAGGGAAGGCAGAGTGATGGGGATGTGATGAGTGGCACAGCAGGATGAGGTTGAGTGTGACTTTCCAATAACGTTTCGTGATCTATTGAGATCATTGAAAGGTTTGCGCCACTGCAGCCTGGTCCTCCTGACAACATCCCTGCCTGTGCCCTCCTGTGCAATGTGCAACCAGGCTGCGTTGTTGTCCTGGGAATGTCTCTTCTGCCCATGGGAAGGGAAGAGAACCTCCCTGCGTGCTGTGACTCCCTTCATAAGTATATGGAGGGAGTCATGGGAGAACCTGGGTGCAGCCCTGCACCTCTGTGCAGTGCTTATCAGTGTTTGCAGCACGTCAATGCTGTAGAACACTGACAGCACAAATGTCAAACTAAATTTGGGCATGGTCTCTTTAAGGAAACCGACTGATGACGCAAAATGACGTCATCAGACCCGCTTCCTGCAATTGGCCAGGAAACGTGCTGGGCGGGCTTAACAAGCCCAATCATCGGAAAGTCATTTCAGAGGCTGGGATGGAGCCAGCAACGGGGTCGGGACCCGCCACCAACATCACCCGCCACGGACCCACCGAGGTTCGTAAAATTGCGGCCTATGTGTTTGTAAAAACCTACAGAAATGCAATGACTTACAATAAATTTGTACAAACATATCCGACTCTGGTAGTGGACAGATCACATCTTCACCTTTGGCATCTGGTACATTTACGTCAGCCTTGACTCAGTTGGTTGCACTCTCACCTCTGAGTCAGAAAATTGTGGGTTCAAGTCCACTCCAGGGACTTAAGCACATAGGGCCAGAAATTCGGCTCCCTGGCTTCCTGCAGGTGCAAGGATCGCGCGCGCACCTACCTACCGCGCCTGCCGTTGACCTCTGGGCCCACGGGGACTTCGGCTCCTGGGCCTCCTGCAGCTGCCGGCGCGCAGTGCTTATGTATCCCAGGGGCGTAGTTAGTGCGATGTATCCCCTGGGATCACGTGGGCCATGGAGAGCCAATGGCAGCAGACCATCTTTCATTCATAGGTTTGACAGGAAGACCTGTCAAATCTATGAATACAGATCGGCCCCAAAACATCCCTAAAACTACAAATAAATTTTTAAAAAACCATCACATTTTTAAAATAACTATAAATTACATTCATTAACTATTTTAAACAAAAATTTAAATTTTAAAAAAAATGAATTACATTTTTTAACGGGGCTAAAACTAAACTTACCTTTCTTTAAAGTAATTAAAAAAGATAAATCTGTGAAAAAAATGTTTAAATTTTAATAAAATCAACACTTACCTTGTTAAAAGAAGGCCTTGCGCATCCTTTTTAAAAGTGTATCTTCTCCGTGCTTACCTTCACGGAGGAACCTGTAAAAAAACCCGAAGTGCGAGGCGAACGCGCTGGCCCTCCGGCGTGCGCATTCGACCTCTGAACCCCTTTCCTCAGGGGAACGGAAGTGCCGGTTTCCCGTGCATGCACAGTGCATGAAAGAAACTGGCACTTTCGTTCCGTCCACGGGTGAGTACACAGTGCGTACTCACCCGACAACAGCCGAATTTCTGCCCCATAATCTAGGCTGACACTCCAGTGCAGTGCTGAGGGAGAGCTGCACTGTCAGAGGTGCCGTCTTTTGGATGAGATGTTAAACCGAGGCCCCGTCTACTCTCTCAGGTGGATGTGAAAGATCCCTTGGCACTATTTCGAAGAAGAGCAGTGGAGTTCTCCCTGGTGTCCTGGCCAATGTTTACCCCTCAGATTATCTGGTCATTATCTCATTGTTGGTTGTGGAACTTGGTTGTGTGCAAATGAACTGCCAAATTTCCTACCTTACAACAGTGACTCCACTTCAAAAGTACTTCATTGGCTGTAAAGCACTTTGAGAAACCCTGAGGTTACGAAAGGCGCTATATAAATGCGAGCTCCTTCCTTTTTCATTTTACACTGGAAACTTTGTAGCTAGGATAAAGTCCCACAGGCTCAGTGAGAACAACAAGGCAATAATTACTTAGCGTTTTAACGTGAAGTATATCCTTCCACTTACGTTTTTCTTCCTTCTAAAGTTATATTAATGAAGTAAAAATGGATCTACCTGGATTTTGGATTCTGCAAGTTGTGCCGCGATAAGAGTCTTGCAGCGTAAACTTTCTTTTTGTGAGTGCTGTAGAGAGCTTTGCCAGAGGGAAAAATGCAAAAAGATTATTTATGATAATCGAAAATATTGAAAACATGCTCACGTTATTTATAGTAACACGTACCTCCCGTGAGGTCGGGCGCCGTAGCCTGGTAGGTCAGGCGGAATTTTGCTCTCTTCCAGCTGCGATCGTTACTTATTAAGGAGTTGTTGGCTTTTTCAATGTTGACATCATCCCCCACACAGAATACATCGCACGCTGCCTAAAAACAGTGCAGTTATATGTAAGTGCACTAATATGAGCAACCGACTGACTCACAGTAACCCCAGCAACTGATGATTAACTGGTGTTTTCGGGAGAAGGTTGCTGGCTGCTGTTTCCCTCCCTAAGCCTCTCCGCCTCGCTACCTCTCTCTCCTCCTTTAAGACGCTCCTCAAATCCTACCTCTTTGACCAACCTTTTGGTCACCTGTCCTAATATCTCCTCATGTGGCTCGGTGTCAAATTTCTGTTTGTTAACGCTCCTGTGAAGCACCTTGGGACGCGTTACTACGTTAAAGGCGCTATATAAATGCAAGTTGTTGCTTTTAGCCTGAGATGAGGAGATATGGCTGGCCTTACTTGAGATCGTAGTTGGGATAACTCTTGGGTTTGTGACATCACTAGAGTACAACTGCAATCCTGTTCTTTTTTTTACAAGTTATTTTATATTTTGACATAGCTTCGCACCATTGTTACTCTATAACTAGACTTATGAAAGTACATGAGTGTCTCTCAGTATCTTGCCTTCTGATTTTTCCCTTTCTCACTGTGGACAGCACCTTTCTCTGCTCCTAAATGTGGTTTTAGGCTAAAATTGAGAACTTCCGGTGGGGGTGGGGTGGGGGGGCGGGGAAGGTGGTGCGGAGTGGTAATCACAAAAGGGATCCTCTATCCTGCCACACACTCCCATCACTGGTGTGACTCCAATGCACCTTCACCACTACTGTGCTTCCCATTCTTTTACAGTGCCTTCTTTGTCACTTCCTATACTTATTACTTTTTTTATATTAATGCTTTCCTATGCTCTCTTAATACTTCCAATACTCTGTTATTACTTTTATGTGCCCTGCTATTAATTTTGGATATTCTGCTAATACTTTTCGACATTCTGCTATTATTTCTATATGCTCTGCTAATACTTTGACATACTTTGGCAACACTTTGATCAATACTTTGACAGAAATACTACAGCTTCATAAGTATCCCTGAAAAAGAACTAATTTTGACTTTGGGCGATAGTGTGAAACGGGCGATATCGATTCAGCCGCCCGTTATACATCTCTCCCCATTTTCATTTCCATTGAAGTGCGATATTGCCCGATTTACATTATCGGCCAAATTCAAAATTACCCTCAGTGAATCTGAGAGGTCGCAACAGCAGACCCTGGTTAGTTTTAAAACGTTATAAGTAAGTTCCTAAACATCAATAACCTTAAAGACTTTCTTAGCCCATGTCCTGAATGACTCCTCTTGCCCACAGAGTTCATCCCCCTCTCCCATCTTCATAATCCGTTCGCCTCCAAGTTCTTCGAGTAAAGTGTCAACAGCTCGAGCAAAAGCGCAGAAATGGGGATAGGCTCGAGAACCAAGACCAAAGGCAGAAAATCTGCAAAACAGTGTATTCAAAATTAATATTCACAGTGGTCACTTTCTTTCTACTTCTTATTACAAAGGTCACCACTACTTCAAACAAGAACCTCTTTAACCAGCTTGACGGGTTTTCTTTAGGGGGTTATTTTTTTAAAATGACATTTCCAGCAGTTTTTATAACCCAGGTTGACATGTGCTATAAAAATGTTTTATTTCCAGTGCACTGATTAAAGCGTTTGCATTAAATTCCAGTTAATTGTTGACCATTTTATTTAAAATGAGCTAACAACAAACTACTAGGGTCATCCAGTACAATCAGGGCTGGTCATATGTACTGCTTTGCTTATTTTGCAGGGTTGTAACATAAATGCAACTTGATTGAGTCTTATGCTATTTCAGATTATTTGGGAAAGCACTTACCTAACATTAGCTAAAGGCCCGGTACTCTCAAAGTTATCTTTGTGTTCTGGTTCATCACTTGAAGATTTCCGGGAATCTGAGTATGAGGATACACTGTTGAAGCGAACCTTGTAGCTCCTGGAGTGAGAGGAGACACAATACATTTGTCCTATTTCTCATCTACATGTTGCCCCTTGGCGACATCATCCGAAAACACTGACGACACCCAGCTCTACCTCACTACCTCTTCTCTCGACCCCTCCACGGTCTCTAAATTGTCAGACTAATTGTCCGACATACAGTTCTGGATGAACAGAAATTTTCTCCAATTAAATATTGGGAAGACCGAAGCCATTGTTTTCGGTCCCCGCCACAAACTCCATTCCCTAGCCACTGATTCCATCCCTCTCCCTAACATCTGTCTGAGGCTTAACCACACTATTTGCAACCTTGGTGTCATACTTGACCCTGAAATGAGCTTCCAACCACATATCCGCAGCATAACAAAGACCACCTATTTCCACCTTCGTAACATCGCCCGTCTCTGCCCTTGCCTCAGCTTATCCGCTGCTGAAACCCTCATCCATGCCTTTGTTACCTCGAGACTTGACTATTCCAATGCACTCCTGGCTGGCCTCCCACATTCTACCCTACGTAAACTTGAGGTCATCCGAAACTCGGCTGCCCCTGTCCTAACTCGCACCAAGTCCCGTTCACCCACCACCCCTGTGCTCGCTGACCTACATTGGCTCCCGGTTAAGCAGCGCCTCGATTTCAAAATTCTCATCCTTGTTTTCAAATCCCTCCATGGCCTCGCCCCTCCCTATCTCTGTAATCTCCTTCAGCCCCACAACCCCCCGAGATATCTGCGTTCCTCTAATTCTGCCCTCTTGAGCATCTCTGATTATAATCGCTGAACCATTGGTGGCCGTGCCTTCTGTTGCCTAGACCCTAAGCTCTGGAATTCCCTGCCTAAACCTCTCCGCCTCTCTCCTCCTTTAAGACGCTCCTTAAAACCTACCTCTTTCACCAAGCTTTTGGTCACCTGCCCTAATTTCTCCTTATATGGCTCAGTGTCAAATTTTTTGACTTATAATACTCCTGTGAAGCGCCTTGGGACATTTTACTACGTTAAAGGCGTTATATAAATACAAGTTGTTGTTGTTGTTATAAAAACAAGCTCAGTAATGGCACAGTAGTTGTATTTTCTGCTGATAGGTCATAGTTTGTCTCAGTTAGCCTGGCATTTTATAAACGGTCATTATCAGCGCTGGTGTTTCGATCGCACTCACTTCCTTTCTGCTGAATTTGAACTAGGGTGTCTTATTTCCATCAGGGCAGATCCAAATTTCTAGAAGAATGAGATGAGAAAGTTATACTTCCATTATGAATAACCATTCGTCAAACCTGCATTTATTTACAAGGAAACAATACATGCAGTTAATTGCATCAGAGTGCCTCATCATATCACTTATGTCATTGTGAAGAGAATGATCCCAGGCTCTTCTCCTTTCCAATACAAATAAAAACTTTTCATGAAGGTAGCGCTGATTTTAGTATAAAGGTGTTGTATAAGCAGTATTTTTATTATTGAGAAACCTAGGTGAAGGGGAAAGATATATAATGCAGAACACTTGAAGGAGAAATGCCCTGATAATTGCTTTAAATGTGTCTTCCAAATGGAGTCAGTAGTCAGGCTGCCTCCTAGGAAAGGAACGGGCTAATGCTAATTAAACCATGAAGGCTTATACAAATAAATAATTCCTTGCCATCGATAGAAGACAAGTTATCAAGACCTCATGCCTGGGGATGGCTTGTGAAGCAGGATATAAAAGTGTCCTGTCTTCTCTACACCCGTGTGTGACCCAAGACCTAATAAGCTGGGGAATAAGCCTGCAGCCGGCATGTCTAGGTACCAGTGCCTCATTGATTTGAAGGTCAACATGGCTGTGTGAGGTGATTGACACCAAAGATCTGATTTGATCTGATTTCTTCTCGCACACCTGTCCCTCAGATTGATCAATAGAATAGGGGAGGATTTTTTTGTAAATTAAGGCTATATAAGATGGCGTTTTTGACATTAAAGTCCTCAGTTCTCAGTCCTTCGTTATTTTAGTAGTTCTTGTCGTAGTCTTTGTAGTTGTAGAAGTAGGAGTTCCTAGTCTAACATATGTAGAAGGGTGTCGCTGTAAAATCAGTAAGTGCATCTCCAACAGAGAGACAGGAAGGTTCCAACAGTTAAGATTGTTAGACTATACCAGCCAGATACAAGCTGTACAAGTTACCCTGATATCAAGAAAGGTAAGATTTAAGACAGTCACTCCAGATACAGCTACCGGCACAAAAGGTGAATTTACCGAGGAGCAGAGGATCCAGGTGGAACGGATACCACCTCTACATATGGAGATTCATCACTCCAACATCGCCGAGGCTAACGCCATCCTCCCAGGAGCAAGCAAGGCAACCGGTTCATCCACACCAGCTCATAACGATGAGGTTGTATAAGTTCTGCAAACATTGCTAACTACAAACCTTAATCTATTCAATAGACTGGCTATCTAATCCTGTTAATATGCCAGCTATCTAAGGAGTCTAATTTTAGGCCCATAAAACAGGCACAACAGTGTTCAATTTAGATCCCTATCAGTCAAGAAGGCGTGGTTTGCTTTTTAAAAAAACCATCAGATTGTGAGAGGAAAGGAAGATTTGAGAGAGGGTCAGTTCCACAGTTTTGAGGTCATGCGAAAGCTTGGGAATCAGAACTCCGATCTTTCGAGAAAGCTATTCAATACAGCACAACAATGAAGTGCTATCCAGGATAATGGAGCGATGTGTCTAGTATTTAACTCAGAATTTGTAAAACTTTTTTGTGGTGCTAGCAAGGTTAGAAGACTCAAAACATAACAGGGCCGTTTTTATTCTTTATAGTTTCACATTAACAACAATTTGCATTGGCTTTATTATAAAAAAAATACTTAAAATTTGTACCAGTGCTTGCTGGGTAAACTGTGGTACATTTCGGGAATGAGGAAAGAATCTGCACTCTTGGCAACAGAACAGCTATTTTCATTGTTCCTAAGTTGGTGCATTTATGCAATGAGAGAGAGACACAAGGGGTAATGTATACGTTTTTGTCGGAAATCTCAACACAAATGAATCAGTACGTAAAGGGAGAAAATCTCCTTTACTTATTCATCCATTTGGAAAATGGCTTCTTCCCCACTAGTGAGCAACCCATCATGGATTGCTCTACAGAGAGCCGGCATGGACTCGATGGGCCGAATGGCCTCCTTCTGTGCCGTAATGACTCTATATAGGGGGGAATTTTCCCAGCCCTGGGGAGGCGGGTATGGAGGCAGGGCTGCCGGGAAAATGGCAGAAACTGGGAGCGGGTACCGTCCCCGCTTCCAACCCGCCTCTGTGCCATCTTCCCAGGAGGCGGGTCCCCAAGTCGCACAGGGACCCGTCTCCTCGAGGCGGGAAGGGGATTAGAGCCAATTAACTGACTCTTAACAGGTAGTTAACAGGCAGTTTTGAGGCTGTTCCCCATTTTACGCCTGCAATTGTGGGCTTCCCGACGGCTGCGAACCTCGCCAGGGTCAGCGAGGCGAGCAGTGGGTCTGTGGGGGTGAGAGGGGTCGAAATGTCAGCTGTAGAGGTGAGTGATGGGTGCAAGCGTGGACAGGTGAGTATGAGAGGTGAGTGTAAAGTGTTGGAAAAAGTTTCCTTACCTTTGCTTCTTTCTGCAGGCTTCAACCTTTGAGGATCCGGAGGTGCCTCATCTCAACGGCAGAGATGATAGAATGGCTGCTGCATTCTCAGATGCAGCAGCCATCTGCTTTCTGCTGAGGAGAGAGGTCTTGGTGAGCCTTCTGTGCAAGGGCTCACCTTAGAATAGAGATTGTCAGTGTTTGACAGCTTCTCAAAGCTGTCAAACACTGACAATTCATCTGTCAAAATTTTTTCGACAGATGAAGCGTCCCACGTTGAGGTAATCTGTCACTGGCTTTCCCTTAATTGGCTGGCTAAGCCCGCAGCGCGGGCTTAATAAGGTCAAGCAAAGGAAAATAGCGTGGGTTGGTCAGACGTCGCTGGGGGCGGGACTGAAACCCGGAAACCAGAAGTCCCGCCTCCAGCACGTCTCCATTGAGAAAATCCAGCCCTGCGACTCTATGTTTGCAGTAAAATCCAGCGCAGCGATTGCCCAGGGGTTTAACACCCACCCACAGTAACAGCCCATTGAGTTGAGCCAGTGCATAGGTTACACTGCCAGACTCTAGGTCATTGAAAACCCACACGCATCGTGTGTTGGATATTTTGATACTTATTTCCATACAAAATAAAATCATAAAAGATTTTATCTGGCACAAAGGCAGTATCGGCATAGCTGGTGCTCAGACAGTACCAGCATTCAGGAAACTATAACCGGAATCAATGTGTACATTTTGAATTCTGATGATTTTAAATTTTGCTGGCTTGTCTTTTGGAAACACACTAGAGTAACTTGTATTTATTTTCATACTTCTCCATTCTCGGGTGGGTCACCATTGCCGAACGTGCTTGTAACTACCAGCACCAATGCTTCGTGCTCTAGGTGCACGATGTCATATTCATCCATGGACATCACCTACAGAAGAAATGGAATTCAGGCAGTCATACCAAACTTCAGCTTCATCCTTTTTCGGATTGAACCATTTTAACTCAACATCACATATATAAGTCTGCACCTTATTTGTAAAATGTAATAACCATTAACCGTCATTTGTCATAAGTTGGAACTAATTAATAACGCTGCAAATTTTCATTGGCACCTCTTCTCTTGTGCTTTAAATAAACGATTTGTAAATTAAATATATAGAGAGTGTCGTAAGAATGAGCCTTACGCGTGGTAAACTTAAAGTAAGCTTTAATCAACTAAAAAGGTGCTACATACAAAAGAGGTCTTACTCTATGCCTCTCCAGGATCCAACTGATCAGTCCAGTATTTATCCTGGACTAATCACAGGAAGTGATGCAATAAAGTTCGAGTCACAGGAAGCTGTATTGTGTTACCACATTCTCCCCCCCCAAAAGATTAGGAGGCCGGGATGAAGTTCGAGTCACAGGAAGCTGTATTGTGTTACCACATTCTCCCTCCATTTCGTAGCCGCTGGACGAGGGAGAGCCGCACCCGTTTGGGTTCTCGTAGCGGTAGAGGGCCCCTAGCCCGTTTACCCGCCGCGGGCCGTGGACCAGAGTCCGAGTGTTCCAGTCCGCTCTGTGAGGGGTCAGGACGATCCTGACTGTGTACTGGTGCCCGAACGGGTGTCGGGCAGGGCTGTGGCAGATCCGTTTCCGAGCGTACGGTACAGGGTGGATCGTGGCTGCGCGTGCGAGCCCCGACGGGCTCATAGTCAGTCTGCCCCAGGTCGGCATGCTGGAGTGAGGTACCAGCCGGCGTCAGATCCAGATCGTGATGAGAGGCACCTGTCGAGCCCAGAGATGTGCCTGGTACAATATCATCCCCTGGTGTCCCTCTATGTTTCGGTGGGCAGGGAGCCAGATCCCGCAATGACACGGTAGATTCCCGACCGTCAGGATACCGAATATAAGCGTAGGTAGGGTTGACGTCAGTGAGCTCAACCTCATCTACCAGGGGGTCATTCTTAGACGCCCGGACATATCTTCGGAGTAGCACTGGTCCCGGTGCAGTCAGCCACGACGGGAGAGATATCCCATAGGATGAGCGACGCTGAAATCGGAAGAACCGTTCATGAGGCGTCGTATTTGTGGCGGTCGAAAGGAGGGACCGTGTGGAGTGTAATGCGTCTGGAAGTACTGCTTCCCATTGCTGGTTGGGTAGGCCCCGAGATCTCAAAGCCAGACGTACCGCATTCCAGATGATAGCGTTAAAACGCTCGACTTGCCCATTCCTGACCGGATGATAAGGCGTCGTTTTGCTGGCAGCAATACCCCGTTCCGAGAGATAGGCCTTGAGTTCTCCTGACATAAAAGAAGGGCCCCGATCCGAATGAACATAGGATGCCATGCCACAGAAAGCAAATACCTGCTCAAGGCAGCTGATAACCGTGGTCGTCAGCATATTGGGGCAGGGAAAGGCAAACGGAAAACGGGAATACTCATCGACCATGGTCAATAGATAAGTGTTGCGAGTTGAAGAGGGCAACGGCCCCTTAAAATCGATGCTAAGCCGTTGCATTGGCTGGGTCGCATGTATGAGTATACCACCCGAGGGGCGGAAAAACCGAGGTTTCAATTCCGCACAGACTCTGTAGTCCGAGCACATCTTCTTTACATCCCCGGTAGAGAATGGGAGATTTCGGGACCGCACGAAGTGTAGCATGCGAGTAACGCCCGGATGACACAACCCATCATGGATGTCTACGAGCGTAGAGGGTGCCATGGCGGAGCAGAATGCTCGTGTGAGGGTATCCGGAGCCACATTCTCCTTGCCAGGTCGATAGTGGATGGTGTAACCAAAAGAGGCCAATTCCAGCCGCCAAAGCTGGATTTTATTATTTTTAATTTTGGTCCATTTTCGATTATCGAGCATGAAGGCGACCGATCGCTGGTCCGTGATTAAGGTAAAGTGCTGGCGAGCTAGGAGATGACTCCACTTCCGTACTGCCTCTATGATGGCTGTAGCTTCTTTCTCGACTGGAGGATAATGTAGCTCAGCCCCTTGAAAAGTCCTGGACAAAAATGCCACCGGACGACCTTCCTGATTCAGAGTGGCCGAGATCGCCACCTCCGAGGCATCACACTCAACCACAAAAGGAAGACTCTCATCGATGGAGTGAAGAGCCGCTTTCTCCAACTGTTTTTTCAGGAGGTTAAAGGCTGCAACAGCCGCTGTGTCTAGTGGGAATGTGCTGGCCTTCAGTAGAGGTTGGATTCGGTCCGAGAAGTTAGGAATCCATTTAGCATAGTATGCAAACAGGCCGAGGGCCCGGCGCAAGGAGGCCGGATTCTTAGGTGGCGGGAGTTCTTGGAGTGGGCAAAGCCTTTCAGGGTCAGGTTTAATGATGCTATTGCCAACACAATAGCCAAGGATGTTGATGGTTGGTTGTGACTCAATGGATTTAGCCGCATTTAATGTCAAATTACGGTGCTGGAGTGCATCCCAAAATCGTTGGAGATTGGCGTCATGTTCCCGCTGATTGCGACCTGCGACAGTAATATTGTCCAGATAAGGAAACGTATCCTTTAAGTCTTCCTGTTTGACCAGGTCATCCATTGCTCGCTGGAAGACAGCCACTCCATTAGTGACCCCAAAGGGGAGGCGACGAAATTGATACAGCCGTCCATTGGCTTCAAAGGCCGTATACTGCTTGTCTGAGACCTTCAAGGGTACCTGATGATAGGCACTTTTCAGATCATATGTTGAGAACACCGTGTACTAAGCCAATTTATTAACCATATCATCGATGCGCGGCAATGGGTATGCGTCCAAGTCCGTATATTGATTGATGGTCTGTGAATAGTCAATGCACAGCCGTTTCTTGTGAGGTTGTAGAGGGTTCTTAACAATAACGACCTGGGCGCGCCATGGCGACGAACAAGGCTCGATGATATCCTCTGCTAAAAGCCGAGAAATCTCAGCCGCAATAAAAGACTGGTCTTCCTGACTGAAACGTCGTGACTTTGTTATAATCGGTTTGCATCGAGGAGGGATACTGGTAAACAGTGAGGGTTCATCCAGTGAAGCTGCTGACAATGCACAGAACGGTAATCGAGGTAGTGTATTAGAAATAGTGAGTTCAGGTTTGGATCCGCCGAACTCAATGGTGAGCTTCTTATGCTGCTTTTGAAAATCCAGCCCTAAGATAAGATCACTACATAAGTCCTTGAGCACCAAAAGCCGGGTGGAGGGATACCTGTGACCATTAAGTGTTATTTCAACCATACAAAAGCCAGAAATTCTGGTATTAAGTGATGACTGAGCCATCGCAATTGCCTGGTCCGATGGGAAAACATGTAGCTTTAACTCTGCAACAATCTGTTCCCTAATGAAACTATCAGTGCTACCTGAGTCAATTAAGGCATCTAAAGTATGTCCATTAATTGATGCTTTTGTAGCTGCATAGAATAGGTTCTGAGGACAAGCAGCTGTAATTGGTGTCGTTGCACAAAGCGTGGCTGAAACTCTAGGTGTGTTTCTTCGAGAGGAAGCACGATAGAATTTACCCGGAACATCTTGATAGGCCCTTACCGGGGCAGTTCGGTAGGACTTAGCTTGATAAGCCCTCGTAGAGGCTCTTGATAGGCAAACCTTTGTAAAATGACCCTTTTTGTTGCAATGACTGCAAAACGCATTGCGAGCAGGGCAGAATTTCCAAGGGTGAAACTCATCACCACAAAAGAAGCATTTCTTAGATTGCCAAGAGGCTGCCACAGTGGGGTCATCATCCTCTTCATCAGTGAAGTCATCAGATTGATCGTCAGGGATAAAGACCTCCCTAATAGAGTTCACCTGTGGCCTCTTAGATTGCCTGACTGTAGTTAAGGCAGTATACCGAGGTCTGGGCACTGTATAAAGGTCTGCATTTCTTTTTGCCAGATCGAGAGAGCAAGCCATGTCATAAGCTCTCTGAAGCTCAAGTGTCTTACTTTCCAGTAGACGCTGGCGTATAAATGGTGAGGCAAGCCCGCAGATGAAAGCATCACGGATCATTTCTTCACGGTACAGCTCAGCTGAGGCCGCCTGAAAGTTACAGTCCATACTAAGTCTGCGAAGCTCTTGGAGGAATTTATCAATGGATTCCTCCGGCCCTTGTTGGGCTGTAGCTAGTAGTTGTCTGGCATAGACCTCATTCGGTGTCTTAGTATATAGTCTCTTAAGCGTCCGAATTGCCTCCTCGTAACTGTCCCATTCCTCCACATACTGAAATACATTCGGGGTGACACAGTTGATGAGTAGCCGCAACTTTGAGTTATCATCAGCCTTGCAATATTCAAGAAAATTTTCAAATGTGCGATACCAGTGTTTCCACACCTTACCGGCTGCTGGGGTGTTTGGGTCCAAGTCAAGACGCGATGGTTTAAGGATGTTTTCCATGATGGGTGATTCCCTGGATCCTTAGTTCCGAGTTCGTCCAAAAAGTTTGAGTGCGAAGTTTTCCAAAGTTGATTAAATTGTCGTAAGAATGAGCCTTACGCGTGGTGAACTTAAAGTAAGCTTTAATCAACTAAAAAGGTGCTACATACAAAAGAGGTCTTACTCTATGCCTCTCCAGGATCCAACTGATCAGTCCAGTATTTATCCTGGACTAATCACAGGAAGTGATGCAATAAAGTTCGAGTCACAGGAAGCTGTATTGTGTTACCACAGAGAGCATCATAGCAATGGACATACGTTACGGACAGTTCATGAAGAAAAGATCATCCGAATCCAGTACGAGATGCGTTATACTTAAGGATTTCCAATAGCACACCATCAAACGTTTAAATCCCTAACAATGCTGTGTGATGTGCATCACTGAGCAATAGCTAGCTGTAACTAGTTTGTATTCATATTTTCACCATGGTTAATTAACATATTCTTGGGCTAAGGAATTCTCAATAATCTTGCATTGTATGGAAGAGAAACCCTTTTTGACACAATTTTCAAGCTGGACATTAAAACCTGCTGAGCTGTGGCACAACAGTGAAACCAGATGGTGCTATCAAGAAGGAACAAAGACATTGTGTAGCTAAAGGAGATGTCTGTGTAAACAATGAGGAATTAAGCCTTGACGAGATAACACAGAACTCAATGGGCCTCTTCAATAAACAATCTTTATCAGAAAGTTTGCCAGCTAGACGGTTGAGATTTGCGTGAGCTATCCAGCCAATCAACAGTTACTGTGGTCTTCACATGTGGGCTTTAACTTTAAGTTTTAAACAAAAACCGCAATATATTATTGGTTATCATGATCTAAGGCTATCATCGATAGGTCAATGAAGCCTTGGCGATGTAACATCCTGTTCACCATTGAAAGGCAAAGATATAAAAGAAGCTGTTAAGGCAACTTCGTTACTGCAGTCGGAAGGAGGTGGCCTGGTCAGTCATCTCGCCTACGAGGATCAGACTGCAGTCAAGGGGTCGGAAGGAGAGCTGCAGTCAACAAGAAGGGAACCCGACCGATCGTCGGAAGGAGAGAGCTGCAATCAACAGGAGCTGGCCACTTCAGGGTGATTGTATGACCATTGACTTAGAACATATTTGGGCATTGTATTGCTGGAGCATCTTTATTGCTAAGAGTAGAGTAAGAAGGGCATTGTATTGCCATTTAAATCTATAAGCATGTTTGTTTTCTTTCCTCTTTTATTTTCCTTTAATAAACGACCTTATTTAACTTAAGAGCTTTTGGGCGATTCATTAATTATTTCCCTTGTAATTCGTGGGTCAAAACGAACTACAAGCCTGAGAATAGGACAGCAAGGCTGACACATTTATATTACACACTTTGGGGGTAATCTTGACTTTGTGGCAATAGTGTAAAATGGGTGATAATGCGTTGGCAGCCCATTTTACATCTCTCCTGATTTTTATTTTTATTGGCTTCAATGGAAATAAAAATCGGGAGAGATGTAAAACAGGCTGCCAACTCACTATCACCCGTTTTACACTATCGGCCAAACCAATATTGCTCCCCTTTGTGCTTCCGGGAAGCTGTTTCTGCTTCTCAGCAATGTGGAAATGGCAGTATAACTGCGGCCGCACCAGCACCACTTCAGCATTAAGCGCATAGACTAATACCTTCACGGCCCTGCACTGGTCAAAGTATAACCGCATCTGGTGACAATTCACATTAAGTTTAAAAGAGCCCTAGTAATACGCTGTACCAGCTTCTAATTTGTAATGTGAGACAAGAGCCAATTGTCTCATGGGACCTTTTCTTCCATTACAAATGTCACTGACAATGAGATGTTGGTGAGCAGAGCCCTGTGCACATATTTAAAGGTGAGAAGTCGCACAACACCAGGTTATAGTCCAACAGTTTTATTTGGAATCACAAGCTTTCAGAGTGGCTGCTCCTTCGTCAGGTGAAGTGAAGAAATACAAATGGGCACAGCATATATAAAATTGAGAGGTCGCACAACACCAGGTTATAGTCCAACAGTTTTATTTGAAATCACAAGCTTTCGGAGCTATCGATTGCCCCTTCCTCAGGTGAAGTAAATTAGATACAGAATCGCCAAAGCATATATAGATAGAGAACAAAGCATGTGTACCTTACAATTGCAGACCACTAAATTAAATCATCCTGACTATCTGCCGAGGTGTGATAAAGTTAATCAAGTCAGCCAGGAAGGTACCACATCAAAGACATAGTAAGATACAACTGAGACAATGAGGTGTAGTCGCAGGGGTTCTAACGTGTCAAAAGCTGCCGTCTGTATGTAAAAGGAAAAGCTTTAAAAATTTTTACTTTTTTACTGGGAAAATTTTTACTTTTTTACTGGGAATCACATCTGTGAACAAGCCAACGACGACTCGAGTCCGGATCACGTCATGTATCGTGACATAAACCCAAGATCCCGGTTGAGACCTGGTGTTGTGCGACCTCTCAATTTTGTCCACCCCAGTCCAACACCGGCATCTCCGCATCATGACAGCATATATAGACAGAGAACAATGCCTGTGCAGAGAACAATGCCCGACGACTACAGTTAATCTTTCTGACTGCCCTTTATCACACCTCGGCAGAGAGCATATTTAAATGGGCAGCATTCACAGGAGTCTGCTTTCCTCTGGGTAGAGAGTGGTGCAAGTGGGCCAGTTAGAATTTGGTGTTGTCCACTCGCACTGCTCAAAAACAAGTCCTTTTCTCACGTGGTATATTCATCACTAGAACCTGTGATGTAAGCAGAGGTGTGTGTATGTATTTATCATTCCTATTACAATATAAGGGGAGATGTTCCTAGGTCTGTGGCCGGGCTCACTGGATTGGGTGGTGAGAATAATGGAAAATTGGGCGGGTCGGAGCACAGGCCAGTGAAAGACTTCTCCTGATTTTCCTTCCATTCATTTAAATGGAGCAAAATCGGGCGGGGTCCTTTTGCGGTTCAGCCAGCCCAATTTTTCGATATTCGCTGCACCCGGTGAATCCGAACACGGAGCCAAGAAAATCTCCCCTATAGTGTGAGGCACACAATTATTGTAGCATAGCTTCGTGAAATAACTTAAAGAAGTGCTAGTAAAACAAATTTGTTTCTCACCTTTGCATCAAAAGCATGCTTGAAAATTTCACATAATGTTTTTGCATAGACTTGGGACTTCCCCGTTTCTGTGGCATATAAGATGGTGGCTTTCACTCTTTTGGCCATTGCTTGTCCCATCAACTTTGTAGAGAATTTGACTGCCCTTTTCAAATGAAAATGATAGAGTATTAGGACTGGATATCTTCATGGTGGAGATAATGACAGCATACTAGGACAGGTCTTTTGGAGGAGTCTCCTCAGGATCCTGTACCCACCCATTTGCTGCAGCTATGGAAAGTGCTGGACCACATGAATTCTGTACTCTGTCAAGTCTCATGATGCCAGTTGGCTTTGCTTCACTGTTTCCCGCTGTGGCTCAATGTGACTGTGTTTCTGAAAGGACAAGTCTGGTTTTATCTAGTCCAAACAGATGGGGAGCCAGCAATGCCTGGCCCCAGCGGTTTGTTTTTTTCCAAAAGTGCTGGTGTTATTAGTGGTGCAAAACATGTTTAACGTAGTGCAGAGAAGGCATACTCAGTACATTAGAAGCAACATTTTATGAAACTTGAAAGAGTGGTGTGCACAAAAAAGATCATCGGTTATATTATATAGAAAGAATGATAACTTTTCAATATCCCCATGCAAAGTATATAAACATGCTACTAGACGTCTTTAAATATGGCAATGCCACTGTTGTATTTCTGCCCTTTTTACTCATATCTTAGATCACACTCAGGGGTGAGTCCCATCTCCCCATACCTTCAATTGAGTCTATTCTAGTCTTAAGATCGACAGCTAATGCCCCAAGGAAAACGATACAGAAAACACTGTCTGGTAATTATTTTGAGCTACTGGACCTACCCTATAGGATCTCTCTCAATGTTCAATGAGCGAACAAGTCTTCAGACCTTGTTTTAAGAACTAAATTCACTTAATGATTTTGAAAACAAAAGGCAAACAAGCATACAATAGTTATATATATTTACACCTAATTCCTCAAGTGGAAAAACACTAAAAGGGTCGGCAGCAAAAAAAACTAAGCTACCCTTTGTAAATAGCTTAAGCAATGTTTCTTTTTAAATTTCTCACCATTGCGAGAGAGTTAACATAACCCATCTCTTGCAAGTTTCAAACCAATTTCTTCTCGCTCCGAGAAGTTTCAAACTGACTGCTTCCTTCTCAGATATTTTCAAAGGACCTCTCCGATTCAAAGAGCTCTTTTTATATCCCAGAAAGAGTTTCCAGGACTTCCTGGATTTTGAATAATCGTCCAGTCAAATTTAAAAAACAGCTGTCAGTCATACAGCATTATTTAAGTTTGAATTATTTCTCTCTCAAATCGAGAGCTAATGAAACTTGCAACATTGTAGTGAGTTAAGCGCTTGGGCCAAGATTCTGGCTGTAGCTAGTTCATTTTTAAACTGCTTATGACATGGATTTAAAGGAACAGCCACCAAACCAAAACTAGACTGAAGTCACGTGCAGGTAGCATGCACTGAAATCTACCTGTTACATCCAACTGAAATATTGAGCAACATATTTTAACATTTCTTAAAGTATATTGCTTCTATAAATAATAGTGTGTTGAATATAATAAACTTACTTTGCTAGCTTTTTAAATCCAATGGCTCTCTTTTTGGTGGGAGTTCCATTGACTCCTTTCCACACATGAGTGAACCAGGGATCTGACTGCATGAGAAAAAGCAGTTAATACAGTTAGCCGAAGAACATGCAATGATGCATAAGATATGTTACAGGCTGGAACATGGGATTTTGATTCTGAGATTATTTCACAGGGCCAGAACTTACAAGCAACAAGTTTTAAGCTCCTGAGGAACATCCCAATCACTCATACAACGTAACAAATCTACTGGCATCACTCACAGGTTCCTTCTAGTCCAGGGGTTTACTATCAGGTCACTGTGGAAAGGTTACCTTTGAGGTGGCATTATACATCGTGTGGGTCTGTAACAACATTTTAAACAGCGCCTTTTTGCTCTGTTGCTAGGTCCTTGCATGATACATGACGATACCAAACCGACTCAAAACTGCACCACAACATGTTAAATGTTACTAAGGCATAATTTGTCAAATGTGGAGTGTTACTTGCTTTAATTAATAATTTTTTTTAATCAAACATAGGTTTTGCTGGATCACCACCAATACTTTCAATAATTTGAACCACAGGTGCTTTGTGAGGTAGTAAGTGTGTGGTAATAATATAAACCCTACTTACCACAGGAGGTAAGGGTCCTATGGACAGCATGTGCATAAATTAAAGCGCTGAGAGCATTGAATGGTGCCAAAATACAGATGTCCTCATGTGGATTAAATAAATATTTAATAACTTATTACTAATTTATTAGAAGTCAAAAGGATAGATGACCAGAATTGCTTATTAGGGGAATACAGTTGGCTGCAAACTGTGAGGGTAACTAAGGGCAACAGATCTTCAGAAAAACCAAGGTGTAAGAAATACAAATGTTTAAGAATCGCTGTTTTATCTCTTATGTTACAATGGAAGGGTTTCTATAGTTTATGCATTCTCACTCTTGTACGTAAAGGAATTTTAAATCTAAGATTAATTTACTATTTACTTTCACATTGTTTCTTGTTTCAGATTTTGCTTCTCAGCATTTTTCTTCTCATCTGTGTTCCTCTTCTGGTGACTCTGATTCTCTCTTACTTATTTCTGCTGTTCCTTTCTTATTTCCTCATCTATTTCATTTTTGTTTCTCTTGGTCCCTCCTCCACTCCATAACCTTTACTTTCTTTCACTCTCCAAGTCCCTGTAGCCCTGGTAACTGAGATAACTACATTTGCTGAGAGTTTCTTCTACATGTTTCATTCCACATCTCCCTGTATACTTGCTTAAGGTATCTATCTGTTTTTTAAATTGAAACTGCTTTGGTGTTGCTCTTCAAACCAATCTTTCTTCCTATCCTTATCCTTCTGTATTGTGTTGGAGGTGAACATGGAAAGAGATGAGGCAGAAAAGTGCACTACACTGGAAAAAGAAAGACTTGCATTTATATAGCACCTTTCACAACCACCGGACATCCCAAATCACTTTGCAGCCAATGAAGTACTTTTTGAAGTGTAGCCACTGTTGTAATGTAGAAAAACGCAGCAGGCAATTTACACACAGCAAGCTCCCACAAACAGCAATGTGATAATGACCAGATAATCTGTTTTTTTAGTGATGTTGATTGAGGGATAAATATTGGCTAGGACACCGGGAATAACTCCCCTGCTCTTCTTCGAAATAGTGCCGTAGGATCTTTTACTTCCTCCTGAGGGGGCAGACGGGGCCTCAGTTTAATGTCTCATCCGAAAGACGGCACCTCCGACAGTGCAGCACTCCCTCAGCACTGCACTGGAGTGTCAGCCTAAATTTTGTGCTCAAGTCTCTGGAGTGGGACTGTGAACCCACAACCTTCTGACTCAGAGGTGAGAGTGCTACCCACTGAGCAACAGCTGAAGGTGTACATGGAAAGAGATGAGGCAGAAAAGTGCACTGCACTGGAACACCATACAGAATGGCCCGAAAATTAGACCTAATACGCGAGTGTACGCACTGTGTACTCTCGCGTATTAGTTCCAGAATTGTCGGTTTCCTGCATGCACTGCGCATGCGCGGGAAACCGGCACTTCATGTATTGCAAAGGGGGCGGTTCCTAAGTGAACCGCGTGCGCACTACAGGCTGTGCGCACGCAGTGCACTTAGTTTTTTTTTCAGGTTTGAACGCGCAGGTAAGTGGTGAAGATTTTACACATAAAGAAAGCAGGCGTAGGACCCCCTTTTAACAAGGTAAGTAGTTAATTAAGTGTTATTTTAAATTTTTTTCAACAGGTTTATCTTTTTTAGAGACTTTAAAGAAAGGTAAGTTTATTTTTATAACTTTTAAAAAGATTTTAAATTTTTTCAAAAATTTAATTTTTTGTTTAAAGTGGTTAATTTATTTAACTATAGTTATTTTATTAATGTGATGGCTTTTTTAAAAAATTTAATTGAGGTTTAGCTGTTCTTTTGGGGGCTTGTAGTATTCATAGCTTTGACAGCCCTTGCTGTCAAAACTATGAATGAAAGATGGTGTGCTGCTATTGGCTCTAACTGAATCATGTGATCCCAGAGCTCGCACGAACTAATTGCGCCTCTGGGACACGCAAGCACTGCATGCTGGCAACAGGGAGAGGCCCTGAAACTGAAGTTCGTGTGGGCCCGAAACAAAAAGGTAGGCGCGGAGTGCGATATCGCGGGGAATCCTTACCCCCGCGGGAACCATCGATGTTTAATTTCTGGGCCATTATGCTTTGCTTCATTGTTCCTCCTGTATCTTGTATTTAAGGTCAAAACCTTGAGAAATATCTTAAAACAGAGGTAGTACTGACACTCCTATCTTTTACAAACAGAATTACTGATTGCATAGAGCTAAAAAATACGTCAGTCTTGGCTCAGTGGTAGCGTTCTCGCCTCTGAGACAGAATGTTGTAGGTTTAAGTATCACTCCAGAGACTTTTTTAAAAATTTGTTCCTGGGATGTGGGCATCTCTGGCAAGGCCAGCATTTATTGCCCATCCCTAACTGCTCTTGAGAAGGTGGTGGGCACATAACCTAGGCTAAGATTCCAGTGCAGTATTGAGGGAGAGCTGCACTGTTGGAGGTGCCGTCTTTTGGATGAGTCGTTAAACCAAGGCCCCATCTGCCCTCTCAGATAGACGTAAAAGATCACATGACACTATTTTGAAGAAGAGCAGGTGAGTTCTCCCCGGTGTACTGGCCAATATTTATTCCTTAACCAACATCACTAAAACAAATTATCTGGTCATTATCAAATTTCTGTTAGTGGGATCTTGCTGTGCACAAATTGGCTGTCACATTTCCTACATTACAACACTTCAGAAAGTACTTCATTGGTTGTAAAGCACTTTGGGACATCCTGAGGTCATGAAAGGCGCTATATAAATAAAAGTCTTTCTTTCAAGTACATGACCACAGGACAACTGGACTTTGAAAACCATTATATAAGGCCATGGCTTGGTCCCTTAAAACATTTAATTTTATTCAAAACTATCTTAGTACTCATGGGAACTGTAATAGTGTCCACCTGATACAGATAATTGAGCACATTTGAATACATTTGACAGATATGGGAAATCAACTACTGAAATAAATATTTGGATAAAGTTGTTATGGAAGAGAAAATTGACCTTTGATGTGGTGGGATAAGGTTAATTAATAGAATGGCAATAGATAAGGATATATACTAAGTCAATTCAACAATGCTAAGGATGCTACCAGTTTTTTCCCAAATCTTCCATTATTTAGAAGCTCATAAGTTGGAACCACAAATGGCCAAAATAATAAGGCAAAATGTAGCCTTTTTTTTGTAAAATATTCAAGAAATTGCTCCTGTATTATTAAATAGAGATCTTCTTGTTTTCATTACATTTCTGAGCAGAAGTTTCTACAGTCTCTGCTGTCGTAGCTTATCTCACATGTTGCAGGAGAAAGGCATCACTGACTGCCTCAGTGAAATTGTTTGTATTCTCATTCTTCCAATCTAGTAATCCCTGATCTATCCATCCAACCTTTGGGATGTGAAGAGCCCCATGATTAGTGTTATTGCAATGTCCCACAGCTTTCCTTATCTGTCAAAACAACTTCCCGTCCGCCTGCACACTGAGCTAATGATCTACAACAGTGGCCAACTGATAGTTTGCCAACCTTATTACTCATATTGTTTTGTTAAATTGTGCAAGGATAAGATTATATAATGATTTCATGCTGTAATTTCCCATGTTAGATTATATCCTGGTGTTCTGGAGTTCTTTTCCAGTGCCCTCAACCAATACCATCAAAACAGATTAACTGGTCATTTAACACATTACTGTTTGTGGGACCTTACCATGCATTATGGCCATTACATTTACTTACAAAACGATAGTGACTACATTTCCACAAAAGTACTTCATTGACACTTTGGGACATCCTGGGGACATGAAAGGTGCAATATAAAATTCTCTTTGTTTCTTACATTATCACATTTAAAAAGAAAATCTAACCAATAAATTAGGAACAAGTTTTAAAAGAAAAATCATTCAACTATGGGAGTGACTTCCTAATTTGCGCAACTGTGTTTGTTTAGTTCCTGCCTTGGATGAAGTCTCCTGGAACATGTAGCCTTGCTGTTAACTGATTTATTCTATTGCAAGCCCCTCAAACCACTTAAATTCAATGGTACAAATTATTGAAGTACATGGTAGGATGTGTCTCTTTTGCCTGCATTGCAGTATACAAATTACAAAACGTGGCTATCAAGAGGACACAGCCAATTAGCTGTAAACTAGCCCAACAGCTCCACCACCATGAACTCTACCCATCGTACTTGTCCTCCTAATGTGTTAATTCTCTATGTTTTTTATATGTGATCCAACAACGGTAACTGAAAACCTTCTAATAAGTTCTACTCACTGTGGTTGGTACTTTCAAGTCCAACACTTCCTTGTCAGTTCCCCAGATTTACACAGAGCATATCCCTTGAATTACATCTCCATAACTTAATACTAAAAGTCTCCTCAATGCTGTTGCACTAGATTTGCATCACTTACCCTGAGAATTGAAGATGGAAGGCAGCTGCATTTAGTTTGAGAATGTAGTTGTCCTTCAACATTTTGGGCTTATCTATCACAACAGTACTAAAATGACTCCCCTTTGGCTTCCATATCTTATGGATATATGTAAGTAATGCATTGGACTTAAATAATATATATTCTAAAATGTCAAGAATTATTGATAAAGAACTAGCACAATAAAAAGTAAGCTTAATCGATTGGTTAGAAGCTAAGCAGAAAAAGACAGGCAAAGGGATTATATTGTTCTCAACGGCTTACCTGATATTCAAATGATGGGCTTAGCTGATAGTTTAGCATCTCTTGATGGAACACAGGCGTGATGCTTCCTGACATCGGGGGAACAATCCACACCCAGTCTGCAGGACACCCTCCTCGACATCTATACTCGTTTTCCATGTGTTTCATGAAGGACTCCGTCGCAGAATGATGATCCACAATGGTCACTTTATCAGACTAAATCGGGAGAAAACATTGTCAATGAGCAGATAATCTGTGTATTTATTGAGATAAAAATGGCCACTATATGAAGCATGTACGTACCTGAAAGCTGTACAGGACAGCAATATTTATTTCAACTAATGCTTGATCTTTCCAAAGGGAAGATGTCTTTCTGGTGTCAAGTCCCATCTGTTTTGCTACATTCTGCCAGAAGATCACATACAAATAATTTAACAATAATAACATCTATAAAATAACCCTTCCTGTTTACATCAAATTAAATACTAGAAACATTTTTAGAATATTTTAATATTGTATTACATATGTCCAAACAAAACACCTTCAGAATGACACAAACACTACTTAAGTTGCTATTGCTATCTTTGGCTCAGCTGAGAAATGGGAGAGGTCAACAAGATGATGCATCCACTGTGTACCACTATTATCTTGTTCATGCCTTGTAAAGAATTCATCCTTCCACAGAATGAGACCAAGCTGCACACAACAGCTTGTTTGATGGTTTGTCAGATTAATTCAATTCCTAGTTGAATGTAACTCCCATATTTAATACCGGCAAGTACATATAAGTACTTTGATTTATTGTGTTGTCAACACAAACTGAGTGTCGTGCTGCATTCTACAGATGGTAAAATAGCAAGTTTGCCTGTACAAAGCACTAGTCCCACCCAACCTTGAGGTCAGTGCACAATACTGGGCACCGTACCACAGTGGGGAGATCCTGGCCTTGGAGGGGCAACCTCTTCTTCTAGCTATAGTGTTCTATGTGTGGGAGAGATAAATGGGATTGGGCATCTGAACTATGAGGAAAAACTAGTGTGCTAGAGGCGTTTACATTAGGAAAAAGGCAGCTTAAAAGTGACCTTATTCAAGTATCTAAGGTCATTAAAGGAATAGATGTTCAATATTAACACATGTTCTAGGGCAAGGGAACAGAGATTCAAGTTTAGGCCATAAAATTAATATACAGTTAAGATATAAGAGTCTTGCCTGCTGCGAGTGCATTTCAGAAATACGGACAGGCATTCCTCATGATTTTCCATCTATTAAAATTAATGGACAGAAAATGGTACGGTGTGTGTGCACAAATTCCCGATATGTGCGCTCACGGGCAAAGCTCCACACCAGGAACGTGATTTCCTAAAATTACCTGTCGAACTTCTTGACATAGAGGGTGGCAAACGTGGGAATTGTCTACCCAGGGATGCAGTGAAAGCAGAGCATGATATAAAATTTAAGATTTGTTTGCAGACGGAGCTGTTGTGGTATCTCAGAGATAAAGTGGGTTAAGAAGCCTGAAACCCCAGGGACCTGGTCGATGGTCAGAGATGGTCATTTGCCGTCCTGTATTATCCCATGGAAACTGGGAGACTTTTGGGGAAAATAGTTTAAGTATGTCTAGTACTGCATTGTGGGTAACCACGGCCTGCTGGGGCATGCTTGACTGCCTTACGGAGTCAGGTGGGAAATTCTCAGGATTTTTCCTGAAATTAGCCACATTTTCTTTTCTCTGCTTTTTTTGCCTCCCCGGGAGTTAGCATTACTAGCAATTGGAGGGTAGTGTAGGAGGTTTCACTGCCTAATGGATGAAGTAAATATTGCTGAGTCTGATGGTCTTTTTTCACCTTTCTGTATGTTTATAAGTAATCATTCAATGAAATCTTTAATGGAATTATTTTAGGAGCTTAATCAAATATTAGTCCAAAGTAGCACTCCTAGCTATTGTGATTACAATATTCTACACGAGCAAGTTCAAATCCATGGCCGAGATTTTGCGGGGGGGGGGGGGCAGCGGGCGCGATTGGTGGCGGGTCGGGTGGGAAAGTTTTTTTAACCCAGCGGGTCGGGACCCCACTGTGAACTCGCCACCACATGCCTTTCCCCGGTGTCGGGTCTGTCAGCGCTGAGCAGACCCGACACGCAGCAGCGGGGGACCCAATTCAGGTAATTATGACCTTGTTTAGAGATCATTAAGAATACATTTGAGCACATCTTTTGAATTTACGTGCTCACCCATGGGGTCCTCACTGCTCGGGGATCACATCTGTTAAGCTGAGGCGGGAGTTCAGTGGCCATTGAATCAGCTGTTGAGTTGACAGCTTCAAATGTACAGTAAAAGCTCCCACCTCAGAGAGATATCTTCCCTCAGCCACAAGCTCTTCCTCACTGCATTTCCACAACAGATTCACCATGCTGCAAGTCTTTACACAAGTCTCCATCCAGTCTGACCTCATTACCTCTCTCACCTGCCATCTATTACATCAGCATCGGTGCCCTTTATACTGTCTCACCTTGGTCCTCAGAATCCCACCACGATAAGCCCCAACACCAGTAGCACCAGGCACACCAGCAGCACCAACAACAACACCAACCTTCTCCGCAATCACCTGATGCTGCACAGGTCACAGGGCACCAGCACCCGACCACATTGCTACCCGGGAGGCCAGGGATGGCCTCACCATGGCCACATTTACTTCACTTGATGCTGTACACCCTAGCTGCCACATGATGCGCCAGGTTGGCACCACCCACACCAACACCATAAAGCATCCCTACAATGCTCAAGCCATTCCTTTCACACTCATCACCATTGCGGGGGGTGCCGTTATGTCTCACCATTCACTGCAACTCACTAAGCCACTTCCAAAGGTGCACACAAATCTGTCCAAGAACGTAAAGTGTTGAAAATAAAGATTTCAATGTTTGACAGCACATTAACAGAAACTTTACATGAACATTGCATAAAACACCCAAGTGCCTACCCAAGTGTGTTGTTAGTTGGTATGATTGCATTAGGATGAGGGTGAGAGTGAGGGGTGGCTAATGAGAGGGGGATGTGATATTGTAGATAGAGAGGGATGGGTGGAGGTGCAAGGTATCAAGGGGCATGGGGAGAGAGCGGGAATATGGTATTGAGATAGAGGATCAGCCATGATCATATTGAATGGTGGAGCAGGCTCAAAGGGCCGAATGGTCTACTCCTGCTCCTATTTTTCTATGTTTCTATTTTTCTATGTGTGAGTAAGGATGTGCAGGAGTAGGGCAGGGAAGGCAGATTGATGGGATGTGTTGAGAGGCACAGCAGGATGAGGTTGAGTGTGGCTTTGTACTAACGTTTCGTGATCTACTGAGATCATTGAAACATATACGGCACTGCACCCAGGTCCTCTTGACCACATCCCTGCTTGTGCCCTCCTCTGCAATGTGCAACCAGGCTGTGTTGATCTCCTGGGGAGGTCTCTTCCACCCATGGGAAGGGAAGAGGACCTCTCTGCCTGCTGTGACTCATCAGAGAGCCTGGGTGCAGCCCTACACCTCTGTGCAGTGCTTGTCAGTGTTTGCAGCACCTCAATGCTGTAGAACACTGACAGCACAAATGTCAAAATAAAGTTGGCCTTGGTCCCTTTAAGGAAACCGGCTGATGACGCGTCATCATATGACGTCACCAGACCCGCTTCCTCTAATTGGCTGGGAAACGCGCTGGGCAGGCTTAACAAGCCCTATCACGGTAAATTAATTTTACAGAGTGGGCTGGAGCCAGCAGTGGGGTCGGGACCCGCCACCGATGACGCCCTCCATGGACCCGCCGAGGTTGGGGAAATCGCGGCCCATGTGTGGGAATGATTGCTCATAGAGACCGTAAATTTTTAATCATGGCCAATCTTCCATTATAGCTGCCTACATTCCCTGAAATTTTCTGAACATATCGAAGTTAAGATTCTTGGAAAATCTTGGTCATTTGTAGAACATTGCACAGGATGGAGCTTGGTGTCCGGTCATGGAGAAGGACTTGAGCAGTGAGCCATGGAGAAACAGAAGAAAAGCAAAACAAGGTGAAGGAAACTTAAATGGCAGAGGAAGTAAGAGAAATTGGAAGAATTAGTAAAAATGAAGAGCAGCATGGAGAAAATCTGAGAAACTGCGAAGACAAACAAAGACTGACAGCAGGAAATAGGTACAGTAAATTATTTATGCTTTATGATAACCTTGGGTCAATTTTTTCTGTATATATGAGTGAGAAAGCACAGAGAAAGTTTCCTTGTTTCCATTTTTCCCTTTGGATCGTTCACACTGTGTGCAGAGTAAAAATATGTAACTTCCTAATGACTCAGTTATTAAGAACACCAGCTGGTGTGAAATACCACCTTATGGACCAGAAAAGTCCCAGGTTCAGTCTGTGCTGTGTTTGTTGAGTTCAAGCTATAATTGGTCTATGTCATGGACTGGGGGGGGAAGCGGCGTCAGGTATGAGGGGGGATGAAAATCAATCTGGATTCTTGTCCCAATTGGCATCTGAATCTTCTGCTGAAAGTGTGCTTGTGCGGACATTGGGTAAGGACAGGATCGTGTCTGGTTTTGATGCCCCCGCAGTTGAACAAACTACTAGCATTCACTGTCTTGGTTTAGTCATGAAGATTTTCCACTTGAATAAGGAACTGGAGGGTGGATTGTGCTTGTAGAACTAAATGCCAGCATGGGGCAGTACCTTCAACAGAGGAAGGAAGGGAAGAAAATTGGCCAAAAAATTCTGGTTTTCAGAAGTCTATTCATGATTGTGGTACTGTCATTCCAACAGGACTTTACATCAACCATAATTTAGTGGCATATCAAGCACCATCCTATAAACAGAATGAAAGTTTCTGTGCTGTATAATCAGCTATTAGCAAGCTTTACGAGCATGCTGTCAACATTCATATTTTACAGACACATTTTTGTCAATGTCCTTTTCCAATGCTCTCCTGGCCAGGCTTCCCGCCTTCCACCCTTCATAAAGGTCAGCTCATCCAAAACTCTGCTGCCCATCTCCGTATCCTAGCTCAGCTGACAGGGAACATTATGGGGTAAATTCCCCCCCCCCCTACGAGCGGACTTCCGGCAGTTGTACGGCAGAAAACATCAGCCAGCGGGAGACCTGGTTCATTTTGAGGCCTCATTTGTATTGGGACAGCAAGGTGCGGCTGGAGTTCGAGCCCCCCCCTGCCACCCCCCCCCCCCCCACCCCCGCCCCCTCCACCTGGTGCCCTACGTTCCTCGACCAAATCTACCAGTAGCTCCGATGTTTAATAGCAAAGTGGCTGATTCATTTTGGGAATAACTACAGTGCACAGCTTAACTTTTTATCATTCCCGTGTCACTTCTAAAGAATCAACAATGGCCAGAGGAGGTTGTGCTCTTGTTGTACTAATAGCTTCACACTGCATTCACACCACTCAGATTTGAAATGCAGCATGAAAATCTTACTTTCGAACTATCAATCCCACATTACCTCAAGCTGCACCTTCCATTTAGATCTGCTCAAAATGGTTGTCTTGCAGTGGAGCAGCTTTGTGGCAGCGTGAGTGTAACATGATGTGACAAAATGGGCTGAACGTTCAACTTCAGCGTGGGTGGAAAACGGGCCAGGGCATAACATGGGCAGTAGCGGATCGGCCACAATGGAAAGGAAATATTGTCTATATTCGCCTGACAGTGCAAATCTGACTACAGTGTGCTTGTTAACCAAAACCATACCCGCTGGGAGCGCATTATCGAGAAACTGTGAGCGCACAGCCAGCACTTTTCCATTCATTATCTTTAATGGACAGAAGTCACGGTTCCACCTATGCTGCTTCCTGATAAGTGCTCCCAGAGGGTGCGGCTCTGTCCCACAAGCACTACTACTGCAAAATTCCATTCGTCAGCTCAGCCGTGATGATGGAGTCCAATGATTTCACTCCACTGCTGTCGGTTCTGAACTAGCCTGGCCGCTTCAGTCATCTGTATGCCTTTCTGCGATTGGTCGCTCTTGACCTTGTCTATCCAGCACTTCCTTGGTCCTCCTCGGCTTCTTGCTCCGCGTACCCCTGTGTGCTGGGCCATGAAAGGCATTCCCGCTGTTTCCATTCTTGAAACCTGCCCAAACCATCGCAGTCGTCTTTCTTGGAACTTCTGTGCAAGCCATGTTCTTATTATATTATTCTTGATTCTTTGCATCCTGGATACTTCCAGTATTCCTGGCAGCCAACTCATCTCTGCTGTTAGTATCCTTTGCTCATCAACTTTTCTCATGTTCCACATACGCCTTATCCGTTAGTCCCTGCAAATCTGTCTTAGATGTTGCTATAAGGTCAATGTCATCAGTAAATCTGAGATTGTTTAAAATCTTGCCATATAAGAAGGCTCCTTCAATATCATCTTTTAATGCAAGATTCATTACTGTTTCCAGTTTTAGGTTAAATAAATCAGGCGACAGTGAGCATCCTTGTCTCACCACAACTGATGATCTGAACCGTTCTGTCAGTTTCCTATCCGCTTTAACAGCTCAAGGACTTGTTGTAGATGTGTTCTATCAGTCGGATAAGTTTCTCAGCAATATCATACATCCTCAACAACACAATTCTTCAAAAAAGGAGACAAGGGTCAATGCAGCATTACAGAGAAATCAGCTTACTGAATATACCGGCTAAAGTATCTTGCTAAGACACCGAAGAGGTGAATGAAAATATATGTAGAAGTGATACTACTGCATGTAGAACAAGTTGGTTTTAGACCAGGATGACGTAAGTTAGGTCAACTGTTTGTGACAAGACAGATTTCAGAGAGGTTTATAGAACACAACATCCATTGTTATAACAGCTTCATTGATTTAAGCAGGCCGTTGGCAGTAAATGGCAAAAAGGGATATGGCACTACAAGCACTCGAGCAGAAAATTTATGTTTGTGGGTCAACAGATAATACACCAACTGGTAGGCATAACTTACAGATATACCAACTGTCTCTGCTTTAAGCTGACAGTCAACATTCCAACTCATGTGTCAGCTTGTTAGCTTTTTCGAAGAACAATCAGCTATCTCCAGCAGGATTGAAGGTTGCCTGTGCTGACCTATTATATCAGTTGAAAGATGGAGCCAGAGGCTGTCAGACCCAATCAGATCAGTTCGGATGGTGGAACGGGAGCCTGTCGGAACCAATTAGACACTGGTTTCTCCCACTGTTGGTTGCACACAAACACGAGGGAGGAAACTTTTAGGATGAGCTGAAGTTTTTTTTGAGAGTTGCAGTTATCGGTGTGTTTATCCAGTGTTTATCCCCAAAATAATTTGTATAAAATAAATTAGATGCTTAAATGCAGTCTTTAAAAGTATTTTATTTTCTAAAATAAGGAGGTTGAATTCTGGTGTGAGTGAATTAACCTGCTTTATTTCAGCATTGCCATCACTGCACTTGCAGAATCCCCAGTGTTTGGTAATAAAATAGGGAGCAAAGTTGGAGCAGTGGTGAGTTTTACTTAATTTTAAAAATTATATTGAGATTCCCATATTTAGGATCTTACTGCAATGTATGATGCGAACCATTGGCCTATTTGTGGGTGACTTGTAATGTTCAGTTATGTTCCTCGACTTTGAAAGTGATTTTCAATTTATTTACACACTGGTAGTGGCGGTCCCTTTGTTACCGAACAGTAACTGGGGAGAGAACCCACAACATTGCATCAGAGTGGTTAACAACAATGGAAAATGTGAGGAGTTACATTAATAATTAGTAACATATATCACTGTTCCTTCAATGTTGCTGGGAAAACATCCTGGAATCCTCTACCTAACACCATTCCCTACCTAACACCATTGTGGGAGCACCATTGCCACAAGGACTGCAGCAGTTCAAGGAGACAGTTTACCACCACCTTCCTAAGACAACTAAGGATGGGCAATAAATGTGGCCAGCATTGCTCACATCCCAAGAACAACATATTTAAAAACACTTTACACCCCTTGTTCTGGAATGTCCTTTGATCCATGTCTATATCTGAACAGAGGACACAGTGGTATTTCAACAACAAGTGAATTTTCTAAGCCTATGGGCTGAATTTTGATACTGGGGCGGGTTGGGGTCGTGTCATCTGCTTTTCGTGTTATCCACCCGACTGCAATTGGATGTGGGAGATTGATGCAATTTTCACCTAATTGGGCAATTGAGTTCCAGCATGTGGGAACCCATGACCCAATTACTGTTTTCAGTCTGAAAGTCGCCTCTGATGATGTCATCATTGCTGCTGCATTGAAGGTCTACAGAGACTGCCTGGCCTTTGCTGTGAGAGGACCTGGATGCAAAAGTCTGGAGAGAGAGAGAGAGAGAGAGAAGGCGGGATGGAGGCGGACTTGTGCCCGCCCACCAGTTTTTGCAATTTTAACCCCCCACACACCTCTAAACCCGCCTCCATGGGTCAATGAAAATCCAGCCGTATATCTTTGACAGGTTCTAAGTAGAGTCATAGAGTTATACAGCACAGAAAGAGGCCCTTCGACCCATCGTGTTCGCGCTGGCCATCAAGCCCTGTCTATTCTAATCCCATTTTCCAGCACTTGGTCCGTAGCCTTGTATGCTATGGCGTTTCAAGTGCTCATCTAAATGCTTCTTGAATGTTGTGAGGGTTCCTGCCTCTACCACCATTTCAGGCAGTGAGTTCCAGATTCCAACCACCCTCTGGGTGAAAAAGTTTTTCCTCAAATCCCCTCTAAACCATCTGCCCCTTACCTTGAAACTATGCTCCCTGGTTATTGACCCCTCTACTAAGGGGAAAAGTTCCTTTCAATCTACCCTATCTATGCCCCTCATAATTTTGTACACCTCAATCAGGTCCCCCCTCAGCCTTCTCTGCTCTAAGGGAAACAACCCCAGCCTGTCCAGTGTCTCTTCATAGCTGAAGCGCTCCAGCCCAGGTAACATCCTGGTGAATCTCCTTTGCACCCTCTCCAATGCAATCACATCCCTCCTATAGTGTGGCGACCAGAACTGCACACAGTATTCCAGCTGTGGCCTAACTAGCGTTTTGTACAGCTCCATCATAACCTCCCTGCTTTTATATTCTATGCCTCGGCTAATGAAGGCAAGTATCCCATATGCCTTTTTAACCACCTTATCTACCTGTCCTGTTGCCTTCAGGGATCTATGTACATGCACACCAAGGTCCCTCTGATCCTCTGTCCTTCCTAGGATCCTACCATTCATTGTGTATTCCCTCACCTTGTTTGTCCTCCCAAAATGCATCACCTCACATTTTTCAGGGTTAAATTCCATTTGCCACTGTTCTGCCCATCTAACCATCCCGTCTATATCGTCCTGTAGCCTGAGGCGTCCCACCTCGCTATTTACCACTCCACCAATTTTCGTGTCATCTGCGAACTTACTGATCATACCTCCTACATTCATATCTAAATCATTAATGTACACTACAAACAGCAAAGGACCCAGCACCGATCCCTGCGGTACACCACTGGACACAGGCTTCCAGTCACAAAAACAACCTTCGACCAACACCCTCTGCCTCCTGCCACTAAGCCAATTTTGGATGCAATGTGCCAAATTGCCCTGGATCCCATGGGCTCTTACCTTCTTGACCAGTCTCCCATGTGGGACTTTGTCAAAAGCCTTACTAAAAGTCCATATAGACCACATCAACTGCACTACCCTCATCCACACACCTAGTCATCCCCTCGAAAAATTCAATCAAATTGGTCAGACATGATCTCCCCCTGACAAAGCCATGCTGACTATCCCCTGATTAATCCCTGCCTCTCCAAGTGGAGACTAATTCTGTCCCTCAGAATTTTTTCCAATAATTTCCCTACCACTGGTGTTAGGCTCACTGGCCTGTAATTCCCTGGTTGATCCCTACTACCCTTCTTGAACAATGGCTCTACGTTAGCTGTTCTCCAGTCCTCTGGCACCTCCCCTGTGGCCAGAGAGGTTCTGAAAATTTGTGTCAGAGCCCCTGCAATCTCCTCCCTTGCCTCACACAGCAGTCTGGGATACATCTCGTCAGGGCCTGGGGATTTATCCACTTTTAAGCCCGCTAAAACTGCTAGTACCTCCTCCCTCTCAATACTAATTTGTTCAAGTATATCACAATCCCCCTGCCTGATTTCTATGCCTACACCACCCTTCTCCATAGTGAACACAGATGCAAAATATTTATTTAAAACCTCACCTACATCTTCCAGCTCTACACACAGATTGCCACTTTGGTCCCTAATGGGCCCTACTCATTCCTTGGTTATCCTCTTGCCCTTAATATACTTATAAAACACCTTGGGATTTTCCTTTATTTTGCCCGCCAGTGTTTATTCATGTCCCCTCTTCGCTCTCCTAATTTCTTTTTTAAGTACCCCCCTGCACTTTCTATACTCCTCTAGGGCTTCCACTGTTTTTAGTCCTTTGTATCTGCCAAAAGCCTCCCTTTTTTTCCTAATCCATTCTCGTATATCCCTTGACATCCAGGGTTCCCTGGGCTTGTTGGTCCCACCCTTGACCTTTACGGGAACATGTTGGCGTTGTACTCTCTCTATTTCCTTTCTGAAAGACTCCCATTGCTCTGACGTGGATTTTCCTACAAGTAGCTGATCCCAGTCCAATTTGGCCAGATCCTGCCTTATCATATTAAAATCGACCTTACCCCAATTTAGAACCTTTATTTCCGGTCCATCTTTGTCCTTTTCCATGACTACCTTAAATCTCACCAAATTATGGTCACTGTCACCAAAATGCTCTCCTACTGACACATCTACCACTTGCCTGGCTACATTCCCTAGAATTAGGTCCAGTACCGCCCCCTCTCTTGTAGGACTTTCTACTTGCTGGCTCAAAAAGCTCTCCTGGATGCACTTTAAGAATTCCGCACCCTCTAAGCCTTTCACACTCTGACTATCCCAGTTAATATTGGGGAAGTTGAAATCCCTGCTATTATTATCCTACTATTTCTACACTTCTCTGAGATTTGCCTACATATCTGTTCCTCTATCTCCCCCTGACTGTTTGGGGGCCTATAGTACACTCCCAGCAAAGTGCTTGCCCCCTTTTTGTTTTTAAGTTCTACCCATATGGCCTCATTAGAGGAACCTGCTAAGATATCATCCCTCCTTACAGCAGTAATTGACTCCTTGATTAATATTGCGACACCCCCTCCTCTTTTACACCCCCCTCTGTCTCGCCTGAAGATTCTATACCCCAGAATATTGAGCTGCCAGTCCTGCCCCTCCCTCAACCATGTCTCTGTGATAGCAACAATATCATACTCCCATGTGTTCATCAACACCTTCAATTCATCTGCCTTACTCGCAAGACTCCTTGCATTAAAATAAATGCCATCCAGCCTTGCCATACTCCCTTGTGCCGTTACAGATTTGCTCTGCCTTCCAGGCTGACTTGTGTTTTCCTCTATATTTGGCTGTGCATCACCCCCTACTATAGCTCCACTCCGTATCCCATCCCCCTGCCAAGTTAGTTTAAACTCCCCCCAACAGTACTAGCAAACCTCCCCGGAAGGATGTTGGTCCCGTTCCGGTTCAGGTGCAACCCGTCTGACTTGTACAGGTCCCACCTTCCCCAGAAGCAGACCCAGTGATCCAGAAAACTAAAGCCCTCCCTCCTGCACCAACTCTTTAGCCACGCATTCATCTGCTCTATCCTCCTATTCCTATACTCACTAGTACGTGGCATCGGGAGTAATCCAGAGATTACAACCTTTGAGGTCCTGCTTTTTAATCTGCTACCTAGCTCCCTAAATTCTTGTTGCAGGACGTCATCCCTCTTTCTACCCATGTCGTTGGTACCAATGTGAACCACGACCTCAGAATGCCCTGCAGCCGTTCAGTGACATCCTTGACCCTGGCACCATGGAGGCAACATACCATCCTGGAGTCACGTCTGCGGCCACAGAAACGTCTATCTGTTACCCTTATGATAGAATCCCCTATCACTATTGCTCTCCCACTCTTTTTCCTCCCCTCCTTTGCAGCTGAGTCACTCGTAGTGCCACGGACTTGGCTCTTGCTGCATTCCCCTGAGAAACCATCTCCCCCAGCAGTATCCAAAACGGAAAATCTGTTGGAGAGTGAAATGGACCCAGGGGACTCCTGCACTACCTTCCTAGTTCTTTTACTCTGTCTGGCGGTCACCCATTTCCTGTCTGCCTGTGCACTCTTTACCTGCGGTGTGACCACCTCGTTAAACGTGCTATCCACGAAGATCTCAGCTTCGTAAGCATGATATCCACAAGAAATCAATGAATCTCTGGCTTTTGGAGCCAATTAGATGGTGGAGTGATGCACATTATAATTAATTGTTCTAGAGTAAGTGAAAGACTTGGCCTAAGAGGTATAAATGATTGAAGAGTCTTGAATTAAAATGAATTGTCCTTTCCCATTTAGAATTGTAACCCGCTATAAATAACGCTACAAAGTACAGTGTTAACGCAGACTACATTTTATAGGCTGGTGTGTTCAAAACCATGGCAGGGCTGCATTTCCTACATTACAACAGTGACTGCACTTCAAAAGTACTTCATTGGCTGTAAAGCACTTTGGGACATCCTGAGTCCGTGAAAGGCGCTACATAAATGCAAGTTCATTCTTTTTCTTTTATCTGTTGTTGTATATCTCATTAAAAAAGTCATTCATTTTGCTCTGTGATAAATGGAAAGATCAATGGAAACATTTCTATGTTGGTCTACAAAGGAAACAGAAGTTACCTCTAGTACATAGTACCGGGAGGCATCGCAGAAGTCTCGGACTCCGATTTCTGTTCCCATGTACCACCCACTGAAAGGACAGGCTGTAAACTCGAGGCCTCCGATATCTAGAAGCATGTTTGAAACAGCTGGCAGGCCATACCACTTCAAGTTCAGATCTTTAAACCATTCAAACCTAAAGGACGTTACAAAGGTTACAGAAATGCAAACAACACCATAAGATGCAAGACTCCAACTTTTTAACCGCTGTAATTATGATTCTAGATTATTATTATCTTTTATATTTGAGTAAATATCCCCCTTTTTTGAATTTTTCATCCCCTTTCTTCATCGACTGTCTTGATGCCTGGATCAAGGGGCAGGCATCTAGCTTGCTCTCAGACAGCTACTAATGCCCCTTGTAGCTAGCTGCCAGGAGCCACCAGAGACTACTGACTCTCCCCAACACTTCTCCCTCCCTCTTGCTGGGAGGCACAGCAATCAGTGCCACATTGTATGCCCTGTTCCACATGGCAACTGTACCTTATTTGGGTTTCCGTTTAGTAACAGCAAGCCTAATGGAGGACATGTGAATAAAACTCACTGCACTCCAGCTAAACGCACAATGTAGTTACTTTCGAATATGATTTGGTATGAAATCAATATTCCTGGCAAACAAACTGCGTTTAACAGGAATTAACTGTAATATTCATCAAAAATGTTCATTTAGAGAGTTTAACAACATATTTTTTAAACTCAGATGAATTTCATATCTAATAATGGGAACCATAACAATATTTGAATTTCAGAACTCTCATCCTTGTTTTCAAATCCCTCCATGGCCTTGCCCCTCCCTATCTCTGTGATCTCCTTCAGCCCCGCAACCCCCCGAGATATCTGCGCTCCTCTAATTCTGCCCTCTTGAGCATCCCTGATTATAATCGCCCCACCACTGGTGGCCGTGCCTTCTGTTGCCTAGGCCCTAAGCTCTGGAATTCCCTGCCTAAACCTCTCCGCCTCTCTACCTCTCTTTCCTCCTTTAAGACGCTCCTTAAAACCTACCTCTTTGACCAAGCTTTTGGTCACCTGCCCTAATTTCTCCTTATGTGGCTCGGTGTCGAATTGTTTTGTCTTATAACACTCCTGTGAAGCGCCTTGGGACGTTTTACTACGTTAAAGGTGCTATATAAATGCAAGTTGTTGCTGTCGTAAATGATCAAATAATAAAATTTTACAAATAGCTGCCCTCAACAAAGCTTATCACTGTACGTACTTGGGGTGTCTGAGAGGTACTTCCAGGATTAGTTCTGGTGGAATCTCAAATTGTTCAGGGTCATTTCCATTGGCTTGAAGCAAAAGGGGGAGGATGTCAAAGCGACCTTTAGGTCCTTTCCAACCTTGTTGCATACAAACCTGTATCAATAATAATCAACAAAGAAAATAGAACATTCAGGTCAGCAAATGGAGAAAGGTCCATAAATGGGACTGAATACTGTAGGTTGAAACAAGCTGTTATTTGATATACTAGACCTCAGTTAACTCCACAGAAGCAGGGTCTCCAATGACAGAGCCATCAGGTTGTTTGTACCCAGCATATCGTATCAACTGGCTGTTCCAGATTCTGAAATCATGCTTGCCATCTGTCCGTTGTGGGAATATTGTGATAGCAGACCTGTGAAATCATCGATCTTATAACTGTTGAATGATGGTACACTGACATCTATTGATGTTAATTTAAAACAATACTTTAAAAAAAATTAAATTAACTTTTGAGTTCTTAATTGAATCTGTGGATTTTCATTGAAATTAAATGATTATTTAACTAACTGTACAAACAGGTTAAAGATCTTGCTCAATGTATTTAATGAAAGATAGTGTGTTCTCACATTTACTAACACAGGATTGAGCAATGTAAAAAGATTTTTTAAATCTACGCTTAGGGTTATCTATCAATTTGGATTTCTCTAGGAAATTAGCAAAATGCAGAGATATATTTTACAAATGAAAAATTGTCTCAGTTGAAGAATAAGGTAAAACTTCAGTAAAGCCAACTTTCAGTGTTATTTAGTCTAATGGATAATATCATATGGCTCAGTTGCTTGAGTGCTGAACTAGAAGACACAGGGCCCTGATTGGAAATCCCAGTAGGGTTCACTCAGCTTTTCTTCCTTCTGAGATAGACAAAATGAATACCATCTTAGGATGTGGGGGAGATCAAGAGACTGCAAGAACTGTGCACCATGTGTGACACGCTGTAATTGACCTTGGAAATTCCTTGTCATATGCAATAGGAATGGAGATCAGTACCCCATCATGCTACTGAGGTAATGGTTAAAGTATTGGGGAAATCTAATGGGAATGGTACATACTGCTCAAAAGAATACCTACTTCTCCAATCATTGTCTAATTGCATTGCATGGTGTGAAACTGAGCCATACAGAACAGTAAGGTCTCAGATTCAATTCCCTGGTCAGTGGTCTAGGTTGACACATGAGGCACTGCCCTGAAGAATGAGATATTGCCCAGACGAATGAGGCACTGCTCTGAAGAATGAGATATTGCTCTGACAAATGAGGCACTGCCCTGAAGAATAAATACTGCACTGAAGAATGAGGCACTGCCCTGAAGAATGAGATACTGCCCTGAAGAATGAGGCACTGCCCTGAAGAATAAATACTGCACTGAAGAATGAGGCACTGCCCTGAAGAATGAGATACTACACTGAAGAATGAGGCACTGCCCTGAAGAATGAGATACTGCTCTGAAGAATGAGGCACTGCCCTGAAGAATGAGATACTGCCCTGAAGAATGAGGCACTGCCCTGAAGAATGAGGCACTGCCCTGAAGAATGAGGCACTGCCCTGAAGAATGAGGCACTGCCCTGAAGAATGAGGCACTGCCCTGAAGAATGAGGCACTGCCCTGAAGAATGAGGCACTGCCCTGAAGAATGAGATACTACACTGAAGAATGAGATACTGCCCTGAAGAATGAGATACTGCCCTGAAGAATGAGGCACTGCCCTGAAGAATGAGATACTGCCCTGAAGAATGAGGCACTGCCCTGAAGAATGAGGCACTGCCCTGAAGAATGAGGCACTGCCCTGAAGAATGAGATACTGCCCTGAAGAATGAGGCACTGCCCTGAAGAATGAGATACTGCTCTGAAGAATGAGATACTACACTGAAGAATGAGGCACTGCCCTGAAGAATGAGGCACTGCCCTGAAGAATGAGGCACTGCCCTGAAGAATGAGATACTGCCCTGAAGAATGAGATACTACACTGAAGAATGAGATACTGCTCTGAAGAATGAGATACTACACTGAAGAATGAGATACTGCCCTGAAGAATGAGGCACTGCCCTGAAGAATAAGGTACCGCCCTGACAAATGAGGCACTGCATTGAAGAATGAGATATTGCACTGCAGTCTGACTTGATATCTTCAGGAGAGGAGGACAGTAAATTAGAGGGTAAAAAAAAAATCCTCAGCCAGAAATAATAGTATTTATTTTAAAAGGTTGAATGCCTTTGTTAAACAGTCATACAAACATATAACATTTGCATGGTGATATTGTACATTATAATTTCTAGTCCAATGCTTCTGATTCTGTGACTAATTTTCTATCTATGAATGGACCACCAGATAAAGTTGATTAATAAAATTAACTTTCATGGCACCAACCTGAGATTTCCCTTGTTGGTTGCGTACTTGATGTGATTACAAATATAGTTGAACATTCCATGAGCACTGGAACAGTCCCGTGCATCAAAAACCTGCAAACATTACAGCAATTAACAAATTTGTAAAAAGGCAATCATCAGATACTATTTTTTTTATTTTTAAATTTTATCCTCTATTGTTTGATAATTTGTCTTTTTTCTTCTATTATTTTAGTTCTGTGATACTGTACCAACATAAAA
Source organism: Squalus acanthias (assembly GCA_030390025.1). NCBI lineage: Eukaryota > Metazoa > Chordata > Chondrichthyes > Squaliformes > Squalidae > Squalus > Squalus acanthias. The sequence goes on from CM059437.1 coordinate 63,504,796, forward strand.
TCTTGTATACAGCACACAGTACTATAAGAAAAAACATAGCTATAGGTTGCTTCAGTATGATGGAGAAATCCCACTAATGACTTTCGGTTCAATTTCAGTATTTTACAATAATGCCAGTTAAATTCTGCAGTGCGTGCAGGGAAAAGATTGTGGGTTAGGAATTTCCCACTTCATCCAATGAATGTATTTCTGAAACAACATCTGAAGGATTATCAGCATCTGAAAGAGAAGGATACGCTAATATCTTGGATGGGGATCTTCACCAGAACCATTAAAGAATTTCACATAAAAAATCTTTCTCTTTCAGATAAGAACATAAGAACATAAGAGGTAGGAGCAGGAGTAGGCCATACGACCCTTCGGGCCTGCTCCGCCATTCAATAGGATCATGGCTGATCCGAACCTAGACTCACGTCCACTTCCCTGCCCGCTCCCCATAACCCTTAATTCCCTTATCAGCTAGGAAACTGTCTATCTCCGTTTTAAATTTATTTAATGTCGCAGCTTCCACAGCTCTCTGAGGTAGCAAATTCCATAGATTTACTACCCTCTGAGTGAAGAAGTTTCTCCTCATCTCAGTTTTGAAACGGCAGCCCCTTATTCTAAGATTATGCCCCCTAGTTCTAGTCTCACCCATCAGTGGAAACATCCTCCCCGCATCCACCCGATCAAGCCCTCTCACAATCTTATATGTTTTGATAAGATCGCCTCTCATTCTTCTGTATTCTAATGAGTAGAGGCCCAACCTACTCAACCTTTCCTCATAAGTCAACCCCCTCATCTTCGGAATCAACCGAGTGAACCTTCTCTGAACTGCCTCTAGAGCAAGTATATCTTGTACATTTCCAGCATTTTGTTTTTCAGTTCAGATTTCCAGCATTCATACATTTGCACTGCATCTCTACAGGACTGTACTGTTTTAGTTTTCTTCTTGGTAATTGTGATTTATTTATCAGTCAGTGGAAATTCATTGGGGTAGATTTTGACTTTGTGCGATAGCGTAAAACGAGTGATACTGAGTCAGCAGCCCGTTCTACATCTCTCCCGATTTTTATTTCCTTGAAATGAATGGAAATAAAAATTGATAGAGATGTAAAATGGACTGCCGACTCGCTATCACCCATTTTACACTATCGAAAATCTACCCCATCATTTCAATCTCTGTTATTACAAACATCTGTTCACAGCAACCTATTCTCAATCCAGGTCTTGGGCTCGATTTTGTCAGTGTGGGCGGGCTGGGGCGTGTCAGGTGGGATTCGTTTCAGGACCCCGACTCCGAAGTGAAGTGTTGAAAAATTGCGATTTTCCCCTAATTAGGCAATTGATTTCCAGCGTGTGGGAACCCCTGGCCCAATGAGTCTTTTCACACAGAAAGTCGCCTCCGATGATGTCATCAATGCTGCTGGATTTAAGACCTGCGAGCAGCCTTGCTTCTTCTGGAGACTGCAAACGCTTTGGAAATTGTATGAAGGACTTCATTTACCGACCATGTCCACCAGCAAGCAAAAGTGTGCACCTCCTTTTGATGAGCCCTCCCTCCAAGCTCTGGTGTATGGAGCCAGCTGTAATGAGGAGGTGCTCTTCCCTTCCTCAGGTAGAAAAAAGCCACCCCAGCAGACTAAAGCTGTGTGGCTGCAAGTGGCCCAGGAGGTCAACTCCATATCAATGAGCTGCAGAACCTGGCCGCAATGCAGGAAGAGGTTTCATGACCTTCTCCACACAGGAAAATTGAGTATGCAATCTGATCCCCATCGCCTCTCCTCACCAGAACTCTGCTTTGCCAACCTCTTCCTTCACATCCCACTTGACACTTACATCCTTGCACCCTTACCCATTGCCTCTCTCTCTATGGTCATATTCACTTAACTATTCACCATGTAGCCCTCACACTCCCTGTCACTGTGATGCAACAACAACAACAACTTACAACACACAGGGAGGGCCCTTTGTCTCCTTCTAAGCATCTATGCTTTGCATTCTCTACACTCACTCCTTCATTATCACTCAAACTCCACTTGTGTCCCTCATTGCAGGAAAAGAGAGCCCACAATAAGAGGGAAAAAGCCATGACAGGAGGAGGGCCACCCTCAGTAGCCCAGCTCACCGCCTGGGAGGAGGCGGCCCTGGAAATCGCCGGGATCGAGGAGGATTCCCAAGTGGGAGACAGACAGATGGGCGCATCACAGCAAGCTGGTGACAGAATAGTTTGGCATCTCTCTCATTGACATTGCATGAGTCACTGATAATGAATCTGATGCTCTAACAGATTGACTTATGATCATCTGCACTATTCAATGTTCATGTAACCTTGACCTCACATCTCTAACTCTTTCCTTTACTCCCCCACAGGACCATCGAAAGCCCCCATCCCCACTGTCCAGGTGGAAGAGCCTGAGCTTCCAGACTCCTCAGAGGAAGCTGCAACCTCTGAGGGTGCAGCGTCAGCAGAATTCAGCGCATCCAGCACCAATGCAAGCACTCACACCTCGGTGGGACCTTCGCGAGATAGAGTAGTGTTGGCACCTGGTGTATCACAGCTCACAAGTGAGCATTAGCAGATGGTGGAGACAGGAACAGCAGTGGAGAGTCCTCGTCGGAGGGCGCAGGACTCTCCCAGCTCGGCTCAGCTGCATGTGCCTCCGGATCCATTCAGAAGGAGAGTGGTGCTGGAACTCCAGGAACAGGTGCAGGAGTCTCTGGCAGGTTTTGTCTCCAGGGTCACTGCGAGTGTGGAAAGGATGGAGGAGTCCATCGCAAACATGAGCAGAGCCTTTGTGGAGGCATTGGCGCATGAACGCATCACCACGGAAAGGATGGCAACCTCCGTGGAAAGGATGGCTACAGTAGAGGAGAGGATGGCTACGGCCATGGAGAAGCTAAGTCGCCAGAGTGTTGAAAACATGGTCATTGTTCAGAATAGACTGGCATCTCTTGAGGAGCGACAGTCAGCTATTGAGCATAGAAACCAGACCTTCATGGAAGTCCTCTGGAGTAGGACTTCCAGTGCAGAAACGAGTCCTCATGCCCCCCCTGAAGTGCAGCAAGGTGCTGTCAAGCCACTTGTTAGGTCTGAAGTGGGGCTGACCCATGAGAGGGATGTTGGTGGCAGACAACAAGGAAGTGGGGGCTCCTCTCCAAGTGCTCACACGACCATGCCACTGCAAAGCCCTCGGTCAGAGCCCCAACAGAGTCCACACCCAACTGAGATGGGCGTCTCATCCCCTGCACAGCCGCAGGAGCAGCAGACTGTTGCCGAGCCCTCACAGGTTCGCAACCCCAGAGGACAGCTGCCAAAAGTGTCGAGACAGGAGCAGCAAGAAAGTGAGCAAGGGGCCTCCACATCTGCTGAAGCCACAGGGGAAGCACCACGTAGGAGCAGACGTAAGAGGAAGATAATGCACAAGTAGTCACAAGTGTAGTCACTTGGGTGTTATGTTGTGTTTATTTTTGAAATGTCATCATTTGCTTGTTGTGATAAAAAAATTTCTGATGGCAAACTGTTGAAGTTGTGGCCTATGTCATTTCGCAAATGGGACTTCCACATTGAGGGCTTAGAGCGACTGTCAGAATGGTGGTCAGAGTGATAGGAATCCGCAGGTTCTTGTTCATTGTCGATGCTCTGGTAAGGAGGTGCGAGGCAAAAGTGTTTGATTGTGCAGGCTAAGCAAATCTGGCCAACTTGAGTGCGTCCCTTGCATCCCGGCCAGCAATGTGGTCGTGCACTGGCGCCTTCTGGCCTGTGCAGTTTCAGGTGGGTGAGCAGCAGCTTGGCGCTCCTGTTGTTGCTGCTGCTGTTGGTGCTGCTGTTGTTCATGGTGCTGCTGTTGTTCAGGGTTCTGCTGCTGCCGCGGCTGGCCTTCGTCCGAATCTGATGTCCAGGAGGAAAGGAAATAAATGGTTCCCATGCTTCTGCTATATACCTCAGTTGAGGAAGCGCTCAGTCAAGGTGGGGAAAGGGGTTTACCAGGAGGTCACACTGGAGATGGGTCTCAGGCTCCAAACATTCACAACAATGAGTATGCCTGCTAAAAGTTCCCCCAGACCTGAGACAACAAAGTTCTGCCACCTGCAAATGATGATTACTGAAAACTCCTTTTTAATAGTGGAGCTGCAGCTGTTACTAAGCAATCCACTTGTGAGGCTGCCAGGATTACCTGGCGTGTTCCAGAGGAGACGTGTAGGATGGGGAAAATGTCTAAAAATCAGAAAGGCCTCTCAAAATTGGATTATAGAGGCAATTAAGTGGTTAAGGGCCTTAACGGCCTATCCCGCCTCTTGGAGATGGGATGGAAACGGGGTCTGAAACCCCGATTCTGGGAAAATTGCTCGGAGGTGGGATGGAGGCGGGATTGGGCCCGCACGCCATTTTTTGCGATTTTAACACCTCACACGCCTCCAATCTCACCTCCTCGGCCCTGGCAAAATTGAGCCCCTTGTCTTAGGAATGGATGAGTGGGTCTCAATCACCATTTCTCTAGGCAACCATCATAAAATTTATCAATACAAATAAATTGGAATTGTGATTGATTAGAAAACACTAAAAAGAAAATTATAAAACATTTAAGGGTAAACTCACTGTATTGCAGGGGGAGCTGTGCTTGAATCAGTTTAGAGAATTGGTGCTACAGTGTTGTAGCCTTGTCTCTATCTTACACTCCTTTTGAGTACAGCTCTCCACTAGGAACATCAGATCACTGAATTTACCCTTTACAGCTTTAATCTTAAAATGAAGCCGTTGTCCATTCGAATTCAGAACTGTTCATTGTATGACCGTTAATTTTGCCAAGTGGTGTATGTACTACAGACTAAAGTTAAGTAAGTGTGAAGCTGAGATTGCGTAAATAGGTGATTAATGGGCACTGCCCTTATGTGAACTTGCAACTTGACAATTCCCTGCCTTTTAAAGATTGAAAAACAATTGTTTTTTGTATTGCATTCTCCCCTTTTCTGCTCCTTAAATTTGGCAGTGCCATACCCTTCACACATGACAGCACCATTTAAAGTACATTCTAATACAAGCATTGGTAAATCCCAACCTGTAACTTGGACCACTGGATCCTCCCAATGCAGCGGGTAGCATTTCTCCAGGCATGTTTGGCCCCATAAATTAGCTCAGTGTCTTTAAGTTGGTAAGTGCCAGTTGTTTCAATCTCCTTTGTCACCTCCTCGATCCTTTGAACGTGGGCCTTGGACCCATGCCTATAGTCCAAAACAAAGCGCTTTATGCTTGTAATAAATAGCACCCCATGTAACTGAATGTGTATTTGGAAGGCAAGTTCCAATTTCCAATACAAATTTAACATCTAAAAGCACTTGTGTTAATTCCTGATACTGAACTCTGACTGGTTGTGGTTTTGGGATTGGAGCAGGGTAAGGTGGGATATTAGATTTAAAAACCATTTGCACCCAGGGATGTATTACTAGGCAAAATATTAAAACTTGGTTTTGTTCTTTGACGTTATTTCTGTCAAGGTGAGGGATGTCAGTGTTGGAGAATTGAACATTTCTCAGCACCAAACACTCTGAAATTAGTTCAGTCAGATAAAGTGTCAACGTTACTGTAGTAACCCAATCCAAACTTCAAAAGAGCCCCTCTCCCCTTCCCCCACCCCCCCCCCCACCACACATTCTACACCAGTGGGACATTTCTATCTCCCCCACAATCTAATCCAGTGGACGTTGAGCGAAATCAGTAGTTTTGTGCTGTGGACTGCAGGGAACTGGATTAATAAAGCTCAATTTCATTTCACTGAGGTCCCTTGCAGTCATCGGGAAGTGAGGACATTTTCACCCCATCTGTCTGGTTTGGATTCAACCTCAGGTCCCAGACACAAAAGGATCATTTCTAGCCCACTTCTCCATCCATCCTCCCAAAGCTATCTGCTGCATTTCGGTCCAATTCTTTTTTTAACGTTCACTTAATGAGTCAAACTTCTCTGGAAGGTTTGTACAGCACAAGCCTGCCACAGTGATTCACTGGATGAGGGAGATGCAGTGGAGTCACTCGACTGAGGAGTATAACAGTATACGGCTTAGAAATTTTCAAGAGGATTTTACTCAATCACAATCAAATTACTGAAATTTAAATCAGATAAGACATAATAGCTCCCATTTTAAATAGGCGTAAATTAAATAATTGCCTTCTGATGGATGTATAATACTGGTTAATAAAGTCTGCTGCCGGTGGAAGTAGCTTCTCTTTTGTTCGGGCTTCATTTGGTTTTCTTACTTGCTGGTTTGGCATCATAACTGATCCCATGCATATCTGCTCTGTACACCCAGCTGCCTGTAAGCACAGAACATGTTGAACATTACTGGAACTACAATAAACTGCTTTGCACTAAAATGCTCAAAGGTTGCCAGTCAAGGCCACAATTTGAATCTCTGAAAAGCTGACCTTACCCTTCTAGAGTTCAGGTGCAATGTATCGGTTAAAACGGCGCCCGTTTCCCAGTTCTTTATCTTAATAAAACGGGGACATTTGGATGGACTGCCATTTGACAAACTCTTCGTAGGTGACACTTCCCCGGATGGGATTATCTGAAATAAATGAACCGTTCACCTTAGTTTACAAAAACCTGTTGAAATCAGTACGTAGAAATGCAAAGCAAAGTTACTAAACAACATTAGTGCTAAAAAAAGTAATTTTTGGCCCAGAATTTGCGGTCAGCGGCGAAGCAAAGGCGAGAAGTTTGCCTTTTTTGACGCGCAAGTGATTTCAGTGTAATTTCATGGGGATCCCCCAGAGCGCTCTGCTGTGATGTCAACAAGCTGTCTAAGCAGCCAATCACAATGCAGATTTCTCGCAGACAGGGAACCAGGAAGTGAAGAAGCTGCTTTTATTCAGACTTTTAAAAAATGTTACAGAGAGCACAAAACAAAGATTGGGGCTCTCACGTGGGGAAAAGGTAAACCTGAAATAAGTATGAGCAAACTTTAAAAAAAATATAAAAACCTTTTTTTTTAAGTTTCTTAAAAATTGTAATTTTTATCATAATGGAGAAATTTGACACTCCACAAAATTAAAATTAGTTTTTCAGGGCCATAACATTTGTTTAGCAGTCAGTACGCTGTTAAAACCCCAGTTACCCCTAATCCAACAAGGTCTAACTTTTAATGGGGTATTTAAGAGTGATATTACTGCGGAATGGCCAAGTTTTCGTCAGTTTCACTGATTACACTGATTGCCGGCTGTTGGTGGGGATGGGGGGGGGGGGGGGAGGGAGGGTGCAGGTGCCCACAGTGTAGTCAGTGTCGGAGCAGTGAATGCCTGACCGCAACTTCAGGATTTCCACGTTAGGATGCGCATGCGCTACATCCTGAAGTTGCGGTCAGTTTCAAAGGGTTAACAACAGTGAACGCTGCTAGTTCGCCGTTATTACCCATCAAAAATTCCGGGCCATTGTTTTTCCGATAAGGAACCAACGCAGATACATGGATTAACTTCTTAAAAATTAACCGTCTGGATGGCTTAATAAAACGAGTCAGTATTTTCCACTGTAGGAATACAGTTCAAATCGGGATTAGACAAGAGAAATAAAAGTTTTATTTCTGATGCCTGCTAAGTGGTTAAAGTCCAGGGTACCCAGTGTCAAGCATCAGAACAAAACTGCCTGGAAATTTGGAAAAAGGTATCCATGATTTAGTAAGACTATTCAGGGTGGTCACAGAGTGGGAGAGTTCTTTCTGAAATTAGCATTGACAGTGGGGCCTCATCATCCACCATAATGGAGAGGGCTGGTGGATAATGGAGATTGGAGGTACGGAGATGAAGACAAATCAGAACAGAAACTTTTTTTTTATTTTAACATCTCTTGCACGGTTTTGTCCTGAAAACCTTCCAGCAGATAATGAGGTTGGCAGATAATTGAAATACCGATAACAGAAGCTGTACTGAATTTACTTCGTTATGTTGCACAAGGTAATCAGGACTGGGATAACTGGCTGAAAACAGCAGCCAAAAGTTCTGAATTTAACTCCCTTTAAGCAAGAGTAGTGAGCAACATTTTACATTGAAGCTGATTTCAAAACTTTTGTGCAATTGCTGCTAAGATTTAGTACAAACGTGAGATTAAGACGAAGTAAAAAAAAAATGCCATTTTGAAGAGACTGATTACATTGACAAGTGGGGCATTCAGCGGAAGGGTACTTGTATTGTTTTTCCAATTTCTACCTTTTCTCCCTTCTCCTGAAGACATTGCGGAGATATGGTTCGATGAATGCTGGCTACGCTCTGTTATCTCACCCAAATTTAGTGGGTGAGACTAGACACCGAGCGACAGGAAGATACTCCACCATATGGCCTGAGGCAGCTGAACCCAATCCTGACCTCATGCAATGTACATATATGCACATTTTCAACCATGGGGCTTTGGATAGTGATCAGAACCAAGAACTTTGGCTGATTTTATTTCCCCTTCTCTGGCCCATGGACACCAAAAATAAATTTAACACCCTTACTGCTGCTTTGGTTGAGATCTGCTAATTCAGCATGGACCAGAGATCTGTGTGGTTCATTGCACTTACCTACTAAATGACTGGGGGATTTAAAATACTTAAATACTTTTCCTCTATTGATCTCATTTCCATTCTGCAATCAACTAAATCAATTGCTTTCTACATTAACAATTTATACTTTGGAATCAAAAACACAATTTCTAAATTTGCGGATGACACTAAATTGGGAGGGATAGTCAATACTGCAACAAATTACAGGAGGACATTAATAAACTTGCAGAATGGGCATATAATTGGCAAATGAAGTTCAACACAGATAAATGTGAGGTATTACATTTTGGTAGGAAGAATAGGGAGGTCACTTATTACTTGGAGGGTGCGAGTCTAGGTGGGGTAGAGGAACAAAGGGATCTCGGAGTACAAATACACAAATCACTAAAAGTTGCGACACAGGTTAGCAAGGCCATTAAAAAAAGCAAACCAAGCACTAGGGTTTATTTCTGGAGGGATAGAATTAAAAAGTAGGGAAGTTATGCTAAACCTGTATCAAACCTTGGTTAGACCACACTTAGAGTGCTGCGTACAGTTCTGGTCGCCATATTATAAAATGGATATCTTCTCTGCACCATGGAGAGGGTGCAGAGAAGATTTACAAGGATGATACTGGAAATGCGAGGGTATACATATCAGAAAAGGATGAACAGGCTGGGTCTCTTTTTTCTTGAACAAAGAAGGCTGAGGGGGTGACCTAATAGAGGTCTTTAAAATTATGAAAGGTTTTGATAGAGTGGATACAGAGATAGTGTTTCCACTTGTGGGGAAGAGCATAACTAAAGGCCATCAATATAAGATAGTCACCAAGAAATCCAATAGGGAATTCAGAAGAAACTTCTTTGCCCAAAGAGTGGAGAGAATGTGGAACTCGCTACCACAGGGCGTGGTTGAAGCGAATAGTATAGATGCATTTAAGGGGAGGCTAGACAAGCATATGAGGGAGAAGGGAATAGAGGGTTATGCTGATAGATTTAGATGAGGAAAGACGGGAGGAGGCTCGAGTGGAGCATAAACACCGGCATTGACTGGTTGGGCCGAATGGCCTGTTTCTGTGCCGTATATCCCATGTAATCCTATGTACTTGATTTTTTTCCAATTGTGAACATTACATGTTTTTAAAATGTAGCAATAAAATGGTAACTGATAATTAATCACGTATGATCCAAACACTTATTTAATTCCATTTTTGCTACCAGTCATATATTTGTTGTTTGGCATTTAATATATCTGAGATGTCAGCCAGTGTTGGCAATATGTTCTCTTACCTGTTCTGAATAAGGATTAGGAAGAACTGTCGGCAGATTTTCGTTACTCCACAAATCATAAAACACTCTGTCATTCTTGGCTTGAAGATACAAACACTGCTGGCTTTTGTCTACCTCACCCCTGTATGTGAACATTATTTTTATTACTTCAATGATAATAAAACAGTCTTATACCCCTTTTCTGTTTCATCAGCGCTTTATGAGAGATTTCAAATTTCAAATTATACTCCAGTACAATTTTTTTAGCATGTGTATATTATATATATATATAAATCAATAAATATGCCATTTACACCATTTCTCCAGGGTTTCCATTGGTCTTGTGCAAAAGAGATCAGGAGAATCCCAAACAGAAATTCTATCCCTTTTTCTCTCTTTCTGTTTGTGTCTCTTGCAGGAGATTGTGTGGTTTTGGAGCAGGTAAATGGTGTATGTGGTTGTCTTATATCTGGATGGAGTGGGCTTGATTGTTCTGATTTTTTTTCTCATCCTTTTCATATGTTTGTATATACATATATATATATATATATATATGTGAGAGAGAGAGAGACAGACAGAGGGGGACAGAGAGAGAAAGAGAAAAAGTGACACGATATAAAATAGAGAAGTCAAATGAATGTTTGGTTATACAGGGAACCAGATGAAGACAGGTGAGCACCCAATGCACAGTTATATTTACCGCATCACTTCAATTTATACAATAGGTATAGTATCTAACTGGTGATTTATGTCTGTAGTTTATACCTCCATGTGTTCACTGGAATATTTTTTGTGATGCATTAATACTATCCAATAATGCATGTGACTTCCAAATGAATCAAAAGTAATTTCATAAATGTGACAAAGTCGAGGGCATATATTTGCCACCCTACCTACCTGAAGGAATAATTCTCTATAAAACATGATATATCATTTCATTATCATAGAAAAAAATCCTTTCTGTTTCCTATTTAGAATGCGTTTATCAATGAGAGTGGATCTTTAATCAGACTTAAAATCAGTTCTTCCTCACAACAAGTTGTGCCTCACCGTCTGAGCTCCTGCCTCAGTCTAATGTTGTTGGATTAAATTGAGAAAAGCTGGCTATGGTAACTGGGTGCTGACCTGTTGTTATTAGTGCCATTGTTCCTGTAGCTGATAATAAATAATGGGTCAGAATCACCGTGACTAAAAATAGCTAATTTTCTGGTTACGGTAGAGGGTCATACTTGGGTAGGTAATATGCCAGCATCCCTATCAATTGAATTGCCCATTTGATATACTGTTGTTACGAAACAGTTCTCACATCCAATGTGTCTTGCGGTTGGCTTTATTTTGCCTTATAATCAGCTACTTAGGACTGCACCAGATTTACTTGTGAAAATCATTGACATAAGATAGGAATGTTCATTGAGAACTAGGAAAATGAAGAATACGCAATGAAGAGTCGGTTACTGAGAGATTATCAAGGGTTTCCTATGAATAGTTACAAGGAATGGTCTTGCATCAAAGGATAGAGTTATGAGGCAAGACTGTGAAAAAACTTGAAAGGAAGCAACAGACAGAGGATCTTATAAAAGTATACAAAATATTAAATAGCATAGATGAGGTTAATCCGGAGCACTGCTTCAAGGTGCGGATACAATTCTGGGCATCACACTTTAGGAAGGATATCAAGGCCTTGGAGAGGGTACAGAGGAGGTTTACCAGGATAATACCAGGGATGAGGGACTTCAGTTATGTGGAGAGAGTGGAGAAGCTGGGATTGTTCTCCTTAGAGCAGAGAAGATTACGGGGAGACCTAATAGAGGTATTCAAAATTGTGAGGGGTTTTGATAGAGCAAGTAGGAAGAAACTTTTATTCTGGACAGCTGAGCTAAAATGAACCTCATCTGTATCTCTCTTGTAATATTGTAAGTGAGCTGGTTGAGCCTTTTCCTCTTCTTAAAATGTCTATCTTCTTGTTGCCAGAGGCAAAAGTCTAAGTACACACAATAAAAATTGCAGGTAAAATTACCCGTCAAGATCTAAAGATTACTGCAGAACGCTGTAGACTGATTCTGTGACAGTGTGGTTCTTGTCTCCAAAGTACAATAGCTTTCCAATCTGAAGGTGAATAAGTCAAACAAGGAAAAAATACTAACAGGAAAAATACTTGTGGATGACATTTCATCATGAACAAGACATCAAACCAATAACAGAATGCAATCCACAGTCAGTATTCTTTCTACAAAAGCTATAGACATCTGGGATTAAATAGCTGTTCCAGTGAACAAAGCTTTGCTATATTTTGAATACCTCACCTTTCATCTTTCAAGTATTTTCTTGTATTATCCATAAAGGTAACATGTATTCACCAGAGAGAAGATGCAATTTTGTTCTCATACATTATGGATGACAACAATTTGCCCAATGCTTAATGTTTGCTCTTAAAAAAATTAGGTTGGTTTTCCGCGATTTTATTTATTTCCCCTTGCTTTAGCTGTTACCTACATCATGTACATTCAATGGTGTGGGCTGGCAGACTCTTCTCAGGCCTTTGTCACTGATGTCTTTAGGACAGTCACTTGAAGCTTCTCCAATGGATGAATTGATAAAGGCAACAGCTAACTGAGCCGTACAAACCAGACTTGATTCCCAGTCTTTACTGAGTTATCTTATCTCACCGGGAATAGCAGTTGGGAAGTAACATTTGGCTCCCGGACTGGGGAGAAGAAAGCCAGTCAAAGTTCCCATTCCTGGTCACTACCAATAACTCTTACTGGAAAATGTACATTGGTATGGACATTCTCGTGGTCAGTCCTCAGCTGTGATGCCTCTACGGTTAAACAGTCTGCCTGCACGCACTGTCTAAGCTCGTACATGAAGAGTGGTCTTTTGGATGAAGAGTAGAAGGGCAATCAACCGTGTAGCACTGTGCCTCAGCAAGAGTCAAAGCCTGCGGCAGAGAGGAGAAAACTGCCAACAAAAAACATTTCTGTGGTAATTAACTGGTTCTATGTTTTTTTGAGAGGAAGGGGGCCTCAGTATATGAGGAAGTACAAGTGACAACCTATATCTTAACATGTTATGATGTAGCATCTGCAAAAGGGCACCTCATATTGCTCAATAATTTAGGAATAAGAGGCGCTGTCAGAGTTCTACAAGGTAATTTGTGCATTTCTTGCCACTCCCTGTCAGAAAACTCTCCCCTCAGCTCTCCCTCTCTCCTTTCAGTTCAGGGATTCACTGTATGAATACCACCACTTTTTTTTTAATCCCCTCCTAATTTTTCACCCTCACCACTTGAAGATGTGGCTCATAGTGTGACACTGTTCCAGCAGATGCGAACTTCCCTCCAAGTATCTCACCCAAATGACCATTCTGTACCGATGAGCCTAGACAGTGAATGTCAGCAGGCCACCCTACTCAAATGGTATCAAAGCCATGTCCTTACTTGAACTCATCTAATGGCCACATTTTCCAGCAGGGAATACTGGTAAGTGTCAGGAGTGGGAACCCTGAATGATTTTTTCCCGCCCCCTTTCCTTAGCTTTGGGCCCTGTCTGAGATCGACTAACTCAGCACAGCGCAGCAATCAAACCTACAATGTTTTTGGAAAAGATGTTCACTTATATAGTTAAATCTTGACACATGGAGAACTAATCTATGAAGGCATGTTATGCTTGCATCAGAACTTCTATAACCAGTCCTTCTAACATCTATATTATATCCTATATAATAATTAATTCAATGTAAGGATAAGCTGCTGAGTACACTCTACAAAAACCTAAATTTTCTACAAAAATGATTAGAATTTTAAAATATGTTGCTGTTTCTAGTTGAAATTTGGCACTGGATGAACTGTTTGGGGCCACTACATGTTTATCTAGAGTGAATTTATATAGGTTGCTTAGAATTCCTCAATGAAGCATCCAGGATCCTTCCCTACTGTAACATTGCTGACAATGCAACAATCTTCAATGCTTCAAAGTAACTAATGGGTTGAATTTCTTTGTCTAGCAGTGTCAATGACTTTGTACAGTGCCCATCTGCAGTGCCCTCACACTGTTAAACTGCCCACAGTTTTCTAATGTCAAAGCTTCCTTTATTAATCAGACTGTCCTAGAACTTTAACAACCTCAGTAAAACTGGGGTCATGTGTAACCATGGTAGTACAAGTTTGGTCATTGTCTTTGAGTGCCAAATCCCAGGTCCATTATGTGCAAATCAAGGATGCACACTAAGACTTGCGATTCTAAAAACTGCATCTTCTGGAATTGCACCAGTCGATTGGTCTTTTTTTATCTACGACTCCAGTCTTTCTCTCTCTCTCTCTCTCTCTCTTTTGCTTGCTAAAGTTTATTGAACACAAAACAAATACTAGAACAAGTGTGCACTCAGAACATTCTCATGTATCCACGCAGAAACAGCTCCTCTGATTTTAAAGAACATTTGGAATTTGTCTTCAAGCTTTTTTTCCCCAAATAACTTTGAAAAACCTTTGAGCAGAAACTGTAAGAAGCTCAAGAAAACAATATTTCTCAGTATAACTGACTGAACAGTACCGACGCATCCTGGGAAATTAGGTACATCGCACATGTTCAGACATTTATTATAACCAGAATTCAACTGACCATGTCACAGCTCTGGCCATAAATATCAAGTCCAAGCCCAGGCTTTTGGGAGATGCTGAGGCCTTCAAGTAAAAACTTTAATGGAGGTATTAAAAGACACAAAAGACACGTCAATAATTCAAGATACATTTAATCATGTTATTTATGAAATATATATTTTTGATTATTTTTATTTTGGTTAAGCCCTTATTTCAGACGTTAGAAATGTCAATTACTGAAGAAAAGATGGTAGTTTAATTATTTTTTCAAAAAACACTTTGAGAGATTTGTGGGAAGCCATAGGCCGGATTGTTCAACCTGGTGGCCAGATTGTGCAGAGTGATGAGTTTACATACAGATTTTTCATGATCAATGTGCACATAGGGATTCATAAAGGAAAAAGTTGACACAATAGTGTGACAACAATGTGACAACAGGAAGTCAAATGGCACAAATAGGAAGTGTATGCAGATGTAAGATTTAGAATATCAGTCCACTCTGCACTAGCACTCATGTTCCAGAGGTGAAAGGCCAATAGTCCAATTCACTAAACTAGGATTCTATTATTTGAAGCCACAGACAATAGACAAAGTTGGAAAATGTGCTGAAATGCATTTGAAAGCAATTGAATAAATAACAAATGTGTTATGTTAACATGCCTCAGCTAGTCCAAAATTCTATAGATTATGGAACAGTTCCTGCAGATTGGAGGGTGGCAAATGTAACCCCACTATTTAAAAAAGGAGGGAGAGAGAAAACAGGGAACTACAGACCGGTTAGCCTAACATCAGTAGTAGGGAAAATGCTAGAGTCTATTATAAAGGATGTGATAACAGGACACTTAGAAAATATCAATGGGATTAGACAAAGTGAACATGGATTTATGAAAGGGAAATCGTGATTGACAAACCTACTGGAGTTTTTTGAAGATGTAACTGGTAGAATAGATAAGGGAGAACCAGTGGATGTGGTGTATTTGGATTTTCAGAAGGCCTTTGATAAAGTCCCACATAAGAGGTTAGTGTGAAAGATTAAAGCACATGGGATTGGGGGTAATATACTGGCATGAATTGAAAATTGGTTAACAGACAGGAAACAGAGAGTAGGAATAAATGGGTCTTTTTCGGGGTGGCAGGCGGTGACTAGTGGGGTACCGCAGGGATCAGTGCTTGGGCCCCAGCTATTCACAATATATATCAATGATTTGGATGAGGGAACCAAATGTAATATTTCCAAGTTTGCTGATGACATGAAACTAGGTGGGATTGTGAGTTGTGAGGAGGATGCAAAGAGGCTTAGACAAGTTGAGTGAGTGGGCAAATACATGGCCGATGCAGTATAACGTGGATAAATGTGAAGTTATCCACTTCGGTAGGAAAAACAGAAAGGTAGAGTATTATTTAAATGGTGATAGATTGGGAAATGCTGATGTACAAAGGGACCTGGGTGTCCTTGTACACTAGTCACTGAAAGCAAACATGCAGGTGCAGCAAGCAGTTAGGAAGGCAAATGGTATGTTGGCCTTCATTGCAAGAGGATTTGAGTACAGGAGCAAGGATGTCTTACTACAGTTGTACAGGGCCTTGGTGAGACCACACCTGGAGTACTGTGTGCAGTTTTGGTCTCCTTACCTAAGAAAGGATATACTTGCCATAGAGGGAGTGCAGCGAAGGTTCACCAGACTGATTCCTGGGATGGCAGGACTGTCGTATGAGGAGAGATTGGGTTGACTAGGCCTGTATTCACTAGAGTTTGAGAGGGGATCTCATTGAAACGTATAAAATTTTGACAGGGCTAGACAGACTGGATGCAGGGAGGATGTTTCCCCTGGCTGGGGGGTCTAGAATGAGGGGTCATAGTCTCAGGATACGGGGTAGGACATTTAGGACTGAGATGAGGAGAAATTTCTTCACTCAGAGGGTGGTGAACCTGTGGAATTCTCTACCACAGAAGGCCGTGGAGGCCAAGTCACTGAATATATTTAAGAAGGAGATTGATAGATTTCTAGATACAAAAAGCATCAAGGGGTATGGGGAGACAGCGGGAATATGGTATTGAGATAGAGGATCAATCATGATCATATTGAATGGCGGAGCAGGCTCGAAGGGCTGAATGGCCTACTCCTGCTCCTATTTTTCTATGTTTCTATGTTTCTAGTCATTTGTTAAAAAAGACACATGTTCCGGTATATTACAAAAAAACCACATAAGCACAGTTAGGATGGCTAACAGCAAAAGTAAAATTATTTTTGGATCTTTATTGTTAAAAGATTAAATCAGGCATTTCTTAATTTTGTTCGCTCTCCTAGGTAACTAACATAGAGCCCATTCAGCAATGAAGCAAGATGTTGTGATACCATACACTGTATCTACATTTTTGCTATTTCACATTCTATTACCAGGTATAACTTCCCATATTGATGGCGTGTATCAACAGCTGCTGTAATTTTTTCCTGTATATGATGCATTGATAAGTTCTTTTTATTTAACAGCCATCTCTTTCCAGTGTAAGAAAAAGAGCCTGGAAACTATAATAAGCCATATTATTATGAAAAACGTAATGCTTTCATATGAAATTTCTCTGTCCCCTATTTCAATAGCGCTGTTAATTCCTCTGTTAAAAAGGTGGGAAAGGAATTTGATACAAACACATAAAGCATTAAAGTAGCACAGTGCGTTTTCCAGGCCCATATAGCATATGCTCCACATAAGAGACTATTAGCTAAAAGCTCATGGAATTGAAGGCAAATTATTGACCTGGTTAGGAGAATGGTTAGGCGGTAGAAGACAGAGTGTAAGGATAATGGCTATGTACTCGAATTGGAAGGAAGTGATTAGTGAGGTCCCACAAGGATCTGTGCTGGAGCCTCAACTATTCACTATATTTATTAATGACTTAGATAACAATAGAGAGCCATATATCCAAGTTTGCCGATGCGCAAAGATTGGTGGCAGAGAAAGTAGTGTAGACGAGAGCATAAAATTACAAAGAGACATTGAGAGATTAAGTGAGCGGACAAAACTGTGGCAGATGGATTACAATGCAGGTAAGTGTGAGGTCTTCCATTTTGGACCAAAAAAGGATAGATACAAGTATTTTTTAAATGATGAAAAGCTAGGAACAGTGGAGGTCCAAAGAGATTTAGGGGTCCGTGCACACAGATCACTAAAATGTAGTAGTTAGATAAAAAAAAACAAGCGAAAAGGCTAGTGGAATGTTAGCTTTTATAACTAGAGGGCTAGAATATGATGGTGAGGGGGTTTTGCTACAGCTATACAAAGCCCTGGTTAGACCACATATGGAGTACCATGTACAGTTCTGGGCAGTGCACCTCAGAAAGGTTATATTGGCTTTGGACGGAGTGCAGCTCAGATTCACCATAATGTTACCAGGGCTCCAAGGGTTAGATCTTGAGGAGAGATTACATAAACTAGGCCTGTATTCCCTGGAATATAAAAGGTTAAGGGGTGATTTGAATGAGGTTTTTTTAGGATTTTGAAAAGAATTGATAGAAACATTTTTTCCACTGGTGGGGTTGTCTAGGACAAGGGGAATGGGGAAGTAGCTCTCACTGGGACTGGGACTGGGGGAGTAGCGTTAAAATCAGAACCAGGGCATTCAGGAGAGAAGTTAGGAAACATTTCTTCACAGAAAGTGTAGAAGTGTGGAACTCTCTTCCACAAAAAGCAATAGATGCTAGCTCAATTAATAATTTTAAATTTGAGATCGATAGATTTTTGCTAGCCAAGAGTATTAAGGGATATGGAGTCAAGGCGGGTGGATGGAGTTAGGATACAGATTAGCCTTGATCTCACTGAATGGCGGAACAGGCTCGAGTGGCTGAATGGCCTACTCCTGTTCCTATGTTCCTGTAGAAGAATTCTTTAATGGACTTGTTGGGACTGACGTTGGAGGAATTTCTTTCAGTGCACTAAGTGTAGAAAAATCATATATATGTTCTTTTTAAAGATGTTTGTGACTCTATCACACATAGCACATAACCGCCCCCGCCCCCGCTCATAAGCATCATGGAACATGGTTTTTACTGTCTCTATCCATTTTCATACCAGTCCCCGGAATAAACAAAAAAGTGGGAAAATAATTGGGCAAAATTGTAATGCTTGCCTACCTGTCCACTTGGACTTCAGCATCACACTTCTCTGGCTTTTCACTGTTCTTCAGTAGATTTAGTACAGGTTCAATTTCTTTAAGAAGTTCATCGTTCTCAGCTCTCCCATTTATCATTGAGTTGTTCGTATTGGTAGAACAGGCATCTGTTCCTTTTAAAGAGTTTTCATTAACCAAAGACATCATTCCATTGATCTGAATTAGGGGATTAGGCTCCTGCGGGATCTCATTGCCCCATGTCTCAGACGTTGGGTTAGAGATGTCCCTCATCCTGTTATCTTCAGCTTTGAGGTGGTCTTTGCTTTGGGTGCCTTGAATGGGAAAATCACTCGCTTTGGTAACAGGAACCAAAGGCTTGGTAACACGCACTGTTTTTGGTGTCCCATCACCAGTGAAGGTTGTCTCCAGGTGAGTGGAGAACCCTTCTGGACCTCTCAAAATCAACACCACAAAAGTCTCTGGGGCTATGTTCTTCAGCATCTCCAGAGCATGCTCATAAGTCACATCTACCAGAGGCTTGTCATTGGCAGCCACGATGATATCTCCAACCTGCACCAAACCGCTCTCCTCTGCTGTCCCACCACGAATTAGGTCAGAGATGATCACAGGGGGCTTGCACACACGCTGCTTCACTAGAAATCCGAGACCACCCACCTTACGTTTGAATAGTCGGACAGATATGATGTTTGGTTGCAACTGCTGGACATGGAACTCGTTCTCCTCCATGATTCAGGCGTTTCTCGGTGGATAAGCAACTATTTGACTTTACTGAATCTCCATGTACCTGGAGCTTTCATCCAACATAATTAACCTGTGGTCACACTTGGGTTCTTCCAGTCTTAGTAAAGCTTCTCGTTCACTTAAAGAAACACAATACGGTGTTAGTTGAAGAAGCCGAATTGTAACTGTTATTGCTGTAATAAAAGAGAAAATTTTCATTCATTAACAGTTATTTTAAGAAACAGTTCCGTGAATACATCCATGAAATAACTCTAATAAGAAGGGAATAGAGGGTTATGCTGTTAGAGTTAGATGAGGAAATATGGGAGGAGGCTCGAGTGGAACATAAACGCCGGCATGGCCTGGTTGGGCCGAATGGCCTGTTTCTGTGCTGCATATCCGATGTAATCCTATGTAACGGTAGACCTTTATTTGTGTTGGGCCTTCATGGGCTAATTTTTCTTCGTTTAGAAAATTAACAGGTGAAGTTGCCGGTAAAAAGAAAAACTTCTAAAGTATAAGATTGGGACAAATAGAGCTACTGTAGTTACTTTCCTTCACTGTGGAGCAAGCCAAAAGCCCTAAAATGCCAGCTTTGTATTCGGAAGTACTCCTTGGCCCTTTTGATATTCGAGAAGCCTAGAAAACTTGGGAAGTCTGGTAGTCTTTTGAAAAAGTTCTATTTTGAGTAAAATTATGATTTCAAATGCTTTCTTAGTGAAATATACCCTCCTTTTTGACTGGGAATTTGTCGGACATTCTATAATCTAATTTGTTTTTCATGCTTATTTCACTCATAGAAAGCCACTGCTCGCGTTCCCCTTTTAGATTGAACATAATGGCCCAGATTTTGTGGTAGGAATAACGGTGTGGCTATCAGTGCTCACCGTTATTATGAAGTAAATCAGACAGCAACCTCCGGCATCTGCACATGCACAATAAGCGGAAATCAGGAAGCCGCTGTCAAAGTTGCCCTGCTCCTCCTCAAGCTTCGCTACACCGGTACCTCATCGAGATATTCAGCATTAAAACACACAAAGGTCATGAAGTTGCGGTAATTACCCACTAGATACCCACTAAACACGCCAGAAAAAGTTTGGGCTTGTCCATTCAAGTATAAGTGAATTTTTAACGGCGTGATAAGTCTTAATTACTGCCAAACAATCTTTCTGGCACTGAAAATTAACTTTTACAAGTGTGGAGTCTCATTCCTTCAGATTTTAATTATTGTTGGAGGTTTAAAAAAAAATTAAAATTAAATTTTTTTGAAAACTTTTTCTTTCTGTCTCTTTTATCTCTCTCTCTTAATCCCATCCTTCTTTCCCTCTCTTTATTTCACTTTCTGTACATGATTTTACATTGAATTAAATATTCTAACTTATACTTCCTGGTTTAGACTCTCTGCGTGTCACTGTAAGGGCGGCCAGAGATGAACACGAACCTCTCTCTAGGTCAGTATTCCAACTGTGGCCTAACCAATGATTTTGTACTCTTGCTTTTGTACTCTATATCCCTATCTTTTTCCAGTTTCTCTCCGATCTCCCCTCATGACCTCTCCGCGCTCAATTTGTCCATGAGACCCACTTCCTGCTCCCTCAACCCTATTCCCACCAAATTGCTGACCACTCAACTTTCTTTTCTGTCTCCCATGTTAGCTGATATTGTTAACGGTTCTCTCTCCTCAGGTACTGTCCCCCTCTCCCTTAAATCTGCCATCATCACCCCTCTCCTCAAAAACCAACTCTTGACCCCTCCGTCCTTGCAAACTACCGCCCCATCTCCAACCTCCATTTCCTCTCCAAAGTCCTTGAACGTGTTGTCACCTCCCAAATCCGTGCCCATCTTTCAGGCAACTCCATGTTTGAATCCCTCCAATCAGGTTTCTGCCCCTGCCACAGTACCGAAATGGCTCTCATCAAAGTCACAAATAACATCCTTTATGACTGTGACAAAGGTAAACTATCTCTCCTCGTCCTTCTTGTCTGCAGCCATTGACATGGTTGACTACTGCATCCTTCTCCAACGCCTCTCCACCGTCGTCCAGCTGGGTGGAACTGCACTCGCCTGGTTCCATTCTTATCTATCTAATCGTAGCCAGAGAATCACCTGCAATGGCTTCGCTTCCCGCTCCCACATCGTTACCTCTGGTGTCCCCCAAGGATCTATCCTTGGCCGCCTCCTATTTCTCATCTACATGCTGACCCTTGGCGACATCATCCACAAACACAGCGTCAGTTTCCACATGTACGCTGAATACCAGCTCTATCACTTCTCTCGACTCCTCATGGTCTCTAAATTGTCAGACTGCTTGTCCGACATCCAGTTCTGGATGAGCAGAAATGTTCTCCGATTAAACATTGGGAAGACCGAAGCCATTGTTTTTGGAACCCCGCCACAAACTCCGTTCCCTAGCCACTGACTCCATCCCTCTCCCTAACATCTGTCTGAGACTGAACCACACTGTTCGTAACCTTGGTGTCATACTTGACCCTGAAATGAGCTTCCAACCACATATCCGCGGCATAACTAAGACCACCTATTTCCACCTCCGTAACATTGCCCGTCCCCACCCCTGCCTCAGTGCATCCGCTGCTGAAACCTCATCCATGCCTTTGTTACCTCTAGACTTGACTATTCCAATGCACTCCTGGCTGGCCTCCCACTTTCTACCCTATGTAAACTTGAGGTCATCCAAAACTCGGCTGCCCATGTCCTAACTCGCACCAAGTCCCGTTCACCCATCACCCCTGTGCTCGCTGACCTACATTGGCTCCTGGTTAAGCAATGCCTCAATTTCAAAATTTGCATCCTTGTTTTCAAATCCCTCCATGGTTTCACCCCTCCCTATCTCTGTAATCTCCTTCAGCCCCACAACCCCGCCCCCCCCCCACCTCCCGAGATATCTGCGCTCCTCTAATTCTGCCCTCTTGAGCATCCCTGATTATAATCGCTCAACAATTGGTGGCCGTGCCTTCTGTTGCCTAGGCCCTAAGCTCTGGAATTCCCTGCCTAAACCTCTCCGCTTCTCTGCCTCTCTTTCCTCCTTTAAGACGCTCCTTAAAACCTACCTCTTTGACCAAGCTTTTGGTCACCTGCCCTAATTTCTCCTTATGTGGCTCGGTGTCAAATTTTGCACTACCTGTAGATTGCTGTGCAGCTCTATGTGGCTGTTCCTTCTGCGATGTTGTTCCTGGCTCCTACAAAATAAGACACTGCAACATAGAGAAGTCAATCAAGTATCCAACATTTGCCAGGGTTATTTTCATGCCTGGGAGAAATTCACTTAAAACATTATTTTCTATCAGGGCTATTCATGAAATAATTGTATCAATACTGCTTTAGAACTAATACTTGAGTAGAGAGAAGCTCGGGAGCACATTTGAAACTACAAAATAACTTATTTTTAAGACAGGATTTTCAATATAATCACACAACAAAGACAACATGCGATGTATTTTCAAGTAGTCTCAAGACCGCGTTACCCCTCCAAATTTCACAGCAGTATAATAAATGTTTTGCTGAACCTTCATCATCCCACTCCTCTCCTCTCCCACATAACCTGTTAGCTTTGATATTCTTTCCTGCATCTTATCATATGAACCAATCTAGTTTACCTCTGTGGTTTTATACCTTTTCAAAATAATTCTAAAAGGCTCCTTGCTGCCAAGAAGAAAATTGGTCTCCCCCCCAAAAAATCTTTGTTTGGTTGTCATTATATTCATTATTAAATACTCCAGGGACTTTTCGAATCTTTGCGTTTGTAATTTAATGGCATGGTAACGCTTACATCTTCACCTAGAAAAGTCCACTCAGGTAATCTATTTGAAAGACATACTTTCCGGATGATCATCTGCCTTTATAGCTTGCCTGACTATCTAACAATGAAACAAAAGCAAAAGACTGTGGATGCTGGAAATCTGAAATAAAAACAGGAAATGCTGGAAACACTCAGCAGGTCAGACAGCATCTGTGGAGAGAGAAACAGAGTCAACGTTTCAGGTCGATGACCTTTCAGTGTCAGAACATCTGACAATGAACTTGTTTTTTATGTTTTTTTTATTATCCTCTTCCATTCCTATTCACGACAGTCGAAAGTAGCGTTATATCTTTTATTACTGTATCCCAATTGTAAAAAAAATCTATTTGTTACAAGAATGGCCTGAATCTTTTTTTTAAGCAGGCCAACTTCGAAGCTCTTAGAAAGCGATTTCTATGGGATGCAATGTTTATTACTGGTTACATGATTTCAAAATCATGAGGGGTCTAGACAGAGTAGATAGCGAGAAACTGTTCCCATTGGTGGAAGGGTCGAGAACCAGAGGACACAGATTTAAGGTGATTGGCAGAAGAACCCAAAGGCGACATGAGGGAAACTCTTTTACGCAGCGAGTGGTTGGGATCTGGAATGCACTGCCTGAAAGGGTGGTGGGGGCAGATTCAATCGTGGCTTTCAAAAGGGAATTGGATAAGTACCTGAAGGAAAAAAAATTGCAGGGCTACGGGGAAAGAGCGGGGAAGTGGACTAGCTGAAGTGCTCTTGCAGAGAGCTGGCACAGGCTCGATGGGCCGAATGGCCTCCTTCTGTGCTGTAACCATTCTATGATTCTATGATTGGTTAAACATTTTGTCTTTCGTGTTAGTTTCCAATACATTTCACACAGCTGTTTTCAGAGAAGTATATAACGTAGTCATGCGAATCAGTTAACGAATACTCCAACAGTTAATTTGTTGTAAAGAACAAATACGAATCGACTTCAATAAAAATCTTTTACTCTGATTTAAGGCCTAAGAATTCCCATCTATTGTGGTACTGCACAGGACTGTAGCCTAGGTGGCCCACAGTTCACCTAATTAACACCCAGCCATCCCTCCCTCACCCAAATCTGAGCATGTGTGAATGCAGCATCAGAGAAACGTAGGATAGACTGCCCCATGTTATCAGTCAGACAGAAGCAGGGCAGTGAGGCTCAGCCTTAAAACAAATGCTAGCAGGGAGATGGGCCACCAGAAATGGCAATCGGAACAACAGTGAGAGACAGATAACATGAGCGGACGTGGGGTGAACATCTAAATACACCATCCTGTTTAACTGTCTCTATAAAATGTTTCAACATTGCTTCTGTTGGGGTGAGTGGGAGGGAGCAGTATTAAAAATAAAGCAGTGACTTGACTCCAGTGCAGTACTGAGGGAGTGTTGCACTGTCGGAGGTGCCGTCTTTCAGATGAGATGTTAAACCGAGGCCCTTTCTGACCTTTCAGGAGGACATAAAAGATTCCATGACACTATTCGAAGAAGAGCAGGGGAGTTCTCCTCGGTGTCCTAGCCAATATTTATCTCTCATCCAACAATACTAAAAAAACCCAGATTATCTGGTCATTATCTCATTGCTGTTTGTGGGAGCTTACATAAGAACATAAGACGTAGGAGCAGGAGTAGGTCATTTGGCCCCTCGAGCCTGCTCCACCATTCAATAAGATCATGGCTGATCTTCGACCTCAACTCCACTTCCCTGCTCGCTCCCCATAACCCTTGACTCCCTTACCATTCAAAAATCTGTCTATCTCCACCTTAAATATATTCAATGACCCAGCCTCCACAGCTCACTGTGTTTGCTGTGCGCTAGTTGGCTGCTGCATTTCTTACATTACAACAGAGACTACACTTCAAAAAAGTACTTCATTGGCTACAAAGTGATTTGTGATGTCCTGAGGATGTGAAAGGCGCTATATAACTGCAAGTCTTTCTTTCTTATTTGTAGAATATAATATAAATTATTTGCTGTGACGCCAGACCTTTGGTCATTGCCCATCCACCATAAGTTGGGGCCCAACCCAAATTTCCATTCCTAGGTACACTACTGCTTAGTAACCTTGGGGGGAATTTTCCAATAGGTCAGCGGGTGTGATCGGTGGTGGGTCAGGTGGGAAAGTGTGTTTTTTTTACAACGGGTCGGGACCCCGCTGTCAACCCGCCGCCACGCGCCTTTACCAAATGTCAGAGCAGAGCCAACATGCAGAAGTGGGGGAGGCAATTCAGGTCATTATAACCTTGTTAACAGAGGATTAACTACAATTTTGAGCTCACCTTCAGAGTTTACCAGCTTGCCAACGAGGTCTACGCTGCTCGGGGATCACATCTGTTAAGCTGGGCGAGAGTTGAACGGCCATGGAATCATCTCATTACTTGACAGCTTGAAATGTGCTATAAAAGCTCCCATCTCACAGCTGTTTACTTTCCAAGCTCAGAAGCTGTTGCTTACTGCATTTGGAAGGCAGATTGAGCTTTATGCAGGTTGCAAATGTTCGGAGCAAACTCTCTATCCAGTGTCACCTCATTGGAACAACCTCTATCACCATTGACAGATTGCTTCTGTCATCTCAAGTTCACCTGCCATCTATTCCATCAGCATGGGTACAGTTTATACTCTCTCACCTTGGTCCTCAGAATCTGACCATGATCAGCCACAACACCAGCAGCACCAGGCACACCAGCAGCACCAACAACCACACCAATCTTCTCTGCAATCACCTGATGCTGCACAGGACACAGGGCATCAGCACCCGACCACATTGCTGCCCGGGAGGCCAGGGATGGCCTCACCATGGCCAGATTTACTTCACTTCACGCTGTACATCCTGGCTGCCACATGATGCGCCAGGTTGGCACCACCCCACACCAACACCATAACGCATCCCTACAATGCTCAAGCCATTCCTTCCACATTCATCAGCATTGCGGGGGTGTCGTTATGTCTCACCATTCACTGCGACTCACTAAGCCACTTCCAAAGGTTCACACAAATCTGTCCAAGACCGTAAAGTGCTGAAAATAAAGGTTTCAATGTTTCACAGCACATTAATAGAAACTTCACATGAACATTGGCTAAAACACACAAGTGCCTACCCTTGTATGTTGTTAGTTGGTATGATTGGACTAGGATGAGGGTGAGTGTGAGGGTGGCTAGTGAGGTGGGGAAGTGATAATGTAGATAGAGAGGGATGGGTGGAGGTGCAAGGTACATTGGTGTGAGTAAGGATGTGCAGGAGTAGGGTAGGGAAGGCAGAGTGATGGAGATGTGATGAGTGGCACAGCAGGATGAGGTTGAGTGTGACTTTGCAGTAACATTTCGTGATCTATTGAGATCATTGAAAGGTTTGCGCCACTGCAGCCTGGTCCTCCTGACGACATCCCTGCTTGTGCCCTCCTGTGCAATGTGCAACCAGGCTGCGTTAGTCTCCTGGGGAGGTCTCTTCCACCCATTGGAAAGGAAGAGGACCTCCCTGCGTGCTGTGACTCCCTCCATAAGCATATGGAGGGAGTCATGGGAGAGCCTGTGTGCAGCCATGCACCTCTGTGCAGTGCTTGTCAGTGTTTGCAGCACCTCAATGCTGTAGAACACTGACAGCACAACTGTCCAAATCAATTCGTGCATGGTCCCTTTACGGAAACCGACTGATGACGTGTCATCAAATGACGTCATCAGACCCGCTTCCTTCAATTGGCGGCAAACTTGCTGGGTGGGCTTAACAAGTCCAATCAGTGGAAAATCATGTCGGAGGCCAGCATGGAGCCAGCAGCGAGGCCGTGGACCACCACGGACCCACCGAGGTTCGTAAAATTGCTGCCCTTATGTTAGTTACTACTACACCAGAGGCGGGAATCCCGCTTTAACCCTTTGATACATTAGAGAAAGTTGTGGGTTTATTGGAGAAATATGAAAGACCCTATTTGCTGCGGGTCTTTGATACTCATAAGATCAGCTCTGCTTCCAAATAAGCACGGTCACTTACAACGGTTATTAAATGCAATGCACGACAGCCGTGGAAAGTAAATGTCTCTGGAAGGACAAAGTCAATGCTACTTAGATATACAGGGGGTGAAATTGGACATGGGCAGTGACTCAAAACAGCTGGAATCGCATTGGTCGCCAAGGATAGCCCCGTCCGATATTCAGTTCCATTGGCCGCGATTCCCCCGACCTCGACGGGTCTCGACCTCGCTGCTGGTTCCAGCCTGTTGTGTAGACTGATTTTACGTTGATTGGGCTTGTTAAGCCCGCCTAGTGAGTTTGCCGGCCAATTGAAGGAAGCGGGTCTGATGACGTCATTTGATGACACGTCATCAGCCGGTTTCCTTAAAGGGACCATGCGCAAATTTAGTTTGTCATTTGTGCTGTCAATGTTTTACAGCATTGAGGTGCTGCAAACACTGACAAGCACTGCACAGAGGTGCACGGCTACACCCAGGCTCTCCCATGACTCCCTCCTTATGCTTACGAAGGGAGTCACAGCACGCAGGGAGGTTCTCTTCCCTTCCAATGGGCGGAAGAGTCCTCTCCAGGAGACCAATGCAGCCTGGTTGCACATTGCAGAGGAGGGCACAAGCAGGGATGTCGTTAGGAGGACCAGGCTGCAGTGGCGCAAACCTTTCAATGATCTCAATAGATCATGAAACGTTACTGCAAAGCACACTCAACCTCATCCTGCTGTGCCACTCATCACATCCCCATCACTCTGCCTTCCCTACCCTACTCCTGCACATCCTTACTCACACCAACTTACCTTGCACCTCCACCCATCCCTCTCTATCTACATTATCACTTCCCCAGCTCACTAGCCATCCCTCACACTCACTCTCATCCTAGTCCAATCATACCAACTAACAACACACAAGGGTAGGCACTTGGGTGTTTTAGCCAATGTTCATGTGAAGTTCCTGTTAATGTGATGTCAAACATTGAAACCTTTATTTTCAACACTTTGCGTTCTTGGACAGATCTGTGTGCACCTTTGGAAGTGGCTTAGTGAGTTGCAGTGAATGGTGAGACATAACGGCACCCTGCAATGGTCATGAGTGTGAAAAGAATGGCTTGGGCATTATAGGGATGCTGTATGGTGTTAGTGTGGGGTGGTGCCAACCTGGCGCATCATGTGGCAACCAGGGTATACAGCTTCAAGTGAAGTAAATCTGGCCATGGTGAGGCCATCCCTGGTGTCCCGGACAGTAATGTGGTCGGGTGCTGATGCCCTGTGTCCTGTGCAGCATCAGTTGATTGTGGAGAAGGTTGGTGTTGTTGTTGATGCTGCTGGTGTGCCCGGTGCTGTTGGTGTTGGGGCTGATCATGGTGGGATTCTGAGGTCCAAGGTGAGATAGTTTCAAGGGCACCGATGCTGATGTAATAGATCCATGATGCGGAGATGCCGGTGTTGGACTGGGGTGGACAAAAGTGAGAAGTCGCAGAACACCAGGTTATAGTCCAACAGCTTTATTTGAAATCACAAGCTTTCGGAGCGCTGCTCCTTCGTCAGGTGATGAAGGAGCAGCGCTCCGAAAGCTTGTGATTTCAAATAAAGCTGTTGGACTATAACCTGGTGTGATGTAATAGATGGCAGGTGAAGTTGAGATGACAGAAGCAATCTGTCAATGGTGAGAGAAGTTGCTCCAATGAGGTGACACTGGATAGAGAGTTTACTCCAAACACTTGCAACCTGCAGAAAGCTCAACCTGTCTTCCAAATGCAGTAAGCAACAGCTTCGGATCTTGGAAAGTGAACAGATGTGAGATGGGAGCTTTTATAGCACATTTGCAGCTGTCAAGTAATGAGATGATTCCATGGTCATACAACTCCTGAACTGCTTACCTGACATGATCCCCGAGCAGCGTGGACCCTGTGGGCGACCTCGTAAAATGTTACGGTGAGCTCAAAATACTTTTTAATGGACTGTTAACAAGGTCATAATGACCTGAATTGCCTCCCACGCCGCTGCGTGTCGGGTCTGTTCAGCCCTGACGGACGCGACATCTGGGAAAGTCGCGTGGGGCAGGTTGACAGCGGGGTCCCGATCCGCTGTCAAAAAAATGTTTTCCCTCCCAACCCGCCAGCGAACGCGCCCGCTAACCCCCCGAAAAAATTCCCCCCATTGACTTCAATAGTACTGAATATCAGGCGTGTCATATAAAGGTCGGCAAATGCGATTCTGCCCATTTGACGTCCCCACCCTTGTCCAGTTTCAGCCCACAATGTAGTGCTAGTCCCATACTCATGTTTTCCACTTGAAGTCTACGTCTGGAGGTTTCATATCAATGAGTACCTTTTTTAAAGCCCCCCTATTGTTTCAACTGACTGCTCAATGGAATGTTTCACTATTAGTTTTCCCTTTAAAGGTTAAACTGTAGTTACATAGAATTTACATCAGAGAAACAGGCGATTCAGTTAGGCCGGTGTTTATGCTACACAAGAGCCTCCTCCTACTTTATTTCATCTAACCCTATTAACATATCATTCTATCCCTTTCTCCCTCATGTGCTTATCTAGCTTCCCCTTAAAAGCAGCTATACTATTCGCCTTAACCACTCCATGTGACAGCGAGCTCCACATTATAGAATCACAGAATCTTACAGAACAGAAGGAGGCCATTCGGCCCATCACCCCTGTGCCGTCTCTTTGAAAGAGCTATCCAATTAGTCCCACTCCCCTGCTCTTTCCCCATAGCCCTGCATTTTTCTACCCTTTGAGTATTTATCCAATTCTCTTTTGAAAGTTACTATTGAATCTGCTTCCACCATCCTTTCAGGCAGCACATTCCAGCTCACAACATAAAGCTGCGTAAAAACATTATCCTCATGCCGTCTCTGGTTCTTTTGCCAGTTACCTTAAATCCGTGTCCTCTGGTTACCGACCCTTCTGCCACTGGAAACAGTTTATCCTTATTTACTCTATCAAAACCCCTCATGATTTTGAACGCTTCTATTAAATCTCCCCTTAACCTTCTCAGAAGAACAATCCCAGTTTCTCTAGCCTCTCCATGTAACTCACCACTCTGAGTAAAGAAGATTCTCCTGAATTCCTTATTGGATTTATTACTGACTATCTTATATTTGTGGCCCCTAGTTTTGTACTCCCCCCACTAGTGGAAACATATTCTCTACATCTACCCTGTCAAACCCCTTCATAATTTTAAAGACCTCTATCAGGTCACCACTCAGCCTTTCTTCTTAATCCCTTTGTTTCAAGTGATTTTAACATGGCTGAATTACATCACCGTGGAAGCACCATCATTGTGATATTAATCCAACCCTTTCTCACAGCTGGTCTCAGCAATCCTTCAATGCTAATTCTTCCCTTAATGTTACCAGCACTGTCCAGGCAGCTTTACCTTTCATCGACTTACCGCAAACTTTATACAGAAGTAAAAGACCGCAAATAAACATACCCCTAAAGGGGGAAACACTAATCCCAACTTTGGCACTGTGTTAAAGGGGACTGGTGGAGAGACATCTTTTAAAATGTCATGAATATACACTTACCATATGACTGCAATTAGAATAAATTGATGACATGCCTCCTTTGCTAAGAAACCATCTAACAGTATCAGTTGCAACCTTTATCACTCACACGAAAATAGTTACACAATTTTTTAATCTTTCCAAAACAAGACGTCCCTGTTCACCAAGCGTACATCTGGCAGCTCTCTCTCTCAGTCTGATAGTAGCCTGTTAAGACTATAGAATCATAGAATGGTTACAGCACGGAAGAAGGCCATTCGGCCCGTCGAGCCTGTGCTGGCTCTCTGCAAGAGCACTTCAGCCCGTCCCACTCCCCCACCCTTTCCCTGTAGCCCTGCAAATATTTTTTCTTTCAGGTACTTATCCAACTCCCTTTTGAAAGCCGTGATTGAATCTGCCTCCACCACCCTTTCAGGCAGTGCATTCCAGATCCTAACCACTCGCTGAGCAAAAAAGTTTTTCCTCATGTCGCCTTTGCTTCTTTTACCAATCACCTTAAATCTGTGTCCTCTGGTTCTCGACCTTTTCGCCAATGGGAACAGTTTCTCTCTATCTACTCTGTCCAGACCCCTCACTATCCTGCGGGTTGCCTGCTCTTTCTGTCGCCACAAGGGCGCGCTGTTATAGAAGAAGTAAACTGTGCTTAGAATGTAGACGTTTATCATATTACATAAACTGTATTTCTTAACTTTGAAAAAATATAAACTCTGCTCTTTAATCACCCTTTATATTTTGACGTCAAATGCAGTTAAATAAATGTAAAGAATGCAGAAATCTTTAACTTGACCAGCGGACTATAGTTGAAAAATAAACCTCACTTGGTAAATCGATGCATTGCTGGAAGTCACAAACTTTTTGGGGGAGCGATTGCAATCCTTCATTAATCTTCCAACTGTACTGGTTCAATGCGAGTCCACCCAGGAAGGAACCCCGCTCTCTCACCTGTAAATCCCAGCAACTTTACTTTGACCAATTTAATGCAAACTTTATACGGTGACACAGGAGCAACTATTAACTCGACCAAGCTGTGCACCAACCATCTCCAGGACCAGGTACAGCATTTTCACCGGCTGCTCCTGGAATCTCAACTGCACTCGGCTCCCTGCAAGAGCAGCAGTCCCGTCTACCAATAGAGATATTTATCCAATTACTACATTTATTTACAAGGTTATCCAGAATTGGAGCATTCAGAAATCGATCAGCTGATCTTGAAACAAACAAACATTCATATCTGCAAACCTTTACGTCTACTAGGCAATCCCAATATAAGCAAAATTCCTGACAGTGTCCTGGAATATGGGGAACGCATCTGCATGCCCAGTGTTTGATTTTATTAATGTATCCGTTGTTCTATTTTTGAAGAGTGGTGTCGAATGCCACCCATGTGCAGTTGCATTGTGTAACTGTCTAAGAATTGTGCAGGTTTGACAGCCTCTGGGCGTGAGACGGTGACAAGTAAATTGTGACGAAATAAAACTGCAAATGCTAAGAAAATCTGAACTCAGATAGATTTAATGTTGGAAATACTCAGCAATTCGGGCGGAGAATCTCCAAAACATTAACCGGTCTTTTCTCTTCAGCGGTCAAGGCGACTTATTTCTCCCTACATGTTAAGCGAGTGTCTGATGAGCTTCTCGTGGTTCAGTCTCTATCCAGCCTTTGAGTTTTGCAAAACTGCGATCTTGCACCCTGTTATTTGCAACTTAAGTTACTTTCAAGGTGTACCTTAACCGACTTTACTCACTTCACGGAACAAATGTGATCTGACCATAGATTTATCAACAATCCCGACATTCAGTCCATGTCACATCACTGCAGGGTCACAATAACCCTCTGGGTAAAACCAATCCGGTGTAGGACATTTTTTTTACAGGATGGTCAATGGTCCAGGAATAAATGACAAGCAACATAACACCTGGGGGAAAGGTCACCCAATAAAGCACCAAGTCCCGTTCACCCATCGCCCCTGTGCTCTCTGGCCTATCCTCGGCTCCCAGTCCACCAACACCTTGAATTTAAAACTCTCATCCTCGTGTTCAAATCCCTCCATGGCTTCCCGCTCCCTTTCTCTGTAACCCCCTCCAGCCCTACAACCCTCCGGGATCTCTGCAACTCTGCCTTCCTTCAACTCTTGGCCTCTTGTGTATTCCCCACTCCCTTCCCCTCTCCCTGTGCCGTCAGCTGTCTGGGCCCTAAACTTTGAAATGAGCTCTATTTGATTCTCAGCCTATATCTCCTCATTTAAGGCACTCCTTAAAACCTCTTTGAGCAAGATGTTGCTCCCCTGTCCTTATTTGTCTTGATGTCACTGTTTGTCTGATAACGCTCCCCTGAAGCTGTTTGGGACGTTTTATGTTAAAGGCGCGATATAACTGCAAGTTGTTGACAACTAGAAAGTGATCTCATCTGGGGTTACGTTCAAACGGGTTCCTCATACTCACTGAACACTGTGCAAAGTAAATATTCCGCTTCCCATTTTAGATCCGCAACTTTGTAATACCGGCAGTTTTAGAAAGTTTGGACTACATATAACCAATAGACCCGTGTCATTTCCAAACGGTCATTGGTTATAAAGTATCCGGAGCCGCTAAGAATGACAGTGCCAGCAAATTATCTTCACATTTCTCCTTTACACAAGGTTCATCTGCTTATGAAGATGAATCCCCGGCGGGCAGTGGAAATCATCTTCACTCACCCAATGCTGTCTGAAGGAACACATTAGCTGGCAGCCCAGAGGAAGGACTCCCAGCTCTTGATGTCAACACGAGACGCAACATCTCTCACTGCTGGTCCAAATGAACTCCTCAGTCTGTGTTCAGCATCGCAGCAAAATGAGGTGCTCGAGTGGAATGGGAATGAAAAGGCGTTTACTAAAAACAATAAGGCTCCCTGTTTGAAGAGCTACAAGATGAGAGTCTAATATTAGGGAACACAGTTGCTAAACTTGGATAGAATGGTCCCACCGCCTTTCCATATTTGTGTTCTGCAGGAAATGTAACTTTTCACAAGGACGCCCCTAAAATCCCTGCTTCACACTCCCCTGTACTGTAACCACTTTAAATAGGCGCAGAAACGTGTATATTCTGGGGCAAAGAAAACGAGTAATGGTGCTTTGTCGCTTCCATCCCGGGGGTTTAACTAGGACCAACTCGTCTACTCCCATCCCCTCCGTGGCTGAGCTGCACAGGGTAACTGACGCACCAACTTTATCCCGTCCCTGAAACAGAACAAATGATTCCCGTTCTATTTCACTCAAAAGACTGGCGGTTCTGTCGCCAAACTTCCATTGCCAAACCAGAAACCACACATTGACTAAGAGAAACCGCAGTTGTCTGTTGCGGTGAAACCCGGTTTTTGAGTGTCGCCCTCTGCACAGTCTCCTCGCTGCCTGGTGCGGGGGTCTAAAAGCTGGGGATAAAGCACAATACAGTCGCTGCCTTATTTAAAACAGCCAGGTGCAGGTGTGTATTCGCCACCTACCTAGTTCCACGATGATATTCTCTGATGTCCAGCTGTCTCTTTCGCCTTCCTTGTCCAGCCAGTTTCACTATGACTGGTCCAGTGTGGAGCAGATGGACTGTGTCTATCCTTTTGCCCTGATCCACTCTGTTGACACTCACCAAGCTCCCTCCCTCTCCCTCTCTCTCTCTCTCTCTATCTACTCTGAGATCTTGGAAGCAGCATAAATATGTAGCAATTCCAGCCTCTGCCGAGTGTGGTGAGAAGGCATCAGTTAATGTGCCTCACTCCCCTGTCATCACTAAACGAATTAACTTTGACGTCCAACCAGTTTCTTTTATGGCTGATGTGGAACAATATAACCCTCATTAAGAGCTGCGCGGCCAGAAAGTCACGGATCGGTGACAACGAACGAGGTTAGAAATATTACAGCATGATATCGACACGTTGCTTTTTCGCTGTAGAAGAAAGAGTTGGCTGGAAACGAGAGAATCTGCTCATGTAGAACAGGATCCTTTGTAGGGGACACAGACGACGCCCTAAGACAGGGACAAAACCCGATGGTGCCTTTAAATTTCAAATTGCCAAACGCGATAACACCATCTAACGCGGTTCAATGTTTGATACCCAAACCACAACATGACTTTCTAAAGTAATGTGCTACAGTGTCAGCCCTGGCGCTCAGTGGGCAGCACCCTCGCCTCTGAGTCAGAAGGTTGTGGGTTCAAAGTCCCACTCCCGAGACTTGAGCACAAAAATCTAGTGAGAAGTCGCACAACACCAGGTGAAGGAGCAGCGCTCCGAAAGCTTGTGATTTCAAATAAAGCTGTTGGACTATAACCTGGTGTTGTGCGACTTCTCACTTTTGTCCACCCCAGTCCAACACCGGCATCTCTGCATCACATAAATCTAGGCTGACACTCCAGTACAGTGCTGAGGGAGCGCTGCACTGTCTGAGGTGCAGTCTTTCCGATGAGATGTTAAACCAAGGCCCTGTCTGCTCTCTCAGGTGGATGTAAAAGATCCCATGGCACTATTTCGAAGAAGAGCAGGGGAGTTATCCCCGTGTCCTGGAAAATATTTATCCCTCAATCAACATCACTAAAAACAGATGATCTGGTCATTATCGCATTGCTGTTTGTGGGAGCTTGCTGTGTGCAAATTGGCTGCCGCGTTTCCTATATTATAACAGTGACTACACTTCAAAAAGTACTTCATTGGCTGTGAAGCGCTTTGAGACGTCCAGTGGTTCTGAAAGGCGCTATATAAATGCAGGTCTTTCTAGGTTATTGCAGGACATGGTAACTGCTCCTTATTACAACAATGGACTACACTAAAAAGTCGTTGCGTAAGTTCCAATTAGTGGAAACTCCTTATTTTCATAATAAACATTTTACATGGCTTGCTTGGTCCTTCCATCCTTTCTTTTATTACCTGGTGTAGATTTCAAACTTGCAGCTGCAGATCTCTCTCTAATGACATTTCTACTCAAGTGTGGCTCTAACCGCAACAACACAAAGCAAACTTGGCGCCCACAGGATCCAGCTGTTCGCAACAAGTAACGTTGCAGCGTTACCTTAAAACATGCCGCATCGCCTCACACTGCAAGGACAAACCTTCCAACCTGTCAATTTTGACAGGGCAGCGATGGCATGGACCCGACTACAGGGAGCTCTCTGGGTAAGTTCGCGTTTGTGAAATTGACAAGGAAGTCAGTTTCAAAGAGATATGACTGCCTTGACATTTCCAGTAGACTTGGCGGTTAAAATAAAAAGATGGAACTGTGATTGGAAGTCACACTGCTCAGCGCGGACTCGAACAAACCTAGAAAGCAATGGGCTGCCAGGTGCAGTTTTGCAGTTGAAAGATTTCATGTGACACCACAGCGATCAACCATGTTGCTAGATTTTTTTTAAAAATCTACGATTTAGTAATGTATACATCGATTATAAGTAAAGTGCTTCACTGATCAACGGCCAAAGTTAACAAGCAGGATCTAGAGTTGTGTTGCTGTTGCCGTAACAAACCACGCTCGATTATTTTATTTCTGTCCCCAGGGTCTTAAAAGGTGACGGATTGGCTGAGATGCCACATTATCGCTGAAGGACTCCGCTTTCATCATGGAAGTATCGATTGCTAGATGATCTATGAAGTGGATCTGCTATTGATCTGAGAGTTATGCGAATATCATGCTATAGGATTCTAATTTTTGGAAGTTGCCGGTAAATCAAGTCTCGTTTCCATACGATTTGTGGTTCATTTTGACAAGGTGAGCAATTGTTAGAATTCAATTATTTAATGATGGGTTGTCTGTACTATTAAAAGAGCAACGAATGGTTTTCCTGTTTACGTTGTTCCGTTATTAATGAGTGTACACTGACCATCTAAAGACTTAATAGAGATCTTTAAAATTATGAAAGGGTTTGATAGGGTAATCATAGAGAAGATGTTTCCACTTGTGGGGGAGTCCAAAACTAGGGGCCATAAATATAAAACTGTCACTAGTAAATCCAATAAGGAATTCAGGAGAAACTTCTTTACCCACAGAGTGGTTAGAATGTAGAACTCGCTACCACAAGGAGTGGTTGAGGTGAATAGCATAAGTGCCTTTAAAGGGAAGCTGGATAAGTGCATGAGGGAGAAAGGAATACAAGCCTATGGTTAGATGTAGAGGGGTGGGAGGAGGGTGGTGTGGAGCATAAACACCAGCACAGACTCTGTGCAATTCTCACACAGACTGGATGTCCCAAAGCACTTTTATGAAGTGTAGCCACTGTTGTAATCTAGGAAACACAGCAGCCAATTGGAGCACAACAAGCTCCCACAAACAGACCAGATCATCTGTTTTACTGATGTTGATTGAGGGATAAATATTGGGCAGGACACAGGGATAACTCCCTCGCTCTTCTTCAAAATAGTGCCATGTCCACCTGAGAGAGGGCACCTCCGACAATGCAACACTGCCTCAGCACTGCACTGGAGTGTCAGCCTAGATTTATGTGCTCAAGTCTCTGGAGCAGGACTTGAACCCACAACCTTCTGACTCATAGGTGAGGGTGCTACCCACTGAGCAACAGTTGACACAACACTTCTATGTAATATTGTTCAATTGTTCTTGATGGGACCTACCAAACTCCCACCAAGTCTGAAGCAGCACCATGCTGTGTAAAATCCCCGTCTTTTTTTTACTGGTTCCTGGGATGTGGCGTCGCTGGCAAGATCTACGGCCAGTTATATAATCGTTCAATAATTAATTATTCCACTGCCCTGAAGTTTGTTGGGAAGTAATAGATATTTCGCAAGCGTCAGTCCCGTGGGTCACGAATGGCGAAAGACCCAACGTGTTCTACTTACCAAACTCCAAGGGTATCTGTAACCAAAACCTGTGTGAGATATGGGCGTCTGGATGGGGTCCTTCAGTCACAATGAATTAGGTTATTGAATACGAAGATATAACACCAGACATAAACCAGCTGGGTTTCAAGAAAGCATCGACCTTCATTATGGTCCATCCGAGAAAATCCAGTTTTTCCTGACATTACGCAGGCTAGATAAGGCACTGCAAGACTAAGATTAAACGTTGTTAGGGTTGACACAGAACAAAATGTGATTGCGCAGGGACAGAGACCCAGGCACAGGAGAATCTCAACACCAGTTCAATGTTAGCTTAAGTGTAAGTTGTGATGGGTAAGGCGAAGACATGTACTAATAAAGTCTTTTTATGTAGAAATTAGAAGGTTTGAAGTGGAAATACGCTGGATAATGAGTTAAAATAGAAGCAAGGAAGGCGAATGGGCGACTCACAGTTATGGTACTAGGTTGGAAAAGTGTGGTGTGTGAAATCAATGGACCTACACGCATATAAACTCAGAATAATGACTGGTGAACAGTAAGGGATCAGGGCACATAAAGAGAGACACGATAATCAAGCGGGAAGTTAGGAGTGCAGACCAGAGAGAGAGTTGGTGTCATTAGAAGAATATGGTGAACCGAGGATCAAAGTATAGCCTGCCTTTTTTCTTTGAGATACATTTTCTAGAATCGCAAACAGCTGTCAGATGGGGTTCATCGTGTTAATTCTTCACCACTCCAGTGATTCCATCTGCTTACAGTAAACGCGCGACATGTTCGAGGAGTCTCTGCCCGAACACCTGGACATGTTTAGTTCCGATAACTGAACATCTCCTCCACAAAGCTCCACTCGTCAAGCAGGTTAAGGGGGATGAAAATGATGAAAGTCTTGTAAGTAGTGTGTGTGTGTGTGTGTGTGTACCTGGTGATATATAAATACACCAGAGACAAACATATACCCCGTCAGGTGCTGAACACAGAATTTGTCCCACAGGCAGGATAACTGAGGAGCTTTGAGCCCAGTGTGATGGGACTGGTGTGGGCGCTGGAGCAGGAGTCACCAGTCTGCGCTGTCTGCAGTAACTGGAGCTCAGTTGTTTGGGAGAGAGCATGTCGATTGAATTTAAGACGCACTGCATGTTTACCTGAGGAGTTGCGGAGTTTTTCTTTGTAGAAAAGGACACTGTTATGCAGCGAATGGGGGTTTCTGATGAGAGTTGAAACCTCAAAGGAGAGTCTGGTAACTTGCTCCGATACCAATGTTTCATGTAGAGTGGAGGGATTGTTGCTTAGTAACAGATTCATGTGACGAGTTTTCCGAGTGCAGAGATTCTGGCCCCATTTGGAGCTACGGCTGGAACCAGTGACTGCGGATTTTAAAAACCACATTGGCAGGTCTGTGCCATACTTATGGTGGAAGCACATTCATCGTAGAATTGGAGATTCTATTCAGGAAGTCTACAAAGAAAGAAATGGTCTTAAAAAACAGAAAGCATTATTCTATAAACGGCAGGACAGATCCAGAGTAATTTCACTCTAAAGCGACGCAACAACACATTGCTATTCTATTGATGAAGATGAAAGGTCATCGACCTGAAACGTCAACTCTCTTTCTCTCTCCACGGATGCTGCCTGGCCTGCTGAGTTTTTCCAGCGTTTTCTGTTGTTATTGCTATTCTATTTGTCTGACCCTAGACTCATCAAACTGGGTCTTAGGTTGTTTACTTAGCGCAGGGCGCTTAGTAAAGTCCCTGTAATACTTAGTTCCCACATTACAACAGTGACTCCACTTCAAAAGCACTTCATTGGCTGTAAAGCTCTTTGAGACGCCGGGTGGTCGTGAAGGGCGCTATATAAATGCAAGTCTTTCTTTCTAGTCAAGTACTCATGTTGTCAGCCTTAGCTCAGTAGTAGGTCTCTTGCCTTTGGGGTAGAAGGTTGGCCCGCTCCAGCGACTTGAGCAAATAATGAGCAAGTGCTGTCTTTCAGCTGAGATGTTAAACCGAGAGCCCATCTGTCCCTTCAGGTGGATATGATACATCCCATGGCACTATTTGAAGAAAAGCAGAGGAGTTTTCCTGGTGTCCTGGTCATTTGTCCCTCACCCAACACAATCAAAACAGATTACCTAGTAGTTTATAACATTGCTTTTTGTGGGAGCTTGCTGTGTGTAAACTGGCTGCTGCCTTTCCTACATTATAACAGTGATCACGCTTCAAAAGTACTTCATTGGCTGTGAAGTATTTGAGATGTCCTGAGGTTCTGAAAGGTGTTATATAAATTCTATCATATGTACAAATTTGAGTTTTACACTAAGATCTTGTCCGGGTGTCTTTAATTACTACCCGGAATTATTAGAACTAAGGCCAATAATTAGAAACAGCATTTTGTAATTGAAGGTATTTTATAACTTTGACCAGAATAGGCAATAATCCAGAGACTACCAGCAGGTCCAAGGGAATTCCAATCTCCCTGAGCCAACCTTAAAAGAATCAGCTCACACATTATGATGTCAAAACAATGCTTAACCTTACAATAATAAGTTATGCAAATATCAGATGTAGATTTATTACTTTAATACTAACCGTATGCACTGAAAGAAATACTTAAAACAATGTTGAATAAAAAATAAATACTGGGTTTCTCTCTTTCCTCCATTCTCTTTTTTCAGCTTTCTATCTTTTCCATATTATCCATATTACCTCTCTTACAAAAAAGCTACTTTTTAGCATTTGTTCCAAAGCCTTCCTCTTCTCATTGTCCAATAGTGAGAAGTAAAGAAAGAAGCACCTTCCATTCATATAGCACCATATCATATCTTCAAACGATGCTTTACATTCGCTGAAGTATTTGTGAGGTGCTGTCACTGTTATCATGTGGGAAAATGTAAGAGAAAAAGCCAAACAGATTGGATGAAATCTGGATCAAAGTTTATTCTTTTAGCCAATTAGGGTCTAAAACTGAAAATTAACCATTTTTGGTATCATTTTATACATTTAATAGAAGTACATAGCAGCTGGGTGAGTTAAGCTGTCCAGAGTGCGAGCAGGCCAATTGTGTTTGGATGAAATCACTCTTTGGCAGGGCTGTGAGGATTTATATTTCCCACAACTGAATGAATCACCTTTGGAGACAATGTCATTTTCCTTGCATAAATATATGTATATGTGTGTATATATATATGTATGTGTGTACACATGTATGTGTATGTTTGTGCAATACCTCTACACACATACATACAAAAGGTTTACATTTAATCAGGGCCCGATTATATGGGCACCA
The DNA here is from genome assembly GCA_030390025.1 of Squalus acanthias. Classification (NCBI taxonomy): domain Eukaryota; kingdom Metazoa; phylum Chordata; class Chondrichthyes; order Squaliformes; family Squalidae; genus Squalus; species Squalus acanthias. The sequence goes on from CM059437.1 coordinate 63,545,376, forward strand.
GAAACATTCAGGTCACCACACCGAAGGCACCTCCCACCCCCCCATTAAAACACAAATGTGTAGTAAAGTGCATGAATAAGTCCCGAGAATGTTTACACACTGCACTAATAATAAAGCAAATCATATAACTTCGCTCAAATGACACTGATCCCCTGGGCTCCATAGGTCCGTGCATTAAACTGTCCCTGCATTTTAATCATTACTGTATACCTAACTTGAATCTGCACACCATAGCGGGAAGGCAAAAGAAGAGATATAGGATTTAGTTATCAAACACATAATAAAAGAACAGTGGCAGTCCAACAGTTCATCATTTGTATATTCTTGCCACTCCTTAGCAGGGAAGAAAGTAATTTGTTGGTTGGTTTCACAACAAAGTACAGTATATGACATTGAGTCATGGTGCTATGGTGAGGCTTTAGCTTCCTGAGTTGATTATAAAGTCAAAATAATAATATTCATTTTAAAATCAGATTTTAATAGTTTTACAGAATTAAAACAATTTCAATTCCATAAATTAACTGAACTGTGAGAGTTTTGTGAATCATTGCAAAAGTAAAAATGTTTGGTAAGTTGTAACTTGACCGCAGCAAGAGCAGATCAGTATCCTCCTAAAATGGTATCATGATATGTTACTGCATAAAATAAACACAAACTTGCATTTATATTGACAGTGGGTGGCTGGGAGCTGATGTAGGTCAGCAAGGACGGAGTGATGGTCAGGCGGGGACTTGGCACAAGTTAAAATATGGGAGCAGATTTCTGGATGAGCTGAGGTCTACAGATGGTGGAGGATGGGGGGTGGAAGGAGGCAGTCTTAGTGACATTAAGGGTGCTATATAAATGCAAGTTGTTGTTGTTCAATATGTCTTGTACAAGATAAACCTCATTGAGCAAGAATTCACAGAGCGCTCAATGCATGGAGACTGTTTTTTTTTCCATTGTCCAGTCCATAATTCATGTTTTGGAATGTAAGAATCTTTAGGAACAGGAAATGGAAATTAGGCCCAACAAGCCTATCACTTTTTCATAGATAAACCCCACCTACCTGCTTTCTCATCCTATATCTCAATCCCACTTCAAAAACATATTTATACAATACATCTCAATGCTCTTGCTTGGTAATTTATTCCACATCTCCATTTACCTTAGGTGAAGACCTGGGGGGGATTTTGCCAGCCCTGGGGAGGTGGGTATGGAAGCAGGACTGCTGGGAAAATGGCAGAATCTGGGAGCGGGAACCCATCCCGCCCCCAACCCGCCTCCGTGCCATCTTCCCAGGAGGCGGGTCCCCGATCCGTGCCGGGTCCCGTCTCCTCGAGGCGGGTAGGGGATTAGTGCCAATTAACTGCCTGTTAACAGGTAGTTAACAGGCAGTTTTTTGGCTAATCCCTATTTTGCCACCTAAAGTGTGGGCTTCCTGACGGCTCCAAACCTCGCCAGGGTCAGCGAGGCGAGCCGTGGGTCTGCGGGGGTCGGAGGGGCCGAAAAGTGCACCGTGCAGGTGAGTGATGGGTGCATGTGTGGAGAGGTAAGTGTGTGAGGTGAGTCTCAAGTGTTTTAATAAGATTAATTGCCTTTGCTTCTTCCTCCAGGCTTCAGCCCTTTAGGCTGTGGAGCTGCCTCATCTCGCCGGCAGAGAAAGCAGAATGGCCGCTGCATTCTTAAACGCAGCAGCCTTCTGCTTTCGGCTGAGGAAGGCTTTCTAATTGAGTCTTGAGTAAAGACTTAACTTAGAAGACAGATTGTCAGTGTTTGACAGCTTCACAGAGCTCTCAAGCGATGACAACTCATCTGTCAAAAGCTCTTGACAGATGAAACGTCACTTGCTGACATCACCAGTAACCGGCTTCCCCTTAATTGGCCTGCTAAACCCGCTGGGCGGGCTTAACAATGTCAATCAAGGGAAAATAGCGTGGATTGGCCGGATGTCGATGGAGGCGGGACTAAAACCCAACAAGCAGCAGTCCCGCCTCCACCACGTCCCCATTGATAAAATCACCCCCTTGATATCCCTTCTTGCTCCTAATGTGTTAACTTCTATTGTGATGTCTCGCATTCATCCACAGGAACCAACCTTTTTTTTTCATCCTTCAAAATTCTCCCCTCATTTCCTTGGAGGCACTGACTCATTCTAAGCTACAGTTCCATCAGCACTGGTTACCTTCCAGTATCTTGCTCAAGTGATTATTCCTCATATGTGTGCCTGGAGAGTGAGCAATGGCAGGCTATTCAACTATCGGAGGGGGAGCATTACAGCCAAGCCCAAGCCTCACACTAACAATTCCCAGAGGGGATTGCTGGATCAGGAAAAAGAACCCAGGTCAATGTTTCTCTAAACTCAGGGCTGCTGAGGCCAATTGTAGCTCCCCTACTAGGGTTCCGGTTCAAATCAACCAACTCAGCATAGACTCAGCAGTGAACCAGAAACCGGCCAGGACTTTATGGCTCAGGTACTCACTGGATAATCTTGCGGAGTAATCAGGGAAGCATTTAAAAAAAACTGATGTACAACATGGAGAATGTGTAAATAACATTAAATGGAGCACCAAATTATGCAGCCCATAAGTTCAAGTGGATTTCATACATCTATATTTGTTCCTATTATGAGTGTAACAGAACTCATTGCATTTATCAGCAAAAAGACTAAAATCAGACTTGCCATCACCAGATGAAAAGGAGGATGAATAGTTCCTGTGAAAGATACAACTACTGTTCTACACATTGGCCTGGAAATTCCACGGGCTATCTCCCAATGTCCTACTGTCACTTCACTGGGAGATCAGCATAATCCCCGGAGAGATGGCGTAAGTGGATGAAAACAACAGTTTATGTTGTTTCTATGGGTATTCTGTTGATCTCCCACTAAAGTTAAGGCAGGAGACTTGGAGAACCCCCTGTGGATTTTTCAGGTCATTATGGTTTGGTACAGAGTGCTTCACTGCTTGACCTCATGACCACAAACAAGCACATTTCCCAGCAACAATTTATGCTACAGAAACCTTTCTATATTTTGTACTAACAAGCCTTTCAGCAGCTTTTTTAAGGTAGACCTGTTGTATTGCCTTTTTAACAACAACAACCTGCATTTATATAGCATCTTTAATGCAGTAAAACGTCCTACTCACTCACAGGAGCATAAATCAGCGAAAAATTTACACCGAGGAGGAGACCTTATGAGAAGTGACCAAATGCATGGTCAAAGAGGTAGGTTTTAAGCAGCGTCTTAAAGGAGGAAAGAGAGGTGGAGATGCACAGAGGCTTAGGGAGGGAATTCCAGAGCTTATGGCCTAGACTGTTGAAGGCATAGCCACCAATGGTCGGACGAAGGAAGTGGAGAATGCACAAGAGACCAGAGTTGGAGGAACACAGAGTTCTCAGAGGGTTGTAGGGCTGCAGGAGATTACAGAGATAGGGAGCAGTGAAGTCCTGGAGGGATTTGAAGGTAGACCTATTCTATTGCCTTTTTAAGGTAGACTTGTTGTAGTGCCTTTTACTTAAGTGATCAACCTCACTATGGAATAGTTATTGCAATAGATCATTGATTGTGCAGTATCTCCTTTATAGTCAACTAGAATTGATTTAATGTTGAACCAGATATTTTTATTTTGCTATATACAACTCAATACTAATTGCTTTAAAGTTATTGAAGATGCATGTTTTTCATATTTTCCCTAGAAGCAGCAGGTATTAACACCTTATTGCAAACTAAATTTACAGGAAATTCTTGTGGTTGTGATTACAACATTGTTCAAACTCCACTCTGGGACCAGAGTTGTGAGGCACATTTGCAAATTTATGTTTTGTATTCAAACAGACTGTAATTACTTGGAAGTTTTTTCACATGTTTTTAGTTGGACTATGCATCTCGTAAATAGACTTATGCATAAAACAGAAAACAGCATAGAATCAAACTGAAACTGAACTACAGCCTAGAAATTACTGTTAGCAGTCGTAGCGTTAATATGATACTCATTTGTCTGCTATTTTAATGCAGATATTAAGCTGTTTAAAATAAATAGATTGAGTTTTTAAGCATTCATATATAGTCTTGCTGACAGCAATTTCTAGGGTTGAGTCTTTTTATATTGAATCTTGTGAAACGTTAAGAATTGGATTTCGTGGTATGTCAATTTTTTTTCTTGGTTAGACGGAACTCTTCAATAATACGAGGTGTAAAACTTAACAGCAGAAGTTTAGTTTTTCAACTTATGAGTGCTGACATTATTTCTCACCTGAGTGACAGCACATCATCTCGACAAATTATTTTTCATTGTCCACCGCTTCCCAGAGACATGCCTATGGGGTCAAACTATGCTATTGCTTCCTTTTGGAATGGTTAGAATTGAAATGATCTGAAGATTTGAAGAATGTTTGATTTTAAAATACAAAAGATGCACAGCAACAGAACATTACATTGTAAGAGATAATTCTGTGAGGATACAATTTCGACTTGTGTTAATTCTGGACCTTTTCAATTACATTTAAATTGTTCTTTTCTAGTCTTACTGCTTGATCTTGTGGTTTGCAGCAAACTCAGACTATTTCTCTGTGACCGTTGTTCAATACCATTAACCTTTACTAAAATATAATAATGTAATCTGATTGACCAGAGTCTCAGTATTAATCACAGTTAGAGTCCAGCATTCCAGTTTAATATACCTTTCGAAAGTGGCGGATTCATTTTTTTTTGAGCATTCATAAAATTTTTACGTGTTAATGACCTGAAGTCCGGGGTATATTTTGATTTAATTTTTTTTTGGATCCTGCAAGAGCTTTCGAATTGTAAAATGAACCTTTTGTGCATCTCATTGTAATGTATAGGAATAAGCACGGAAGGCACCTAAACTCATTGGGCGGGGGGAGGGGCACTTGTGGTGTGGGGTGACGGGGACAGCTGCAATTTGTAATAAAATTGTAAACTCACGTATATATAGTTACACCATTAGATTTTAGGTGATTCTTTAATAGCATTTAGAAAACAAAAGGCTCCAGTAAAACCTTTTGTGTGTGTGAAAATATCTTGAGTAATTATTAATTGGAATAAAAGGTTGTTGATTTAATTTCCTCTGAGCAGCTATCCATAACTGCTATCATCACCACAACTAAAAACAAGTGGGTTTTCAGTTATCTCCACTCGCTTCCACCTAATGCATACTTTAGAAATATTTCCCTACATTTTTGCTATTGTTCTTACTCCTTTTATTTCTCGGTACTAAATTCTGTTATCAGTTATGCTCCTTCTTCATCTCTGCCTTCACCTCCATCAATCGTTATTACCCTTTAGCATTTCCCTTTTTCTTTGGAATAAAAACAGAAAATCCCAGAAACACACAGCTGGTCAGTCAACATCTATGGAGACAGCAGACAAGTTAACGTTTCGGCCAAGGAAGCTTCTTCAAAACTGGAAAAATAGGAGGTGGACAGGCAATGAGAAAAAAGGGAGGGGAAAATTATATATTAAAAAAGACAGACCATGAGTGGAATGATGTAATCGTCAAGTAATGGACAGAAAGGTGAAGAGACAAAAGGTGTGTAAATAGCTAAGGAAGTGGAAGGTCTGGGAAACTGTCAGAGAATGGGAGAGATGGAAAAACCTGGGGTCAGGTACAAACTTAAAACAGGCTTGAAAATAAGGATAGAGCTAAAGTCTGAAGTTACTAAAGTCAACTTTCAGACTAGAGGGTTGCAGGGTGCCTACGAGAAAGATGAGATCTTGACCTTCTGTTGGGCTTCCTTGGAACACTGTATGAGGCCAGTGATGGAGAGGTCAGAGTGAGAATGGGAGGAGGAGTTAATGTGGAGAGGCACAGTTAGCTCGGGGTCACTTTTGCAGACAGAATGCAGCTGTTTGGCAAACTGATCACTTAATCTGTGTTTGCTCTCCCCAATGTAGAGGAGACCGTACTGTGAGCAGCAACAACAGTGTCACACCTGGGCGGCAAGTTGAAAATCTACCCCAATGGTTTGTAGCCCCTACCCACTCTGTTACAGTTCTAATGATCGTATTTTAAGTGATTTGCTCACTGTTTCAGGAAAAATCTTTACCAATGTTGAGTTCATGAAGCACTCAATATTCACATGTGTGAAACCTCCTAATAAAATAAGCTTCAGTAATACAAAGATGAACACTGTGAGAAGCTTGAAAACACATTAGTGTTTAGTCTGAAGAATCATTATCCAGTTAATAATTGTGCTTTGCTCGTTGTGCTGGGGAATAATGCTAACCTGTCGACAGCTGTTTGCCCTTGCTGGGCCCCACTAGAAGTCATTGGTTTCATGATGATTCAACCTTCTAAAAGGGAGGGATGTTCAAGGGGTTAGAGTTTTGCAAAGTTTCTGGAAACATAACAATTATGTATTGGAATCAGATCATTCCAGAACTGTTCAACAAAACACACATCTAGCCAGCGGAACTATTGGGTGAGCTTTCTTTCATTAGACACTCCTCCAGAATGAACAGCTCATCTCTGACGCTGCAGTTGTATTGCGGGTGCCAGTTTAATATCAGTTATACTGCCATCTCTGCATCAATCTGTGCTCAGGCAAAGTGGTACGGTGCGTATGTGTACTTAAATATATGGGCAGCTCTCTACCCATTGGCACCCAACTGCCAGTAACATATTTTAAATTAGTAAAGAACCAACTGTCCCACCAGCTGCTTCCTGACATTGAACACTTAAAGGTGGTCCAGAGGATGTTCCAGGCACTTTTGAAACCTTACTTTTAATTTGGCACGAATTCTACAGCACAGCTGGCTCATCAGGCATTCTACTGAGTGGCGCCTACTCTATTGAAGAATGGGGGCCAGATGGTGCAGTGGATGGTGGGATGAAAATGTCCTCTCGACCAGCTGCAAGGATCCGACAGGAAATAAGTCAGGCACAGGCTCGATCCAGTTCCCAGTTCCAGATATAAAGTCACAGCACAAAACGTCCCATCATTTGGCACCAACTGCTACGAAATTGGCAGTATCTCTGAGAAGCCACTAACATGTCTGGTGTGGGGAATGGGATTGCTCAGTGATCTTTTGGCGCCGGGGCTGACACACTGTTTAGGTTCAGACCTGTTTTGGGGGGAGCAGTCGAGAGCTCCAATCCGCAGCGTGCCCGTGTAATCCCTGATGCTGACAGTAGATGGCAGCAGAGGTGATCCAGCAGGATAGCCTGTCACTGGTTTCTTTTGGTTAAAAGCACAATCGTAGTCAGATTTGGTGGGCTGGGTTTTAAAATGAAAACACCTATTGGATGAGTCTGCTTTGACGGAAGGATGATTTTGATTAATTGCAGCATTTAAAAAAAATACGATTGTGAAAGTGGATTTGAATCAAGAATGGTGATGCGATCTTCTTGGAGATTCAAGGGTAATGGATCAAAATATGTTGGCCGTGGTTCTGCCCAACCCGGTCAAGCCTTCCATGACTCTATGTACTATGACGTGTCCATGTGCTCTGTCACAATCTGAATATAATAATACTTACATTTAGATAGCACCTATCATATCCAAGTCTCAAAGCCTTTCACACAATTAATTTTCATTTTGAAGCAGAATGAATATTATGTAGGTAAATAGAGCAGCCATTCTCCACCAGCAATGTCTCACAAACAGCAACGAGATAGATGAATGATCAGTTCACTTGTTTGTTGGGGATGTTAATCGAGAGGAGAATGTTGGCCAGGACTATTCTGCAAACAACGCAAGGGATCTTTAACATCTAGCTGAACCGCCAGAATAGGCGGTTGGGACACAGTTTGATATCCGAGCTAATAAATGCACCTGCAATAAAACATTACTCCCTCAACAGTGCTCTGGAGTATAAAGCTAGATTATGAGCTCAAAATTTGATAAGGGTTTCAAAACTACAACCACAGGTAAGAGAGATACTAACTGAGCTAAACTGACAGAATATTGAGTGTGCAGCAGCTAATCTGAATGATTGGTGTTGGCTTGGTGCGTGCCCAGTGAACAGGCCCATTGCAAGATAACATATATTTCAGGCCAGATGACATATCACTGGCAAAGTCACCTGTATCCACATGCCAGTTTGCTTCTTATCTTTGAGGCTTTGCCTTCCAGCCAATCAAGGAATGCCAATTTACTGAGCAGCTAAACTGGAGGATTCAATATTTGACTGCATCCTGAGCATATTTGTTTACCATTGAGATTTAACAAAGCAAATATCATGGCTTGCACTTAATAGCTTTGAATATTCACAGTGAAACACCTGTAGTTACATCTTACTTCCCTAGGTTTTAACTAATGTGATTCCAAATCATAATACTACAGTTTTGTTCAACTGAATCAATTAAGTAATCCTGCCTTTTTACAATTACACTCCCATCTCTTCCTGTTTAAAGCCTGACAATCAGATTTCTACCATGTCAACAGCACCTGAGACTACCCTGGTCAAAGTCAGCAGCCTGGTGTAACTCAACTGTCGCTTACCATCCCTCCTCATGCTCCTCAACATCTCCTTTGCATTCAGTGTCATTGACCATTCCACTCTCTTCAATCATCTCTCCTGCACAGTCCTCCTCTGTGGCACTGCTGTTTCATGGCTGCACTTGTACCCATTGCATCTTAGAGCTGTGGCTCAGTGGGTAGCACACTCGCCTCTGAGTCATGAAGGTTGTGGGTTCAAGTCCCACGCCAGGGACTTAAGCACATAAAGCTAGGCTGACACTCCAGTGCAGTGCTGAGGGAGTGCTGCACTGTTGGAGGTGCCGTCTTTCGGATGAGACGTTAAACTGAGGCTCCGTCTGCTCTCTCAGGTTGGACGTAAAAGATCCCATGGCACTATTTCGAAGAAGAGCAGGGGAGTTATCCCCAGTGTCCTGGCCAATACTTATCCCTCAAAAAACAGATTATCTGGTCATTATCACATTGCTGTTTGTGGGACCTTGCTGTGTGCAAATTGGCTGCTGCATTTCCCACATTACAACAGTGTCTCCACTTCAAAAGTACTTCATTGGCTATAAAGCTCTTTGAGACATCCGGTGGTCATGAAAGGCGCTATATAAATGCAAGTCTTTCTTTCTTCTAGACACTTCGGGGCAGATATTCAACTTGCCACCCAGGCATAAAACTGGCGATTCAGATCGACTGCCCGTTATAGAAACCACTCAATTGTCATTGGCATTGAAATCAACGGAAATGAGAATCAGATGGTCTCTATAATGGGTGCCTGAGCCACAACATCAGTTTTACGCCTAGGCAGCAAGTTCAAATCTACCCCTTCATGTCCTCCAATATTTGCACGATCATCTATGGCGTGCCCCAGGGTTCAATCCTTGTGTAGCATTCTTCGACTGAAAGCATGTAAGCTGCTTCCTCCATCCATCCCACGGCTGTTGCCACTCTCTCCAACAACCAATCCAACACTAAGACGTGGATCAGCCAAAACCTCTTCTAGCTAAATATTGGCAATATTGAATTAATCCTCTTTGGGTTCTGCAAACACTTATGCACTACGGAACTTGACTCCATCAGCCTCCCCAGGTTGCCACCTTATGCTAAGCCCAGAGGTGTGGAACCTTAGTGTTCTGCTTGACTCCGATCTCAGCTTCCTCAATCACCTTCTTCACCATTTTCACCTCCACTGAACCCCTGTGCCCCTGAGAATCAACTTCAAGATTTTCATCCACACCTTCAAATTACTCTACATCCTCAGCTTTTGCTACCTCTGTCACCTGCTCCAACTACGCACGCACTCACTCCTCCAACACCAGCCTATTTCTCATTCCCTACTTCGTCTGGTGCACCATCAGTGCTGCTCCTTCATTCCGACGGTGAGTGTAACTAGTTCCTGGGAACCGCGATCTAGGGAATAGGATAGAATCAGACAAGATAGAAGGCTTCTTGACCGAAGTAGTCCCTTTAAACATTTCAGACTGGATTAGAGGAAAAGGGGGGCACTACAGGTTTTTCAAAGACATTCTGAAAGGGAGCTGGGAGGAGATAGAAAAGGTGCTGGAAAAAATGTGCCGGTAGAAAAAAAGACAGTTGCCCTGGGATGAAAAAGAAACTGACGAGACAGTTGTTAGAGTATGTGGCTCACTTCTGTGCACAGAGAAGTGAAGCCAAAGTGGGTGATCTAATGAGAGAGGAAGAACAGTCTGAGGTGCTGTTCATGAATTCGGTAAAGGAAGTCAAGGATAAAAATCTGATGCAGAAACAGTTAGAGATGAAAGTAATGTGAGCAGCTTGCTCAGAAGCACTAAAGTTTCTGTAGGAATGGGCCGTCTCAATACTGGTAAGGTGTTGAGTGAAAAGCAAAAATGTGGGAGTTGTAAGGATGGTCTAAAGGGATGTTGGGCTCGATTTACCAGCCCTGAGGAGGCGGGTTTGGAGGCAGCTCAGCTGCTAAAATGGGAAAAATTGGCTTCAGACCCCCAGCCCGCCTCCATTCTGCCCCCGCTCGATTTTTCTGAGTGTCTGTTCAGCTGCTCCCAAACAGACCCGATTCCAACCGGTGGGACAGGCAGTTAAGAGCCTGTTAACTGCCTTGATAATCCTATTTTGACAGAGGTTCCCCATTTTCCTGCCTCTGGCTCCTGTTTCCCATCTTGTCAGAAACAGTCCTGCTGCAAGGAGATGAGTTGGTGGAGGACATGATCTGTAGTCATTGTTGGTGCAGAACTTTAAAAGCGCTCCTGTAACATGGCTGGCATTCAAATGCAACAACTTTGTTGTTGGAGGTTTGGGATAAGATTTTGCAAATCTACTGACCTTGTGACTGGTCAAGCTGACACACATCTGCTGTTTGAACTGATTGGGAATAACTTCAGGCCACTTTGAGTGTGCGCTTGCAAGCTTCTTGCCTGAACTGAAATCTATAACAATGGGATGGAAACCATTTACATCCTTTCATCCTGGTCATCAGATTCGGAGGAAGAGCAGCGCGGCTTAGTGCTGCCAGATGAACAAGTCGCTCAGCACACAGCCTCCTTGGAGGACGAGGAAGAGGACGAGGAAGAGGACGAGGAGGAGGATGAGAAGTGATGCCTTGCAGGGCTGGATGTGGCCAATCCAGCAGCAGGCGACCACATTCATCCATGCCAGATTCACTTGAGCTTATACTTCAAATACAGGTGGCTGGCAGATGGAGATGAAGATAAGGTGAAGATTCTTAACACACCATACATCATCTGTCCAATAAATGGTGCTTACCGATCACTGTTACCACCATCATTATAAATGGAATTAGCCCTGAGCCCTCACTGAGCAACTTCCATTTCCCAGAACACACAGACCAGAACCTCAACTGCTTGCCATCACTTTTGTTTAATGACATCACAAAAGGAGGACACTCGATAATTTACAGCACAATAAAACACCCATGTGACTACCCTTGTGACTATTTGTGTGTTAACTTCCTCTAACGCGTGCTTCTACGTGGTGCTTCCCCTGTGGCTTCAGCAGATGTAGAGGCACCTTGCTCACTTTGATGCTGCGCCTGCCTAGACGCCTTTGGTGGGCATCCTCTGTGTTTGGGAGCCTGTGAGGGCTCCTCCACAGTCTGCTCTTCCTGTGGCTGTGCAGGGGCTGAGACGGCCATCTCAGTTTGGTGCGGAATCTGGGACTCTGACCAAGGGCTCTGCAGTGGCATGGTCGTGTGAGCGCTTGGAGAGGAGCCCACATTTCCTTGTTGCCTGCCACCAACATCCCTCTCATGGTCAGCCACACTTCAGTGCTAGCAAGTGGCTGGAGAGCACCTTGCTGCACATCAGGAGGACCATGAGGACCCGTCTCTGTACTGGCAGTCCTCATAACAAGGGCATCCAGGAAGCTCTGGTGTCTCTCCTCAATAGATGCCCATCTCTCCTCCATAGCTGACAATCGATTTTGAAGAGTCACCATGTTTTCGTTAGCCTGGTGACTTATGTCCTCCATGGCGGTTGCCACCCTCTCCATGGCGGAACGGTCATGCGCCATTGCCTCCACAAAGGCAATGCTCATGTTTGAGATGGACTCCTCCATTCTCTGCACACTCGCAGTTACCCTGGATGCAAACCCTGTCAGAGACTCTTCCACTTGTTCCTGGAGTTCCAGAACCGCTCTCTTTCTGGATGGCCCCAGAGGCACAGTGTCTACATGCAGCTGAGCAGAGCTAGGAGAGTCATGCGACCTCCGACGAGGACTCTCCACTGCTGTCACTGTCTCCATCATCTGCTGATGCTCACTTGTGAGCTGTGATACACCAGGTGACAACACTACTCTATGTCGCGAAGGCCCCACCGAGGTGTGCGTTTCTGCGCTGGTGCTGGGTGCGCTGAGTCCTGGTGATGCTGCTCCCTCAGAGGCTGCAGGCTCCTCTGAGGAGTCATCTGGCTACTCCTCCTGGACAGTGGGGAGGGGGGCTCTCGATGGTCCTGTGGGAGAGTAAAGGCATGAGTTAGGCATCCGATTTTCAGGTAGCAGACACATCCTTTTGTGCAGATGATTAGAAGTCAATCTCTATGAGCATCATATGCCATTTCAGTCAATCATGAATTGTAAATGCGAGGGATGAAAATGCATTCTGTCACCAGCTTCCTCAACTATGCCCGTCTCTCCTTCCCCCACTTCCAGCTCCTTGCCACCTCCCATGATGTCGCGAGCAGCCTCCTCAGCATTTGTTCATGTGGCCAGGGATGGTGTGCCTCCTGCTGTCTTTGCTCTCTCCCTCTTATTGTTGGCTATCTTTTCCTGCAAGGAGGGACAAAAGTGGAGTTTCAGCGAGAGTGATGGAGTGACTGTGAAGAATCCAAAACATTGAAGCTTAGAGGGAGACCAAGATGGAGTGAGGTGCCAAGAGGAAGCTGCCTCCCTGTGCGTTGTTAGTTGTTGTCATTGCATAACAGTGAAAGCGAGTGTGAGGGCTGCATAGCAGGATGGTGAAGTGATTCAGTACAGAGAGAGAGATGGATAGGTAAGGGTGCAAGGGAAGTAAGGGTAAGGTGGGATGTGGAGGAGCAGGCTGACAATGCAGAGTGCTGGTGATGAGAAGAGAAGGGAAGCAGATTGATGGTAAGTGTGATGTGATACTCACTTTTGATGTTCGCAGAAGATCATTGAAGCGTTTTCAGCACTGGACCCAGGTGCCTGTACATAGTGACCTTGCGCTTACCTCCTCAGCAATCTCCAGCCAGGCTGCCTTGGTTTGCTGAGGAGGCTTCCTGCGGCCATCAGCAGGGAACAGAATCTCCCTGCATCCTTTTACTCCCTCCAGAAGAGTTTGCAGGGACTCCTCAGTGAATCGGGGAGCAGCCTTGGATTTTGCAGCACTCATGGTCACCTTGGCCCATTCAAGCTGTAGCAGTAATGAGAAATGAGAGGCTGAGGCTACATGGAGCCCTTAAAAACAAGTGCAGCAGAGCCCTCATCAGTGCAGACCAACAGACCCGCTCCCAGACAATGCAGCAGGCAGCGCGCACGACGGGACTAATTGATCCAATTAAGCCAAACTGGGACACCGGGAGCGGCTGAAGCCGGCAGCAGGTCTGAAACCCGCCCAGCAGGCAGCCCGCCCTCAACCCGCCTCCACTAGTAAAATCGAGCCCGCAATGTTGAAACCAGCAGTGGGAGAAGCAATCATATCAGTTCCGGAGGGTGAACAGAGAAAAGGACTGGGACTCTCGACTGGATCCTCAGCATCCACCTCCCCCTTTACTCTACATCATTACACCCCTTCCATATACCAACAGAGAAGTGTTAAGAATTGTGCAGGAGATAACAGGCTTGGGTGAGGACCTGGACTATGATGTTCTTGAGACTTTGGCCTGAATTTTACGGGGTGTCAGCGAGCGGGATCGGTGGCGGGTTGGGTGGGAAAGTGTTTTCTTTGACAGCTGTTCGGTGACCACATCTGTCAACCTGAGGCGGGAGTTCAGTGACCATTGCTCCAGCTGATTACTTGACAGATTCAAATATACAGTAAAAGCTCCCACCTGACAGGAATCACTTTCCTCAGCCACAAGCTGTTCCTCACTGCATTTTCACAACAGATTCAGCATGCTGCAAGTCTTTCCACAAGTCTCCATCCAGTCTCACCTTATTCCTCTCTCACCATTGAGATCGCTTCTGTCATCTGTACTTCACCTGCCATCTATTCCATCAGCATGTGTGCTGTTTATACTGTTTCACCTTGGTCCTCAGAATCGGACCACAATAAGCCCCAACACCAGCAGCACCAGGCACACCAGCAGCACCAACCTTCTCCGCAATCACCTGATGCTGCACAGGACAGAGGACATCAGCACCCGACCACATTGCTGCCTGGGAGTCCAGGGATGGCCTCATCATGGCCAGATTTACTTAACTTTACGCTGTACACCCTGGCTGCCACATGATGCGCCAGGTTGGCAGCACCCCACACCAACACCATAAAGTATCCCTAAATGTCCAAGCCATTCCTTTCACACTCATCACCATTGCGGGGGGTACTGTTATGTCTCACTGCAACTCACTAAGCCACTTCCAAAGGTGCACACAAATCTGTCCAAGACCGGAAAGTGTTGAAAATAAAGATTATTATGTTTGACACACATTAACAGAAACTATACATAAACATTGGATCAAACACACAAGTGGCTACACTTGTGTGTTGTTAGTTGGTATGCTTGCACTAGGATGAGGGTGAGTGTGAGGCGTGGCTAGTGAGTTGGGGATGTGATAATGTAGATAGAGAGAGAGGGATGGGTGGAGGTGCAAGGTATGTTGGTGTGAGTAAGGATGTGCAAGAGTAGGGTAGGGAAGGCAGAGTGATGGGGATGTGATGAGAGGCACAGCAGGATTAGGTAAAGTGTGGCTTTGTACTAACGTTTCATGAGCTACTGATATCATTGAAACGTTTGCGCCACTGCACCCTGGTCCTCCTGACGACATCCCTGCTTGTGTCCTCCTGTGCAATGTGCTACCAGGCTGTGTTGATCTCCTGGGGAGGTCTCTTCCACCCATCAGAAGGGAAGAGGACCCCCCTGCGTGCTGTGACTCCCTCCATAAGCATATGGAAGGAGTCATGGGAGAGCCTGGGGGCAGCCCTGCACCTCTGTGCAGTGATTGTCAGTGTTTGCAGCACTTCAATGCTGTAGAACACTGACAGCACAAATGTCAAAAGAAAGTTGGTCATGGTCCCTTTAAGGAAACCGGCTAATGATGCGTCATGAATAATGTCACCAGACCCGCTTCCTCTAATTGGGCCAGGAAACGCGCTGGGCGAGGCTTAACAAGCCCTATCAATGGAAATTCATTTTAGACAGCGGGATGGAGCCAGCAGCGGGGCCATGACCCGCCATTGACATTGCCGGCCCCGGACCCGCCGAGGTAAGGAAAATCCTGGCCTTTGAATCAGTACAGAATGGGGTTAAGTAGCAAACATCAAAAATTGAAAATTGGTTTAAGTGAAAAAGGATAAATTAGTCTATGATGAAATAAAGAAGGGGAAGATCCAATCTCTTTTCTACTGTTCTACAGAAGTTCTTGTTTTCAGCATATTATCTCTTTAAAAAGCCTGTTTCAGTGCCATTAGCTGTGGCTCCACCCTCTTTTTCAAGACTAAGAATGTTACAAATATTTTGTTTAGCTGTGAAGGCTAACTTTTTCTTCAGTCATAGTCAGTGTTTTTACAGTCATTTGAAAGAAGGTGATGTCATTTACTAGGTATTTGCTGTTCTGTATTGTGTTAAGTTTAAGATATAATATTGAGGTTAACTAACCTATTAAATTGTGCAAACTTTTATTGTGGCTACGGTAAAATTCTGGTCATTGTAAATTATGTGGAAAATCTCTAGTTCCGGACATGAGATTATAACATAAGAAAATTGAACTTTGAGTGTAATTGTGATCAGAGAACAATGGTTTGTTATCTAAGATTAATTCAGTACAAGACATCTTGGGAGTACTGGAATGTGATAGCTGTTAGCAAACTGACAGCCCCCTTTGATTTTGTGATTGACTGATGTCAGATAAAAGGGGGAGTGGGGGGTTGGGAGAATCTACTGCTATCTCGATGACAACAATCTGGAGATAGCTTGTAGGTGGACTAACTACCTAAGAGTTAATAACATTTTGGACACCTCTTAAATAAATGCGAAATGCTTTAACGAAAATTGGAGTTTAATCTGAAATATTTGTAGGTAAAAAGGCCAGGCGAAACCTACATTTTAAAAATGAGATGCACGAACTAAAATGCTGTCTTCCCCAGCAGGATTGTTTCACAGAATGTTTATTTTTCTGAGTTTAATTCTATTAGGATCTTTGGGCACAGAGTCTTTAAATAAAGTAAAATGGAGTTTGGTTCTTAATCATTTGACAAAGTTTCTTTTAGGTGCAAGCTGTGTGACACAAGCTGTGTGAGGATGACGCTGAATCTGGCTCCTCCTTCTTTTCACTGTAATGAATTTAACCTCTTCCACCGGCAGCTGATTTTAATTTTTCTGGTGCCAGATTAACTCTGCTTAAATGTTCACTAAGCAACAACTTTTGCATTGCTGAATGTAAACATATACCAGGCATTATTAAATTCTAAGTTGCTTAATTTGAGAGGATGTTTCTCCGCAGTGGCAGAAGGAAATCAGGAATTGACAACTGTCTTTTAAGCAATTAACCCATTGGACTTTCAAGAAGAGCCACAATAGATTTTCTGTTTTTTTCCCCCTTTTACACAAGAGTGTTGATGGTGCAGAAATACCGAGAGTAGTTCTTTGACATAAAAGTGGCTTCACAGAGTTATAGAGCAAGCTTTGCTGGAAAAGTGTTGTTGCAGGAGGCGATCCAGTGATGTTAAGAATTTAAGACTTTATCTATAGACATCAGGCAGATATCAAATGTCACAGCAAATTGGACTAAGTCTTTGCCTCTTAAAGGCTCAGCTTTAACCCATTCAGAGTCATTTGTTATCTTCTGAGACAGGTTGCTTGGGGGGAGGGGGGGAAAGAGAAATGAGAATTACATTCAAAAGTAATTACAAGCACTTCTGTCTACTTTGTAAAACCACCAAGCCTGGGCATAATTTGTTTGTGAAATTGAAATTGATGAGATAAATTAATATGAGTTGCTGTTTGAGAAGCATTCGAGAAGGGAAGATTTATCTGAAGTTTATGGGGATAATCAAATTTTTAAGTGGTTCCTGCCCAATGCTGCGTATCAAGGAAGAAAGGTTTTTGGGAAATAAAATTGAACATTGACAAGTCCAGTCAGTTCAACAATATAAGTTCAGTTTAAACATATTTCTGGTGTTGAGGGCGAGGTGTGGAGGGGAGGGGAGAGACTGATTTGTTAAAGGTAATTAACATCCCTCATCTTGCAGACTGGGTTGCTCCCTGGAATTGGGATGATTTTGAAATGATAGAATGGACTCAGGCACAATAGTTGAATATTTTGAAAAAAACAATCCAAGAAGAGTTTAAGTAACTTGGACCAAGCTAGGAAGTTTTTAAAGGGGTAATAATATTGTATTGGACAGTAAAGTGCCTCCAGGGCTCATGAATGAGATTAAATGGTAATATAATGGGATGTGTAAAATTTGAATGAGAGAAAGTGATTGAGGACATGAGATAGAAAGAAATGGGAATTTTTCATAGAATGATGCAGCACAGAATGATTCGGCCCATTGTGCCTATGCCACCTCTTTGGTGGAGCTATCCAATTAATCCCACTCCCCTGCTTTTTCCCCACAGCCCTGTAATTTTTTTCCTTCAAGTATTTATCCAATTCTTTTTGAGTGTTACTATTTAATCTGCTTCCACCATCCTTTCAGGCAGTGCATTCCAGATCACAATAACTTGCTGTGTTAAAAAAAAGGTTTCCTCATGTCACCTCTGGTTCTTTTGCAAATCACCTTAACACTGTGACCTCTGGTTATCGACCCTTCTGCCACTGGAAACAGTCTCCTTATTTACTCTATCAAAACCATTCAGGATTTTGAACACCTCTATCAAATCTCCACTTAACCTTCTCTGCTCTAAGGAAAACAACCTCAGTTCTCCAGTCTCTCCATGTAACTGAAGTCCCTCATCCCTGGTACCATTCTAGTAGATCTCTTCTGCACCCTCTCCACGGCCTTGACATCTTTCCTAAAGTGTGGTGCCCAGAATTGAACACAATACTCCAGCTGAGGCCTAGCCAGTATTTTATAAAGTTTTAGCATAGCTTCCTTGCTTTTGTACACTATTCCTCTTCTTAATAAAGCCCAGGATTCCATATGCTTTTTTAACAGCTTTCTCAACTTGCCCTGCCATCTGCAAAGGTTTGTGTACATAGGCCCCCAGCTCTCTCTCTGTTTCTGTATCCCCTTTACAATTTAATTCATATTGCCTCTCCTCATTCTTCCTACCAAAAAGCATCACTTCACACTTTTCAGCGTTAAATTTCATCTGCCATGTGTCTGCCCATTTTACCAGTCTATCTATGTCCTCCTGAAGTCTGTTACTATCCTCCTCATTGTTTACTACATTTCTGAGTTTCATATCATCTGCAAACTTTGAAATGATGCCCTGTAAACCCAAGTCCAGATCATTAATATATATCAAAAAAAGCAGTGGTCCTAATACTGACCCATGGGGAACATCACTGTATACTTCCCTCCAGTATGAAAAGCAACCCTTCACCACTACTCTCTGCTTTCCATCCCTTAGCTAATTTTGTATCCATGTTGCCACTGTCCCTTTAATCCCATGGGTTTTAATTTTGCTGACAAGTCTATTATGTGGTACATTGTCAAACACCTTTTGAAAGTAGAATCAAAGGGAATTTTTCTAAGGTAACTTTCTCAGGTGATTAAGGATGAATTGGAACCAATCTAAAGGGGTTAAGGAAAGATGTGTGAGTGCATCCACGAGTAACACAAATCACCCAGGCATGATTCACCAAAATATATCAATCTGGTATTGATGTACATTTTAGTGAAAGCCAGAAAAGTGTGAGTGAGAATAATTAATTGATAGCTTTCTCTTGGAAATATTTGTGTCCTTGCCTATACTGAACCATGGAAAAAATGCATTTGATAGCGAGACCACTACCTGAGACATTGGGATCATGCAGGGGGAGATAAGCAAAGACCTCCAGACAACCTCCGATCTTTTGATAAGATAACCTGAAAGCCCAGGAATAGCTTGTATCTGATGTCACATGTGGCATGATCTTGGGATACTGAAGTGTGCAAATGTGACGCAACTAGCATGTAGAAATGCATGATGCAGATGCACTGAAGAGCGTGTCTCAGACATGCTCAGTCACGCTGATAACACTACAACATGAAATGGGTAAAGTGGCTCAGGAGAGTGAGAAATACTTTTAAATCAAGGCACCGAGACTCCATAGAGAAACCAACTAATTAATTGTTTAATTTGATTTAATTTTTAATCAATATAGAATTAAATACACTGGTACTTGTCAGAGGGATTGAAATTAATGAGGGACATAGAATTTGGATTTCCAACATTCAGGGTTGGGTTCCTTTGAGTTAACAATAAAATTAGGACCATTGAGAGCTAGAGAGGAATAATACTTCGCAAGAATATCCACAAGATAGATAATGGTAAAAGGAGAGGTGGAGAATCATTTAAGCCCATGATTTCTTGATAATATGGTACACTCTAGCTTTCTGTACAATGTATTATGATTTCCTTTGTCTGTATCATGATGTGTAATATTTACCAAATAAAACATAGACTAGAAGAGCAAATGGCTCGAGATGAGGAACTTCAATAAGCCATGCGGGGTCACCAGGGAATATTGAAGTTTATGACTGAGAAGTAGCAAAGGAAACCATTTTCCTGGATTCTGTAGTTTAAAAACCCTAACATTAAAGGACTGACAGTGTATATGAAACAATGGGCCAAAAATTGATCCCGCTGCGCGAGAGTACGCACTGCGTATTCTCTCTCCAATTGCCGGTTTTCTGCATGCCCTGCGCATGCGCTGAAAACCGGCACTTGGTCTTTGGAAAAGGGGGCGGTTCCTCGGTGCATCGCGTGCGCGCTACAGGCTGCGCGCACGCTGTGCACTTCGTGCTTTGGACGCGCAGGTAAGGACGGAAGATTTTAGAAATGGAAAAAGGAGGAGTAAGACCCACTTTTAACAAGGTAAGTAGTGAATTAAGTATTTTTTTGAATTTTTTTTAACAGGTATATCTTTTTTAGAGACTTTAAAGACAGGTAAGTTTATTTTTATAACTTTATAAAAGATTTTAAATTTTTTCAAAAATTTAATTTTTTATTTAAAATGGTTAATTTATTTAACTATACTTATTTTATTAATGTGATGGTTTTAAAAAAAAATTTAATTGAGGTTTAGCTGTTATTTTGGGGGGGTGTAAGATTCATAGCTTTCACAGCACGTATGTGAAACTTATGAATGGAAGATGGTGTGCTGCCATTGGCTCTAACTGAGTCACGTGATCCCACAGCTCGCACGAATTCACTACGCCGGTGGGATACGCAAGCACTGCCCAGCTGATGTCTGGAACATCAAGTTCGTGCGAGCTGGATCTGAAAAAGCCAACGCGGAGTGAGAGATCGCGGGGGAAGCCTTACCCCCGCGGGAACAGAGCGAGATCAATTTCTGGGCCATTGTAATGCTGACATTGAAAAGGGGACCTCCACTCTTGGGAATCATAAATGGTGGGAGATAATTTACAACATTGGTCAGCACCCATGGACTAGAATAATGCTGTATATGCAGTCCACCTCACTCTATGGGAACACACAAGAAGAAATAAAAAGTGTTGGACATGTTGGAGAGTTAAGAGTTAATAAACTGAACTATAGTAACCATATGAACTGTACTAACCATAACTGGTTGATAGACCAGCAGGCTGTCTGGGAAACACAAAGATGAAACATAGAATACAAAGGGATTCAGTTCCACTCCAGATGTCTGGTTATCAACTGGAATACAATGGTGTGCTGGCTCAAACGGACATTGACCACAGGTGATTAATGAAGAACTATAGTCCAAAGTATAGATGCTTTAAAATAACCAACCAGTGTAATCATAAGTTGGAAGGTATCTCATAAGGGAGTTAGAAGGAGTTGACAGTCTGAAGGTCTGTCTATGAAGTACCATTTTGCAGTAAACAACCAGTGTATAAAAAGGGGTGAAGTTGCAGGTTTAAGTCAGGTAGCATGACTGAGAGAAACCCGAATTGCTATCCTTTCTATTGTATTAGTTGATCACCTATACTTTATGAATCCGTACACACATCTGTCTCATGCTTACTCGAAGCATGTTGCCAGAACCACAGAGGGGGAATAGGTTGACAATTAGCACTCATCAATATAGTTACACTTACCAGAACCTCTAAGCCTGTGGACCTATTGATTGAAATGAATTATATCTGTGATTCCCAGTGGACTGGACTGATTGCTGCCTGACATGGAAATGCATGCTGCACAAGAACACATTGGTGCCAATTTTAACTTTGGGTGATGGTGTAAAATGGGCCAGATCAAATTAGTTGCCCATTATACACCTGGCCTGATTATTCTTACCATTGAAGTCAATGGAAGGGAAAGGCGACCAATCCGATATCGCCCATTTTATATCATTGCCTAAAGTTAAAATGACCCCCATTGGTTGTAATGGCTTCTCACCGAGGTCTCACTTTACAATAATCTTCCCATGCTGAAGAATGATAACAAAGGAAGGCCAGTACACGGAAACAGTCGACTTGTTTCACCCAAAACTGTCGTTTCCAGCATGTAAATGGCTGCCTTTAGAGGTCGAGTTCTTGCCACTTTTTGTTTCATTAAACTTAATTCTACAGATACGAGTAAGTGGTCGGTTTCCAGCACGGCCATCGTTATTTGTGATTTAGTCATTTTCCCCGAGAGGTTCTCAAATTAGCTCAGTGAACCAGTTTCCGACAAAGTCCCCATTATGGGATAACTTGTAATACTGTCAACGTAACCCATTTAGCAATTTCTAACAAAATTCAAATAAAGACAGGCACGTCTACTCTGTAAGGGAGTTTTCAGGATACTTTCCTCAAACTTACATTTCCTCAGTTATTAAACTGTAAAAATATATAAAGCATTGATGAGGGTCTGATTTTTTTAGTTCACAAACCTGGTAAAATAATATCACAAAAAGTTTGGCCCTGGCTTTGTAAATACCTAAAAAATAAAACATTCTATTCGGCTTTCACATCATATTATTATCAATCATATTAAGGCTGCTCCAGAGGCAATACAGTTGGCCTTCCCACCCGATAGGCAGACAGCCTCTTTATCCGGCTGGCTGCTGGCTGTAAAATAATTCAAATGAGGTCCTGCTGTTAAACTCGGAGGAACGTCCACGTTACCCGCATTTCTGGGTTTCCCGGCCGCTACAACCCCCCACCCCTTCCGCACCTCCCCGTAAATGTCAGAGCCTATGTGCCTCCTAGTCTAGCTTTGTGCACAGTGTGTTCTGTAAATAGCCAGTGAGAGGAGAACCTTGCAACCTACAGATTTAGAAAGCTGCTTACTCTTTCCACCCACTCTTTGGTGCAACGCCCCTGGGCTATTGCCAAGATATTTGTATCCATAACCTCAGACTATCTAACATCAGTTTCAGAGTCTTGTGGAGATTTTCACTTCGATTTTAAGAATTGCATTCTTAAGGTTGCTCCACCCACCCCCCCCAAAGCTGAAAGGTGTTAAAGGCAAAAGTAACAACCTCCAATAAACTTTAAAAACTTGACACACACAGTCATTTCCTGCCAAGAGTGAAATATCAGTGTGAAAACTGGGATCAATAAAATCTCAATTAAAAATTATTTTGAGGAGAATTGTATTGTTTGTGTGCATTTAACTGCTGATTTGTTAAGTCCAGTATTCTCTGCATTACTGTGTGGTGTTTTACCAGCAATGGAAAATGCAGATAACAAGTCAGCATGTGGTTTCAATAATTATTTGAACTTGTTTAACAAGCTGGAATTCACACCCTTAACTCCGAGAAGTTGTCATGGGGTCAACACTTAACAAGTGCAGAAAATGGTTACTGCATTGAAAAGAAGGAAGTGACTTTTTTTTATAGAACAGCAGGAGGATCTTCCTGTGGATGAAGAGATACTAAAGTGAATGTCAGCCTTGTGGACAACGGTGTGAACCCCCTTCCCCTCGGACTCAAGGGCATGTCAAAGGCACGGCACGAGTTACTGAATGGAATCAGCCCCATAAGAGGAACCTGGGTGAGTGAATCATTTGTGGGCAATGAAAAATGAAAAAAGATAACCAAGGTTGATAGAGTCATAGGGGGAGAACCTCCCAACCTCAAAAAACTGACACCAAAGGGGAGACATTGGAGGTGTTGGGGCTGTGATGTTGGATGGGCCGCTACTTATTCTGGTAAAGTGTCTCTTTTATCTTTAAAAAAAACTGTATAAATAGGGTCATTGTTAATTGTTATATTTTAAGGGCATTTTCATTTTCCGTGGCAAGATGTGTAATAGTTACATCAAGAAGAAGGAACAGTAACTCAATGGATTAAAGGATGAGCCCTAGGGGGAGAAATTCAGTATCGCCCCATTTGGGGCGAAATTATCGGCCAGGCGCAAAGATTAGCGCCTGGCGCTAATTATCGCCTCCGACTGCAAACTTGACTTTTATTGCCCCTGGAGGTGATTGGAGCGCTAAATCAGGCGCTACACATCTGTCTTAAGGCGCAAAGGCCGAGGAGTGAGGCGCTAACTCAGAGCGCTGGCGAAGCTCATGTGATGTCAGTCAGCAATGGAACACAGACACAATGGCCCCGGCCAGTTCTTAAAGGGGAGGGTTGATCTTGCTTTCCATCCACATCCTGCTCATTGCAGCCTTGAATCTTGGCCTGGAGAGACCTGTACATCAAATCTGCTGGAAAGAACAATGGAGAGGCCCAGGGAAAGAGCTCAGAGTGCAGCCCCCACAGTCTCTTCTAAATCGATACAAGGAAGGGCAAATCAAAATGAACCTGCAAAGTGCTGCTCAGTACCCAAAACTCCTTCACACAGCGTTGAATCTCTCCAGAAGTCTCTCTCTCTCGCTCTCTCTCTCTCTCTCTCTCTCAGAATGCGTGGTTCAAAAATGTCACCAACAAAAAAAGGCAGGAGGCGGTCGCCTTTAAATAGCGCTCCCCCAGTCCCCTCCTGACTCCAAAATGCTCCCCTCAACCTGTCGTTGCTAGCGGCAGGCGGTAAGGCAGGGGGAGCCACTCAATATCCGCTCCGGGGCGCTACCGGGGCGTTGCGCACTCGACTGACGTCACGATCTGCCGGCGCAGGAGATCATGGCGGTAGTGTTTAGCGCCACCGCAAAATGTCTAGTTAATTTCGCAAGCGGCGCAAAAATTGCCTCGCCCGGGCGCTAGTTGCTTTGCGCCCCATTAGCGCCCTCTTAAGGCGCTAACGGGAGGCGCAACCAACTGAATTTCCACCTCCCCCACCAAGTCTTTCTCACCAACACACACAGTATGGCACCAATCATGTATAATGAATATGGTTGGTATTTCAGCATTTAGATAGCGAAGTACTCCAACATGGTGGAACAGCAGGAGTCCATCATCACAGTCGGTTACAGAAAAATATGGTTCATTTGAAAAAAATTCCTCCTAGATAGAAATAGAACTGAATTGTACCGAAAAGGTGCAAATGACATCAACCATTTTGTGAATGACATCTACTCAGAAAGAAGAGTTGATATTATCAAGCATTTTATTTTGATATTTTGTATGCACTATATTAACATCCAGCACCCTTTACTGTGTCTAAGCTGGTCCTAATCAGGTAGATTGCACTTTTGTTTTTATATATAATTCATTACAACACTTTCAACCAATTGATGGCACCTTTTCTCCCACAAACACTAAGAAATATCAGTAGCCTACACTTCAGATATTCCGTGTTATACAGTCCAAAAATGTCTATGGAATCAAGTTTCCTGGAGGAGTCCACTCTTCTGTATGCAGGAGAGAGGATGGCACCCTTTTGTTATACTGAAAATCTATCTACATGGATTGCCCTTTATAGGGTAACGTACCACTGATTGTGCAATGTTACCACTGAGAATAATTCAATGTTTATGCTAATTAGTGCAAAATGCATTCTCAATATTATCTTTCAATATGTTACATTAGAATTCTGCAAACTGCCTAAAGAAGCAATTAAGACAATGGATCATAGTTATTCTGGTAAAGTGTCTCTTTTTTTATTTTTCTTAACTTCCATGCTTAATTTTAAAAAAAATTATCAGCTGTGGCTCAGTGGTAGCATTCTCGTCTGAGTTAGAAGGTTGTGGTTTCAAGTCCCATTCCAGAGACTTGAGGACAACATCTAGGCTGACACTCCCAGTGCAGTACTGAGGGTGTGCTGCACTATCGGATGAGATTTTAAACTGAGACCTCATCAGGTGGACGGAAAAGATCCCTTGGCACTATTTAAAGGAAGAGCAAGGGAGTTCTCCCAGATGTCCTGGCCAATATTTACCCTCAACCAGCATCACTAAAAAACAGATTATCTGGTCACTATCACATTGCTGTTTGTGGCATCTTGCTGTGCACAAATTGGCTGCCGCGTTTCCTACATCACAACAATGGCTACACTTCAAAAGTACTTCATTGGTTGTAAAGTGCTTTGGGACATCCTGAGGTTGTGAAAGCACTATATAAATGCAAGTTTTACTTTAAGTCCGATGACAGCATATAGCACAAACATAAAGTTTCAAAAATATATTTAATTCTGAATATTTTATGGATCGCCTTTACCAGAATAAGCCGGGCCCTCCAACATCATAAACCCAACACTTCAATCCCTCCCCATGTTAACAGAGACATTTTTCTACATTACTCGATGTATATCATGTAAAGTTTTACCATCGCTGTTTGAAATGGAGTAATGTTTTTGCTAATATCTGTAGCATTTGCAAGCAGTTTAATCAACCACTGATGAAATGTCTTTCAGTACAAACAGGAGTATATTAAATGCTGTGAGCTGCTGCCAATTTATAGCACGTCTTTGAGATCATTTATCTGTGCAATGAAGATACTGGCCTGGATATTAACAGGGGAGGGTTACGTAGGCGGGGGAACGGAGTTTAGGACGGGGAAGTCCGGATTTCCCCGCATGCTGTGGAGTTTTAACTCCAACGTCTGTGACTTTTGGCCCTGACAGGTTCTCAGCCCGGAAGCCAGCCTGATTGACAGGTGGGCAGGCAGCAGGGCCAGGTAGGTCTGATCCGGGGGTCCGATCCCCGAGAGATCTGATCCCTGACCCCGCGAGTGGGTCCGATCCTCCTAGCCCACAAGCATTGCTGTGAAGGCACTTACCTTCTCCCCGAAGATGTCCTCGCCTCACTTCAGCTGCCGGGTTTCCTGCATAGCGGGTTGAATCAAAGGCTGCCAACCTCATTCAAATATTTAAATAGCCAACCCTCCTTCTGGGAGTGGATTGGCTGCCCACCCCTTGTCCCGCCTCTGTAAAACCCGGAAGTGGGCGGGTTTCAGGCAGGTCAGGGATCAGATTTTTAAAAATTTCACCCCCACCCGTTCCCAACCCACCCGTTTTTGCGTGCTAAAGTTCCCCCCACTGATTTCAAAGGAGCAGCACTTTTTTTAATTTAAAAAATGATTTATTGTGAATTAAGTTGTATTGTATCTTTCCTTCAGAGAACTTAAATTTTTTTAATGGTTTTTCTAACATACTTAATCCAACCCAACCGTTGCTATCTTCCTCCAAATCAGCCTGGCTGACATATTAAAACAAATAAAAACAGAAAATGCTGGAAACACTCAGCAGGTCAGGCAGCATCTGTGGAGAGAGAAACAGAGTTAACGTTTCAGGTCGATGACCCTTCGTCAGAACTTTATGATCGATAGACATGATTTCATTGCCGTACTTATGGGGGATGGGGTGGAAACACTCAACCACAATCCCCTCCATGTTTTAAAAAGGCACAGGTAGTAGTTAATATGCTGTACATTAATGAAGAAAATAAAAGTACATTTTAATTGTACATTTTTAATAGGCAGGTAGTGGATGATGGAATTCCAATACTGGTGATCACACTTCAATAAACATTAATCAGCCAAACTATTGGACACTGGTCATGTGGTCCCATTACTCCAACAGCTCAATTTAAAGCAACATTGATGGCGACCACGGAAATAACCCTGAGCTGGACCACCCCATCTGACAACCGAAGAGCACAGGATGGATGTTGGGAAAATTCTAATAAAATACGTGAAAAAAAACCCAAATCAGTCAAATGTTTAATCAAAATTTGCCTTCACGTTTATATAAAGATACAGAGGTGGAGAACCATTTGGTGATGATTTATCACTTGCAAAAATGATAAATGATGACAGAGGTTTCATAGCCAAAGGAATTCTTTGTTAATATTGCAAAACCAAAGTTAAGGGCCAAGGCCCATAGTGCAGCAGACCATCAAGGTTAAAAGGAGCAGCAAAGAAGACAATGGCCCATATTTTCCGATTGGCGGCTTCCTGCGTGCGGAGGCCTCCGATCTGGAAAGAATCTACGGACTTACCGGAGGGCTCCCGAGGTCCAGACACTTCCGGTGCTGGGCCTCTCCAAACTCGAAATGCGCAGGGCCTACGTATCCCAGAGGCGCAGGCAGTTCGCAAGCGTCCCTGGGATCACATGGGCCATGGGGAGCCAATAGGAGAAGGGAATCTCCCTTCATACACTTGACAGATAGACCTGTCAAATATATGAATGGAGATCACCCCCAAAAACACAGCAAAACATTAAATAAATAAATAAATAAATAAATAAAAAATCAAATTTTTAAAATGAGTTGAAATTGCAATAAATTAAATATTTTAAACAAAAATAAAAAATGTTGAAAAAAATAATTAAAGTTATTTATGGGGCTAAAAATAAACTTACCTTTTTTTTAAAGTATTTTTAAATGATAAATGAGTGAAATTATTTTTTAAAAACTTCTTTTCAACTCTTATGCTAGTAAGCTTTTACCAGGCGTAAGATTTCTAAGGGTTTTCTGCGGGCGGAGGTTCTCCAGAAAGCCTAGGCATCGGAATATCCGGCCCAATATAAATCGAGGTGTAATGTTTAGGTGATGCTCAGCTTGGCTTTTTAAACCCCGGAGATGGCAGGGAGAAGAGAAAACTGAGGGAAGTAAGATAATTTATTAGTTTCATGTAAACATCAACAGTTATCAATGCAAGAACAAGTCAATAAAAAAAACACAATTTACCATAGAACCTTGTGATGCAATGATTTTTAAAATTCTTTATTGGCATAAATAATTTGAACATCATAACCTCACCAAACTTTGCACAAAACACAAGTTGATATTTGCAGTTCAAAGAGCTGATATCCAATAGAACGGCTGAAATTATAAATACTTTCTTAAAGTGTAGAAAACTTTATAAACGTTACTGTACAAATGTACACGAGACCGACTGTATCTTTGCACCAGAGACAATTGTTCTTTCAGATGAAGTAGCAAAAGAAAATCATTCCAGCCTGTTTGGCGACAGGCATCGTCACTAACACTGAAGTTACACGGTATCCATTAATTCGGCTTCATACTATACAGGCTCAAGAGTTTGAAAAGGAGCGAGAGGGGGAAAAAAAAACTACTTTTGTTGACCAAAGTAGGCTTTTGCATTTTTTTTTCTGACAAAGCTGTCGAGGTCACTATTCACAAAAAAAACATGCTAAGTACTAACACTTGTGACTTTAAACAGTGGCTTGCAAGCAAATTGGAGCTAATAGAACATTTGAGCGATTCCTAACAGACACAGGACAGTTGGCCATGCAGAGTCATGGTTATTGTACAATGTGTCTTATTTGTGATAGTCTCAGGAGAGAATGATCTCCCACTGACCACTAGTGCTAATGCTCCGTGCACTCCTGCTGCTGACTGCTAATTGCCCTCAGCGCTATTTTCCTCGGACTTATTCACGCTTTTTCTTTAAAAATAACAAATTGATTGCTACCGTATATGTGTTGTGTCCTGGCAGTAATTATAAACCCTGATGAAAATAATGTTTCACAAGAGAGAGACTGGTAAATGGAGTTGAAAAATGTCCATTCTTGAGGGTTCACAGACAATGCTGTTTGGCATTTAGTTTTGATTAAAGTACTTTATTAACTCAGTCCAGACACTGTCTCCCTAACTCCTAGTCACTACATGGTGGGAAACAAACAAAAAAATCTCCTGTTTCTCAACAAGAACATTCTCATTGTCATAGAACAACATGTTAAAGGTTAAAAAATGATTTCTGAAGTGTATATATAGTTATGTTTAAAAAATCCTCATACAGAGTAATTTCCATAATGATTCCCAATGAACCATTTCAATTAGGATTTATTAAAAATGTAATTAACACTAGTTTTACAGATTATTTTTTTTCCCCAGCAGATTGGCAGTGGTACAGTTATTGCACTGTCCTTTCATTCTAGAGCCTGGGTTCAAATCCAGTCCAGACTGATGGGATAAAAGCATTCTCTTGACTTGTAAGGATCACTGACTTGTAAAGATCCTACACAAAAAGAGTTTGACCAGTCTCAATCTAGGTCAGCACTAAACCACTCATAACTGGCACTAATTTACCAGTGTTGTGCAGAGAGGATGTAAGGACGGTTGGTGAGTGACATATTACCCTGCTACAGGGATAGAGAGATGCTTGTACAAGAGCTCAGGCACATTGTCAGGATAGAGTAAAAGGAGTCTTATTCTGCATCTGTCCAGCAACTAACTGATCTGGAAGTGGCTGATAGTGGCAATGAATACCTAATTTGGAAATGTGTTCCCCACCCCAGAATACTGACATCCCTCAATTTAAAGTGGACAAAAGTTCAGCAAAAATATGAATTGTAGCAATAATCACAGAGGGAAATATGATGAAGTACTTGTAGTACACATCAGGTGAAGGAAAATAATTCATATACTATTGGTACTGCACAGTACATGTGTCGCTTACTGTCAACTCCTGAAGGTTCAACTCATGTGTCAGCTGTGGCTCAGTGGGTAGCACACTGGCCTCCGAGTCAGAAGGTTGTGGGTTCAAGTCCCACTCCAGGGACTTGAGCACATCAATCTAGTCTGACACACCAGTACAGTGCTGAGGGAGTGCTGCACTGTCGGAGGTGCCATCTTTCGGATGAGACGTTAAACCGAGGCCCCGTCTGCTCTCTTAGGAGGACATAAAAGATCCCATGGCACTATTTCGAAGAAGAGCAGGGGAGTTATCCCTGGTGTCCTGGCCAATATTTATCCCTCAATCAACATAACAAAAACAGATTATCTGGTCATTATCACATTGCTGTTTGTGGGAGCTTGCTGTGTGCAAATTGCTACATTACAACAGTGACAGTGCTTCATTGGCTGTAAAACGCTTTGAGACGTCTGGTGGTCGTGAAAGGCGTTATATAAATGTAAGTCTTTCTTTTCATGTAAGCTGTACCAATCATGGCAATTGAGCCCCTTTTTCAGAGCAAAACAGACCATGTTGGTGGTGACAGAGGTTGTGTTTGAGAGTGGGACAGGCTGTGTTGGTGGTGACAGAGGTTGTGTTTGAGAGTGGGACAGACTGTGTTGGTGTTTGAAGAGGTCGGGGGAATTTTTCAGGGGGTCAGTGGGTGCATTCGGTGGCGGGTCGGGTGGGAAAGTTTTTATTTGACAGCGGGTCGGGTCCCCGCTGTCAACTTGCCGCCACGCAACTTTCCCAGATGTCGGGTCTGTCAGGGCTGAACAAACCTGACACGCAGTGGCGGGGGAGGCAATTCAGGTCATTATGACCTTGTTAACAGCCCATTAAAAAGTATTTTGAGCTCACCTTACCATTTTACGAGGTCGACACTGCTCAAGGATCACGTCAGGTAAGGAGGTCAGGAGTTGTATGACCATGGAATCATCTCATTACTTGAGAGCTGTGAATGTGCTATAAAAGCTCCCATCTCACAACTGTTCACCTTCCAAGCTCAGAAGTTGTTGCTTACTGTACTTGGAAGACAGATTGAGATTTATGCAGGTTACAAATGTTGGGAGTAAACTCTCTATCCAGTGTCGCCTCACTGGAACAACCCCTCTCACCACTGACAGATTGCTTCTGTAATCTCAAACTCACCTGCCATCTATTACATCAGCATCGGTGCCCTTGAAATGATCTCACCGTGGTCCTCAGAATCCCACCACGATAAGCCCCAACACCAGCATCACCAGCAGCACCAACAACAACACCAACCTTCTCCGCAATCAACTGATGCTACACAGGACACAGAGCATCAGTACCTGACTACATTGCTGTCCAGGACGCCAGGGATGGCCTCACCATGGCCAGATTTACTTCACTTGATGCTGTACATCCTGGCTGCTACATGATGTGCCAGGTTGGCACCACCCCACACCAACACCATAAAGCATCCCTACAATGCCCAAGTCATTCCTTTCACACTCATCACCATTGCGGGGGGTACCGTTATGTTTCACCATTCACTGAAACTCGCTATGCCACTTCCAAAGGTGCACACAGATCTGTCCAAGAACGCAAAGTGTTGAAAATAAAGGTTTCAATGTTTGACATCACATTAACAGAAACTTTACATGGACATTGGCGATAACACCCAACTGCCTACCCTTGGGTGTTGTTAGTTGGTATGATTGGACTAGGATGAGAGTGAGTGTGAGGGATGGCTAGTGAGATGGGGAAGTGATAATGTAGATAGAGAAGGATGGGTGGAGGTGCAAGGTAAGTTGGTGTAAGGATGTGCAGGAGCAGGGTAGGGAAGGCACAGTGATGGGGATGTGATGAGAGACACAGCAGGATGAGTTTGAGTGTGGCTTTGCAGTAACGTTTTGTGATCTACTGAGATAATTGAAAGGTTTGCGCCACTGCAGCCAGGTCCTCCTAACGACATCCCTGCTTGTGTCCTCCTGTGCAATGAGCAACCAGGCTACATTGGTCTCCTGGGGAGGTCTCTTCCACCCATTGGAAGGGAAGGGAACCTCCCTGCGTGCTGTGACTCCCTCCATAAGCATAGGGAGGGAGTCATGGGAGAGCCTGGGTGCAGCCGTGCACCTCTGCAGTGCTTGTCAGGGTTTGCAGCACCTCAATACTGTAGAACACTGACAGCACAAATGTCAAAATCAATTTGCGCATGGTCCCTTTAAGGAAACCGGCTGATGACGAGTCATCAGATGGCGTCATCAGACCTGCTTCTTTCAATTGGCCGGCAAACGCGCTGGGTGGGCTTAACAAGCCCAATCAGGGGAAAATCAGTCTACACAGCGGGCTGGAGCCAGCAGTGGGGTCGGGACCCACCACCGACGTTGCCCGCCCCGGGCCCGCCGAGGTAGGGGAAATCGCGACCGTAGTGTTTGTGAGTGGGACAGGCAACGTTGGTGGTTGAAGAGGCTGTGTTGGAATGTGGGACAGGTTGAGTTGGCTATAGAGAAACTGGTATTTAAGGGCAAAATTGCACTATTGGTACTGGGAAAGTCCAAGTATATTTGTTTAATGTCTCCAATGATGTTTTTGGTACTTTCTATATTGGAAGTGCGCCATTGTTACCTTTCACACGCTGAAATCTATTGTGAGGTCTATAATAAAACTTGCTGGGTGCAGAAGGATCTTCCCAATGAGCTTGTATTCAACTCCTATGTCCTATTTAAATGAAGCAGATTTACACACATGCCCAAAACTGTAAACTGTTACATTCAGAATCACTTTACCCACATTGGGTATAATCGGTGTGACTAATGAATCTTCCCATGGGGGTTTTATAACTCACTTCTTCTAATTAACCTTCTATCATATTCATTCCACCAACATCTGATAGTGCTTTTTGGATAAGCACATTTATAATGAAGCATTCTAACCGCAAGCAAAATTAAATATTTATAAATTAAATAATATTGCATTCTTGATATGTCATGATGTGGTAAGTTCAAAGCTATGCTTTTTGTATTAACAGGTCTCCATTTTAAATGTTTGAGATACAGATGAACATTAGAATTGCACTTCTATTCATTTCTAATTATTGTAACATTGTAACGAATCAGTTTTTATTAAAACACATCGCTGTAGATCTTGACTTTGTGCGACAGTGTAAAACGGCTGATATGCGAGTCAGCAGCCCATTTTACATCTCTCCCCATTTTTATTTCCATTGAGGGAGAGATGTGAAACGGGCTGCCGATTCGCAATCAACCATTTTACACTATCGCACAAAGTCAAAATCTACCCCATTAAGTCATAACTGCAAGTGGTCCAATAGGTCATCTGAGAAAAATTAATTCAACAATGTTTTCATATTTATTGATGAAGTACACACCCCAAAATATGATGACTTTGCATCTTGTTAGTTTCTGAAATAGTGAATATCTGAATGTCTGTCCTCATATTATAATGAGAAATTAATATGCGTCCGCCATAAGACCAGCAATGTAAATACATGTGTAGCTTGCACTAAACTGGCACAGATAAAAATAAATCATTGTAATATTTTAAAAAATTCTCGTTCCAGCACTATAAATCAGATACATTCCACAATAACAGACTGCCAAGAGTCAGACACACTATCATTCATCCCTCCTAATTGTGCCAAATACTGAGAGCAGTTTTGTGTTGGAGAATCATAGCCCCTGAAATCTGCATCGCAACTGCCAAAACTTATTTCACTTAGGACACGTTAAGGACCATCAGAGACAGAGGAGGCTTTTATCCCACCTGTCTGCGTTGGATTTAAACCCACATTGCAGTGATGTAACTCAATTGCCACTCAGTATCCCCATTGATATTTATTATCAATATGTGAATCTATTAAAAACTCAAGCAACACCAGCATCTTTGATGTTTGATCAGTTAATATTCAAGCAATAGTAAATATTGATGATATTTTCTAATCTTGTTCCCTTCTGTAGCAGTGTGTGATGTCACCAACTAAAGGAATGAGGTGCGTTATACATCTGTTGCTGAGGCTTGTTCTGCGATTACCCTTAGCAACATTACGCAGTCAAATGCCTAAAATAGCAGACAGCTAACAATTCTATTTTTGCTCATTAATGATGGCATGCTCTTGTGCTTTCTGACTACAGATGGGAAGCTGGGGGGCAAGAAAAGTAGCAAATGATCACTGAATTGTATTCTTGCTGCAGTCGTCAGGACACAATACTGTACAAACAACATTTAAAAAGACAGGTGAGTAAGTAAATATTGAAATATGAGTACACTGTACAAAAACATTTTAACAAAATGTAACCAGGCATAACATAAATAACACTGCATCAATGAGACCAAATACCACTGAAATTTTCCTGTAACCTCTTCAATAAACCTTTTAGCTTTAAAGGGGACGGAAAGTGTAGGAAATGAGCACCTTCTCATGCAAATGGACCCTTTTTGTTCACCTTGGCGTCTTTAAATCATAAGGGATTCAGGAGAAACTTCTTAATCCAAAATGTGTTGAGAATGTGGAACTTGTTACCACAAGGAGTCGTTGAGGTAACTTGCATTGATGCATTTAAGAGGAAGCTAGATATGAGGGAGAAGGGAATGGAAGGGTATGCTGATAGGGTGAGATGAAGAGAGGTGGGAGGAGGCTCGTGTGGAGCATAAACACCGGTATAGACCTGTTGGGCCGACTGGCCTGTTTCTGTGCTGTAAATTCTATGTAATTCTTTAATAAAAGTGGGAAATATTTAACTCATATTCTTTGTGCCAGGAACAGATCCGTGCTCTACTGCCATTTCATTTGGTGGTGACAAGAAGCCACGGTGGCGCTGATGTTTGTTATGTCGTGAAGCTTTCAGGCAAGGTGCGGAAATCGTGCTGGCAATCAACTTTGTCTGTTTTTTTTTTAAAGTGCTTCAACAGCTCAATGTCAGTGTGGTTTTACTGTGTTAATGGATTGCGTGGACCATGATGTCGCCAAATCAAAAGGCAGCAGCAAAGGCCTACTTCTGACATCAAAAAATAATGATCATAAAAGCAAATATTTATAGTTGTTTCTGTTCAAAGCACCGAGACTTCACAATAAGGATAAATAACAACATAAAATACTGGAAACACTCAGCAGGTCAGGCAGCATCTGTGGAGAGAGAAACAGTGTTTAACGTTTCAGGTCGATGACCTTTCACCAGAACTGGGCTCTTCCATCTGCTCTGAATGGTAGAACAAGGTTAAACGCCCCTCCAGGCACTTAGGTATGGAGCGCTCAGAAAAGGAAAAGGAGGATCTAAATAAATATGGGGGGGGGGAAAAGAAAGCGGGACTGCCAGCTGTGGAAAACCAACCAAAAAAAAAGTGCATTTCGAGGCTCGGGGGATAGGGACCTAAAGGACTAGGTACATCCCAGGCAAGCCCAATGCCAATGACAGCACCCTCTGGTTACTTCTAGATACTGGTTTCCACTCACTGGTCTGGAGGGGGAGGGTGAGGGACATCCCGCAAGAAAGGCACAGTCCTCTCACTCCATCTGTTACAGCCTGGAGGGATTTAGTAAAAAAAAAATACACATCGCATCAACAAGCGGTCAAGACAGCATTAAAGACACAGGAATAATAGAATGGTGAGCTGTATCGATTTCCCCATCAAAAACTGCCGATTGAAATTTATGAGTACAAATTTGTAATTAGTGGCCCAGCCACCTCGGATATCACTTGACCTGATATATTTTAAACATTAACAGCCCAGCCAATTACCCATTTTTATCAAGTGAAGGTGACCAGTGTAGCAAATGTTTTACTAATCTCCACGCTGAACTTAATGTTTCTGTTATCTGTTAAACCCGAGAGAACCAAAAATTAAGCTGCCTCGCGTTTGAGCTGGTAACATCTGTCCACAAGTCTGTAATAATGGCATAAGTACACTTCTATCCCTGATGGGCTATCTTTCAGCGCACGTTGGTCCTACTTATGTGGAACTGATAATACTGATTTCTTTGTCAGCCAATTTCAGTCCATTTGACAAAATAAGTCACTTTTCTAGCTTGTGCCCAGCAGCGGAGGCCTACTCCATCCCAACCTCCGGACCCTCAGCCAACGTTACACCTGACTATCACCCTGAGAAGGAGCGGTAATTCTAGGCTATTATTTATTCAACAAAAGTACCTGATCAGGTAACAGATGAGCAACAAAGTCACAGTAAAGACAACTAGCTGGCGAGATTCCTGCCATTGCTAATTTAGCCAGAAAGCTGGCAAGTGAATAAAGCTGTGTTCCCTACTTGATACTCACACTACCTTTTTTGCCAAAATAATATAGAAGACAAGAATTACATCTCCCCAGCTGGTAAATAACATCTTGCCAAGTTTTCTCTCTTAGGCTTTTAAACTGTGATTATTTGAAAGTGATGTTTCTGCTTTATGTTGCTGACCCTGGCTGAGGGGGGGGGAGAGGTCCTGTGGTATTCAGAGCACGGGGCTGCCTGATGTTCTACTGGCGTGATATCAGTGGAAGGAAGTGGTCCGCTGGACCTTCGGGCACTCTCTATCTATCTATCTATCTATCTATATATATATATATATATATATATGGACAGGATTTTTGTTTAATGTTTAGTAAAAGCCTGTGCTCTCGAAACATTCAAAATTTAGCAGGAACATGTACACATGTACACAGCCACAGGGGTGTGATTTGCAGGCTACAGTACAGCAGGAGTGCTGGTCTCAGTTGATCCATCTCCGATCGGTTGTTCCTTATAACACAGTCCAGGTCTTAAGGCCCATGAATAAATATGGATTAAAATAGTAATGCCAAAAATCATATTCAATGGCAAGTCTTGAGCAATGGCATCAATTGCTATACATGAACTAGCAGTTTGTGAATTTCTATTAATAGTACACATTTCCACGTACATTAATCATAGAGTCATAGAACTTTACGGCACAGAAGGAGGCCATTTAGCCCATTGTGGCTGTGCCGGCCGAAAAAGAGCTATCCAGCCTAATCTCACTTCCCAGCTCTTGGTCCGTAGCCCTGTAGGTTACGGCACTTCAAGTGCATATCCAAGTACTTTTAAAATGCGATGAGGGTTTCTGCCTCTACCACCCTTTCGGGCAGTGAGTTCCAGACCCCCACCGCCCTCTGGGTGAAAAAAGTTATCCTCAACTCTCCTCTAATCCTTCTACCAATTACTTTAAATCTATGCCCCCTGGTTATTGACCTTTCTGCTAGGGGAAATAGGTCCTTCCTATCCACTCTATTCTAGGCCCTTCATAATTTTATCTCAATTAGGTCTCCCCTCAGCCTCCTCTGCTCCACAGAAAACAACCCCAGCCTATCCAATCTTTCCTCATAGCTAAAATTTTCCAGTCCTGGCAACATCCTCGTAAATCTCCTCTGTACCCTCTTTAGTGCAATCACATCTTTCCTGTTGTATGGTGACCAGAAACTACACACAGTACTCTAGCTGTGGCCTAACTAGTGTTTTATACATTTCAAGCATAACCTCCCTGTTCTTATATTCTATGCCTCGGCTAATAAAGGAAACTATCCCGTATGCCTCCTTAACCACCTTATCTACCTGTCCTGCTACCTTCAGGGATCTATGGACATGCACTCCAAGATCCCTCTGTTCCTCTACACTTCTCAGTATCTGAGTGACAACACTGCAGGGCAGTTGCTGTTAATGCCCCAGGATAGTGATAAATTACTGGGCGAACATCGCTTGTGGCATAAGCTTAACGCACAGCCTTAATCGGGAGTCTAGGAACCCCATTCACACTGACACTAGTTACAGTGTAAACACTACCTGAATCCAGTCAGAAATCCCTTGTACTATCAGAGTAGGTGCTGCTGGCAGGAGAGTCCAGGTTGTGTTCCTGTGACTTTCTGATATGCGCTGCTGGTGGTCCCCCAGTGCCAGCACTGATACAGAAAATAACCCCCACTCTCCAGAATCTACAATGATTTTCTAGCAGTAAATAATGTTAATATTGTCAAGTACAGTTAAGGCCTGCTAAGGACCAAGTCAAACTCCTCGGCTC
Source organism: Squalus acanthias (assembly GCA_030390025.1). Lineage (NCBI taxonomy): Eukaryota > Metazoa > Chordata > Chondrichthyes > Squaliformes > Squalidae > Squalus > Squalus acanthias. The sequence continues at coordinate 63,583,285 of CM059437.1, forward strand.
ACTGGATAATTTGAACAGACTCTCAGAACTTAATCCTGTGTATGTATTAATTTATTTGATTTTGAAACAGAAGTAGGAATGAGGTGTGGGGCCCAATATTCCTCCTTTTGCTTGTCTTAGCACAGGAGTGACAGGAAACAGAGAGTAGTGGTGAACGTTTGTTTTTTGGACAGGAGGAAGGTATACAGTGGTGTTCCCCAGGGGCGGTACTAGGACCACTGGTTTTCTTGATATATATTAATGACTTGGACATGGGGGTACAGGGCACAATTTCAAAATTTGCAGATGACACAAAACTTGGAAGTATAGTGAACAGTGAGGAGGCTAGTGATAGACTTCAGAAAGACATAGATGGGCTGGTGAAATGGGTGGACACGTGGCAGATGAAATTTAATGCAGGAAAGTGCGAAGTGATACATTTTGGTAGAAAGAATGAGGAGAGGACATATAAAGTAAATGGTACAATCCTAAAGGGGGTGCACGAACAGAGAGACCTAGGGGTATGTGTGCACAAATCGTTGAAGGTGGCAGGGCAAGTTGAGAAAGCAGTTAAAAAGGCTTACGGGTTCCTGGGCTTCATAAATAGAGGTATAGAGTACAAAAGTGTGAAAATTATGATGAACCTGTATAAAACACTGGTTCAGCCCCAACTGGAGTATTGTGTCCACTTCTGGGCACCACACCTTAGGAAGGATGCAAAGGCCTTAGAGAGGGTGCAGAAAAGATTTACAAGAATGATTCCAGGAATGAGGGACTTCAGTTACGTTGATAGACTGGAGAAGCTGGGGTTGTTCTCCTTGGAGCAGAGAAGATTGAGAGGAGATTTGATAGAGGTGTTCAAAATCATAAGGGGTCTGGACAGAGTAGATAGAGAGAAATTGTTCCCATTGGCAGAAGGGTCGAGAACCAGAGGACACAGATTTAAGGTGATTGGCAAAAGAACCAAAGGCGATGTAAGAGAAAACTTTTTTACACAGTGAGTGGTTAAGATCTGGAATGCACTGCCTGAAAGGGTGGTGGAGGCAGACTCAATCTTATCTTTCAAAAGGGAGTTGGATAAGTATCTGAAGGAAAAAATTTGTAGGGCTACGGAAAAGGGGTGGGGGAGTGGGACTAGCTGAGAGCCGGGACGTGCCGAATAGCGTTCTTCCGTGCTGTAACCATTCTACGATAACTGCAGGAAGGAGAATGGGGCATTGATAACTGGTATCAGCTTGATGGCAGGCTGCAGTTGCTCCCAGACATCGCTCCTGTGTGTACCTCGGTGCTGGTGACTGTGGGTGCTCAGGTATGTAGTGTTTTTTTGGGTGCAGCTGGTTCTGTGGAGAGAGCAGATGGTACATTATGGGGGCAATTTTAACCTAACCCATCTGTCGGGGAAACTGACGAGATCGAGTGCAACGCTGGTTTTACACCCTGCCCGATTTTACTCGCCATTGAAGTCAACCGGCGTCCCACCCGATCCCGTGGGTATCCCGCCCGGCAAGTTAGGTTAAAATTGCCCACTATGAGTCTGTATGTTGGGGCATGTTAATGCAATATATCACGCCAATCATCCAAAAGATGATTAATATGGTACATGTCTGTACATCTACACTGCCCTTCAACCTCCCTCCCAAACAAACCAATAGGCAGTTTTACCTTAACTGAGTGCAATTGATTGTAGTCTCACAGTTCTCATGCTGGTGACAGCACTCCCAAACACACAAAATCCAACTTCCATAAGCTGACGTCAGTGGTTACCCACTTTTTCAAATTTGATCAGTTGGCTCCTCCTCCATCTTGCTAAATATAAGAACATAAGAAATAAGAGCAGGAGTAGGCCATTTGGCCCATCGAGCCTGCTCTGCCATTCAATGAGATCATGGCTGATCTTCTACCTCATCTGCACTTTCCTGCACTATCCCCATATCCCTTGATTCCCTTAATATCCAAAAATCTAAGGATCTCTGTCTTGAAATATATTCACTTCTCCCAATGAGGTGAGGCCACACAAACATTTCAAAGCTTGTCACCTACAGAAAAATCTAAACACATTAAAATTGACTTTCCCAACATTTCCTTACCTCTGATACTCACCAGTGTCCCACTGCATCCTTCACACCACTTCTGCAGCTGTCATCTATACACAAACATTACAACAGACCCACATCACGCCTCACTTACCCTGGTGGGGTTCCCCGACGTCAGGAAGCCCGCAGCAGAAGTCTCAAAATGGGAAAAAGCCTCTTAACTGCCTGTTAACAGGCAGTTAAGTAGCTATATTCCTCTTCCCGCTGCTAGGAGTCGGGTCCCTGCGCAAATCAGGTACCCGACTCCCAGGAAGATTGGTTGGAGGCGGGTTAGGAGCGGGTTCGGGACCTGCTCCCATTCTTTTCGATTTTCCCAGCAGTCCCGCCTCCAGACCCGCCTCCTCAGGGCTGGTAAAATCCAGCCCTTTGTGTATTCGAAGAACCAGTCTCCAAAAACCCTACAGGAAAGTGCCAACAGATTAAGTATAGAACAGGAGATCGACATAGGAAGGTTATTTTGGTATTCTTTCCTGCAATATTTTCTTTCTCCCATTATGACATTCGTAGGAGATGGGGTTACGAGATCTATAACACGCCCGAGGCACCTAACATCCCGCTATGTGGCTGGCTAGTGCATAGGGCAATGGGAAACTGTGGGCAAGGTTCACTTAGGTGACAACAGCAAAGCTTGCAAACCAAGAGTATCGACGATTATATTAATGAAGGGCCTCCCCCTAATGTGACTGCAGGGCAAGTGATTCAGGTCACTGTGTGACTATTTAGAACGGATACTTCAGGGAAGGAGGTGGAAAATCTTGGGTCTTTCCCTAATACTGTGCCATGCTTCATTATAAGAACAGTTTTTTTTTTCATCCGTCAGCAGTTCCATTCATTAAGGGCCTTAAATCACCAGTGGTCACAACGGGGGAAATAATAGTGGCAATGTTGTGGCAGATAGCTGTCTTTCATTACCTCATGCTGCCCACACGCACTGTGGCACTCCCACTGTGTGTCTTGCACAAAGTGCTGGCAGTGGTAGTAAGTGCGCGCACCCTGTATTGTATGAAGTTCGCTCCATCCCATGCAGATACACAGAGCTGAGGTTCTGGCAGTGCTGTGTCAGGACCGCATTATTGACCCAATAATGTAATTTGTATAGCCCCAACTATTTTCACTGTTTAAACCATTCCTTACTACATCCTTATTTACAATTTTCTGCCTGAGTATTACGTTTCACACACACCTTTGATGACAACATAGAAGATCAGCCATGATCTTATTGAATGGCGGAGCAGGCTCGAAGGGCCAAATGGCTGACTCCAGCTCCTATTTCTTATGTCCTTGTGTTCCTTCATGTCCAACTGTGTTCTGTGCTGGTACTTTACAATTAATAGACACGGCTTACCTTTGGGCCCTTCTTTAAGTAATCCAACTTCTTCTGGACTACCCGCCGTGTCTTTTATGTCATTGAGACAGAGTTCACTCTGTCAGTGGAGATAAAAAGAAAAAAAAGAAAACTGGAAATGCTGGAAATCTGAAATATAAACAGAAAATGTTGGGTGTACACACAAGGCCCATTAGCAACTATAAGGCGAAGAGATAGGCTAACAATTCAGGTGTAGGGCCTTCATCCGAACTGGAAGCTGGGAGGTAAGCTAGCTCCTTTGTAGGACTGAGGGAAACAATCAAGGTACGGGTAAACAACAGGGCTGGCTGATTTTTCTTCTAGCTGCTCTGAACAGTGGTGGCAGTAGCTACAGCTGTGAAGATTTTTTTTTTACCTGTTGTTCATCCTTCCTCGCTTATCGCCCGCTCTCCAGTTTTGACCAATAGTTAGCCTATCTTTTATCTTTATAGATGCTGATGGACCTGCTGCATATTTCCAACATTTTCTGTTTTTATTTCTCTCTGTCAGTGACACATTGGTACATTTGGTGTTTTCTTTGCATATTGGGGGCTGCCCTTTCTCATCAAAACAAGAAACAGTCCTCCCATTGCTTCCTTACAGCAGTTTCCAGCATTTGCGGGGACTCGGATGTTTAAATGTGTCTTTATGTAGGTCTTCCAAATACTGTGCACTCTACAGATGGATTAATGAACTTGGACATTGGGTTGAGGGCTTGTTAGCTGCTTGAGAAGCATTAAAGGATCATTAATGCAATAACTGACCTTGCATCGCCACTAAAATTAATTGCATTCCCGGAAACCAGTGTTTGAAAGCTGAACCTTCCCACAATTTCACTAGGGATTTCTCCTTGGTGCAAAAGCAGCCTACTAATCAGAACATTGTGCTTTGATGCAAGTAGAATCAGTTTTGTCAATTCGAGTAAAGTGAGATTCGCTGATCGCCCCAAGAGCAAAGTTGAGTGTGCGGAATCCTTACTGTTAAATTTAAGCTGAAGAAATTAGGTCAATGTTGTGTATAGAATCATGCCACCTAGTGGTTGCAAAGCAGAATAAACATGTTATTATATACAGTAACAACAATATGCATAGAGAAGTAAATCAAACGCCTGCACTTCATTCTTTGAGCTTTGATCAGTAGAAGTGAATTGCAACTCTACAGATGTTAATGATTTTTTTCTACTTTATCTTAACATGGATCTTTTTATATTAAAAGAGCAACAATGTCTTCATTTTTATAACTCACCCCGTTTTCTGATTTTCCCACATTACAAAATCTCCTTCCCTGTGCTGTTTTCTCTGCATCACAGTGAACCATCTCACTTAAAAAAAATAATCAAAGGGAAGACCAAAATCCAACCCATTTAATCTGTAAGGATCTCACAGCTCATAGAGCAATTTTAATGCTACACGTATTTTTAACTGCAAACCAAAACAACAGGATAATTCATAGAAAACACAATCATTATAGTAATGCCTGCCACCTTCCTGACCCTAAAAGTCAACAATAATAGGACGCTGTCACAGGGAAAGCAGAATCTTCGTTAATTAAGTGTTTGAATAACACATTATTGGCCTTTCAAAAGAGCAGCCTGTTTTTGCGTTCTTAGCAACACGTCGGAGAGAAAAAAATCTGTTCTGAAGTAAACTTTGACTGGAATGTAAAATATTTAAAATAACATTGCAGGAAAAGATGGAATTCACACATTGGTATTTAATAGAGATAATTATGAAGCTCTAATAATCACTGATTATCATTTTTAAGTCGATACTGCATCTTTTGTATGTGCGCTCTAATTCAGCACAGTCTGTTGGCGTGTTGACATTTTTGGGATGTTTCCTTTTACTAACAGATTCAACTGAAGAGTATGGGATGTAATAACCATCCAGAAATACACTACATCATCCTTTCTGTACTATGGTAGCACAATCTCCCTAAATAATAAAGTGCATGTGTAGAATACCAGGAATAAAGTCATGTTCTGTGAATCTGTTTATAATATTCATTTTGAAAGTAATTGGCATTGAACCCAACAGACTCCACTAGCAACACTAGCTAGGATGTACCGACGATGGTTAATCAAGAGGCATCTTGAATATCTTGTACAAATTAGGCGAGAGACACAATATCAACTGGGTAATTATATCTGCAAGTTTCTATGGATACTGCACATAAGTATCTTTTTCAAGATGGATCAGTAGCTGCATAAGAGGTTATGTGGAGCACCTATGGGCTACGAGCTGCACAGGGTAGTGAAAACGATCAGGATACGAGAGGCTAAACATTGGGACGACCAAGGCCATTGTCTTCGGCCCCCACCACAACCTCGGCTACCTCGCCACTGATTCTATCCCCCTCTGGCCACTGCCTCCAGGCTGAAATAAACTGTTTGCATCCTCGATGTTCTATTTGATCCCGAGCTGAGCTTCCGACCCCATATCCTCTCCATCACAATGATCGTCTACTTCCACCTCCGTAACATTGCCTGTCTCCGCCCTGGCCTCAGCTTATCTGCTGCTGAAACCCTCATCTATGCCTTTGTTACCACCAGACTCGACTGTTCCAATGCTCTCCTGGCCAGCCTTCCATTTTCCACTCTCCATAAACTTGAGCTCATCCAAAACCCTGCAGCCCGTATCCTAATCCGTACCAAGTCCCACTTACCCATCAGCCCTGTGCTCGCTTACCTACACTGGCTCCCGGTCCACCAACGCCTTGATTTTAAAATTCTCATTCTCATGTTTGACACGCTCCATGGCCTTGGGCCTCCCTATCTCTGTAACCTCCTCCAGCCCTACAAACTTACAAACTCTGTGTTCCTCCAAATCTGGCCACTCCTTTTACCGTGCCATTGGCGGCTGTGCCTTAAGCCGCCTAGGATCTAAGTTCTGGAATTTCCTCTGTAAATCTCGCTGCATCACTCTCCTCCCTTGAAGATCCTCCTTAAAACCTACCTCTTTAACCAAGCTTTTAGTCACCCATCCGAATACCTGCTTCTTTGGTTCGGTGTCAATTTTTGTTTGACTACACTTCTGTGAAGTGCCTTGGGACATTTCCTCATTAAAGACGTTATTTCATTGGTACTTCAATACCATGTCATTGGTACTTCAATAACTTAGAATCCAGCCATGGAAACCATAATTGGAATTTTTCAGTACATTTTTGGTTTATAAAAATAAAAGACTTTAACTAAAACTCAAAATATAAAATTCCCATCACATTATTAACAGAAAATCAACATAAAGGCTTGAATCAATGCAAAGTATGGAATAGACAATCCATATAATGACTGGTACAATTAATCGTACTACATGAATGCAAATTGTTGTTGTTGACAAAAGAGTCTGAACTAACCGCACTCCATAGGGAGTCTCGTCCCTGTGATCCCGATCTCCCTTGTGAGCTCTCGGTTCTCCTTCCACCTCCTGGTTTTGTTCTCATAAGCTTTAGACCTTGAATCAGTTCACTAGCATATTTCCACTGCTGTCACAGTATTATTTTACATACATTTTAATATTTGCTCTTTATTTGTAACATACTATCAATTACTGAGAACCAAGAAAATCGACAATTACTTGTGCTGAGGTAACTTTTCAAGACAATTTTTGACTCTCAATACATGACCTCTGAAAGTATTGCAGTCACAATGAATGATAAAGATGGACACGTGTAGTTCAGCGTTGAATCCTTTCCGTTCTAACTAAAAAGGAACATCTGATAATGCTAACTTACTTACAGACCAAAGGGTAGAAATTCCCATCGATAAAGTTCTCATATGAATGCTTAATGCACCGGAACTACATTCATGTGTGCAAGATTTTTACACTGGCATTAACCCATTTAAAAGATAAACAGGTTAATGCCTGCATTAAAATAGCACACACATAAGTACAAGTGATTGAAGATACTGTGATAAGAACTTTTGTGAATGCTATCTTTAATAAGAAGCATTTTTTTTTAGAGTATGTAAAGTCTGCTCTCTGAGGTTTAATCTGCATCAACTCATCAGCACCTTTTTAACAAGGCTAGGATTTTACCTCCTTCTGCTCTGGTTTATTTATAATAATGTAGAATTATAACATATAGAAATATAGTGCACACTTGTATTGGCCTTCAATGCATTGTGAATGAACTTACTCATCTGACATACTATTCTGGGGGCTGTTGATGAGAATACTGAGCTGTCGGCAGTCCTTTTCTATTTTGACATGAAAAAATGCATCAAGGATTGATTTGATCAAGTATACCTCAGCCAATTATTGGATTCTGGACATTCAACTCACTGAGGAAAAAGCTCCCCATGGAGCTAGGATTTAACCAGTGAAATGGCAATGTTTTTTTAATCAAAGTTGTTCCCATTTCTGAAACGGATGGTGGACACAGGGCGGCTGGAGAAACAAGGAAGGTCTGTCATTTTAAACTTAAGAAATGAAAATCGAATTTGTAGCATTGATTATATTAGAAAATAATGACAGTTAAAATTAAAATGGATAGAGAATAGAAGAAGGGAAGGCAGGACAAGTGGGACAACAGGTAAGTGTTTAAATGTTTTACTTTTATTTAAAATTGTGTTTTTAGTGTTTACCTTAGTTGGTTTTAGCCAATATTACAGTAATAAATATATCCCCTATGTTTCAGTAACATTACAAGTGTAGTATAACTTTTTTTTCAGTATCATACTGCGTGAGCTGAAACACACAAATCCAGCTGGCCCAAGGAGACAGAAATGTCCCTGGACCTGTTGACAGTCCAAGGGTTGAAACTGTACAAATGTGTTTTTGCTACAAAATATTAATGAAATATTGAATGAAAATTCAGAAATTTAAATATATTACTTCAAATGAAATTCAGAAAAATCCAATTTAACACCTAAAAAAGAATAGCTGTAGCTAATTATTTTGAGTTCAACAAAATAAATCATGGGGTTTTGTAGATTTAAACTGAAACTATAATGCCTAGGAGTCAATTTCTGTTTTAGACTGTTCAATTTCTCCATAGACATTTTACTTTTCACAATGACATTTTTACATTAGATGTGCTGTTTTTCTTCAACATAAATATCTCGTGCTAAATGATTGTGTTAATTACACCAGATAGTTGCACCTCAAATATTTAACATCCCTGATGTTACCATGTGTGCCTTAATATAACAGTACTTCCAACATTTGGCTTGCTTAGCTTATTTAGTTTGGATTGCTTACTTAAACCTCAATTAAACTAAATTTAAATGCTTACTTATTTCTTGAACACAGAATTGAAAGATGTAAAAAGCAAGTTATGAAAGGGGCCAAGTGACTATCATTTGGGTCTTGCAATTGTCTTAAGACTTTAAAGCCTTTCGAATGTTTCAAAAACCAAGGCATCAAAACTAAATAGGGGTTAAAATGTAAACCAAAACTGATTCAAAATGGAGCCTTGTTCCTGTGCTTAAAATTTCTAGCAATCAAAATCAGGTTAGTCCAACCAACAGATCTACTGCAACTGGCCATCACAACCAACAGCTGCTCCGCTATGTTCTACCTTTGCCAGCTCATAAAAAATAGTAATTGTTGCAGCTATTGGAAATATGTGAGCATTGCACTAAGTGACTGTGGTACATTGTTGGGGACGCTTGGCATATGACTTATACCCCATGAGTCAGCTGAGTTAATAACTCACTGTTGTGAATAAATTATAATTAATGCCATCAATGGCACAAAAACCATATCCTACATAACTTCATAATGTGTTCTTTAATGTCATATATTAAAAATTAAACTTGTAAACAAGTGAAAAGAATATGTTGAATGCGGCAGTATGTTCCTTTTGTGCATTGGTTCTAGTGCAGATAGATGTATTGCAAGTGCTAGTCAGCCAACTATGATAGGTCAGGCTTTGAATGTTCTCATCAAAACAAACTTTCAAAGTAAAAATAGTTCAGGTACTTAGAATGTGATGATCTAATCTCCATGAATTATAGGAAATACTTCAGGCCTCCGCCAGGACCACTCGGCTCCAGACCTCATTACAGCCTTGGTCTAAACATGGACAAAAGAGCTGAATTCCAGAGGTGAGGTGAGAGTGATTGCCCTTGATATCAAGGCAGCATTTGAGCGAGTGTGGCATCAAGGAGCCCTAGTAAAATTGACGTCAATGGGAATGAGGGGGAAACTTTCCACTAGTTGGAGTCATACCTAGCACAAAGGAAGATGGTTGGTTGTTGGAAGTCAATCATCTCGGCCCCAGGACATAGCTGCATGAGTTCCTTAGGGCAGTGTCCTAGGACCAACCATCTTCAGCTGCTTCATCAATGACTTTCCCTCGATCATAAAGCCAGAAGTGGGGATGTTCGCTGATGATTGCACAGTGTTCAGTTCCATTCGCAACTCCTCAGATAAGGAAGCAGTCCGTGCCCGCATGCAGCAAGACCTGGACAACATTCAGGCTTGGGCTGATAAGTGGCAAGTAACATTCACACAACACAAGTGCCAGACAATGACCATCTCCAACAAGAGAGAGTCTAACCACCTCCCCTTGGCAATCAATGGCATTACCATTGTCGAATCCCCCACCATTAACATCCTGGGGGGGCGGTCACCATTGCCCAGAGGCTTAACTGGACCAGCCACATAAATACTGCGGCAACAAGAGCAGGTCAGAGGCTGGGTATTCTGTGGTGAGTGACTCACCTCCTGACTCCCCAAAGCCTTTCCATCATCTACAAGGCAAAGTCAGGAGTGTGATGGAATATTTTCCACTTGCCTGGATGAGTGCAGCTCCAACAACACTCGAGAAGCTTGACACCATTCAGAACAAAGCAGCTCACTTGATTGGCATCCCATCCACCACCTTAAACACTCACTCCCTCCATCACTGGCACACCTTGGCTGCAGTGTGCACCATCTACAAGATGTACTGCAGAAACTCGCCAAGGCTTCTTCAACAGCACCTCCCAAACCCGCGACCTCTACCACCTAGAAGGACAAGGGCAGTGGGTGCATGGGAACACCACCACCTCCAAGTTATCCTCCAAGTCACATACCATCCTGACTTGGAAATATATCGTCATTCCTTCATTGTTGCTGGGTCAAAATCCTGGAACTCCCTCCCCAACAGCACTGTGGGAGTACCTTCACCACACGGACTGCAGCGATTCAAGAAGGTGGCTCACCACCACCTTCTCAAGGGCAATTAGGAAATGGGCAATAAATGCTGGCATTGCCAGCGACACCCACATCTCATGAGTGAATTAAAAAAAACTTCATAGAAATGACATCATCGTATGCAAGGAAAGATTTTCTAAATGCGTGCTGTCAGCTTAGCTCAGTGGCAGCACTCTTGCCTCTGAGTCAGAAGGTGTTGGGTTCATGCCCACTTCAGATTCGAGAACATAATCTAGGCTGACACTTGAATGCAGCGCTGAGAGAGTGCTGCATTGTTGGAGGGGTCGTCTTTCAGATCAGATGTTCAACCAAGGCCCTATCTGCCTGCACCAATGATTCAGCTGGACGTAAAAGATCTCACGGCAAAGAAGAGTTCTCCTGGTGTCCTGGACAACATCCTTCCCTCAACTAACACCAATGATCATTCATTGAATTTGCTGGGTTTTTGGAACTTGCTGTGTGCCACAATCGCTTACACGACAACTATGACTCCACTTCAAAAGTAATGCATTGATTATATAGTACTTTGGCGTGTCCTGAGGACATGGCAAGGTGCTATATAAATGCAAGTTCTCTCTTTATCAACAGAAGCTTCATAGGTAGTGTGCATTCAGAAGCTCAACCCTATAATGGAATAGAATTGATAAAATTGCAGTGCTAGATAATAACACCAGCACAATACCACTTTTTGATGGAAGTATAGTGAGCTTCACCATGTGACTATGCTTCACAGTACTGCTATCAATCGCTTCTAGAGTCAAATTTCAATTATCAAAAGAAAAAAATCCATTAAACTACAAAAAAACCATCCAAACACTAAGATGCTTTAATAAAGTTAAACACATAGGAAAAGTACATAAAAATACCTCAGAAATAAAGAAAATCTAGTGCCTCTGAAATGCCACACAGCATGAGAATGTGATTTTGCTGGTATACTGAATGAATTATCACAAAGAACTACAGAACCAAAGTATCTACGGCAGAGATTTATAGTTAAAGTATTGACTGAGTTTTATGAAAAGGTTATGTACTTTTATTTTTTATGCATTAAAAAAAATGTTGACATAAAAAAATTGCTCATTTTAGGGCAGCAGTTGGCACAATCAGGTGGCAGTGAGGGCATGCAGTACCGGGTGGGGGAACAGTTGCCAGGGGGGAGCAGCAGGAGATGGGGCATGAACCTGTAGTCAATGGGACAATGAAAGAATGTGGAGCAAGATATTATCGACTAAGATCAGCTGTTCCTTTGTAGTTTCTCTTCCAGAGATTGGCGAAATAAAGGTTCAACACAGCAGAATCCTATTACAGGTGATAGGCCAGAAGGGGCACAAAAGTTGCTGATAAGAACGTAAGCTCGTTAAAAGGATAGAAATGAGAAAAGTCCATACAGCCCATCTAGCTTGCCTTATTTTTGTGTCCATGATCAGGACCTGTAGTGACCGTTTTTGTCTCCTGCCTTGGTACCAAGTACTAAATCCATGTCTAACAGGATTGAATATACATACCATTACTGACCAATTAAGGAGCACAATGTGCAGTTTGTAGTTATTTTCTATTATTAGGATTGCATGTACCATCAAAACCTGATAAGATTACATTGTTGATATAAATCACTTCATATCACACATCTTAAAGGTACTATCTTATCCATAGTCACCGTGATACAATAGGGGACAATAATCATAATGGATCACATGTTTTTCTGGGTCATAACAGCATTCTGTCCCAGTGATGTGGTCTTATCAGGTTTCCACAGCATGTGAATTAGACCACTTTTCCTCATTATGTTCTACCCATTTTGAGAGACCATCTGAGCAGTTGGAACTTTCCTCATTTGCAGATAAACGCAAAGCAGGCACAGGATCATGCAAGTCTTATTTTTTGGCAACCATGTCACTCAATTTATTCATGAGGATTTTTGTCTTGAACTCAATTGGCCTTTTCTCCAAGTGCCTCTCCTGTGCCTGCCTAGGTACAGAACTCATAGTTAGAAGAATCCCATCAACCAAACCAAGTGATATTTCCACGCTCCGCACTCTTCAGCCCTGGCACTTGGAGCTGTGGCTACCAAAAGAGTGTGCTAAATTGTGCCTGCTACTGTTGCGGATTTTATTCGGTTAAGACTGAGGTTTAAAACACTCACTTGGAGTTTCAGTTTATGATTCCCAACTTGTGCATCCTTGGATGATTGATCTGATTTGTCCAGCAATCGTCTGAAACACTAAAGCAAATCGCTAACCCAATGTAATGCATGAAACGCAAGACTGCATCCGAAATCCGACAACGTGTATCTGGACTTTCACACGTTGGAGCTAAGGGAAACGTACTCAGCTGACTTCCAGAAATGTCCAGGGTGGGAGAGGCGGCGGTTTCGCTTGGGCAGTTTCTCAAGCAGCTCCACGATCTTCGAGAAACTGGGACGCTCTTCCTGCTCATAGGCCCAGCAGAAAAGCAGGATGTCCTGAAATTAATCAGAAACAGATGCACTGAGACTAAAAAAAAAATCAATTACTGCACAATGTATTTATCTTTTTCACCTGCCCACAGATCAAAAGCTAACACATCCCATAATAGATTTTAAAGAAGGAACATAGCTAAATTGGCAGCACAAGAGAAACTCAAATGATTTATACCAGGGATCTGTAGAGCACAAGTGTGAGATACAGATGTTTTATCATCAATACAAAAACGGTATTGTTGGAAGTTCAACATTATATAATCAACTGGATTTATAAATAACACTATGAAAACAAAGTTGTGTTGTCAAATGGTACAAATGTAATAAAATCATTATCAACCATTGGAATCAGTGAAATAACTATACTTAACAAGTTGTACAAAACTGAAACTGCATAAAGGGAGATAGAGGCAGTTTAATGTTGCCATATCCCCACCCTGAGAAAGGCTTTTATTGGTGAGAAAGGTTATTTGGTGATGATAAGCCGTACTGAAAGAATTAAAGGTGCAAAAGTACATTGGCCCAAAAATTAGTGCCGCTACGCGAGAGTACGCACTGTGTACTCTCGCGTATTCTGTCTCCAATTGCCGGTTTTCTGCATGCACTGCGCATGCGCTGAAAACCGGCACTTGGTGAATTCAAAAGGGGGCGGTTCCTAGGTGAACCGCGTGCGCGCTACAGGCTGCGCGCACGCTGTGCACTTAGTGCTTTGGACGCGCAGGTAAGCATGGAAGATTTTAGACATAAAGAAAGGAGGCGTAAGACCCTCTTTTAACAAGGTAAGTACTTAATTAAGTATTATTTTGAATTTTTTTTAACAGGTATATCTTTTTTAGAGACTTTAAAGACAGGTAAGTTTATTTTTATAACTTTTTAAAAGATTTTACATTTTTTCAAAAATTTAATTTTTTGTTTAAAATGGTTAATTTATTTAACTACACTTATTTTATTAATCTGATTTTTTTTTTTAATTTAATTGAGGTTTAGCTGTTCTTTTGGGGGGGTATAGTATTCATAGCTTTCACAGCCGTGCTGTGAAAGCTATGAATGAAAGATGGTGTGCTGCCATTGGCTCTAACTGAGTCACGTGATCCCACAGCTCGCACGAATTAACTACGCCTGTGGGATACGAAAGCACTGCACAGATGCTGTCCAGAACATCAAGTTCGTGCGAGCTCGGACTGAAAAAGCCAGCGCGCAGTGAGAGATCGCGGGAAGGCCTTACCCTCAATACTGTTCTCAAGGAGATAGACTTAGCAAGACAGCCATGAAGATCAGGAGAAATTGAACATTTCAAGTAAATGTGGTTGTAACTTTTGAGCTTCCTGACAGATCCAAGTCATATATGGGCATGGAAAAGAGTGAGATAGAAGGTTGTTGGGGGGTGGGGGGGATAAGGAGTAAACTTGGGGTCAAGCTGTATTGTTTTTACAGCATGCAAGTTCAATTTAAGCATTGACTATTAATCAACAAAAGGTTGCTAGAAAGATAGTGTTACCTTCAGCAAACACAAATGAATAATAGTACAGTACTAATACAGATGTGTGCACTGACTGTACTTTTTAGATGTACCTGGTTTAGTACCTGCGTGTTTTATTCTACCATGCCTTTTTATATGATCAATTAAGTCAATCAGAAAAATAAAGTATTTGCAGCATTTTCAAATATGAATTACAAGAAACAATAGTCATTAAATAGAAAAAGTGTACTGCAGATTATTTTGCACCCTTGCCTACCTATTTTTAATCTTTTTCTTCTCTTTTTTAGGTTTCCTCACCATAACCCAAGTGGGTAGGTAGGTGACCTATTTCAAAGCTTTGCTGTTGCAGTTTCGAATCAATCACTAGGAGAACTGGAGAGCAGAGGTCCAATTTTTCTTAGCTCCATTCCACACCTCTCCAAGACAGCCTGGCTGAAATTGGAAACTCAGCATGTGGAGAAAATGGAGAGGAAAATCCCACGTCTTACTGCTGGCGGCATGGTGTATTAATGTATCGGTCGGTGCCAGTTTATAAAGGAAAATTGTCTAATTGCAAGTAAACTGGAGGTATGTTGTAAAATTGTTTTGTAGTACTTTAAGGTTACTGAATACTTTTAGATAACCAATAGTTGTGTGGTTTCTACATACCGAAATCTCCTTTCCCACGCCAATTTGACTTAGACTAGGCTTCATGCCTCGCCCGGCTTGCCATATTATCGCATCTGTTGGCTGATTCTTGAAAGGCCACTCACGTGCATGCAACTCGTACCATATGGTTCTGTTACAAAATTTAATAAATGTATTTAGCCCAACAGTACTGTGTTTTCAAAACATTTGTACAGATGTAGAATTGCAACAGGCTTGAACTAGCATGCTGCGCACAAAAATGTTTCACAAGAAGAATGGCTTGAATGCACTTCACTTATTCCCCCAGGGAGGAACAGAAACCCCCAAAATCTTTACTTGAAGCTTTGTAACAGGCTTCAGCAGGAGAAAGACTAAATTAAAACCTTGGTGCAATAAGTCGCTTGCAACATCTAAAACTTCTCTGACTATGCAATGTATGGTTTATATGTTTAGGAAACTGCTTGGTACTGTAACATTTTTTAGTACATTTATATTCAGGGAAATAAAATATATTCTGTGATTTAAATTTGTTGGAATTTAAAAGAAAATCAATAAGGAACTACAATTCAATCATTTGCATTGCTATTGCAACTTCCAGCATTTTAATAATTTACACATTATGGTGATACATTTTACTGTGCTGCTTTCTATTGACTATTTCATTGGTACTTCAATAACTTGGAATTCAGCCATGGAAACCATAATAGGAATTTTTCAGTACATTTTTGGTTTATAAAAATAAAAGACTTTAACTCAAAATATAAAATTCCCATCATATTACTGATAGAAAATCAACGTAAAGGCTTGAATCACTGCAGTCAAAGTATGGAATAGACAATCCATTAAAAAAAATGTATTCATTCACGGGATGTGGGCATCACTGGCAAGGCCAGCATTTATTGCCCATCCCTAATTGCCCTTGAGAAGGTGGTGGTGAGCCGCCTTCTTGAACCGCTGCAGTCCTTGTGGTGAAGGTACCTCCCACAGTGCTGTCTTTGTCATAGCGGTTTAGCTATAACGGAGTGGCTTGCTAGGCCATTTCAGAGGGCAGTTAAGAGTCACAATCACGTTGCTGTGGGTCTGGAGTCACATATAGGCCAGACCGGGTAAGGATGGCATGTTTCCTTCCCTAAAGGACATTAGTTTTTACGACAATCCGGTAGTTTCATGGTCACCCTTACTGACGCTAGCTTTTTATTCCAGATTTATTTAATTAACTAAATTTAAATTCCCCAGCTGCTGTGGTGGGATTTGAACTCATAATTTCCTGATCATTAGTCCAGGCCTCTGAATAACTAGTCCAGTAACATAACCACTATGCTACCGTACCCTGTTGGACCTCTGCTGACTGAAAGAGGGTGGGGGGGGGGGGGGCATGGGTGGGGTGGACACTAGCTTATTAATTCCAAATTTATTTAATTAATTGCATTTAAATTCTCCCAGCTGCCGTGATGGGATTTGAACTCATGCCTCTGGATTACTCGTCCAGGCCTCCGGATTATTCGTCCAGTAACATAACCACTATGCTACCATAACCCTGTACAGTAGCATAGTGGTTAATGTCTGGTACAATTAATCTTATTAATATGAACTAATATACTTTTTGCATTTTTTTATAGATTAATCACTTGTCATATAAAAGATTTTTTTTAAAGAGGCCAAAACTCACGCTAGTTTCTCCCCTTCCCCAATTTCTTGCACTGAACACTATCTGCAGCCAGTATTTATGGAACATATGCTTTTGGAAGAAATCGCTTGGTACTGTAACATTTTTTAGTAAATTTATATTCAGGGAGATAATACCCGAGTTTACACACATCTCCACAGTGGTAATATCTAAAGTGACAGGTACAGTGGTGCCCAACCTGTGCCAGTAATACGCTGTAACATACTGTAATTCCTTTCTTGTTCTATGCATTCATTATGATTTTCGTGTTAGAGTATTTTAGGTAGGGGGATTAAACTTTCTGCAATTTTCAAAACTGTACAGGTTAAGTACTGGATGGGCAGACAACAAGGGTTTTATTTTAATGTATTGAATGCCACCTCATCAAAATAGCAATCATTACTCCTCCCATCCAATCTCTTAGAAATAACCTGTTATAAAAATAATTATGCTCTGCGTACAGCACTAGGTTCTGGTTGCTCCTTACTTACATTTATAACAACATTAATTATTACATAATCGCCAAGAGTGAGGTCACAAAGTTTAAGAGAAATTCTATAGGTTGTTGAAGAAGAGGGACACTTGCATCTGTTGTTGTGATACCTGGGGCAGCCAATGATGGCAGAAAATCTTGTAAATGAACGAATGCAAAGGGCTTTAGAGAAATTTATCTTCTGTGGAATAAGAAATCTATTATGCTTCACAAATATTTAAATCGTTATTTTTCCTGATTTATGTTACTTTTTTAAAATAGACATCAATAACTTTGGGCAATTATCCTTGAAAGGAAACTATGTGGGTAATTTGTGTCTTCCTTGTCCATTATAGAAAATTATAATTAATGAATGCGAAATTGGACAGTTTCTATAACGGGTGGCTGATCCACATTGCCAGTTTTATACACGGGCGGCACGTTCAAAATCTACCCCTATGTCTCGATGTAATGTTTTGTTCAATTTATTATTTTTTTCAAACCAGACACCACAGTGCTTATCTTATGATACAGCAGTGAACTGACCCAAATGCAAATACATCTGATTGCTTGGAGAACGGGAGTTTGTCTTCATCTGTAGAGGGAGAGAGTTGTTGAATGATTTCTGGAGCCAGATGACACAGCCAACCGTTAGGAATCCTCATTTCACTCTCTCTCCTAGAGAATAAAACACATGAAAAATTCATACAATTAGTGGCGGGGGAAAGGAATCATCAGTTTCGGTTTTTGTTCTAAATTTTGCATTTGCTAACTAATCACAAATTGTCAGCATAAAACAGCTGTGCAAGGAGGAAGAAGCACGGAATTAATAATTTTGACAGTTAAGACATAAATTGAGTGGTCTGTAAGTAGATTTATATTGCAACTTATTACGTTGCTGTAATACATAGGTCTACATAGCTCTTATTATTGCTCAGTATTGCTGAAACTGTATCTAGAAATCAAATTAACAGAACCTGTAGCTAGACATCTCTGGGAACGAGTTTGAAACATTTGTAGGCACAAGAAAATCTGATTAACTGTTGAGTGTTGAATTATGGCCCCTTGTTATTGGATCATGCGATGGGCACTGATAGCTTTGGTACAGAACTTCATGGCATAGGACCATCCCATTTACTAGTCTGATGGTGGGAGGTTAACTGGCAATACAGCATTTGTTATATGCTGTTGACTAACATCAAAGCATTAACACGCAGTCTTGAAGTTAAGGTAACATAACAGCAGAAAGGTTTTGCTTTTCTGTGGTTGATATTGATTTATATCTAATGAATACTACTGTAATTGGGGGAAGATATAAAGGTATCAAAATGGAAAGAATTTGTATACTAACTGAAAAGTTAAATTTCAAGACAGTGTCCACTGCACATTACACTGTTCTAAATTTAAGACGCTCCTTAAAATCTACCTCTTTGGTCAAGCATTTGGTCACCTATTCTAATATCTCCTTATGTGGTTCCATGTTAAATTTTGTTTGATAACGTTCCTGTGAAGCATCCTTGGTAAATTTTTACTACGTTAAAAGCGCTATAATAAGTACAAATTGCTGTTGTTGTTTGATCGTACAACAGAATGTGGCTTGTCCCATCCTTGTGCGAATACATAGGAGCCTCATCAGCCTGGAAGCTGAAGTTTCTTGTGTGTGACAGAAGTACGGTCATCACCAATGTTCAATGTGGTACAGAGTATATCCACGCAATGGTCAGGGCAATGCTGGCCATGCACCCACACATTGTATGGTGAGTTGCATTGCTTTCCATGCTGCTTGTGAAGAGCTCCTAATACCTTCTATCTGCTGAGTGAGGGCTCAAACTGACACTTGCCAGTTGTCTAATAACCAAATAGTGGCTAGGCTGAGGAGGTAAGCGGGGTTCCTTTGTTACTGAGATTGATCCAAGATGACCCAGCTGGCAATGGAATATGAGAACCAAGTCAATCATCTGTGGCGGAATTGGTAATAGAACGCCTCAGCCAGGCAGGCCTGCAATACTTCAGGACACGATTGATAATTGGCCAGCCAGCCTGACCTATTAGTTTTTGGAGGGGTAGACCCGTCACTGGGATCTAGGATTCTCCTCACTCAGTTCCAGATAAACCTGCAAGCAAATGCCCTAAGTGGTAGGGTGGGCCTGACTGGACAAACAGCAGGAAGCTTACCAGTGCTCTGTGCAGTTAGGCTGGATGGTTTAGGTGATCAGACTGTACTTGTGTGTATTTCTCAGTACCTTGGTTTGGAGATTCTTATGCATAGTGGTGGGTTTCTATATGTCAGACACCCAGGTGACCAAAAAAAAACCATCACCGTTGTTTATTGGGTGACACAGCTTAATGGTAGAAGGCGTGTTGCACCAAAATGAATTGCGAAGAAACAGAGTCAATAGGTAGAAGTAATCCATTAGGGCTTGGGCTAACCTTACAGTCCTGAGGATTTTTCATATTGCAATTGTTTTATGCTCTTGTCATTTTTGCAACGTTGAAGACTTTTATGCAAATAAAGATATTATTGCTGTTGATACCTATTAACTGTCCAATATATATAAGGCCAACGTTCCCTCTAATATTTTTTGGCCCGCGCGGCCCCTTTAACGGGCTGCGTGGGCCATTCAAGATTCCGCACTTGCGCGGTTTTTCTATTTAAAAGCCAGCTCACCGGCTGCGCGGGACCTTCAGAGCGCTGCGCGGCCGCGCAACTTAAAGGGAACATTGTATAGGGCCATAATTTGCTGAGGCTTCTTCGACAGCACCTCCCAAACCCGCGACCTCTTCCAAGTAGAAGGACAAGGACAGCAGGCGCATGGGAACACCACCACCTCCAAGTTCCCTTCCAAGTCACACACCATCCTGACTTAGAAGTATATCGCCGATCCTTCATTGTCGCTGGGTCAAAATCCTGGAACTCCCTACCTAACAGCACTGTGGGAGTACCATCACCACATGGACTGCAGTGGTTCAAGAAGGCGGCTCACCACCACCTTCTCAAGGGCAACTAGGGATGGGCAATAAATGCTGGCATTGCCAGCGATGCCCTGATCCCATAAACGAATAAAAAAATTTTTTAAAAGTGGTCTGCATAACCCCAAGTTTACACTTTACTCTAAACATTTCTTACAATAATTTGGATTTCTCATTCTTTAAAAGAAGCCATTGAACAGACGTTTATTGAATTTGGTTTTGATTGGATGGTGAAATCCCACTACTGTTACTGATATGGTGCTGACTTTTTTTTTTCTCTTGTTGTACTTCCAGGTCAAGTTATATATCAAATTCAATCAGAATATGAATCAAATCTGTAATAACCCGACCCAACTGTCCCATGCTTTGACAATGAAGCTAAAGTTGTTGTTTCATCAGTTGCCCAAGTACAGTTTGGAGACAGCAGCCTCCAGAACAAAGCAGTTGAATTTAACGACAGTCTTTTCAAAACTTCCTCATGGACATCGACACCAACAGACAGCTTGTCCTAGCTTCAGTTACAAAGTTCGAATGGGTAATACAAGAGGAATTCTCTAAAACTGTATTCGATTCCCCTGCCATTTAGCATGATGGAATTTTGATATTTCAAACTTTCTGTTGTCGAATATATAAATTTCTGTACACCCGTTGGGAATAACCATCTTTCAACTGTTAGATTAGTAGGAGTTTTAATTGTAACGGGGCGTCTAAAGTTCAAAGTAATTGCAGTCTGAGGCAATCTCATTATAGTCCAATTAAACATTTTTTTCTAGAATCACATCTGTTAGTAATTTAATTTCTATTTTAATTTCAGTTGTTAACCAAGTGCTGGGATTTGCAACTTCATAAAGGGAGAAACTGTCCAACTTGTGTTGGTTCAAAAGATTGTCAGTAGAAATATCAAAGCTCCCTGGCTAAAAGCCAACAAATCCCCTGGACCTGAGGGCCTACATCCTAGGGTTCTAAAAGAGGTGGCTGCAGAGATAGTGGATGCGTTGGTTGTGATCTTCCAAAGTTCCCCAGACTCTAGAACGGTCCCAGCGGATTGGAAGGGAGCAAATGTAACACCGCTATTTAAGAAAGGAGGGAGAGAGAAAACAGAGAACTACAGGCCAGTTAGCCTGACATCAATCGTTGAGAAAATGCTGGAATCCATTATTAAGGAAGTTGTAACAGGGCATTTAGAAAATAATAATATGATTAGGCAGAGTCAACATGGTTTTATGAAAGGGAAATCGTGTTTAACAAATTTATTGGAGTTTTTTGATGATGTAACTTGCAGGGTAGATAAAGGGGAACCAGTGGATGTAGTATATTTGGATTTCCAAAAGGCATTCGATAAGGTGCCACATAAAAGATTGTTAAGCAAGATAAGAGCTCATGGGGTTGGGGGTAATATATTAGCATGGATAGAGGATTGGTTAACTGACAGAAAACAGAGAGTAGGGATAAACGTGTCATTTTCCGGTTGGCAGGCTGTAACTAGTGGGGTGCAGCAAGGATCAGTGCTTGGGCCTCAGCTATTTACAATTTATATTAATGACTTAGATGAAGGGATGGAGTGTAATGTATCCAAGATTGCTGATGATACAAAGCTAGGTAGGAAAGTAAGCTGTGTGGAGGATACAAAAAGCATCCAAAGGGATCTAGACAGGTTAAGTGAGCGGGCAATAAGGTGGCAGATGGAGTATAATGTGGGGAAATGTAAGGTTATCCACTTGGTGTCTGCTTTTCTATTCTTCCTACCAAAGTGGTAGCATGCAGGTACAGCAAGCAATTAGGAAGGCAAATGGCATGTTGGCCTTTATTGCAAGGGGGTTGGAGTACAAGAGTGAGGAAATCTTGCTACAAATGTACAGGGCTTTGGTGAGACCACACATGGAGTACTGTGCACAGTTTTGGTCTCCTTATCTGAGGAAGGATATACTTGCCTTAGAAACGGTGCAACGAAGGTTCACCAGATCGATTTCTGGGATGAGAGAGTTGTCCTATGAGGAGAGATTGAGTAGATTGGGCCTTTACTTTCTGGAGTTTAGAAGAATGAGAGGTGATCTCATTGAAACATACAAGTTTCTGAGGGGGATTGACAGGGTAGACGCTGAGAGGTTGATTCCCCGGCTGGAGAGTCTAGAACTAGGGGCATAGCCTCAGGATAAGGGGTCGGCCATTTAAGACTGAGATGAGGACTTTCTTCACTCAGAGAGTTGTGAATCTTTGGAATTCTCTACTCCAAAGGGCTGTGGATGCTGAATCGTTGAGTATATTCAAGAAATACACTGGACATCCCAAAGTGCTTTACAGAGGTACTTTTTTTTGAAGTGTAGTCACTGTTGTAATGTAGGAAATGCGGCAGCCAATTCACACACAGCAAGCTCCCACAAACAGCAATGTGATAATGACCAGAAAATCTTTTTTTTAATGTTGATTGAAGGATAAATATTGGCCAGGACACCGGGGAGAACGCCCCTGCTCTTCTTCGAAATAGTGCCATGGGATCTTTTATGTCCACCTGAGAGGGCAGACGGTGCCTCGGTTTAACGTCTCATCCGAAAGACGGCACCTCTGACAGTGCAGTACTCCTTCAGTACTGCACTGGAGTGCCAGCCTAGATTTTTTGTGCTCAAGTCCCTGGAGTGGGACTTGAACCCGCAACCTTCTGACTCAGAGGCGAGGGTGCTCCCAACTGAGCCACAGCTAACACTCAAGGCTGAGACAGATAGGTTTTTGGACTCTAGGGGAATCAAGGGATGTGGAGACCAGGCAGGAAAGTGGAGTTGAGGTCAAAGATCAGCCATGATCTTATTGAATGGCGGAGCAGGCTCGAGGGGTCATATGGCCTACTCCTGCTCCTAATTCTTATGTTCTGACAATTATCACCATTCACCCTCCCTAGGTGTCAGAGTGGTAGCACTCTCATCTGAATCAGAAGGTTGTGGGTTCAAGTCCCACTCCAGGAACTTGAGTATTAAATCTAGGCTGACACTCCAGTGCAGTACTGAGGGAGTGCTGCACTGTCCAAGGTGCTGTCTTTCAATGAGACGTTAAACCCAGGCCCTTCTGCTCTCTCAGGGGAGTCCTGGCCAATATTTATCCCACAACCAACATCACTAAAGCAGATTAGCTGGACATTTATCTGTGCGTAAATTGGCTGCCGAGTTTCCCACAGTGGCTACACTTCAAAAGTACTTCATTGGCTGTAAAGCGCTTTGGAACATCCTGAGTCCGTGAAAGGCACTATATAAAATGAAAGTCTTTCTTTTGTTATGAAGTTTATATACATTTCTAGGCCGCAAGCTCTGGAATTCCTTCTAAACTTCTCTACCGCTCTGTCCTCCTTTAAGACACTCCTCAAAACCTACCTCGTCCTATCCTAATATCTTCTTATGTAGGTCGGTGTCAATTCTTATCTGATTAATTTTTCTCCTGTGAAGCGCCCTGGGACATTTTACTACATTAAAGGCGCTCTATAAATGCAAGTTGTTGTTGTTGATTCCAGAACCTTCTGACTCAGAGATGATAGTGCTACCACTAAGTCAAGCTGACACTTAGGGGGGAAGTTTAACCTTAGAAAACAGGTGGATTTGGAGTGTGAGGGTAGTTAAATTGTTAAAATTCTGATTCCCGATCTGAACCCGCCCACTTCCGGTTTAAACTTGTGCCTTGTAGATGGTGGAAAGGCTTTGGGGAGTCAGGAGGTGAGACACTCACCACAGAATACCTGGCCTCTGACCTGCTCTTGTTGCCACAGTATTTATGTGGCTGGTCCAGTTAATTTTCTGGTTAATGGTGACCCCCAGGATGTTGATGGTGGGGGATTCGGCGATGGTAATGCCGTTGAATGTCAAGGGGAGGTGGTTAGACTCTCGCTTGTTGGAGATAGTCATTGCCTGGCACTTCTGTGGCGCGAATGTTACCTGCCACTTATCAGCCCAAGCCTGAACGTCGTCCAGGTCTTGTTGCATGCGGGCATGGACTGCTTCATTATCTGAGGAGTTGTGAATGGTGCTGAACACTGTGCAGTCATCAGCGAACATCCCCATTTCTGACCTTATGTTGGAGGGAAGGTCATTGATGAAGCAGCTGAAGATGGTTGGGCCTAGGACACTGCCCTGAGGAACTCCTGCAGCGATGTCCTGGGGCTGTGATGATTGACCTTCAATCACCACAACCATCTTCCTTTGTGCTAGGTATGACTCCAGCCAATGGAGCATTTTCTCCCTGATTCCCATTGACTTCAGTTTTTTTTTCTTTTTTTATTGACTTCAGTTTTACTAGGACTCCTTGATGCCACACTCTGTCAAATGCTGCCTTGATGTCAAGGGCAGTCACTCTCACCTCACCTCTGGAATTCAACTCCTTTGTTCATGTTTGGACCAAGGCTGTAATGAGGTCAGGAGCCGAGTGGTCTTGGCGGAACCCAAACTGGGCATCAGTGAGCAGGTTCTTGGTGAGTAAGTGCTGCTTGATAGTACTGTCGATGACACCTTCCATCACTTTGCTGATGATTGAGAGTAGACTGATGGGGCGGTACTTGGCCGGGTTGGTTTGTCCTGCTTTTTGTGGACAGGATATACCTGGGCAGTTTTCCACATTGTCGGATAGATGCCAGTGTTGTAGCTGTACAGGAATAGCTTGGCTAGAGGCGCGGCTTGTTCTGGAGCACAAGTCTTCAGCACGATAGCCGGGATGTTGTCGGTGCCCATAGCCTTTGCTGTATCCAGTGCGCTCAGACGTTTCTTGATATCACGTGGAGTGAATCGAATTGGCTGATGACTGGCTTCTGTGATGGTGGCGACCTCGGGAGTAGGCCGATATGGATCATCCACTCAGCACTTCTGGCTGAAGATGGTTGCAAATGCTTCAGCCTTATCTTTTGCACTCACGTGCTGGGCTCCACCATCATTGAGGATGGGGATATTCATGGAGCCTCCTCCTCCCGTTAGTTGTTCAATGGTCCACCACCATTCACGACTGGATGTGGCAGGACTGCAGAGCTTTGATGTGATCCGTTGATTGTGGGATCGCTTAGCCCTGTCTATAGCATGCTGCTTCCGCTTTTTAGCATGCATGTAGTCCTGTGTTGCAGCTTCTCCAGGTTGGCACGTAATTTTTTGGTACGCCTGGTGCTGCTCCCGGCATGCTCTTCTACACTCCTTATTGAGCCAGTGTTGGTCCCCTGGCTTGGTGGTAATGGTAGAGTGAGGGATATGCCGGGCCATGAGGTTACAGATTATGATGGAATACAATTCTGCTGCTGACCCACAGCGCCTCATGGATGCCCAGTTTTGAGCTGCTAGATCTGTTCTGAATCTATCCCATTTAGCACAGTGGTAGTGCCACACAACACGATGGAGGGTGTCCTCAGTGTGAAGACAGGACTTTGTCTCCGCAATGACTGTGCGGTGGTCACTGCTACCAATGCTTTCTTGGACAGATGCATCTGCGACAGGTGGATTGGTGAGAACGAGGTCAAGTAGGTTTTTCCCTCGTGTTGGTTCTCTCACCACCTGTCGCAGGCCCAGACTGGCAGCTATGTCCTTCAGGACTCGGCCAGCTCGGTCAGTAGTGGTGCTACCGAGCCACTCTTGGTGATGGACACTGAAGTCCCCCACCCAGAGTACATTCTGTGCCCTTGTTACTCTCAGTGCTTCTTCCAAGTGGTGTTCAACATGGAGGAGTACTGATTCATCAGCTGAGGGAGGGCGGTAGGTGGTAATCAGCAGGAGGTTTCCTTGCCTATACTTGACCTGAAGCCATGAGACTTCATGGGGTCCGGAGTCAATCTTGAGGACTCCCAGGGCCACTCCTTCTCGACTGTATACCACTGTGCCGCCACCCCTGGTGGGTCTGTCCTGCCGGTGGGACAGGACATACCCAGGGATGGTGACGGAGGAGTTTGGGACATTGGCTGAAAGGTGTGATTCTGTGAGTATGACTATGTCAGGCTGTTGCTTGACTAGTCTGTGGGACAGCTCTCCCAATTTTGGCACAAGTCCCCAGATGTTGGTGAGGAGGACTTTGCAGGGTTGACTGGGCTGGGTGTGCCGTTGCCGGTGCTGAGGTTGATGTCGGGTGGTCCATCCGGTTTCATTCTTATTATTTTGTTTCGTAGCGATTAGTTACAACTGAGTGACTTGCTGGGCCATTTCAAAGAGCAGTTAAGAGTCAACCACATTGCTGTGGGTCTGGAGTCACATATAGGCCAGACCAGGTAAGGACGTCAGATTTCCTTCCCTAAAGGACATTAGTGAACCAGATGGGTTTTTACGACAATCCGATAGTTTCATGGTTACCATTACTGATACTAGCTTTTTATTCCAGATTTATTTAATTAACTGAATTTAAATTCCCCAGCTGCATTCACCACCTCCAAGTTCCCCTCCAAGTCACACACCATCCTGACTTAAAAGTATATCGCCGATCCTTCATCGTCGCTGTGTCAAAATCCTGGAACTCCCTACCTAACAGCACTGTGGGAGTACCTTCACCACGCGGACTGTAGCGGTTCAAGAAGGCAGCTCACCACCACCTTCTCAAGGGCAACTAGGTATGAGCAATAAATGCTGGCCTTGCCAGCGACGCCCAGATCCCATAAGTGAATTAAAAAAAACGGAGGTGGGATGGGGACAGGCCAGGAGGCGGGACATCAATTAAAATATTATAATGAGGCTGGAAACCTCTTTTTTAACCTCCATTTGTTTTTAATTCCATCTTGTTGGGTTTTACACACTTCGTAAAACCCGGCAGTTACAGCAAGCCGAGGACTGCTGCATCCAGGAGGCAAGTGTCTTTTCGCCTACCTCCTGGATCCAGGGTCCCTGCTTAGCCCACCCCCTGTGATCAGAGACCCCCTCACGAGGCCTCCAATCACCTTCCCGGACCCACACCCCCACGATCATCCTGAGGCCGGCCACGATGCTCTGGTGGCCGGCCCCGAAGTGATCTTCCCTCCCTCCCCCCACCCCGGTCCCACGATGTCCCCGATCTCCTCTTCTCCCCCTCCCCATCCTCCGGAGGCCGGCACTAGCCGCCACCTGATCCCTTCCCTCCCTCCCTCCTCTGTGCGGCCTGGTGCCGCAGGCCTACCTGCTCGCAGCCACCGAGCCGCTCCATCTGGCTGGCTGCAGGTGGGAAACAGACGCTTCAGATGCAAATCAGGCCCTGCTGTTAAAGTTGGCAGGGCCTGCGGGAAACCTGTTCTCCCGGGTTTCCCACCTGCATCGGAGCCCTCGCCCCCGCCCCGCCATCCCCATGAAAATCCAGGCTTTAGTATCAAAGTACTTTTGTTACCCAAAGGCAATTCAGTTGTATCAACTTTCACTTGATTATTACTTGGTTAAAGTTATGTTCAATCTGATCAGTAATCACTGATAAAACACATAGGACCAAGGGCTCAAAACTCATGACTTGCTCTTTCATTGCTATCTGTAAAGCAAACCAATTATGATACTTCAATACCGCTGGTTAAAGGGAGGTACATTACATCGCACAGCTATTGCAAAGCATTAAGGACACTGATTAAAATTCAAGCAGAAGCCATTGCCTAATATATCTGACATAGCAATCACAATTCAAAAAGCAGAACATTTGCAGCTATAAACAAATTATTTCATTTATGTTAAGGAAAATTAAAAAATTTCCATGTTGTAATTTTGACGTCAAGACTTCAGGCTTAGATTTGGTTCATAGGACATAAATTTCAAATCATCCTATATCTAAATTAGTTTGGATTGCCATCTCTAGTCTTGTTGCATCGACGAGGTTTGTATTCCTTTGAATATAGAAGATTAAGGGGTGATCTAATTGAGATGGTAAGATAATTAAAGGATTTGATAGGGTAGATAGAGAGAAACTATTTCCTCTGGTGGGGGAGTCCTGAACAAAAGGGTTGACCTTCCAGGCTGTACATAGGAGATGTCAGAAAGCACTACTTCACACAAAGGGTAGTGGAAATCTGAAACTCTCTCCCTCAAAAAGCTGTTGAGGCTAGGTCAAGCAAAAATATCAAAACTGAGATTGATAGATTTTTGTTAGGCAAGGGCATTAAGGGGTACGGAACCAAGGCGGGTAAATGGAGTTAACATACAGATCAGCCATGATCTAACTGAATGACGGAACAGGCTTGAGGTGCTGAATGGACTACTCCTGTTCCTATATTCTGTGGGGAAAAAATTGGGTCGCGTCCCTTTGGGGCGCTAACTTCGCAGCAGCGCTACTTTTAGCACCCCGAAAAAGTTAGCACCCCCGTGCCGGAAATTGAATGGTAGCGCCCCAAGCAGGAGGCGGGGCACTACTGGAAGTGCTCCCCCTCCCTCTTGGGGCATTACCATTCAATATCGCGGTGCTACGTGCAACAGCGCCACACACGTCGGCACGTAGCGCCGTGGTATTACAGGCCTCCCTCCCCTGATTAAAGGGGAGGGGCCGAGCGCAGCGTGCACCGGGACCCTGCTGGACCACCAGGGAGCGGGGTGCCGGCAAAAAAGCCGGGCACTCAAGAGGAGTGCCGGGCTGACCAATCGCGGCCGGCACCCTGCAGGAGGAGGGGAAAGGGGGCAGGTGCTGGCAGGCGGCCCCAAAAAAATTGCCCGCCCGGCACCTGCCCTTTAATTTGCGACGCCGCAACCGCAAAAACGCCCCCCTGACCCAGTTGGACATAGCGTCCGGCGGTATGTCAGGGCGCGAGCGGGGCGCTGCACACGGTGATGATGTCATCACCGGAGGCACAGCGCCACGGGGCGTTATCGGCTACCAGTGCTGCTAACCTCCCACTGAATTTCGCGGGAGGTGTTAGCGGCGCCGTGCCCGGGCGCTAGGAGCTTTGTGTCCCGCTAGCGCCCTCTTGGGGCGCTAACGGGAGGCACAAAGCAACCCAATTTCCCCCCCCCTAGTGACTACTGATTATAATCCCCAGCAGTTAGTGACTACAGGTCAAAGTAAATGCTTATTCACAGTTAAGAGATCCAGATCCTAAGTAAGCTTCAGGCAAGCTGGATTCAGCCAAATGTCTCACACATCATCAAAATTGTTTAGTTAATTAAAAAAAAATCACCAAGTTGCTATTATTATCCAAACTATCTCCCACGTCACATTATGTGCATTGCATTGGATAATGTATTGCAATTAAAAAAATCTTTCTAGCTGTGAAAATAATCCACTGCCAAGCAATACTTAAAGGTGGTATCATCTCTTGTCTTAAGCACTTAATACAAAAGCACTTAATACAAAATAGTTACTGTATAATTTAATAAGTCATTTGAAATTATAATTTTCTAGTAGAAGCATGAAATTTATAAACATTTGTAATGATATCAAATGGTTTTGTGAAGCAATAGGAATCTATGAACTTAGGAGTGAAAGATAAAAGTGATTCAAAAGTGATTTAACAGCAGATAAAGAAATATACTTGACCAAAGAAATCCAAGTATATCATAAATTAATACTGACTAATTCTGATTTAGCACGACTGATTTTTCACAGTGTTATCAAGTCCCAATTTACACCAACCTATCGCAGAGAGCAGGATTTCAATATTTATTTAAATGACTAGCATATACCGATTAGGCTTCTCATCAGCGTTCAAGTAAATTGAATGTCAGGTCACAATGACTCATTTTCTGCAAGAGTATTGAGATTAACAACTAAATTTTGCAAGTACAATCTTCAGATTTCATTATGAGGAAAAAAGTTAATGGCTATTCTAGAAACCAGAGGTAGGGGAGCGATTTGATACATTTTAATCAGAATATCAAGTGTGCATGTACTGACAGACTGCTGATAGCTGTTAATTGCCCTGCATTTGATTGTGTATGGGGCACAAAGGAAATCATTCTGGAGGGGAATTCTGTTTTTTCTCTCTTTTGTAGCAAGCACGATTTCATAGAAGCACGTTCTTAGTTGAACAGAAAGCTGTTAAAAGCACAGAATTTTGATGCATTTTATCACATTCAATTGACTTAGACTTCCTGGTCCAGCCAATTAAACACACGCTCAGGATCCAAGTATAACAGAGTCTAAAATTATTCATGTTTATAATACTCAGCATGGTAGGTATCCTCAGTCACAGCTTCATTTCATGGACAAAATGTTAGGTTTTATACAGCACTGTTTCCTTCTATTCAGAAAAAGACAAACACAAAGGGGGGAATTTTAACCTCCCAAAACAGGTGGGTTTGGGTTGGGTGGCATGTAAAAATGTAAAAAAAACCTGAAACCCGCCCACTTCCACTTTTAACGGAGGCTGGACAGTGGGGGGGGGGGGACAACAAACCCGCTCGCAGGAAGCGGATTGGTTATTTAAATCTTATTATGAGGCTGCGATGCTCAGCAATTAACCACTATGGGCCTCGGGAAACCCATCAGCTATAGGGAGGCGAGGACTGCTGGATCCAGGAGGTTAAGTGCCTTTCCACTTACCTGCTGGAATTGGTTTACCTGTTTCACCCACCCCCTGCGATCGGACACCCACCCCCGACCCTTCCAATCTCCCCCCCACCCCCGACTCTTCCGATCCCCTCCAACTCTTCCGATCTCCCCCATGAGGCTACCGATCTCCACCACCAACCCTTCCAATCTCCCACCCATGAGGCCCTTCCGATCTCCCCCGAGGCCTCTAATCTCTCCCTCCTCTCCGCTCCCCGGCTGTGGCCTGGTGCTGAAGGCCTATGTGCCCAACAGCCAGCCAACCTCTCAATAAGAACATAAGAAATAGGAGCAGGAGTCGGCTATTTGGCCCCTCGAGCCTACTCCGCCATTCAATAAGATCATGGCTGATCTTCTAACTCATCTCCACTTTCCTGCACTATCCCCATATCCCTTGATTCCCTTAATATTCAAAAATCTAACGATCTCTGTCTTGAATATACTCAACGACTGAGCCTCCACAGCCCTCTGGGGTAGAGAATTCCAAAGATTCACCACCCTCTGAGTGAAGAAATTTCTCCTCATCTCAGTCCTAAATGGCCGACACCTTATTCTGAGACTGTGACCCCTGGTTCTAGACTCCCCAGCCAGGGGAAACATCCTCCCTGCATCTACCCTGTCAAGCCCTGTAAGAATTGTGTACGTTTCAATGAGATCACCTCTCATTCTTCTAAACTCTAGAGAATATAGGCCTAGCCTACTCAATCTCTCCTCATAGAACAATCCCCCCTGTCCCAGGAACCAGTCTGGTGAACCTTCATTGCACTCCCTCTATGGCAAGTATATCCTTCCTTAGGTAAGGAGACCAAAACTGTACACACCACTCCAGGTGTGGTCTCACCAGGGCCCTATATAATTGCAGTAGGACATCTTTACTCTTATACTCAAATCCTCTTGTAATAAAGGCCAACATACCATTTGCTTTCCTAATTGCTTGCTGTACCTGCATGTTAACTTCAGTGATTCGTGTACAAGGACATCCAGGTCCCTCTGAACACCAACATTTCCCAATCTCTCACCATTTAAAAAATACTCTGCTTTTCTATTTTTCCTACCAAAGTGGATAACTTCACATTTCTCCACATTATATTCCATTTGTCATGTTCTTGCCCACTCAATTAGCCTGTCTATATCCCCTTGAAGCCTCCTTTGCATCCTCCTCACAACTTACATTCTCACCCAGCTTTGTATCATCAGCAAACTTGGATATATTACATTTGGTCCCTTCATCCAAATCATTGATGTAGATTGTGAATAGTTCACTGATCCTTGCGGTACCTCACTAGTTACAGCCTGCCAACCCGAAAATGACCCGTTTATTCCTACTCTCTGTTTTCTGTCCATTAACCAATCCTCAATCCATGCTAGTATATTACCCCCAATCCCATGATCCCTAATTTAGTTTAATAACCTCTTGTGTGGCATCTTATCGAATGCCTTCTGAAAATCCAAATACACCACATCCACTGGTTCCCCCTTATCTATTCTGCTAGTTACAACCTCAAAAAACTCTAACAGATTCGTCAAACACGATTTCCCTTTCATAAATCCGTGTCGACTCTGCCCAATCCTATTATTATTTTCTAATGTGGCTGGTTGTGGCTGGGAAACGGAGACAAAAAATGTTAATCAGGTCCTGCCATTAAATTTGTCAGGACCTGAGGGAATCAGCACCCCCGGCCCCCCTCCCTCCCCGCGTTCGAGCTAATAGCCAACCCAAAGTGGTAGAAACAGTGCTGAAATGCATTGAATACAAAAATGAAAAGAACTTGCATTTATATAGCGCGTTTCACCACCTCGGGACGGGCCAAAGTGCTTTACAGCCAATGAAGTACTTTTGAGGTGTAGCCACTGTTGTAATGTAGGAAACATGGCAGCCAATTTGCACACAGGAAGCTCCCACAAACAGCAATTAAATAAATGACCGGATATTCTGTTTAAGGTGTTGGTTGAGAGATAAATGTTGGCCAGGATATCGGGAGAACTCCGCTGCTCTTCTTCAAAATAGTGCCTGGGGATCTTTTACGTTAACCTGAGAGAACAGGCGGGGTTTAACGTCTCATCTGAAAGACAGCACCTCTGGCAGTGCAGCACTCCCTCAGTACTGCACTGGAGTGTCAGCCTAGATTTTTGTGCTCAAGTTCCTGGAATGGCACTTGAAGCCACAACCTTCTGACTCAGAGGCAAGAGTGCTACTACGGAGCCGAGGCTGACACAGGAAGTCCATTTGACCCATCTTAGCTCATCCATCCAGTATAACCCTAAAGTTGCCCCATTGCAGCATTCCACTGGTTCTTAAATGATTCCAGGGACCTCTATTAGGGAGTCCATTCCATGTGCTGATCACTCTTTGTGCGAAGAAAAACTTCCTCATATCTGTTCTAAACTTGCCTACTTTAAACGTGTGACCCCTTGTCCTACTTTTGCAATTTAACTTAATTTTACAGATTTACCATTTACAATCTTATCTACCTCTATAAGATCACCTCTCAGATGTTTCTTTTCAAAGCTGAAACTCCCAATTTCTCCAGTTTTTCCTCATAACTGAGACTTGTTGCAGTATACTACTAAATGAAAACGTTTTCTGCAATGATAGCGCTGCTAGGGTCCTGGGTGTGAATCAATGGGCCAAAAATTGCGGTCGGGGGCGTACCTCCGGAGTACACCGCCGACCTGCGAAAAGAATACGCACCTACCTGATGGCGGCCCTCCTGCGAAAACTTGCGCTCTGACGCTGCGAGTAGGAGGGCAGCGTATTGGCCCACGGATCCCAGGAACGCAGCCTGTGCGGAAGCCTACCTGGGATCACGTGGGCCTGGTCCTCCAATCAGGAAACAGAATTAGATTTTACATAATTTCAGAAGGGAATCCCGTAATCAGATTTAATGGAATCCCCTAATCAGGTTTAATTACAATTTACAGGATTGGAATTTAATTCCTAATCAGCTTCATTCCATCAACTTCACTAAAAATGTAATTTTGGCGATAATTATCGACATCATTAAAACTCCAATCTTTGGAGAAACAAGAAAAACTCATTTGATACAATTAAACTATCCGATTTCCGAGATGAAAATGGTTAAATGGTTACCCGGCCCAATGAGATGGAGCGGGTCTGGTGACGTCATTCATGAAGCGTTTTCAGCCAGGATCTTTAAAGGGACCATGGCCACATTAGATTTGAAGTTTAATCTAACATAGTGCTATCAGTGTACTACAACATTAGAGTGCTGCAAACACTGACAATGACTGCACAGAGGTAGAGGGCTGCACCCAGGTTCTCCAATGACTCCCTCCATATGCTTATGGAGAGAGTCAGAGCACGCAGGGAGGTCTTCTTCCCTGCTGATGGGCAGAAGAGGCCTCACCAGGAGACCAAGACAGCCTGGTTGCACATTGCAGAGAGGTCACAGGCAGGGATGTGGTCAGGAGGACCTGGGTGCAGTGCTGCAAACGTTTCAATGATCTCATTAGATCAGGAAACTTTAGTACAAAGCCACACTCAACTTCATCCTGCTGTGCCTCTCATCACATCCCCATCACTCTGCCTTCCCTACCCTACTCCTGCACATCCTTACTCACACCAACATACCTTGCACCTCCACCCATCCCTCCCTCTCCATCTACATTATCACATCCCCCTCTCACTAGCCACCCCTCACACTCACCCTCATCTCAGTGCAATCATACCAACTAACAACACACAAGGGTAGGCACTTGGGTGTCTTATCCAATGTTTATGTAAAGTTTATGTTAATGTGGTGTCAAACATAAAAATCTTTATTTTCAACACTTTTCGGTCTTGGACAGATTTGTGTGCACCTTTGGAAGTGGCTTAGTGAGTTGCAGTGAATGGTGAGACATAACGGTAACCCCCGCAATGGTGATGAGTGTGAAAGAAATGGCTTGGGCATTGTAGGGATGCTTTATGGTGTTGGTGTGAGGTGGTGCCAACCTGGCGCATCATGTGGCAACCATATGGGTGTACAGCATAAAGTTAACTAAATATGGCCATGATGAGGCCATCCCTGGTCCTCCCGGGCAGTAATGTGCTCGGGTGCTGATGCCCTGTGTCCTGTGCAGCATCAGGTGATTGAGGAGAAGGTTGTTGCTGGTGCTGCTGGTGTTGGGGCTCATCGTGGTCCGATTCTGAGGACCAAGGTGAGACAGTATGAACGGCACCCATGTTGATGGAATAGATGGCAGGTGAAGTAGAGATGAGAGTTCTTCCAATGGATGGAGACTTTGCTGGAAACACTTGCAGCCAGCGGAATCTGTGCTGGAAATGGACTGTGCAACAGCTTCTGCCTGAGGAAAGTTGGGAGATTTTACTGTACATTTGATGGTGTCAAGTAATCAGCTGGAGCAATGGCCACAGAACTCCCGCCTCAGGTTGACAGACGTGCGTTCCCGAGCTGCGTGAATCCCGTGGCCATGCAGGGAAAGATAAAAAGTAAGTGGAAAAAAGGCTCTTAAGTGCCTGTAAACTACCTGATAATCATCTCAATTGGGTCCCCTGCCGCTGCCGGTCGGGTCGACTCAGCGATGACACGCGCCTGGGGAGAGGCTCGTGGGAGCGAGATGACAGCAGGTTCCCGGCCCGCTGTCAAAAATAACAACTTTCCCACCCGACCCGCCACCGATTGCGCCCACTATCACCCCGGAGAATTCCGGCCTATGATTCTATGGGCTGAAGCAAGGGTGGAGACTGATAATGATATGGAGGTGGGTATAGGTGGTCTTGGTGATGGGAGAGGATATGGGGTCAGAAGCTCAGCTCGGGGTCAAGTAGGACGCCGAGGTTGCAAACAGTCTGGTTCAGCCTGAGACAGTGGCCAGTGAGGGTGTTGGATTCGGTGGCGAGGGAACGGAGTTTGTGGCAGATACAGAAGACAATGGCTTTGGTCTTCCCAATGCCTGATAAATTAAAATGAGAAGTGGCACAACACCAGGTTATAGTCCAACAGATTTATTTAAAATTACGAGCTTTCGGAGCTGTTGCCCCTTCGTCAGGTAAAGGTACAATGAGGGAATCGATTACACAGTATATAAACACAGAAAGCAATTTGTCCGCAGAGATACAATCTTTCAGGGAGGCATTACATCAAAGACACACCATGGCACAGCCAAGACAATGAGATGGGTCACAGGGGGTCCAACGTGTCAAATCCTGCCGTCTGCAGTTCAGCTCTTAACCTTTTTTTTTGGTTGTTTTTTTTTTGCTTTGCTTTTTTTTGTGTTTTTTTATTTTCAAAAACTGGAAAGACAGTGTAATAATTTGATGTAATGCCTCCCTGAAAGATTGTATCTCTGCGGACAAATTGCTTTCTGTGTTTATATACTGTGTAATCGATTCCCTCATTGTACCTTTACCTGACGAAGGGGCAACAGCTCCGAAAGCTCGTAATTTTAAATAAATCTGTTGGACTATAACTTGGTGTTGTGCGACTTCTCATTTTTGTCCACCCCAGTCCAACACCGGCATCTCGCATCATGACCACTACTGATAAATTAACACAGGCACTTGATTCAATTTATCATGCAACGGTACCAAATGAAAGAAATTACTGCACTTAGGGTTTCTTTTGAAGCAAATCATGTATTTTATATCTTCAACAAAATGTTTTGGGAGTTTTACACTTTTTATTTTGCAGAGATATAATTCCCTCAGACTGGAAGGAACTTGCAGTATCTTTAGATCTTTTTATTGTTTAGATGGTAATTTCCATTAATCGTAAAGGCACAGTTGAATTGATTTAAAGTGTAGAAGTAAATCGTGTAAATCAACGAGAGTCAATCCCTGCTTGTGGCAATGTCTATTTGCAAACAAGTAGCATTGTGTATCAGGAATTGCTTTTGTGAGAATTCATCATTTCACTGCTGATTTTGTATGCGACACACAGGAATAAATTACCTCTAAACCACATGGTTTGGAGGAGAGAGTTTGGCTGTCTATCCACTGCATGAATTGGCTGTCTCACTTAGGAGTTACTCATGTCAGGTTGGGATTAATGCTACCTTTGTGCTGAATTATTAGCTTCAGCTGTCTTCTTAAGGTGATGTGAGCAGGAATCCACAGCCCATTCATACTTGTAGGACGACAGAATTCTAATCTTCATGTGTGGAGCACTGATTACTAATCTCTGACTGCTAGTGAGATCGGTAATAATATAGAAAGGTGATGAGATGGTTAACTCTTTATTAAAACCTGTCATACCTTATTTTTGATGTTAGAAGCGCACCTTATTGTGCAGAGCTTTGTGCTGGCTGCTTTTATGCACCAGCTGATGTACAATCTTGTCGGTGTAAACCCACCTCTTCTGGGTGGTCTCATTAAGTGTGCACCATGACAACATACGGGTCAGTTTAGTAGCTCACTATTTAGAGCAATACAAAACCAATATAAAGCAAATTATTGCAGAGCATAGAGCATATTCATCTTAACCCAGCCGTACTGTGTCTCAATGAATCCCTT
Source organism: Squalus acanthias (assembly GCA_030390025.1). NCBI lineage: Eukaryota > Metazoa > Chordata > Chondrichthyes > Squaliformes > Squalidae > Squalus > Squalus acanthias. The sequence goes on from CM059437.1 coordinate 63,620,414, forward strand.
ACATGGCTCACTTTAATGAGCAAAAAAGGTAACTCTCCCCCAAAACATGCAAGTTTAAACATAATGGGGGTAATTTTGAATTTAGATGATAAAATAGGTGGTATCGGATCAGCCCCCCATTGTACATCTCTCAGCAACAACAACTTGCATTTATACAACACTTTTAACGTAGTGAAGCATTCCAAGGCGCTTCACAGGAGCATTATCAAACTAAAATTGACACCGAGACACATAAAGAGATATTAGGAGTGGTGCCCAAAAGCTTGGTCAAAAAGGTAGGTTTACAGGAGGAGAGAGCGTTAGAGATGCAAAGAGGTTTAGGGATGGAATTCCAAAGCTCAGGGCCCAGGCAGCTGAAGGCACAGCCGCCAATGGTGGGGCGATAGAAATTGGGGCTACGCAAGAGGCCAGAACTGGAGTGGCGCAGAGATCTCAGAGGGTTGTAGGGCTGGAGGAGGTTACAGAGATGGGAAGGGGCGAGGGCCATGGAGGGATTTGAAAACAAGGATGAGAATTTTAAAATCGAGGAGCTGCCGAACCAGGAGCCAATGTAGGTCAGCGAGCACAGGGGTGATCGCTTTTCCAATCGACTGATCCGATATCACCCGTTTTACACTATCGCCCAAAGTCTAAAATACCCCCACTGAATCTCCTCCTCTTACAGCACCAGTCTTATGTGGGAGACACCATCCAACTTATCTCTTGACTCAGAGCCAAAATGTAGTGTAAACATTCAGCAGATCACTCTTTTTATCCTTTACTTCCTGATTGAATTGAATCTGCAGTGTAAACAGGTTACATTAAACCACATCACTACCCACTGAAATTACTCTGAATTCCACTGAACCAGGCAAGCCTGACGAATATGACATTCAATAACATAAAAAGGGTGACAGGTCCGTGATCCATAATGAGATCATTCATTAATCATACTTCAAAATCATGTTATGTAATAATGTACAAAAAAATGATGCATACCAATTTGAACTTGAAAAACTAAAAATTTACCTTGGTTGGCACATTCCAAATGTTTCAAGAAACACACAGGAAATCAGCTTGCACACAATGTCAGAGGTTCACAGCCCACATTCAATAACAGAGGAAGCGTGCATCCATATTCATACAAGGTATCAGTAAAAGAGTTAAGCACTGGTTCAATAACAGATGCTAAGTAATGATGCATTAACATTTCTAAAGTTCATTCAGCCTCTTAGTCAGGATCACTTTTTAGAGTATCAGATTATTGATTTTAATTGGATAATTATTGTACATTCCCTTTTCATCTGCTGCTCTCTTACACATTTTAAACTGGCTTTGACAATTATTCCATTATATATAACATGTCACAGATTAATGCCAGGGAAATCCGATGTTTTTTGATCCTACGTTTTTTTCAGCTAATCTATCAATCTATTATATATTAAATTTGGTAAACTGGGCGTGAGTTTCGCGGAAACTTTCATGATAACTGTGTCCCTCTGGGCAAACCTATTATATTGCCTGTAGTACCAGTTATAGCTGTAGTTGGCGCTGTGATGGAAGATTTTAATGTCAAATGTGTTATAACTTGGCTGTCACGGACTCATCCAGACTGGCATCCCACATAGTGAGACTGCAATCCGTAACACTGCTGTTTCCCCTCCCCCCTCACAGCAAGTTGAATCATTGAGGTGGTTCTGAAACTTGACCCTCCCAAACCCCTCCCCCATCTATGTAGGGAAGATTAAACTGTCATGGCATAGTGCAATTGTGGCATTACACCTAACTAAGCAGAATTTGTCCAGCGTCCTCTCCGCCCCCCACCCCCCCCCCCCCCCTTTCCCATCCTCCCCCTATTCTCTCCTACTCTCCTATCCCCTTCACTCTGTTCACTGGCCTCTTACCCCTCCCTTTCCCCATGCCCTCCCTCTTTGGTCTTGAGCCTCCGTGTGAAACACCACAGAAAATTAACTTAAATAAATATAAATAACAACCTTGCATATCTCGGCACCTCTGTCCGTCACTCTTCATGCACAGTTTTGTGCCACACTTGCATCTGATTGGCTAAAATTTTGAATTCATAAAATAGCAACAAATCACAATGAGCAAAGTAGGGAATGTACAAATCAAATGTGAAGAAAGCAGATAGGCTCATTGGGGGGAGGAGAAGGACATGTGGAATGTGGAAGAAGAGCAGAGGAGATGAAGAGGAGAGGAGAACATAGGACATAGGAACATAGAACATCAGTAGGCCTGTCAGTCCCTCGAATCTGTTCCGCCATTCAATGAGAGCATGGCTGGTCTGTATCCTAACTCCATCCACCTGCCTTGGCTTCATATCCCTTTATACCCTTGGCTAGCAAAAATCTATCAATCTCAGATTTTAAACTATTAATTGATAAATTTGACACCAAGCCACATAAGGAGAAATTAAGCCAGGTGACCAAAAGCAGAAGTAGGTTTTAAGGAGCGTCTTAAAGGAGGAGGGAGGTAGAGATGCGGAGAGGTTTAGGGAGGTAATTCTGGAGCTTGGGCCGAGGCAGCTGAAGGCATGGCCGCCAATGGTGGAGCAATTAAAATCAGGGATGCGCAAGAGGCCAGATTTGGAGGAATGCAGAGTTCTCGGAAGGTTGTATGGCTGGAGGAGGTTACAGAGACAGGGAGAGGCGAGGCCACTGACGGATTTTTACTCAACAATTACAAATTGCATTTATAGTGACATAGAAACAGGAGTAGGCCATTCACCCCCTCGAGCCTGTTCTGCCATTGAATGAGATCATGACTGATCTGTATCTTAACTACATTAACCTGCCTTGGCTCCACATCCTTTTATACCCTGGGCTAACAAAAATCTATCAATCTCATATTTAAAATTATTAATTGAGCCAGTATCTACTGCTTTTTGTGGGAGAGAGTTCCACACTTCTACCAGCCTTTGCCTGAAGAAGTGTTTCTTAATTTCTCTCCTGAATGGCCTGTCTCTCATTTTAAGGTTATGTCCCCTTGTCCTGGATTCCCCCACCAGCGGAAAAACTTTCTCTCCATCTACCCTATCAATTCCTTTCAAAATCCTAAAAAAGAGGGGAGGGAAGAGGGAGAGGAAAAGGATAGAGATGGCAGAGATGCGTAGAGAACAAGCAGAGGAGAGGGATAGAGGGGTGGGGGTACGAGGAGGAGATGGGGGAGAATGGAGGATATTTTGATGATTAGTGGTGGAGGGTCATCAATTGAAGCTCTGTGGAGGGAGAGATTGTGTGCTAGCGACAATTTCACTACTCAGTGAGGGTAGGGGGCAAGGCCAGAAATGCAGGAGAGTAATGTTCCCTCTAATTTTGATTTGGCCCGCGTGGCCCCTTTAACGGGCTGTGCGGGCCATTCAGAATTCCGCGCATGCGCGGTTTTTCTATTTAAAAGCCGGCGCACTGGCTGCGCGGGACCTGCAGCGCGCACAGCGTAAAGGGAACGTTGAGGGGGAGGGTGGAATTCTGATGAGTGGGGGTACTAGCAGGGGCCATAAAACTGCTATTTGGCCAGGTTATGAAAGGGATATTGAAAAATTAATGGAATGGACAAAAAAGTGGCAGATGGAATTCAATGGCAGTAAATATGAGGTGGTAAATTTTAGTTTGAGCACATAATCTAGGCTGACACTTCAGTGCAGTACTGAGGGACTTTTCGAAGAAGATCAGGGGAATTCTCCCTTGCCCTGGCCAATATTTATCCCTCAACCAACATCTAAAACAGATTATCTGGTCATTTATTTCATTGCTGTTTGTGGGAGCTTGCTGTACACAAATCGGCTGCCATATTTACTACATTACAACAGTGATTACACTTCAAAAGTACTTCATTGGCTGTAAAGTGCGTTGGGACATCCTAAGGTTGTGAAAGGTGCTATATAAATGTAAGTTCTTTCTTTTGAATGGCGGAAAGCTGGGTAATGTGGAAGGGCAGAGTGAGTTAGGGGCTCAGGTTCACAAGACATTTAAAAACAGCAGCTGAAATGGATAAGGCTAATGGAATATTGAGCTTTATGGCAAGAGGTATAGAACATAAAAGTTGAGATGTAATATCTTCATAACCTTCATAAAGAAAGAACTTGCATTTAGATAGCGCCCTTCACAACTTCAGGATGTCTCAGAGTGCTTCACAGCCAATGAAGCACTTTTGAAGTTTAGTCAATGCTGTAATGTTGGGTGACATAGTAAGACCATAGTTGGAGCACTGTGTGCAGTTTTGGGCTCCACGCTGTATGAAGGATTTTGAGGCAATGGATAGGGTACAGGACAAATTCACAAGGAAGACAGAGAAGATTATGGTGTGATTTTATAGAGGTGTTTAAAATTATGAAGGGATGACGAAAGGTCATCGACCTGAAACGCTAACTCTGTTTCTCTCTGCACAGATGCTGCCTGACCTGCTGAGTATTTCCAGCATTTTCTGTTTTTATTTCAGATTTCCAGCATCCGCAGTATTTTGCTTTTGTATAAGGGATGGGTCAAAGTTGATAGAAAAGAAAGACTTGCATTTATAAAGCGCCTTTCACGACCACCGGATGTCCCAAAGCGCTTTACAGCCAATCAAGTACTTTTTGAAGTGTAGTCACTGTTGTAATGTAGGAAACACGGCAGCCAATTGGTGCACAGCAAGCTCCCACAAACAGCAATGTGATAATGACCAGATAATCTTTTTTTTTAGTGATGTTGATTGAGGGATAAATATTGGCCAGGACACCAGGGATATCTCCCTTGCTCTTCTTCGAAACAGTGCCATGGGATCTTTTACGTCCACCCGAGAGAGCAGACAGGGCCTCAGTTTAACGTCTCATCCGAAAGACGGCACCTCCGACAGTGCAGCACTCCCTCAGCACTGCACTAGAGTGTCAGCCGAGACTTTTGTGCTCAGGTGTCTGGAGTGGGACTGTGAACCCACAACCTTATGACTCAGAGGCGAGGATGCTACCAACTGAGCCACAGCTGACACGATAGAAAGACTGGTTTTAGTGGTTGATGGGTCTAGAACAAAAGGGCATAGAAGTAAGATTAAATGTAAGAGATTTAGGACAGAGGGTTGTAAGGCTGTGGAATGAACGATCGGAGTTAATGATTGAAGCAGAGACCATGTCAATATAGGTTAGATAGGTGGTTGAAGAAAAAGAGAATAAAGGCATATAGGAAGAGGGCAGACACATGAGATTAGGGCTACTCCTGCATGGACCAAAACACCAATACAGGCTGGTTGGGTTGAATGGCCTATTTCCATGTTGTACTTCCATAGACATGAATGACACTCTGAGGAAGGAGGATGTGGTCAATTGGGGTGGGGCATGGACTGAGTGCTGCTCAGTGGTGGCGGTGGGTGGTGGTGGTGGAGATATGGTGTATGGCAGCCAGTAAGCAATGGTTAAGATGGTGGGGTATTAATGCTGCTCAGTGTCTGGGGGAAAGATAAAAACAAGAGTGATGATCAGTACGGATGAGGGCGGTGCAAGAGGAACCTACAATTAATGATGAAGTGAGTGGAACTGAACAAAAAAAAACTGCTCGGGGTGGAGAGGTTCTACAACTGCAGGAAGGAGAATGAGGCATTGATAACTGGTATTGGACCCTTCATGCCTGGGAAGGACAAAAGAAGGCGAAGGATGAAGGCAGGAGGTTGAATGGTTCGTGGGGAGGGCAAGTAAGCCAGCAGGCTGGAGGGGCCAGGAGGTCCAGCAAGGTGGACAGCCTAGGCAGTCACATTAGCGAGCTGTCAGCAAAGGCCAAACGTAGATGTGGAGCGACATAACAACAGAAAACGCTGGAAAAACTCAGCAGGCCAGGCAGCATCCGTGGAGAGAGAAACAGAGTTAACGTTTCAGGTCGAAGACCCTTCGTCAGAACTGAACTTCGTCAGTTCTGACGAAGGGTCTTCGACCTGAAACGTTAACTCTGTTTCTCTCTCCACGGATGCTGCCTGACCTGCTGAGTTTTTCCAGCGTTTTCTGTTGTTATTTCGGATTTCCAGCATCCGCAGTATTTTGCTATCGTAGATGTGGAGCGAGTTGGCAGTTGGGTGTTCAGTCCGGCAATCCGGGCCTGCAGAAACACCGGCCTCAAAAGGTAAAGGCTGAAGGTGAGACAGCAGGCTTGAGGGGCCAGGTGTCCAGCAGGGGCAGTTGTATTAGCGGGTAGATGTGCGAATGGTCTAGACTGGCGGGCAGCAGAATTTCTTCACTCTTTCTTACAGTGGAGAACAATCAGGCAGTGGGGTGGTGTGACAGGAATCTGGGAGAGCTATATAGGTATAATCATTTTTTTAAAAGAATTAAGATTTAATTTTAAAGCAAATTGTTTACCTCCTTTACTTACCTATACCAACATGGTTGTTGCTTGAGAGACCAGTATTTCAGAGAAACAGGCTGCACCATAGTGACACTAGGTGGTCAGAGCCTGCAACTGTATGCAGATACAACCTTTTTTTTAACAATTAACTCTTCCTATATATTAGATATTGGGCAGAACGTTGGGGGAGCGTAAAACAGGCGGTAACGAGTTGGCCGCCCGTTATATACCCTGCCTGAAAATTAGGCGGGGTCTATAACAGGCAGTCAATCAGCTACTGCCGGTCTATGCCCCAGATGAAGTTGCAAGTTCTGCTCATTGTTTTAGCAGCTAATGTTACGTGACATTTACCACTGAAAACCCCTATCACAGTGCCACCTACAAACGTAATTGGTAATGCATTTCCCCATCGAGATAGCGTGACATAGGACTTTCCAATGGAATGTCAAATGGAATGTTGTGGCTCACTCATCGATTTTAATATATGATAGATATTTAAAATAAATATATATAAAAGTTTTGAGTCTCTTGTGCTTAGGATGTTCTACTTTGCTAAAGATGCAAAAGAATCTTAAAAAAACAAAAGAAATCACCTTCAGTTATTTCTTGTTGTTACAAAAAACACCCTCTCACTGAGTTAAGAATGTGCTGTTTTATATTTTAATCCTTGTGGTCTTATAGGAAAAATCCATTTTAAACATAGCGTCAGCTTAGCTGCAGAATAAAACACTATGCATTACATGATATAATGATCCTGTTCCATGGGAAATCTGCAGAACTCAACTTAATCTCCTCCTCTCCTCAAAGTGCTCAATCCTGTTGGGTACAGTTTCACCAGCACTGGGCACTCATTGTAACTCGTCCACTTTGATATTCTTCATATGTCAGCCTAGACTGTGAATTTTGACAGGCTATTTGATCATGAAGGGAGGGGGACATACAGCTGTTAAGGAAATGCTTTGCAAGTAAAAAGATTGGTCCATTTTTCATGAAACTCTTCCATAAAATCTTCCATGCTAATTTTCCTTTGTATTTTGCAAGGCACACAGATATTTTTAATTATATAAATGCTGTAAAAATGAAACCCATATGAAATTCCAAGATTGAATGCTATGTGGAAATGGGAAGAAAGTTAACAATGCAAACAGCGTTTTATTCACAAGAGCATTCTCAATAATGACAGTCCCTAACCACTGTAAATTTTTGCACAATCTAATTTCTTCTTAGTCATCTTCTCCTCTTTCAAATGAAAATCATCCTATATTTTCAGCTACTGTAGTTTCCGTTCAGCCAGTTAAGCTGGAGGAAGAGAGTATTTAAGATGGCGTTGAAGTATTAGATTATGAGTTGAGACTAGTTTTGTATAATACAATCTATTTTAATCTGGGAACATTTTGTAATTCTCATCAATCACCACATAAAATGATTATTTGAAAGGGGAATGTTATCTGTGAAGGGCAGGGTTGAATAGTGTAGAACTAGAGACGGGTAAATTTTATAGAATTCTGTTTCATTATTTTTGAGAAATGTTGAATATTTATGCAGATTTTTCCCTCAGAAAATTAAGTAGAATCTAATCCATGTGATAGGATAGACTTGTGCAAGGTTGGTGAAATTGATGGGTTTGAAGAACCAAATGGCCTTGCCTCATTCTTGGTTTCTTTTATTCTTATGTTCTGTCATTAAAACACAAGCAACATTCCCACCGAATATGGTACCTGAAGTCCAGTTAATCACCATAAAACACTACCTTTCAATGCCACCACACATCCTATTCTAGATAGCAATCTGTATTTGAGAAACTTAATTTTAGAAAAAAAGAACATGTAATGGAAAATGTATTGAGAAAATAAGGAAGTCTTTCAGCTTAAGAGGGAATTATTGATAAAAAATTGTTTCGGAATAGCAACAATTTGGGAAAGCTTCTGTAAAATACTAAATACACCGGGAGCGGTGGGGGCCGGGTAGAGTGCGGGAAACCTGGAAGTTCACGTTTCCCCACATGCTGTGGAGTTTTAACTCCAGTGTTCGTGTGATGTCACGGATTGGTTTCCTGCCTGGAAGTCAGCCTGATTGACAGGCTGGCTTCCAGCCGGGCAGGGATTGCTGGATAAGAGGCCGCAAACCCAGGGGTGGGAGGGGGGGTCGATCCCCGACCTCAAGGGGGGGGGAGAGTTCCGATTCCTGGCGGGTCTGATCCTGGAGGGAGTCCGATCCCCGACCCTGGGCGGGTTCGATCCTGGGGGTCTGATACCTGACCCCGGGGTTCCAGCCTCATTATCATATTTAAAGTGCCAACCTGCCTCCTGGGAGGGGGTTGGCTGCCTGTCCCCTTCCCGCCTCCATTAAAACTGGAAGTGGATGGGTTGGGGCCGGGATTCAGATTTTTAACACTTTAACCTCCCACCCGACCCCAACCCACCCATTTTTGGGGTTAAAACTCCCCCCAGTGTGTGGCTCAAAGGTCCAGGTAAAAGCAAAGCATTTCTCTCTTCTCATGAGAAATTGCTACATTTTTTAGTCACAATTTGTGATTAATGCTATCCCCCAAGGATCTACATTGGGGCCTCAACTATTCACTGTATTTATTAACAACTTAGATGATAGGATAGAAAGCCACATGCCCAAGTTTGCCGATGACACAAAGATAGGTGGCATTGTAAGCAGCGTAGATGGAAGCATAAAATTACAAAGAGATATTAATAGATTAAGCGAATGGGCAAAACTGTGGCAAATGGATTCCAATTAGGCAGGTGTGAGGTCATCCACTTTGGTACAAAAAAGGGTAGAACAGGGTAATTTTGAAATGGTGAAAAGCTAGAAATAGTGAAAGTCCAAAGAGACTTAGGGGTCCATGTACATAGGTCATTAAAATGCCATGAACAGGTACAGAAAATAATCAAAAGGGTTAATGGAATGCTGGCCTTTATATCTAGGGGACTAGAATACAAGGGGGTAGAAGTTATGCTACAGCTACACAAAGCCCTGGTTAGACCACACCTGGAGTACTGTGAGCAGTTCTGGGCACCACACATTAAGGAAGGATATATTGGCCTTGGAGGGAGTGCAGCGTAGATTTACCAGAATGATATCTGGACTCCAGGGGTTAAATTACGAGGCAAGATTATACAAACTAGGGGGGGGGGGGGGATTTTTGGGGGGGTCAGCGGGTGCCTTTGATGGCGGGTCGGGTGGGAAAAAAAATGTTTTGACAGCTAGTAGGGAACCCGCTGTCAACCCGCCACCACGTTAGTTTCCCAGATGTCGTGTCTGTCAGCGCTGAACAGACCCGACACCAAGTGGCGGGGGAGGCAATTTAAGTGATTAAGAGCTTAACAACAGCCTGTTAAAGAGAATATTGAGCTCACCTTAACATTTTACGAGATCGCCCACGGGTTCCACGCTGCTTGGGATCACGTCAGTTAAGGAGGTCGGGTGTTGTGTCACCATGAACTTTACTTGACAGCTGCAAATGTGCTATAAATGCTCCCATCTCACAACTGTTCACTTTCCAAGCTCAGAAGCGGTTGCTTACTGCATTTGGAAGACAGATTGAGCTTTATGCAGGTTGCAAGTGTTTGGAGTAAACTCTGTATCCAGTGTTACCTCATTGGAACAACCTCTCTCACCATTGACAGATCGCTTCTGTCATCTCAACTTCACCTGTCATCTATTACATCAGCATCGGTGCCCTTGAAACTATCTCAGCTTGGTCCTCAGAATGCCACCACGATCAGCCCCAACACCAGCAGCACCAGGCACACCAGCTGCACCAACAACAACACCAACCTTCTCCGTAATCAACTGATGCTGCACAGGACACAGGGCATCAGCACCTGACCAAACAGCTACCCGGGGCGCCAGGGATGGTCTCACCATGGCCAGATTTACTTCACTTGGCACTGTACACCCTGGCTGCCACATGATGCACCAAGTTGGCACCACCCACACCAACATCATAAAGCATTCCTATAATGCCAAAGCCATTCCTTTCACACTCACCACCATTGCGGGGGGTACCGTTATGTCTCACCATTCACTGCAACTCACTAAGCCACTTCCAAAGGTGCACACAAATCTGTCCAAGAACGCAAACTGTTCAAAATAAAGATTTCAATGTTTGACAGCACATTAACAAAAACTTCACGTGAACATTGGCTAAAACACACAAGTGCCTACCCTTGTGTGTTGTTAGTTGGTATGACTGACCTAAGATGAGGGTGAGTGTGAGAGGTGGCTAGTGAGATGGGGAAGTGATAATGTAGATAGAGAGGGATGGGTGGAGGTGCAAGGTAAGTTGGTGTGAGTAAGGATGTGCAGGAGTAGGGTAGGGAAGGCAGAGTGATGGGGATGTGATGAGTGGCACAGCAGGATGAGGTTGAGTGTGGCTTTACAGTAACGTTTTGTGATCTATTGAGATCAATGAAAGGTTTGCACCACTGCAGCCTGATCCTCCTGACGACATCCCTGCTTGTGCCCTCCTGTGCAATGTGCAACCAGGCTGTCATGGTCTCCTGGGGAGGTGTCTTCCACCCATTGGAAGGGAAGAGGACCTCCCTGCGTGCTGTGTCTCCCTCCATAAGCATATGGAGGGGATCATGCGTGAGCCTGGGTGCAGCCGTGCACCTCTGTGCAGTGCTTGTCAGTGTTTGCAGCACCTCAATGCTGCAGAACACTGACAGCACAACTGTCAAAATCAATTTGCGCATGGTCTCTTTAAGGAAACTGGCTGATGACGCGTCATCAAATGACATCATCAGACCCGCTTCCTTCAATTGGCCGGGAAACACGCTGGGCAGGGTTAACAAGCCCAATCAACGTAAAATCACTTTCGTCAGCGGGCTGGAGCCAGCAGCGGAGTTGCAACCTGCCACCGATCCCGGCCACACCGGACCCGCCGAGGTAGGAGAAATCGCGGCCTAGGGTTGTACTCCCTGGAATTTAGAAGGTTAAGGGTGATTTGATTGAAGTTTTCAAGATAATAAAGGAAACTGTTAGGTTAGATAGAGAGAAACTATTGCCACTGGTTGGGTAGCCTAGGACGAGGGTGCATAGTCTAAAAATTGGAACCAGGCCTTTCAGGAGTGAAGTTAGGAAATACTTCTATGTGCAAAGGGTGGTAGAAGTTTGGAACCCTCTTCTGCAAACGACAATTGATGCTAAGCCAAATGTTAATTTTAAAACTGAGATTGATAAATTTTTATTAATCAAAGGTATTAAGGGATATTGGGCAAAGGCGTTAGGTCACAGATCAGCCATGATCTCACTGAATGGCGGAACAGGCTCGCGGGGCTAAATGGCCGACTCCTGTTCCTATGTTCCTAATAACCTTAATGTTCAGTCTTTCAGCACAAGTAATTTATAGTCAATGGCCCAGAAATTCACCTCTCCGGCTTGCCGCGGGGGTAAGGATCGCGCGCGCACTTACCTACCGCGTCTGCAGTTCTGCTTCTGGCCCACGGGGACTTCAGCTCCTGGGCCTGCTGCAACTGCCGGCACGCAGTGCGTGCGTGTCCCAGGGGCGCAGTTAGTGCGATGCGTCCCCTGGGATCACGTGGGCCATGGAGAGCCAATGGCAGCAGACCATCTTTCATTCATAGATTTGACAGGAAGATCTGTCAAATCTATGAATTGAAATCAGCCCCAAATGAACAGCTAAACTTCAAATACATTTTTTTTTAAACCATCACATTTTTAAAATAACTATAAGTTAAATAAATTAACTACTTTAAACAAAAATTTAAATTTTTGAAAAAATTAAAATACTTTTTAACAGTGCTAAAAATAAACTTACCTTTCTTTAAAGTATCTAAAAAAGATAAACCTGTTGAAATTTTTTTAAATTATAATTAATTAACCACTTACCTTGTTGAAAACGGGTCCTGCGCCTCCTTTTTAAAAGCGCAGGTTCTTCAATACTTACCGTCCCGGAGAAACCTGAAAAAAAACCTAAGTTTGCTGCGTGCGCGCAGCCTCTACCGCGCACGCGGTTCACCTCTGAACCCCTCCCTTCACAAGACCGGAAGTTCCGGTTTCCCGCGCATGCGCAGTGCATGGGGGAAAACGGCACTTCAGGAGGCCTTACGGGTGAGTACACAGTGCGTACTCACCCGGCAAGTGCCGAATTTTTGGCCCATTATGTCCTTATTTAAATGTATGCTTTACATTTTGGAGGAGTAAATAATACATTATATGAATGATCTAATGAGCACAATTTAATTTCATAGAATGGTTACAGCACAGAAGGCGGCCATTCGGCCCGTCGAGCCCGTGCCGGCTCTCTAAGAGCACTTGAGCTAGTCCCACTCCCCCGCCCTTTCCCTGTAGCCCTGCAAATATTTTTCCTTCAGGTACTTATCCAATTCCCTTTTGAAAGCCACGATTGAATCTGCCTCCACCACCCTTTCAGGCAGTGCATTCCAGATCCTAACCACTCGCTGCGTAAAAAAGTTTTTCCTCATGTCGCCTTTGTTTCTTCTGCCAATCACCTTAAATCTGTGTCCTCTGGTTCTCGGCCCTTCCACCAATGGGAACAGTTTCTCTCTGTCTAGACCCCTCATGATTTTGAACACCTCTATCAAGTCTCCTCTCAACCTTCTCTGCTCTAAGGAGAACAACCCCAGCTTCTCCAGTCTATCCACGTAACTGAAGTTCCTCATCCCTGGAACCATTCTTGTAAATCTTTTCTGCACCTTCTCTAAGGCCTTCACATCCTTCCTAAAGTGCGGTGCCCAGAATTGAACACAATACTCCAGTTGAGGCCAAACCAGTGTTTTACAAAGGTTCATCATAACTTCCTTAGTTTTGTACTCTATGCCTCTATTTATGAAACCCAGGATCCCGTATGCTTTTTTAAACACTTTCTCAAGCTGCCCTGCCACCTTCAATGATTTGTGCACATATACCCCTAGGTCTCTCTGTTCATGCACCCACTTTAGAATTGTACCCTTTAGTTTATATTGCCTCTCCTCGTTCTTCCTACCAAACTGTATCACTTCGCACCTTTCTACGTTAAATTTCATCTGCCATGTGTCCGTCCATTCCACCAGCCTGTCTATGTCCTCTTGAAGTCTATCACTAACCTCCTCACTGTTCACTATACTTCCAAGTTTTGTGTCATCTGCAAATTTTGAAATTGTGCCCTGTACACCCAAGTCTAAGTCATTAATATATATGAAGAAAAGCAGTGGTCCTAGTACTGACCCCTGGGGAACACCACTGTGTACCTTCCTGCAGTCCGATAAACAACCGTTCACCACTACTCTCTGTTTCCTGTCACTTAGCCAATTTCTTATACATGCTGCCACTAACCCTTTTATTCCATGGGCTTCAACTTTGCTGGCAAGCCTATTATGTGGCACTTTATCAAATTTAAACTGAAGGAGAATGCATTGCTTTGTTTGACATTTCAGTAGGCTGTAATTATTAAATTGAATGTTGTATTAGTTATCATGGGATTCATTTACCTCTTTTAGAAATAGTAAAGTTCACAGGTTTGCGTTGGAGGCCCTTGTTTTCTCTCCAATAAGATGTGTGCATCTGTTGCTGAACCCCTCATCCATGCCTTTGTTACCTCTAGACTCAACTATTCCAATATACTCCTGGCCGGCCTCCCACCTTGCACCCTCCTCAGCTCATCCAAGACTCTGCTACCCGTATCCTAACTCGCACCAAGTCCCGTTCACCCATCACCCCTGTGCTCAGTGACCTACATTGGCTCCCGATCCGGCAATGCCTCAATTTTAAAATTCTCCTAATTGTTTTCAAATCCCTCCGTGGCCTTGCCTCTCCCTATCTCTGTAACCTCCTCCAGCCCTACAACCCTCTGAGATCTCTGTGCTCCTCCAATTCTGGCCTCCTACGCGTCTCCAATTTTAATCACTCCACCATTGTTGCCGTGCCTCTAGCTGCCTCGGTCCTAAGCTCTGGAATTCCCTCCCTAAACCTCTCCGCCTTTGTACCTCTTTCTCCTCCTTTAAGACACTCCTGAAAACTTACTTCTTTGATTAATCTTTTGGTCACCTGTCCTAATATCTTGTGGCTCGGTGTCAAATGTTGTTTGGTAACGCTCCTGTGAAGCGCATTGTGACGTTTTACGACGCTAAAGGCGCTATATAAATGCAATCTGTTGTTGTTCATAATCTTGCCCAGCAGAAACTAGCCAATATACCTGCACTGATACTCACTTTCACACTTCTCAAACAGCTAATGACTACTTAATCACCATTTTGTTTTGGCAACAGGTCCATAAATCTTCTTCTTAGGCAGTCCCTCGGAACTGAGGATGACTTGCTTCCACATTAAAAATGAGTTCTCAGGTGACTGAAGAGTCCAATGCGGGGCCTACAGTCTCTGTCACAGGTGGGGCAGACGGTGGTTGAAGGGGCAGGTGGGTGGGGTGCTTGGGTTGACGTGCGCTCCTTGCGCTTGGCTTCCGCTTGCTCCCGGCAAAGAGACTCGAGGTGTTCGGCGCCTTCCCGGATGCTTCTCCTCCACTTTGTGCGGTCTTGGGCCAGGGATTCCCAGGTGTCGGTGGGGATGTTGCACTTTTTCAAGGAGGCTTTGAGGGTGTCCTTGAAGCGTTTCCTCTGCCCACCTGGGGCTCTCTTGCCGTGCCGGAGCTCCGAGTAGAACGCTAGTTTTGGGAGTCTCGTATCGGGCATGCGGACAATGTGACCCGTCCATCGGAGCTGATCGAGCGTGGTCAAAGCTTCGATGCTGGGGATGTTGGCCTGAGCAAGAACACTGACGTTGGTGCGCCTATCCTGCCAATGGATTTGCAGGATCTTGCGGAGACAGCGTTGGTGGTACCTCTCCAGTGCTTTGAGGTGCTTGCTGTACATGGTCCATGTCTCTGAGGCATACAGCAGGGCAGGTACCACTGCTGCTCTGTAGACCATGAGCTTAGTGCCGGGTTTGAGGTCCTGGTCTTCAAACACTCTCTTCCTCAGGCGACCGAAGGCTGCACTGGCACACTGAAGGCAGTGTTGGACTTCGTTGTCGACGTCTGCCCTTGTTGACAGTAGGCTCCCGAGGTATGGAAAGTGGTCCACGTTGTCCAAGGTCTTGTCGTGGATTTTGATAATCGGGGGGCAGTACTGTGTGGCGGGGGCAGGTTGGTAGAGGACCTTTGTCTTACGGATGTTTAGTGTAAGGCCCAGAGTTGGAAAGGACACTGACCTCTGGGGAGGTGTGATCGGCAGAGAGGGGGTAGGGAAAGCCAACTCCAACGGTACCCTCCTCCTGTCAAAATGCTTAGAACATGGCCTTGTCATAACCAACACCTTGTTCCGTCAGAGAGACAAGTACAAGGCTTCATGGCAGCACCCTCGCTCCAAGCACTGGCATCTGCTGGACTACGTCATCGTCCGAGCGAGGGACCGCAAGGACGTCCGCATCACCCGCGCCATGACAGGAGCTGACGACTGCTGGACAGACCACCGCCTAATCCGCTCTGTCATCTCCATCAATGTAGCCCCAAAACAACGGCGGCAACAGAAACAATGCCGCAGGAAAATCAACGCTGGAGCACTCCATAAATACAGCTGTGCAGGGAGGGAATTCTGCATTATATGAAAACAGTTTTCTGACTGTTATATAACCATTCCTTTTCACAGGCTACGTGAAACGCAGAATGACCTTTTCAGGTCTAGAAAGCAGCCCATTAATCAAGTTTGATGGCAGGTTGACTGGATGTGGATAGCTGATTGGATCGACACTGGCTCAAAAAAACTCCAAATCACCAGGGAAAGAGGGGAAAGATTAGAAAAGAGATCCACAACTTGAGGCCAGCTACCAAGGTAAAATAAAAGTAGAGCCAAAATATTTGAATGCGCCATCTTATGTATTTCCAAACATATGCATCAAAAGGCATTGTTCTCTAATCACGCAAAGATCCTCACTGAAGGAGGAGTTTTTTTTTAAAAAGGGAGTGTGATCATATTTGCATTGTGGATGCCATCACAGGACAAGAAAGCTCATGCAGATTTACACAAGCCTTATTGAACTGACCCTATGGTATTGATCTTTATTTATGTTACTTTTCCAGAAAAAGTCAGCATTTAATTCAAGTGCCACTGCCAGGACCCCGGGGCAGGCTTCGAGCATATCCTGTGGCTGTGGGGTCCCTTGATTCGAGGGAACCTCAATATTCAGGATTATGCAGTTCTGATTTACCTTTTCAATCTTGCTATGTCGTTAGATAATTCTTCAGGAAGATAAGGACAGAATGTGGAATGGCCAGACTGGCGCAACGCAATATGAATAAGTCGGAGGTAATGCATTTTGGGAAAACATACAATAAATTATAGTATACACTTGATGGAAAGAGGCTGGAGAGTTTGGATTAACAGAGAAACCTCGGGGTTCAAATACATAAAGTGCAATTGCAGGCAACATTCCCCCAAATTTTTTGGGGGTACGCAGTCCCTTTAACGGACTGCGCGGCCCATTCAAATTTTTGCGCATGCGTGAAATGTCCCATTGAAAAGCCGGTGATTGGCCTGCGCAGGACCTCCAGACAGCTCCGCGGCCACGCATCTTAACAGGAATATTGATTGCAGGTAAATAAAGCCATTAAAAAAGCCACTACAATTTTGGGTTCTATAAATAGGGGCATATAGTACAAGAGTAATGAAGTACTGATGAATTTACAGTAAATTTTAGTTAGGCCACAGTTAAGAATACTGTGGCAGTTTTGGACAACCTATTATAGGTAACATTTGCGCCACAGAAGTGCCAGGCAATGACTATCTCCAACAAGCGAGAGTCTAACTACCGCCCCTTGACATTCAACGGCATTACCATCGCCAAATCCCCCACCATCAACATCCTGGGGGTCATCATTGACAAGAAACTTAACTGGACCTGCCACATAAATATTGTGGCAACAAGAGCAGGTCAGAGGCTATTGTGCGGCGAGTGACTCACCTCCTGACTCCCCAAAGCCTTTCCACCATCTACAAGGCACAAGTAAGGAGTGTGATGGAATACTCTCCACTTGCCTGGATGAGTGCAGCTCCAACAACACTCAAGAAGCTCAACACCATCCAGGACAAAGCAGCCCGCTTGATTGGCATCCCATCCACCACCTTAAACATTCACTCCCTCCACCACCGGCGTACCGTGGCTGCAGTGTGTATCATCTACAAGATGCACTGCAGCAACTCGCCAAGGCTTCTTCGGCAGCACCTCCCAAACCCGCGACTTCTTCCACCTAGAAGGACAAGGGCAGCAGGCGCATGGGAACACCACCACCTCCAAGTTCCCCTCCAAGTCACACACCATCCTGACTTAGAAGTATATCGCTGATCCTTCATCGTCGCTGGGTCAAAATCCTGGAACTCCCTCCCTAACAGCACTGTGGGAGTACCTTCACCACATGGACTGCAGCGGTTCAAGAAGGCGGCTCACCACCACCTTCTCAAGGGCAATTAGGGTTGGGAAATAAATGCTGGTCTTGTCAGCGACGCCCACATCCCATAAACGAATTAAAAAAAACATATAGAAAGGACATGAAAGCCAAAGAAAGTGTACACCGTAAATTCACTAGAATGATGCCAGGAATAGGAAATTATAGTTATGAGAGATGTAAGGTGATGTAAGAAAACTACTAGGCACTTGGTGTAAGCGTTAAACAAAGCTTTAATCAATTGTTTTACAACATGGAGGTGTAGCTGTGTCCTTCTCTAGTTCCTGTTAAGAATCTCCTGCGCAAGCTGGGCCCGGGCCGGCCCGTGCCCGAGTATTTATACTCTCCCTGGACAGCACCACCCGCAGGCCACTCAGTATTATTTCATAAGTCATGAATGACAGATTCATGTCATAAGGTATTGGGACTAATTCCACTGGAGCAGGGAAGACTAAGAGGAGAGTTAATAGACGTTTTTAAAAATATTAAGAGTGTTAATACAGTGAATAGGGAAAGACTATTCCTTCTGTTTCGTGAATCAGTGACAAGAGGTCATCAACTTAAAATTATTATTAAGAGGTGAGAGATGTTAGGGGAAATTTATTTACGCAGTGAGTTGTTGGAGTATGTAATGCTTTGCCACAGGCAATGGTTGAGGCAGAAATCATCTTTCAAGGGAAAACTGGACAAATATTTGAAGTGGAGGAAGTTACAGAGCTATGGGGAGAGTATGGGGCACTGGGATTAATTTTGGATTACTCTAGCAAAAAGCCAGCACAGATATGAAGGGCTCAATGGCCTCCTTCTGTGTTTTAAACTTTTATGGCTCTAATTCTAATTCCTGCTGGTTGAACTCAGATACCCTCACTTGAATACTTGTCTCCTGACTCCTCTGGCCTTAGAACTGAAATAGAAAGTACAGCGTGCTTCTCCGGAAACAGTAGCAAGGAAGCTAAGTCAATTTTTTGAGGGTGTGAAAAATGGGCGCTGAAGGGATCAGTATGGCATGTGCGTGGTCATTCAGCGCCAGGAGAGCGCCACGTGCCAAATTGGTAAGGGAGGTCTGGAGTCGTCCATGACGCATTCCTGAAACCAGCACTAGGCTCATTTCCTATGCAATTCCAGGGCCTAACTCCAATCTCAGGCCCTTTTCCCATATTGGATTGCGCCAAGCATGCTGCGGTCAGTTTTCTCAGGCCTACAGCAGTCAAATCAGTGGTCCTTATGGCAACTTTGATCTTCTCATCACATGTAGTCTACACACCCCCATGGAGATAAGGAAGTGGTTGAGCAGAACCTTATCTCTAACAAGGCTCTCCTCAACCACTTCCTGATCTGCATTCTCCTACACATCCCCCTGCTGTCTCCAACCCCATCTACTGTCACTTCCTGCTACTGGAAAAAAGCTACCTCCAAGCTGTCTCTCTAGCACTCTCTTTAACTCTGAGCTCCTCTGCCTCTGGCCAGCCACCTGCTATGACAGTGACTGCTCCGTCAAGTCCCGCCTCCACCTCAATCTCCCTCACATTCTGTAAGGTCTCCTACCCGTTTCAGTCCCTCAGTATAACAGTTACCTCTGCATACTCAAATCAACAGGCTGTAAGCTTGAATGATTCATCTGGTGTAGCCATCCACCGGAGGCTCTAGCTGGATCACTTTAAGTTTTACATTTGCTCCCTCTCCCTGGCCAAAGCCAGTTACGACTCCAAGATTATCCTGGAAAGCAGAAACAACTCCAATCACCTTTTTCCACTACTAACAGTCTTCTGTGACTCCCTCCACTGCACATCAGACACTAAATGCAAAGAACTTATGGACTTTTCTTGCGCCCAAAATCGTAGGCGTCCATATTGTTGCAGATGTGTCCTCTGACTGCCTAATCTCTGCAATTCCCACAAGTTCCTAGCGCCAACATCTGCCCTCCAGTAAACCTTCCCCATTCTTTGCAGTTTCTCCCCCTCAACTCTCGGCTCACTCATCTCGTCCATGAAGTCTGCTCCCCTCAATTCCTCACCTGCTGCCTAAACCCACGTCCATGCCATCATCGCTGACGTCGCGACTCCTCCCACAAGCCCTCCAACTGGCTTTCTCAGATCAACCTTACAAGCTTGAATTCATTTCTATTGCTGTAACCTGCATCCTCACCCACACTAAATCCCACATTCCTATCAGCCCATCCTCTCCAAGCTCCCTTTGCCCCAGTGTGTCAGTTTCAAAAACCCTTGTTTTCAAATCTCTCAAAGGTCTTGTATCACCTGACCTCCTCTTGCCCCTGTAGGGACCCTTCACTGCTCCAACACTGGACTTCTCTTTGCCCCTACACTTCTCCCAAATTAAAGTGCTTTCTACTGTTGCTATCAACTCAGTCAATGGGTTAGTATATGGTTGCCAAGGTCAAATAAGTATTGCCAAAAGGTAAGCTACATAATCATTTCAATTAGTTCACTGTAACTACTACATTACTATTCATAACTTTAATGTAAAAACATAAAACAAAATAACTCCACTCTGCAACTTGCTTTACTACTTACCTTCAATAAATAAGGGGCTAGAAATTCGCTATAGCCAAGGAATGGGTGGTGTTTAGACTAAAAATGGTTAAGCAGCGCCATTTAAAAATCATCCAGCCTTCAGGCAAAATTCGTTCTGACTCCTCATTACAATGATTGCAGCCATGATTCTTGTCTAAAAACCCAAGCTCATTGGCGTTACACTGAAAAGATGGACCAATATCGTGAGTAGTCTAAATGCAAGTAATGATTGCCACCGGCTTTTTTCACTACTTAAAGGGGAGGTTCATTGATGCTGTAGCACCTCATTCTCAGCATCGTTGTGTGTAAAGCTGCCTCAACAACCATAAAAAGAAGGAAATGGAGAAGGAGCACTTATTTCTAACATAAAAAGGAATCTCTAACATAAAAGGGAATCCAAAAGTCTTCTGCAGGCATATAAATAGTAAACGGGGACCAAAATGGAGACCTACGCGGGGAGGCAGAGGGCATAGCTGAGGTACTAAATCAGTACTTTGCATCTGTCTTTACCAAGGAAGAAGATGCTGCCAAAGTCAAAGTGAAAGAGGAGGTACGTGCGATACTGGATGAGATAAAAATTGATAAAGAGGAGGTACTAGAAAAGCTGGCTGTACTTAAAGTAGATAAGTCACCAGGACCGGATGGGATGCATCCTAGGATGCTGAGGGAAGTAAAGGTGGAAATTGTGGAGGTAATAATCTTCCAATCCTCCTTGGATACGGGGATGGTGCCAGAGGACTGGAGAATTGCAAATGCTACACCCTTGTTCAAAAAAGGGTGTAAGGATAAAGCCAGCAACTACAGGCCAGTCAGTTTAAACTGGATAGTGGGGAAGCTTTTAGAAATGATAATCCGGGACAAAAGTATCAGTCACTTGGACAAGTCTGGATTAATTAAGGAAAGCCAGCATGGATTTGTTAAAGGCAAATCGTGTTTAACTAACTTGATTTTTGATGAAATAACAGAGAGGGTTGATGACGGCGATGCGGTGATGTGGTGTACATGGACTTCCAAAAAGCATTTGATAAAGTGCCACATAATAGGCTTGCCAGCAAAGTTGAAGCCCATGGAATAAAAGGGACAGTGGCAGCATGGATACGAAATTGGCTAAGTGACAGGAAACAGAGAGTAGTGGTGAACGGTTGTTTATCGGATTGGAAGAAGATACACAGTGGGGTTCCCCAGGGGTCGGTACTAGGACCACTGCTTTTCTTGATATATATTAATGACTTAGACTTGGGTGTACAGGGCGCAATTTCAAAATTTGCAGATGGCCCAAAACTTGGAAGTATAGTGAACTGTGAGGTGGGTAGTGATAGACTTCAAGAGGACATAGACAGGCTGGTGGAATGGGCGGACACATGGCAGATGAAATTTAACGCAAAAAGTGCGAAGTGATACATTTTGG
This sequence comes from Squalus acanthias, assembly GCA_030390025.1. Taxonomy (NCBI): domain Eukaryota; kingdom Metazoa; phylum Chordata; class Chondrichthyes; order Squaliformes; family Squalidae; genus Squalus; species Squalus acanthias. The sequence goes on from CM059437.1 coordinate 63,642,065, forward strand.
TAGGAAGAACGAGGAGAGACAATATAAACTAAAGGGGACAATCCTAAAGGGGGTGCATGAACAGAGAGACCTGGGGGTATATGTGCACAAATATTTGAAGGTGGCAGGGCAGGTTGAGAAAGCGGTTAAAAACGCATATGGGATCCTAGGCTTCATAAATAGAGGCATAGAGTACAAAAGCAAGGAAGTTATGGTGCACCTTTATAAAACACTGGTTCGGCCTCAACTGGAGTATTGTGTCCAATTCTGGGCACCGCACTTTAGGAAGGATGTGAAGGCCTTAGAGAGGGTGCAGAAAAGATTTACAAGAATGGTTCCAGGGATGAGTGACTTCAGTTGCGTGGATAGACTGGAGAAGCTGGGGTTGTTCTCCTTAGAACAGAGAAGATTGAGAGGAGATTTGATAGAGGTGTTCAAAATTATGAAGGGTCTAGATAGAGTAGATAGAGAGAAACTGTTCCCATTGGCAGAAGGGTCGAGAACCAGAGGACACAGATTTAAGGTGATTGGCATTAGAACCAAAGGCGATATGAGGAAAAACATTTTTACGCAGCGAGTGGAATGCACTGCCTGAAAGGGTGGTGGAGGCAGATTCAATAGTGGCTTTAAAAAGGGAGTTGGATAAGTACCTGAAGGAAAAAAATTTGCAGGGCTACAGAGAAAGGGCGGGGGAGTGGGACTAGCTGAAGTGCTTTTTCAGAGAGCCGGCACAGTTTCGACGGGCCGAATGGTCTCCTTCTGTCCTGTAACCATTCTATGATTATTTACAAATCCTGATGGCAGATTGCTGCCCCAGGGAGAGAGCATGGAGGTTCTCCTGAGGAAGCTTTGGAGGCATTGGTTTTCGTGGTGGAGAGAAGGCGGGCGGTCCTGTACCCCCCAACTGGCAGGAGGCCCTCGCCACAAGTCTGCCAGACTATGTGGAAGGAGGTGACGCACCACATCACTGACAGCACTGTGGTCCCCAGAACCCACACCCAGTGCAGGAATAAGTTTAATGAGCTCACACGGGTGGTCAGGGTGAGTGAAGGCTTCACCAAATGCTGCATACCACCATCTGTACCACAAGCTTCACACACTGCTCAATGCACCACACCCCCAGCACTCACCCACCAACAATCTCTACCTAGCAACACTCACACCCACATCTCACACCTTGCACACAATGATAGCTATTCAACTATGGCAGGCACAAGTTTCATTAGTTATTAGAATTCACGTAATATGTTTATGTTTATTAATTGCGTTTGGAATATTTTGTGGTCTCTCTAATTTCACCTTTGTGCCCAGGAGGATGTTGTGATACGCCGTGAGACAGGGATTGTATGATGGGGATGTGGTGAGCAACGGGGATCTGGGGTTTCATTCATGCGAATCGGAGTCTGGTGAGCTGGTCACAGACAGCCCGTCCAGAAAGCCAAGTGTCTTGCTGCCTCCGCCCTCCCTCTTGTTCCTCCTCCTCCTCGTCCTCCTCCTCGTCCTCTTCCTCCTCATCCTGCTCTGCCTCCTTGTCGTCGTGAGGTAATCCCGCAATCCCGCAGCCCCCATGACTGTGAGGAAGTGTTGTGAGCAGAACTTTTACCAAATAATGAGTGACTTCTGCACTTGAATCAACATTCCCTGTTGCCAAAAAAACTTGAAATAACTAAAGAAAGCTGTTTCAGTTGCAGGAAGTAGCAAACAGGCACTGAAACTGCAGAACCCTGTTAGTTGCAGCTGATTGGGGATGGTGCCTTTAAATATCACTGCTGCAGTCTGCTTCCTGCTGGTAGATGCCAGCTCTCCCTGTTGTTCTGCGCTGCCGTTAAGGTAAGTGGCTATAACAAAGTTGGGAGATCGGACGTCGAATGAGCGTTGCACACTCACTGACGTCACGATCTCCATGATGGCGAGGTCCCTGGTGATCGTGTTCAGTGGCAGCGCTGCCGGCAACACCGATATGGCATACGGCGCTGGAACCGACATCAGCTGTCATTACAGCTTTCAACAGCGTTTTAGCGCTTAATGTGTGGCGCAAACCACACAAATTTTTCCCCCAAGATTTTTAAACTGCATCAACAAATGTCTCCCTTGCTTCTTACAGCATCAAATATTTGTGAAGTACTAACTGAAAACCATTTAAAACAGTAATAAATTTCCATTCTGTTCACAGTTCCAATATATTTTCAAGAAAAAAGTCTGCTATTCTGTACATAAAAATGGAAAACCCATTTTCTCCATTTTGCAGAGAAAATAAAAGGCAAATTTGTAAGAAAGAACAAACTATCAATATATATTATCTAAATTGTTTAACTGCTTAATAACAATGATTTATATGCACTGCGGTACTGTACCTGCCCTCTTGCAAAGCTCCGGAGATACTGAAGAGGCCAAAATCGGTAATAATTATCTTTCCATTGTCATAGAATATATTCTTTGACTTCAAATCTTTGTGAAGAATTCCTTTAGCATGTAGGTAACCCATTCCCTTGAAAATAAAAATTACAATAATGTTTTAAGTAAGCGCATCGAGGTAATTACATAGAATACCACAGAACAAGAGCATGTATTACATTTTCCCAAGGCACAAATATTTTGCAAATTAATCAGCACAAAAAAATGTGAAGTTCTATTCCTTATTTTATTAGTACTGGTGGATTGGTGTTAAATGATTTAGCTTTTTAAAAAAAAAAAAAGTTTTATTTTGGTGCCCTCAATTCATTTATTTTTGTGTCCCTTTGCGCACCTTCACAATCTCCTGAGCAATTTGTCTGGTCTTGTTCACATCCAGCACCATTTTAGCATCTCTTACGACAGAGTACAGAGTTCTTCCCTTGCAGAGGCTGCAAAAAAATCAAGCAAATACTAAATTACTGTATAGATGCTGCAAGCTTAACTGCAAGCAGTGGGAAACTGAAATAAGTATTGACACTTGTTAACATATATAACCGTTAAAAAAAAATATTACATTCGTATTGTGTATTTTTAATTTTTGTAAAATTAAAATGGTAATTTAAAATATTTTTAATCGGTATTGCAATATATTAAAAGATTTTAAAATCTGTTAATACTGAAAATCTAAAATTGATTCAGTCAGCAGCTATAAAAGAATGAATAATGAATACCATGGGTAAGACCTTTCATTATGTTTTCTGATGAAGGGTCCTCTTGAAGTACTGTGTATATGGGACTGTCTGTGTGTGTGTGTGTGTATATTTATTTATAAAATGCATTTGCTCAGCAAGAATTAGAAGTGTGATGATGCATTCCCTTAAGTACTTCAAATGATGCCCATATAAAGCATCTCATATTTCACTTTCTCAAAGGCCCAAATGTAGGATCTGAGATATTGATCTTTGAAGATTCCCATATATGTTCCCTTTGGACGCTGTAGATCTCAGAGTTTGGCTTCAAACTGTGCCCATCTGTTGTATATTATGGTACTAGAGGTGTTTACTGTCATGCAAACAGCAGATTCTTTGATCTGGTTGCTTATTACAAGTGTCTGGAGAGACTCTAGCCTCTCACATACAGCTCAGGCAGCAGGTTTCAGGTGAATGTATTGCATTCATTTCGACATTTGAAGAGTGATTGTTAATTTGAGTAATGATTGATTATTTAAAGGATTTTCATTTCTTGAGCATATCACAGCAATGGTCTCTATGTACTTACTGCATACCTTACAATGTGGTTGTTGTGAGTGACAGTATACTTTAACAGGTAAGATAATCTTCACTATAGAACAAGATTAAATGAGTCTTCATAATCCATAAAATAAGTGAAAGAAGTTAAGGTATAAATCCCACTTCTAGTTCAGCTTCTAAGGGATCACATTAAGCTTAAGTCAGTGTGGGGTTTCTCACGATCTCACCTTTTCTGCCTTTGGAAAATGTGAATTTTGGAAAGATGGGAGAGGATTTGAATTTGACTATTCATCTGTTGCCTTCAATCAGGGATTAAAATGATGAACTAACTTTTGTAGTGAGTTTTGATGAACTTCTGTAGTTTATAGATTCCCATTGGTTAATAACACCATTCTGATGTGAATCTCCATCGCAGTGCTAGTTGAAACTGGCCTTAAGGAGATGTGCTTGACTTGCAGGTCAAATTCTCATTTCTTGTCTTGGGAGTCCTTATACCATACGGTTCTGAGTCACAGTGACTGCAATACTGCTCTGAAAACTGCAATCACTGCATGAATGTGATATTGCCGAAACCCCTATTTTTTGACTGAGAAGATCGAAACTCATTTTCCAAACCATTTTGAATGTACTAGGGTATCTCCCATGGATTTCCTGACAGAAAATTCAATTATTTGTTATTTTATAGGAACAGGAGTATTATACCATGTAAATCAGAATTTATTCCGCTGTTATGGTGGAGGTGTCCCTGAAGGTTAAAAAGTCTAATTGTAGTAAACAGGCATGCCCTGAGGTTAATTAGAGGCTAACTGCTGTCGCCAGGGGACAGCTGCTTGTAAATCCCCAGCTCCTCCCCTTGGGAAGAGTCCATTTTTCAAGGTCAGAAGAAACCAGCAAAAAAAGACTGGCTTTCCTTCTCTTTTGTGAAACACTTTTTATAATATTACTTGTTCATTGGTAGATTCTCTTTCTGATCAGTTGTGATTCGTTGCTGTTCTATGAATATAGTATTTGAGTTTATTAGATGCAAGTGGGACACTTTCAAGGGTGACAAACGAACTAGACGCAAGACTATAGAGAGAGAGGAAAGAGAGAGAGAAATAAATGCTAAATGTTAAGAATCAGCTTAGACTGCTTTTCCTATTGCACCCATTGTGATCTTACCCCAGTGTAGGTGTTCAGTAGGTGTTTAAGCATTTTATTTCAGCATAATTAAATGAGTCATTCACTTCATCTGTATTTGAGATGATTCATTAACTTACATTGTACTACAAAAGAACATGCAAAGACAAGATTCTCGCTCTTACAGAAAGAATCAACAACTCGTTGATTTTCTTTACCTAGGGGGATACCCTGCTTCACCGAGAGCGGGAACGATGCAGAGCCAGACAAGGGGAAAATCAGGGATATTATTTGAATACACATGGCAATCTATTCTAACCTTTCTCACTAGCATTCCTAAATTACTAACTTCAATCTTGGCCACAGTGGTCTTCAGTGGTAAATTTATACTATGGCAACTGTTAGCATTTACAAACTAATGCTTCCATCTAATGGCTGTCACTCTTTACTGTGGTCTTTTTTCACATAGGTTTCATTCTTGAATCAGTTAGCATCTAAAAAAAAAAATGTATGCTCTTGACTTCCATAAAAGAGTTGGTCTGTTTAAGATAATTAACTCACCCTCGCTATGTTTCAGAGTCGCCCCCTTCCCCCCACAGCCAACACCATGTAAAGGGCATGAATATTAGGGCTTCAGGTTCTATCAGCTTTCAATCTTTGGCTCTGATCATTAACTAATTTGAAAGATCCAATGCCATTTCTGATTTTTGTTTTGCAAACTACAAACAATAAATAGCGGGTGCATAGAGTGAAATGAGATATCATTGTGGTGTGTTTGCACATCTTAGCCCTTACTTTTAGCCCTGTTAAACCCTGATTTTGCTCATTTACATGATAAAATAGAGAGTGGATATGGGCAGGGATCACTTAGGCGCAATCTCCGCCCGTAATACACATGATGCACAATTCCAGTGGGCATTATGACAGGTGCAGGAAGCTCCCAGCAGAGGCGCCAGCCTCCTTATAATATAATAATGCACGGACGTGACACCATTTGGATGTGTACGCTATTTCCCAGCATTTATCCAAGATATACATTCAGTCATCAATATGTCATTGTAAAACCTACAACCAGGATTGCTAGGCAGCTGGCGGATGCAGAATTGAGGATTTATTAAAGGAAGACAAAATAGTGTTTCTACAAGATGCTTTACAAGTGCTTTAGTGCAGGTTTTTTTTTAGTAATTCTTTTTTTGCTCACCTTAGTTGGCGAGAAGGCTTGGTGTGATGAGTAATGGCACTGCCATGCCGCAGAAATCTGGATAATGTGCTTCCTTATGTGAATCCTGCTATATTTAAGTTTTCTGGCAGAAGAAGCGGGATCTAGGGATGCCAAGCAGGTGACGTAGGAGGACTGTGCACACCTGCTATTATCCTCCCACCCACAAAAGAGGCAGAGGTACATTTCTCTGCAACTTTTCCAAGGAACTGTGTGTGTGCATAGGTTCCAGTTCCCAAGGAGACAATGACAGAATTGTGCCACTTATTGCAACTTAACTGATGCCAAACTCCTTCACATTTTCGGCACGGCCACTGGCTGTGAAGGTCACTTCAGCCCTTATCTTTTTGGCCTCAGACTCATTTCAGCATGCTGCACTGCAGTAGGTTTTGCCAACCCTCCAGGATTGCCCCGGAGTCTCCAGGAATTAAAGACTAATCTCCAGGACACTTCTGCGAGCAACCCTGGAGAAAAATCACAGGGGCACTAAAAAATTGTGGATTTTTAAAACACTTTTGTTTACTAGTTATAAAAACATTGGACATGGGGAAAAAAGGCTGTTTGACTGACAGTCAAGAATCATCCAATTGGGTAATGAAGAGTCTATTCGCTTTCCAATGACAGGAGTATGGGGGCGGGGTGGCAGGAGGTCATGTGATGATATATCCAGGAATATGTTCAACTAGAGTTGGCAACCCTACGCTGGAGTACTTCGGTGAGGGTACCCTCGGGGCCAAACAGGGCAAACCTCTTTGCACCCATCCCATGCATCATATAATTTGCTTTGCCAGCCATGGAACAGGGGTTTGGATTGTGGGCTGCTCCATCACCTACCGGCAGACTCTACTTCCTGCCTCCACTTTCTCTTCATCCTCCTCAGTCTTCTCGCAGGGGACTGATGGGTTGAAATGCCTTCTGCGCATTTCCAAAGGCTCTAAGAATTTTTGTCGCTCGTCCCCATGCAGCCACTTATTTTTAACTGACTGCATCTCATAAGTTGCACCTAGAGCTTAACCAGTCCCCCAGTTAGGTTACAAGGCCAATGCTACACAAGGAACTATGAAAAATTATGCTATGGAAAATTATATTCAATCAGGTCACACCACCTCTGGCAAGCTTTGCACAAGCACGTAACCATTCTTGATTGAACTTCACTGCGTCTCGAATATCTATATTCTTATGTGTTCCTGAGCCCAGCATCAATCAGGGCATTGATCACTGCAGACAGCAGCATAGAGATACTGTCATTAAAGAAAGCAGCTATGGGCTGTACCACTTCAACTGATCAGCAGGATGATGAAGGGCCTTTCATGTGCCTATATTGCCCATGCTGATTTCCCAAAGAAACTCTAGCCTGGAAATTACTGTTTATGGTATTATTGTACCAACAGAAAATAAGTTTGTCTCAAATTCCTGGGTCCACTATTTTAGCAAAGGAATTCCTTTTGTTTACTTTTATTTTAATCAGAATTAACTTTAACACCTCCATAAAATGGCAGAAAAAAGAATTTGATATGAACATGTTGTGAGCTTGTATGATAATATCACACACAATAATTTCTAGGTTTCTATAATGAGTAATGAAAACTACAATACTAGACCGATAAATGGCTTTCCACAATATGGCCGCGATTTCGCCTACCTGGGCGGCTTCAAGGCGGGAGAGGGCGGCGGTGGGGGACGACCCCGCTGCTGTGCTGATCCCGGCGAAAAAGAAGATCTTCCCTTAATGGGCCTTGTTAGGCTCGCCCTGCGTGGTTCCCGGTCCAATTAAAAGGTGCGGGTCTGGTGACGTCACCAGATGACGCGATTCTTGTCAGTATATTTAAAGGGGCCATGGCCTCATTTTCTGTCACTTGCAAATTCAGACAATTCAGTGCTGGCAGTGTGTGTGGGTCTGAAGTATGAGTTCCCAGCGCCGAAGAGCAGCGCCTCGCTTCTCTGATAACTCCCTCCATCATCTTGTGGAGGGAGTGAGAGCACGTAGAGAGGTTCTCTTCCCTACAGACGGTAGGAAGAGGCCTCCCCAGCAGACAAAGGCAGAGTGGCTGCAGATAGCGCAGGAGGTGACAGGGATGTCAGTGGTGGTTCGCATCTGGGTGCAGAGCCGGAAGAGGTTCAATGATCTTCTAAGATCAGGAAAAGTGAGTATAAAGCCACACTTACCTTGATTCTGCTGTGCCTGTCATCACATTCCCACCACTCTGCATTGCCAACTCTACTCCTGCACAACGTTACTCACCCCAACATCCTTTGGACCTTCATCCATCCCTCTCTCTCTATCTACATTATCAGGTCCCCATCTTACTATGCACCCCTCACACTCAGCCTCATTGTAATGCAATGACAGCAACTAACAACACAAAAGGAGGCAACTTGGTATTGCCAACCCACTCCATCAGAGTCTTCCTGTAAAGCTCTATCCCATTCCATTCCTTACACTCATTCCATCACTTTCACTCAACCTTCTCTTTTCCTCCTTGCAGGAAAAGATAGCCCACAATAAGAAGGAGAGGGGGAGAACGGGAGGAGGCCCTCAACAAGCCATGGCATATTTGATCACTGCAGAGGAGGCAGCACTCGACACTGCTGGAGTGGTGGACCTGCTGGAAGTGGGGGATGGAGAGAGGGGCTCATTAGAAGAAGCTGGTGACAGAATGATTTTCCATACACTTGCATGCCTTTCATCAGCCACTCATATGGGGTCTGATGTCAACAGAAAATGAATGCTCATCATGGGGATAATGGTATGTGTCTGCAGTCGACATCTCGGATATGTAACTGATGTCTACTCTCCCACAGGTCCATCAAGATCCCCCCCCCAGTGTCCAGGAGGAACAGCTTCTGAGGGCGCAGCATCACCTCAGACAACGCAACCCAGCACCAGCACAGAGATGCACACCTCGGTGTGTTCGTCGCGAGATAGAGTAATGTTGTCACCTGGTGTCTCACAGATCACAAATGAGCAAGAGCAGTGGAGACTCCTCGTCGGAGGCCACAGGAGTCTCCTAATTCTGCTCAGCTACCTGCAGACGCTGAGCCTTGGGGGCCATCCAGGAAGAGGGCGATCCTGGAGCTGCAGGAACAAGTGCAGGAGGCTCTGACTGGTTTCGCAACTGTGAGTGTGCAGAGAATGGAGGAGTCTTTCTCCAAAATGAGCAACACCGTGGCGCAGTCACTGGCAACTATAGCTTCCTCCATGGATAGGATGGCCACCTGCATGAAGGGAACACTGCGCCAGTCTCATGAGAACATGGTTTCACTTCAAAAGAGATGGTCATCTATGGAGGATAGATGGTCATCTATGGAGGAGAAAAACCAGAGGCTCATAGAAGTCCTTTGTAGGAGGGATGTCAATATAGACGTGGGCCCTCATGGCCCCTATGAAGTGCAGCAAGGTGCTCTCCAGCTCCTTGCTAGCAGGGAAGTGCTGGTGGCCCATGAGAGGGATGATGGTGGGAGGGGACATGGAAGTAGGGGCTCCTCCCCAAGCGCTCAGACTTCCACCCCCTTGCCAACCCCTCGGTCAGAGCCCCAGATGCCTCCCTGGCCAGTGATGGCCGAGTCTGTCTCTGCACAGGAATAGCAGACTTTGGCGGGGCCCTCACAGGCTCCAAAACCTAGAGGACGACCGCCAAAGGCGTCTAAGCAGACGCAGCAGGGAGGTGAGGAGGCTGCCTCTACCTCTGCTGAAGCCACAGGGGTAACACCACGTAGAAGCACCCGGAAAAGAAAGATCCCACACAAATAGTCACAAGGGTAGTCACTCGGGTGTCTTTTTTTATTATCGCTGTCATCTTTATATTATATGAAATTGTTGTAATAAATCATTTATTTGTCACACTTTGCAGTCTTTGCCAAATGTGTGTGCTCAAATGGAAGTGACAGAGTGAACGGTCAGGGCTGATTTCACATCCAGCAATGGTGGGGAGAGTGAAACAAGGGACTAGTCATTGTTTGACTGCTCTATGGTGTTGGTGTGGGGTGATGCCAACCTGCGCATGCCTGTGGCAGCCACATATCTGAGCTGCATAAAGTTAGTGAAATCTGGCATTGATTAGGGCATCTCTGGCGTGACGGGCAGCAACGTGCTCACATACTGGTCGCAATGGCACTGCCGGCTCCTCCAGGTCTTTGTCATCCTCATTTTCAACCTCATGGTGCTCCTCCACGTCCTCCTCCTCCTCCTCCGATGAGGTTGTGCACTCTGCGCCGTCTTCCTCATCCAGTGCTAAACCTCGCTGCTGCGCTATGTTGTGCAGGGCGCAGCAGAGCACGACGATTCTGGAGACCCTGGCTGGTGCCTACTGAAGGGCTCCTCCAGATCTGTCGAGGCATCTGAAGCGCATTTTCAGCAAGTCTATTGTTTGTTCTATGACACTTCTCGTCCAGATGTGGCTTTGATTATATCATCCCTCAGCCTCGTTTGTTGGCCCTCCTCAAAGGCGTCATGAGCCACATCTACAGGGGATAGTCCTCGTCTCCAAACAGCCAGCCGGAAAGACTGTTTGGCGGAGCGAAGAGCTGAGGGAGGGTGGAGTGGCACAGGATGTACAAGTCATGGCAGCTGCCAGGGAACTTGGCACACACATGGATGATGATCTTCCTATGGTTGCAGACCAGCTGCATGTTGAGGGAGTGGAAGCCCTTGCAGTTGACAAATACTACTGGGTGATGATGGGGTGCCCTGATGGCCACGTGTGCAGTCGATGATGCCCTGCACCCGTGGGAAGCCAGCTAGAGCGGCAAAGCTGAGCGCCCGCTCATTGACACCGGCTTCATCAGTGCAAAATGGATATAATTGGCGGACTTGTTAAAGAGGGCATCGGTGATCTGTGTGATGCATCTGTGGGCGGCCGACTACGAGATGCCGCAAATGTCTGCTGCAGATGCCTGGAAGGAGCCTGAGGCAAAGAAGTTGAGGGCAAGGGTGACTTTGACAGCCACTGGTAAGGCGTGTCCACCCACTCCTCTGTGCTGCAGGTCTTGCTCCAGCAATGTGCAAATGTCAGCGACGACCTGGCGTGACAGCCTGAGCTTCCTTTGGCACTGCTGCTCCGTCATGTTGAGGAAGCTCATCCTCTGCCTGTGTTGGGGGTATGGCCTCCAGCGTGGTGCAGTCCCTGCACTGATGCCCTCTGCCCTGTGCAGCATCAGGTGGCTCAGGAGAAGGTTGGCGCTCTTGTTGTTGCTGCTGCTGCTGGTGTGGCTGGTTCTGGTTCTGCTGCTGCTGCAGCTGATCATCGTCAGATTCTGAGGACCAAGGTGAGAGCATAAATCGTGCCCATTCTGATGTTATATATGGCAGCTGAAGTTGAGATGACAGAAGCAATCTGTCAATGGTGAGATATGTTGTTCCAAGGAGGTGACAGTGAATAGAGAGTTTACTCCAAACACTTCCAAATTGCATAAAGCTGAAAAGTCTCTTCCAAATACTGAAAGCTCCAGCTTCTGAGATTGGAAAGTGAACAGCTGTGAAATGGTAGCTTTTATAGCACTTTTGCAGCTGTCACCTATTCAAAGCAATGGAGAGTTGTTGAAAACCTGACATACTTACCTGACGTGATCCCCGAGCGACATGAACCTTGTGGAAAACCTTGGGAAAATGGTTTGTACCTGGTAAAATGCTGCTTAAGTACTTTAAACACCCTCTTAAGTATTTCAATTGGCTGACCCGCCACTTAGTGCCGGGTCTGTAAAGCGCAGGCAGAGCCGGCACTTGGGAACTCACAAGGAGGCGGGTTCAGAGCGGGATACCGCCCCGCTGTCAATCACTGCCATTTTGACAGTGGACCCACCTCTGAACCCGCCCTCTGAGCGCCGGCAAAATCCAGCCCTTTTATGTGTCAGTGAGTCTCGATCAGTTCCTTTATTCGGAGCCACCTGATAAAATTGCCTCTCTGTAGAGTATGATTATTTTTCAATATAAAGCACTCGAGGCTTTTTACCACAAATTAACAACTGCTAATGAAACAACTGTTGAGTTGGAAGACCATGGCAATCATTCAAAAAATTAGTCCAACCTAATGAGCAGCAATCCTGGCACATGCAAGGAGCACATATCCGGAAATTCTACACTCTGTCCGTGCTTTTCCTATGATTAATTGTAATTGTCAGAAAACCATAGGCCGATGCGTGCTGCCAGGGGCTGAAGTGGAAAACCCCAACCAGATAGTCCAGAGACTGGTAAGAATCACTATAAATACACCAGATGGATAGTTTTCCAACTGGAAATTTGGGTATTTCGGATGAGACGTTAAACCGAAGCCCCAACTCCCCTCTCAGGTGGACGTTAAAGATTCCATGGCACTATTTCGAAGAAGAGCAGGGGAGTGTGTCCTGGCCAACATTTATCCCTCAACCAACATCATTAAAACTGATTATCTGGTAATCAGCTCATTGCGGTTTGTGGGACCTTGCTATGCGCAAATTGGCTGCCGCATATCCTACATTACAGCAGTGACTACACTTTAAAAAGTACTTAATCGGCTGTAAAGCGCTTTTGGACATCTTGAGGTCATGAAAGGTGCTATATAAATTCAAATCTATCTTTCTTTCTTTCTATGTTTCCAAACTTTACCTAAATGGCCTGCCTCCCTGCACATGGAAAACATGCTTGGTTGGGGGGCTTGCAAAAATTAGGGCAGGCAGTGTCTCGCAAAGGGGAGACCATTGTTTGTAGAGATGGAAAGCCTGGAGGTGCAGAGAATGTCACAAGAGAGAAGTGTGGGCAAAATTAAGCCCTTCACTGACTATGCTCTGGAGATCCTGCTGCAAGAAGTTCACCAAAGGAGAGCGGCTCTTTTTAGCATGTAATGCCACCCTGCCGTAAGATGGAGGTCCAAATTGCGTGGCAGGAGATGGGAGCCGAGTGAATACAATATCCCAGGTACGCCAGACCCGACAACAAATGTTGAAACAAATGTGGAAAAGGTTTCTGGTGATCTGGAGGGGTGACACAGTAAGTATGCCTTCTGTTGCAGATTGCTTGCTCTTCTACCATGTACCTTTCCCACATTACAAACAGTGACTCCACTTCAAAAGTACTTCATTGGCTGTAAAGCGCTTTGAGACATCCGGTGGTCGTGAAAGGTGTTATATAAATGCAAGTCTTTCTTTCATGTAAAGCATGGTCCCAAAGAACCTGTTTGTGTCCTACCTCCCTCAGGGAAAGAGCATGATGAGAACATTTTGCCCTCTTCACATCACGCTTTCATACAATAGAAGGTGGAGATTATAATTGCAGTGAGCCACACTGATACCATGCGCACAGCATTTGAAAGTTCTGCTCGTAATCAGTACTGCCACCAGAAACACCGTGCTAATTAATTTGCAATGTCTTAGCCCCAAAAAAGGCGGTGTTTACAGAGGTGCTGTTTGGGTTTCTAAGAAGGTTCCTATTTAATCTTCTTTCCAGTGTTCTGATTAGAGGCTGAGTCAGTGCACTACAGCAGGGACAGGTGGGCGACTGGCAATCTTGAAACAGCTGACCTCACACTGGGAGAGAGGCAGTGAGGGTAAATTTGGAGGTGTGCTGACCCCAGCTAGCAAGCATTCTCCATTTATAATAATCCTTCATACCCTAACTCCTTTTCTTCATCCTCAGAACAAGGGCTGTACTAGGTAAGTAACTGCGTGGTGCATTCAATGTTTTATGATCTTACTTCACTTTTGTAGGAATTGTCTTGGGCATGCACTGCAAGTTCTTCCCAAAATGAGGTGACCGGACCAACTAGCAGCATTTAACAGACAAGTAGGGAATAAGAATAAGAATAAAACGAACAAAATACTTTGTGATGCATCAACTAGTGGCCCTTCTTTTTGACAGCACCGTGCCAAGCACAAGTCCTGTTAAGCCATTCTTTTCAAATCTTTTCTTATCTGTCGTTATCCACTCCATCTTACATATCCACTGTTGAACTAGTTTCCCTGAGAAATGCAACTGGAGTCAATTCACGCTCAGAATCCGGTAGTCTGCTTCGTAATGTCTCTTACGGGCTTTTAACCAAATTAAGCGGCTCAAGGCTTTCTGTTTTCTAACTCATTTGTTTTTCTCTGTTGACAATATCATTTATTGTAAACATGTGAAGCCTGTTTTAAACAACTGCGTACTTCCCCATTAATATGATTCACAGTGGGACATAGGATTGACTGAAGATTCTGCTTTCTGTTTAACTCTTTCACTCTCCCAGCTTAGCTTCTGAAAAACCACTTAGAAAGGTACTGCAGTCTAACTGCGCTGTTATAGCCTAATCCGCTAATGAGACTGGGTGCAACACCTGATTTCAATGGCGAGAAATATTGGGCAGGGTGTAAAACCAGCGTTCCATCTGATCCCGTGGGCTTCCCGCCCAGCGAGTTAGATTTAAATTACCCCCTCAGTGTCAGGATCAAGCAGTTCCAGGTTAGATTTGGCACAATAATATGCCTCAGCCCAATCTCAGAAGAGCAGCACTCTCCTCCCCACCGCCCTCTACGTCAGTGTGACAATCTTTCCAATTTCCACACCAACTATCCTGTGACCCCTTGACTGACATTGTCAATTAGGAGTTGCTTTGTGCTGTATGCCCATGCGTAGGCTTACTTCACCCAGACACTTTCATCCCAGCAGTAGTGAAAGGCCAGTGCTAACCCAAAGCATCACACAGCTCATTATTTTTTAAACTATACAAACAGTGCTAAATGGATGACTTTTGTTGAGAAAAAATGGGCTGCGTACAGTGACACGACCATTCTGGGCCAGAATGGAGATAATTGGGTAATTCCCCCGTCAATCACATCTAGAGACCACACTGCTGTAAGTGACTAGGATTGATTTTACGCAAAAGATTTGTATGTGACTATCCTCCACTCACTGTATTTTGCTGGAGAAATCACTGTGCTTTTATCGGGAGATGTTGCTGCTGAGTAGAGACTCTTTTTAAATATTTGCTTTTTGCTGTAAAATACACTGTTTGGTTGTACGTCCTGCTGCAAGTCCCGCCTCGCCTCCAACTCATTGGCTGACACAGTGCAGCTCATTGGCTGACACAGTGCAGCTCATTGGCTGACACAATGCAGCTCATTGGCTGACAGTGGTGTCAATGGGCACTCTGGAGAAAATTTGCATTTTAAATTGTTTACAAGCCACTTACTGTGCTTAGCATCTGAGTACCCATGTGCTACTTTGCCGTTTGCAGTAATAGCTGTATCACCCAGTCAGCTATCCACAGACTCCATTTTGTGGCCTCAGATTGGGTTTCTTTTCATTTAATTTTTGCCAGGCACTTCTCTCCTTCCCCCAGTCTTGATAAATATTTAACGTTCATTCTGAAGCTTTATAAAGGTTGAATTTTGTGAGGCCCCATGTAGCAGGCAGGGTATCTCACACAGCCAGTGCATATCAGAAAATCATAGACTCACTGCCTGCTATTCTCTGTCAGTTGAAATCAATCAATGAACGATTTCCTGATATGTGCTGGCTGCATGCAAAATGCCATTAGTGGTTCGGAGCCTTGCAAAAGTTACCCTAATATTTCCACCCCCCCCCACCCCCACCACTCCCCATATTAAGCCACTTAACTTTAAGTGGGCACATCCCGTTATATTTGAGATGCTGACCAGATTTTGACAAGGGGAGCCAGCGGTAGGCCAGGAATGCTCCAAATGGATTAAACCTGGATGAGGGATAGAAGAGCCGAAGGACTGTTCGGGTGTAAAGACCCAGGTTCCCTCGGAGGAAAGCAAGCGGAAGGTCGCATATAACGTTATACAGAAATATTAAATGATGATAAATAAGCTAAGAAGGAAAAGAGACCAGAATCTCTGTCTTCCTCTGTTCGTGAATCGCGTCAAAACCAAATAAATGCCCCAGACAAGTCTTGTTACTGGCTCGGGCGATGTAATATATATACACACACACACAATATCTCAGGTGGGTTAGCTTTACCCAAATGGTAATTGCATAACAGGACTAAATTCCAGGGCAATTGGTGCATTTACAGAGCACTCCGGGTCCTGATCATGGGCAGTTTAGTCCTGTGGGCACTAGAAACTGGGTTGAGTCTTACCTGGTTCATGTCACGTCGGACCTTTAAAGCCATCAGAGACTTCATATCAGATCAGTGTGCACTTAATTCAAAACTTAACTGACAAGGTGGTAAAATAGAGTGCAGACCCACTACATTACCCAGCAGTTTATTAAGTTATCTTAACTCCAAGATTAAGTGGGAACTAGAACTGGATATGAACACAAGAGAAGACTACTTTGAGGGACATAAGAAAGGCAGTATACTTGTGTTACAAATTCTGGACCGCAATGACTGGATATGTAAATTTGAGCATACCCTTCATTTGTTAAGACTGATGTGAAGAATTACACAAGTGCCATAGACTGTCTCTCACGAGGCCGGAAACCTTCAGATGCATTAATGACAAAGTAGGTACTCAAGAAAACACATCAAACACATCAGCACCTCTGGGAGGAGGTTAGTGAAACAAGCCACAAGTTCAGTGGGGTTCTGTGGCTTGGTTGTGCTGCAGGAGAAATCCTACCCTCAAGTTGAGTTTACCGCTGCTCCTACAACATCATATCACCTTTAAAACCAAGGCACTTTATCAATAGTAGAAGTGGCCTTGCAGCTTTGAAAGCTCATACTTAAACTTCAACATTTTTCTGTATTTATGACTCCGGTTACTTAGAAAAAAAGAACTTGCATTTATATAGTGCCTTTCACGACCTCAGGATGTCCCAAAGCGCTTTACAGACAATGAATTACTTTCGGGTGTCGTCGTCGCCTTATCTCATTACTGAACAGTGACAATTACTTTTGATCCAGCTTGCTGCAAAGTGATGTATATTTTCAGTTGCATCTGTACACTTTGCCAATATTTGGAGGGAAAAAAAGAAAGTCTAAAGCATTAATAAGCAGTCTTTTTGATTTAACACTGCTTTGCAATAATAGTGTGTGACTGAAAACTACAGTCAGTTCCCCACTGTCAGATCACACCACAAATTGGTACCCTGTGATTTTATTCTCTTAGAACACCCAAACCTTGCCCTTTACAATTGGCAGCTATTCTCTGTAGAATAATTAATCACAGCCAATGCACTTGGCACAGCTTCCCACATTAAACAGGCTCACAAAATCCCAGGCACATTTTATCTTTTCTATACTGTAACTTACCTTACTGTTGAAAACACAATGGGCTGGATTTTGCGGTAGAAATAACAGTGAGGCTAACAGCGCTCACCGTTATTTACGTGGAAATCGGACAGCAACTTCCAGCGACTGCACATGCGCAGTTAAATACGTAAATCAGGAGGTTGCTGTCCGAGATGTCCTGCTCCTCCAAAAGCTGCGTGATATCAAGAGACTCTCCATTGAAATACATGGAACGGCATGAAGTTGATGTACTTACCTGATATATAAACTAAACTCGCCAGAAAAAGTTAGGGGTTGTCCATTCCAGTGTAAGTACCCATTTAACGGCGTGATAAGTCTTAATTACTGCCAAACAACCCCCATGCCACTGAAAATTAACTTTTACAAGTGTGGAGTCTCATTTCTTCAGATTTTAATTATTGTTGGAGATTTAAAAAAAATTAAAACATTTAAATAACTTTTTCTTTCTGTCACTTTTATCTCTCTCTCTCTTAATGCCATCCTTCTATCCCTCTCTTTATTTTGCTTTTTGTACCTGATTTAACATTGAATTAAACATTCTAACTGACACTTCCTGGCTTAGACTCTGCGCTGCTCATTAACGATTCTTCAATCTGATCGGTTAAGGAGATACACAGTTGCTTTCCCTGCTCATACAGGTCCCAGATGCCCTGTAGCGAGCGCTGCACGTTTTCGACAGTTGGCTGACAGGAACTTCCAATGCAAAAGCTCATAGAAAGTCTATGTGCAGGTTCAAGTGTAACGAACAGCACCGCTTACCGCAAAATCTGGCCCAATGGTTTTGATTTAACTAGCTGGTCAAAAATAAAGAAACTATCCTCTCATCTGAAAATACTGCCAATCATAGAATCATAGAATAGTATAGCACAGAAGGAGGCCATTCGGCCCATTGAGTCCGCACCGGCTCTTTCGAAGAGCAATCCAGTTAGTCCCACTCCCCCGCTCTTTCCCCATATCCCTGCAATTTTTTCTCCTTCAAGTATTTATCCAATTCCCTTTTGAAGACTATTATTGAAACTGTATCCATTACCCTATCAGGCAGTGCATTCCAAATCCTAACCACTCGTTGCGTAAAAAAGTTTTCCCTCATGTCGCCTCTGGTTCTTTTGCCAATCACCTTAAATCTGAGCCCTATGCTTATCGACCAATGGTAATATTTAAAACTTTATAGCATATATGAAGTTTTGTAATGTGTCAAATTTAAAACCACTCTTTTTCAAATTATTGGAGTTAGATATGAATATTGTAGCTATAAAAGTAGAGATGAAATTTGTTTCTTATTTTATTCCAGGAACAATGTGAAGTCAGAAGTTCCCTATGGTCTAATGGGGATTAAATTCAATTTGGATGGGGACATGAAATGGGTCGTATCTGTCTGTTTTACACTCCGCCCAATATTCGGTTCCGTTGATTTTATGGGCATATAACGGGGTGGCCGATGTGATACTGCCTGTTCTGTGTCCCCGCCCAAGTTTCACCCCCAATATGTTATATTCCTATTGCACAATATACAGTGTTCAAAATTCACAGTGCCAGTGTTATAGAGGTAACATGGTAGAAACAGCATGTATATTTTGAAAATTATCAATAAAATTCAGCACTAAAAGAATAAAGAACGAAAAGCACTATTTATATAGACGTAATGAATTGGTGACTCAGGGGTAGAAGCTGGATTTTGATTTACCTCAATCAGTAGGAGGTACTCTTTTGGCTGATAAAAACAGCTTAAATGGGCACTAATCAGTAAAGAGCAAAAGAAGCAAATGCTGAAAATCAGAAATAAAAATAGAAAATGCTGGAAAGGCACAAAAGGTTCAGCATCTGAAAAACAAAAATTAAAGGTTTGTATCTGACCCTTCAGCTGAATTGGTCAGTTCAGGTTGATGGATGATGAAGCCAGTTCTACAAAAAGCACGTCACCAGCCTGATCATGCCAATTCTGGTGAAGGATCACATCGGAAATGTTAATCTATCTTTCTGTTTCAGATGCTGATCAGCTTGCTGCGGCTCCTAATCAGAACTGGGAAGCTAAGAGGCTGGGCTTTTGATGACTCAATTGTTATTTTTCTGGATCCAATGAGGGGGGGGGCAATGAAGGCACCCTACATTCAGAGCAAGGGGCGAGTGGGACACAAAATAAAATATGCTCCATTTTGATTCCTCGAACTGAGCCCTGAGAGACTTATATTACAAACAAACAAACAATGTATGAAATAGCACAAAATAAGAAGAAAAGCAATTCTGATCTGCAGTTTTAACATGTTGAAACATTTGTTGGACTGTTATTTTGTTTTGGAATAGATGTGCTACACGAAAGTGCTTTTTAATTAAATCACATTAAAAATAAATCTAGTGACATCCTGGCAATTATTTCAGAAGAAAGCTCGGAGACTGTGCTCAGGGGGCCTGGTGAAACTTGTTGTTGAGCAGCTGGCCGGTATTTGGACTGAAATTTTCAAAATGGCTCTCCTCATTAATAAAAGCCGCTACAACAGAAAACCTTTTCAGTTGATTCAGTGAAGACTTTTTTTTCCCTTTCCTGAAAGATATCTTGCAACCAAAGCTAAACTCCAATAGTTAGGATTTTTGTCGTTGAACTCAGCATTAAATGCTTAATTGTCAAACTGCTGTTTTTCTGTAGCAAAATACTGCGGATGCTGGAAATCTGAAATAACAGCAGAAAATGCTGGAAACACTCAGCAGGTCAGGCAGCATCCGTGGAGAGAGAAACAGAGTTAACATTTCAGGTCTGTGACCCTTCGTCAGAACTGGAAAAAGTTATAGATATAACAGGTTTTCAGCAGGTGCAGAGGTAGAGAAAGGAGGGAGGGGAGGAAAGAACAAAAGGGACGGTCTGTGATCGGGTGGAAGGCAGGAGTGGTTAAATGTTGCAAATGGGGATGGCAGAATCATCAACAGCTGCCGCCTGAAAAAATAGGGGCAGGAGTTATACTCTGAAATTGTTGAACCCAATGTTGAGTCCAGAAGGCTGTAAAGTGCCTAATCGAAAGATGAGGTGCTGTTCCTTGAGCTTACGTTGAGCTTCATTGGAACAGTGTAAGAGGCCGAGGTCAGAGTGGGAGTGGAGCGGAGAATTAAAGTGACAAGCGATCAGAAGCTTGGGGTCACCCTTACGGACTGAACGGAGGTGTTCCGCAAAGCGGTCACCAATCTGCGTTTGGTCTCCCCAATGTAGAGGAGACCGCAGCGTGAGCAGCGAATACAGTATATTAAATTGCAAGAAGTACAAGTAAATTGCTGTTTCACCTGGAAGGGGTGTCTGGGGCCCTGGACAGTGGGAAAGGAGGAAGTAAAAGGGCAGGTGTTGCATCTCCTGCGCTTACACGGGAAGGTACTGTGGGGAGGGGAGGGGCTGTTGGGGGTGATTGAGGAGTGGACCAGGGTGTTACAGAGGGAGCGGTCCTTTCGGAATGCTGAAAGGGGAGGAGAGGGGAAGATACGTTTAGTGATGGGCTCACGCTGGAGGTGGCGGAAATGGCGGAGGATGATCCGTTGAATGTGGAGGCTGGTGGGGTGAAAGAGGAGGACAAGGGGAACCCTATCGTGGTTCTGGGAGGGAGGGGAAGGGGTGAGAGCAGAAGTGTAGGAAATGGAACGGACACGGTCGAGGGCCATGTCAACCACAGTAGAGGGGAATCCTCGGTTGAGGAAAAAGGAAGACATATCGGAAACACTAGTATGGAAAGTGGCATCGTCAGAACAGATGTGGCGGAGACGGAGAAATGGGAGAATGGAAGAGAGTCCTTACAGGAAGCGGGGTGGGAGGAAGTATAGTCCAGGTAGCTGTGGAAGTCAGTGGGCTTATAGTGGATTTTTGTCGATAGCCTATCCCCAGAAATGGAGACAGAGAAGTCGAGGAATCCTTCGATTCGGCTCTTTACAGCTTTCTGGACTCAACATTGAGTTCAACAATTTCAGACTATAACCTCTGCCCCTATTTTTTCAGGCAGCAGGTGTTGATGATTCTGACATCCCCACTTGCAACATTTAACCACTCCTGCCTTCCACCCTATCGCAAACCGTCCCTTTTATTCTTTCCGCCCCTCCCTCCTTTCCCTGCCTCTGCACCTGCTTAAAACCTGTTACATCTCTAACTGTTTCCAGTTCTGACGAAGGGTCACAGAACTGAAATGTTAATTCTGTTTCTCTCTCCATGGATGCTGCCTGACCTGCTGAATGTTTCCAGCATTTTCTGTTGTTATTTCAGGTTTTCCAGCATCCGCAGTATTTTGCTATTGAATTAATATTTGGTTCACTGCCACTTCTCTTCTAGGAATGCCCACCTTGAAGAAGTTCTGCTCTTCTCTCTGACGGGATTTCCGTTTGTCTCTTCAACCTTGTTCATCTTCATTGCTTTCGGTTTCCCTTCTTGTGTTTGTTCAGGTATCTGCCAAGACTCGTTTTCACAGCTACATCTCTTTCCTCAGCAACTGTCTCCAGTTCCGACTTATTCCACGTGGATTCCAACTGAAATTCCACCCTTCGGGCTCGATTTTCCCAGCCCCGAGGAGGCGGGTTTGGAGGCTTGCGAGTTGTTAAAATCGCCAAAACTGGCGGGCGGGCCCGTTCCCGCCTCCATCCTGCCTCCGAGCAATTTTCCCAAGTGCGTGTTTTCTGACCCGCTTTCCATCCCGCCTCCAAGAGGCGGGATAGGCCCTTAACAACCACTTAATTGCCTCTATAATCCCATTTTGAGAGGCCTTTCCGATTTTAACACCTTTCCTCCATCCTACACGCCTCCTCTGGAACACGCCAGGTAATCCTGGCGGCCTCACTAGTGGATTGCTTACGAACAGCTGCAGCTCCACCATTACAAAGGAGTTTTCACCGATGATCATTTGCAGGTGGCAGAACTTTGTTGTTTCAGGTCTGGGGGAACTTTTAGCAGGCATACTCAGTGTTGTGGAAGTTTGCAGCCTGAGACCCATCTCCAGTGTGACCTCCTTGGAAACCCCTCTCCCCACCTTGACTGAGCGCTTCCTCAACTGAGGCATATACCAGAAGCATGGCGACCATTTAATTCCTTTCCTCCTGGACATCAGATTCGGATGAAGACCAGCCGCGGAAGCAGCAGAACCATGAGCAACAGCAGCACCAACAGCAGGAACATCAACAGGAGTACCAAGCTTCTAGTCACCCACCTGAAGATGCACAGGCCAGAAGACGCCAGCGTGCGACAACATTGCTGCCCGGGATGCAAGGGACGCACTCATCCTGGCCAGATTTGCTTAGCCTGCACAATCAAACGCTTTAGTCTCACTCCTTCTTACCAGATCATCGACAATGGAGAGGAACCTACAGAATCCTATCACTCTGACCACCATTCTGATAATCGCAAGGCGCCCTAAGCCCTCAATGTGAAAGTCCCATTTGCGAAATGACACAGGCCACAACTTCAACAGTTTGCCATCAAAACACTTTATAATACAATCACAATGATGGCTGGTCCAAAAACAAAACAACACAGCATGCAAGTGACTACCCTTGTGACTACTTGTGCTTTATCTTCCTCTTACGCGTGCTCCTACGTGGTGCTTCCCCTGTGGCTTCAGCAGATGTGGAGGCCCCTTGCTCGCTCTCTTGCTGCTCCTGTCTCGATGCCTTTGGCGGGCATTCTCTGGGGTGGTGAACCTGTGTGGGCTCGCCAACAGTCTGCTGCTCCTACGGCTGTGCAGGGGCTGAGACTCCCATCTCATTTGGGTGAGGACTCTGGTGGGGCTCTGGCCGAGGGCTTTGCTGTGGCATGGTCGTGTGAGCGCTTGGAGAGGAGCCCCCACTTCCTTGTTGTCTGCCACCAACATCCCTCTCATGGGTCAGCCCCACTTCAGAGGTAGCAAGTGGCTTGACAGCACCTTGCTGCACTGCAGGGGGGCCATGAGGACCCATTTCTGCACTGGAAGTCCTACTCCAGAGGACTTGCATGAAGGTCTGCTTTGTTTGCCCAATAGCTGACCATCGCTCCTCAAGAGATGTCATTCTATTCTGAACAATGACCATGTTTTCAATACACTTGCGACTAAGCTCCTCCATGGACCATGGAAGGAGTGAATGTAGTGAATGCATAGCATAGATGCTTAGAAGGAAACAAAGGACCCTCCCTGTGTGTTGTAAGTAGTTGTTGTCATGGCATCACAGTGATAGGGAGTGTGAGGGCTGCATGGTCGAATAGTTAAGTGAATGTGACCATAGAGAGAGAGGGAATGGGTAAGGGTGCAGGGATGTAAGTGTCAAGTGGGATGTGGAGGAAGAGGTTGGCAAAGCAGAGTGCTGGTGAGGAGAGGCGATGGGGATCAGATTGAGGGTGATGGGAAAGTCATACTCACTTTTCCGGTGCGGAGAAGGTCATGAAACCTCTTTCTGCATTGCAGCCAGGTTCTGCGGCTCATTGAAATGGAGTTGACAACCTGGGCCACTTGTAGCCACACAGCTTTTGTCTGCTAGGGTGGCTTTTTTCTCTGAGGAAGGGAACAGCACCTCCTTATTACAGCTGGCTCCGAACACCAGAGCTTGGAGGGAGGGCTCATCAAACCGAGGAGCACACCTTTGCTTGATCGTTGACATTTTCCACAATTCAACTCCTTCATATAAATTGCAGAGGCTTTGCAGTCTCCAGAAAATCAAGGCTGCTTGCAGGCCTTAAATCCAACAGCATTGATGACATCATCGGAGGCAACTTTCTGTATGAAAAGACTCATTGGGCCAGTGGTTCCCACATGCAGGAAATCAATTGGCCAATTAGGGGAAAATCGCACTTTTTCAACACTGCACTTAGGAGTCGGGGTCCTGACACGATTTCCACCTGACACGCCCCAGCCCGCCCACACTGACAAAATCCAGCCCTTCGTGTTTCGGATCCACCCAGGATTACAGATATCTCCAAGATATTCAATGTTCGTCGAACTACTGCTCCTGCCACATCCTGAGATCCACGCTCAACGCCATGCGTCACCACATGAATGCTCTCGACCTCTCTCTTCAGCAACACCGACGCACTCTATCTGAATGCTGTCCTGGTCCACAGTTCCATTTCATCCTTCAGCTCATCTGGCGGTTCAACAAAATCTTTTTTTCTTCCTTTCAGATGTCAAGGATCGCAAGCTTCAACAACTCTTGGACACCAACACCCCTCCGGAACCTTCTTCCCCTTCACTTTCCTCTGACCCCATCCCTTCTTCCAATTTCACCTCCTGCCGTGTTTTCACTATTCCCTCTGACCTTCCCCTCTCTGACTTTGAACGATCAGTCCTCAGCAAAGGCCTGAGCTTCATCCCCTTACGCCCCCATCTCAATGAATTTCGAGCTCGGCACAATGCCGAGTTCTTTTTCCGTCGCCTTCACATCCGTGCCCACTTCTTTGGCCAGGAGTCTTCCCCCCGGTCAGCGGACCCTTTCTCCCGCTTTCAGAATTCTCGTTCTACCTGGACCCGTCCCTCTGGCCTCTTACCCTCTCTAGATCTTTTCATTGCAAACTGCTGGTTGACATCGTCTGTCTCAATTTCTCTGCTCCCCTCACTCACTCCAACCTACCTCCCTCTGAACTTGCAGCACTCCTTTCTCTCCGATCCAACCCTAACATTGTCATTAAACCTGCTGACAAGGGTGGTGCTGTTGTTGTTTGGCGAACCGACCTCTACCGTGCAGAGGCTGAACGCCAACTCTCCGACACTTCCTCCTACCTCCCCCTGGACCATGACCCCACTACCAAACATCAAGCCATTGTTTCCAAGACTGTCACTAACCTCATCTCCTCTGGGGATCTTTCCCCCACGGCCGCCAACCTCATAGTCCCCCAACCCCGCACAGCCTGCTTCTACCTCTTTCCCAAGATCCACAAACAGGGCTGCCCTGGTAGACCCATCGTTTCAGCTTGTTCTTGCCCCATGGAACTTATTTCTTCCTATCTCGACTCTATTTTTCCTCCCCTTGTCCAGTCTCTTCCCCCCCACCTACATTCGCGACTCTTCCGACGCCCTCCACCACTTTAACCGTTTCCAGTTTCCTGGCCCCAACCGTCTCCTTTTCACTATGGACGTCCAATCCCTCTACACCTCCATCCCCCACCAGGACGGCCTGAGGGCGCTCCGCTTCTTCCTTGAACAGAGGCCCAACCAGTTGCCATCCACCACCACCCTCCTCCGCCTGGCTGAACTTGTTCTCACATTGAACAACTTCTCCTTTGACTCCACTCACTTCCTCCAAATTAAAGGTGTTGCTATGGGAACCCGCATGGGCCCTAGCTATGCCTGCCTTTTTGTGGGATATGTGAAACATTCTTTGTTCCAGTCCTACTCAGGTCCCCTCCCTCACCTCTTTTTCCGGTACATTGATGACTGTATTGGTGCCGTTTCCTGCTCTCGGCCTGAACTAGAAAAGTTCATTCACTTTGTTTCCAATTTCCACCCTTCCCTCACCTTCACATGGTCCATCTCTGACTCTTCCCTTCCCTTCCTCGACTTCTCTGTCTCCATTTCTGGGGATAGGCTATCGACAAACATCCACTATAAGCGCACTGACTCCCACAGCTATCTGGTCTACACTTCCTCCCACCCCGCTTCCTGTAAGGACTCTATTTCATTCTCCCAGATTCTCCATCTCCGCCGCATCTGTTCTGATGATGCCACCTTCCATACTAGTGCTTCCGATATGTCTTCCTTTTTCCTCAACCGAGGCTTCCCCTCTACTGTGGTTGACATGGCCCTCAACTGTGTCCGTTCTATTTCCTGCACTTCTGCTCTCACCCCTTCCCCTCCCTCCCGGAACCACGATAGGGTTCCCCTTGTCCTCATCTTTCACCCCACCAGCCTCCACATTCAATGGATTTCTTCCGCCATTTCCGCCACCTCCAGCGTGATCCCACCACCAAACGCATCTTCCCCTCCCCTCCGCTTTCAGCATTCCGCAGGGACCGCCTCCTCCGCAACACCCTGGTCCACTCCTCTATCACCCCCAACAGCCCCTCCCCTCCTCACTTCCTGTGCAAGCGCAGGAGATGCAACACCTGCCCTTTTACCTCCTCCCTTCCCACTGTTCAGGGCCCCAAACACCCCTTCCAGGTGAAAGAGTGATTTACTTGTACTTCTTGCAATTTAGTATACTGTATTCGCTGCTCACGATGCGGTCTCCTCTACATTGGGGAGACCAAATGGAGATTGGGTGACTGCTTTGCGGAACACCTCCGTTCAGTCCGTAAGGGTGACCCCGAGCTTCCGGTCACTTGTCACTTTAATTCTCCCCTCCACTCCCACTCTGACCTCTCTGTCCTCGGCCTCTTACACTATTCCAATGAAGCTCAATGTAAGCTTGAGGAACAGCACTTCATCTTTCGATTAGGCACTTTACAGCCTTCTGGACTCAACATTGGGTTCAACAATTTCAGACTATAACCCCTGCCCCATTTTTTCAGGTGGTAGCTGTTGATGATTCTGCCATCCCCAATTTCATTTAATCACTCCTGCCTTCCACCCTATCACAGACCGTCCCTTTTGTTCTTTCCTCCCCTCCCCCCGCTTCTGCACCAGCTTAAAACCTGTTACATCTCTAACTTTTTCCAGTTCTGATGAAGGGTCACAGACCTGAAACGTTAACCCTGTTTCTCTCT
Organism: Squalus acanthias; assembly: GCA_030390025.1. Taxonomy (NCBI): domain Eukaryota; kingdom Metazoa; phylum Chordata; class Chondrichthyes; order Squaliformes; family Squalidae; genus Squalus; species Squalus acanthias. Next base: position 63,668,810 of record CM059437.1, read on the forward strand.
CCACGGATGCTGCCTGACCTGCTGCGTGTTTCCAGCATTTTCTGTTGTTACTGCTGTTTTTCTGTTGTCAGCTTGCCTCTCGCCTCCGAGTCAAAAGGTTGTGGGTTCTAGTACTACCGCGGGACTTGAGCATTTAGTCTAGGCTGATACTTCTGTGTAGTACTCAGGGGCTGCTGCACTGCTGGAGGTGCCGTCCTTTAAATGAGACGTTAAAAGAAAACTAAACCATCTGCCTGTTTCGGTGGTTCAGGTGGAAGTCAAAGATCCCCTAATGGAAGAAGAGCAAGGAGTTCTGGCCAACATTCTTATTTCAAACAAAACCATCAAAAATATATTGATTAAGTGATTACAGCCATTCATCTCATAGCTGTTTTGGGTCCTTACTATGTGCAAAACGGTTGTCACATTTGCCTGAAAATCAACAATGACTACACTTCAAAGTAGTTAACTGTACTTGAAGTGCTTTGGTTTGTTTCTGAGAGATGTGATAAAGGCACTATACAAATGCAAGCTTTTTCTTTCATTCTCAATAGGATATGGCACTGCAAGGCGGCTATGCGCCAACTACAATTGAAACTCCTATACAAGGTGTTAAGGATAGTGTAAGAATTACTTGTGGGTGTATTGAATTTACAACACGTTGCTGGCAAAGTGTTTAAGATATTAAATGTTTTCATCAAGGGAGGGGAATTATTGTGCAACTCCAATGCTCTAAGCACTCTGATATTTTCTGCACATTATGTTTGTTGTATCAGACTGTGACAACCTGTTGTATCAGACTGTGACAACCTGTTACCACTTGTATCCGGTACAACTTTTTCAACTCTCTCTGTACTCCCAGCAACTACCAGGCTCAATCTCGGGCGGCATCTGGCCATCCAAAACGGTCCTATCTCTTCTCTTTACAGAGAAGGAGCTGCTATGCATTGTGAGCATTTTTGTATTATTATTTCAGATTTCCCACGTTTGGCGATTTTTCCTTTTATCGTGAAGTATCTGTCTGATACAATTGTCTCCAGCTGCAAGCTCTGCTTGTGCAATCTATTGCTAACAGGGCTTGCATCCGTATTTAATGCGGACACAATCACATTTGTGAAGAAGAGCACGGAGGAACAAAGAACAAATACATAAAAATGATAAATGGAAACGCAGATCCCCTGGTGTCAAATAATAATTACTGCTAGGAACAAAAAGAAACACTTTCCATGAAGTAAAAGTCTGACAGATAAGGACGATACAAGTTAAATCAGTCTTGCTTTGAAGGAACAGAAAATAAAGGCTGGATACTGTGCCTGGAGTTATAAGTACCAGAAATACTTAGATGAAGCCCATATATAGTAGATAGTTGGTATAAATATATATATTATATACATATACACACACTATATGTATATATATATATATATACATACATACATATAAATAAAATGACATATATATAAAAAAATGATATATATATATATATATACACACACACATATACATATATATATACACATATTTATTAGAAACAGCTGCAGAACCAGTGATAATAGTGATTATACCAGTGATAATACTGCTAGAGCCAAGTCCAACAGACATTTTAGAATAAGAAAGGCAGAGATGTGAGTGCCTGACGAATATCATTTTCTGCACTGGTGATGCTGCTATACAAGCTATGAGTTACTAGCATGTGTGTTTGCTGCTTATCGAAATAGTACAAAAATAACTCATTAACTGCATACACGCAATGTTTTCCGGCTGTGGTTTCATACAGCTATTAAGTTCTATGGTCAGTAACTGCTGCTTACATTCAGTAGGGTCCATGCAAGCAGCTTTAATAACCATAGATAAATTGTGATGGGGGCAAACTAATGATTACCTTTCCTGAAAGACTGCAGTTCCAGGGAGATGCCAACATTACCATTCAGCCTACACAACCAGGTTAGAGGTGTTAGTTTAGTCCACATAAACAACTATGACAATTGGTAATCTATGCTCAAAGGTAGGGGCAATGTAATTGATAATCTGAATTGTCCTCAGGCAAAAACGTGTGGCCGCATCTCCCAGCTTCAATCATGGGGTGGGGATGTCAGTTAAGACCAATATGTTGCCTTCATCAGCCTTTGAGCCCAAAGACTACGGTATGGTTTTAATTAAACCTTAACCCTTCCTATCATCTTGAATGAGTTAATGTTTAAGTAGATTAACATTGTTCTGTCATGTCTAATACATGGAGCAGCCCCTCTCCTATTACCTGGTGACACTGGTAAACTAGTAAGCTAACAGCACTCACTGCAGTCTTTGTCTGCCTTGGGGTATGTTAATCTAATGTCGAGACATAATAATTCCTTTGGCACAGAGCAGACAAACCAAGACAAGTCGAATAACACATCAAATTACCTTCACAGTTGCACCCAAAAGGCACATTCAGCAAGATGGATCAGTCTTGTTATGCCAACAGGGGTAAAGTTGTATGAAAGCATAGAATTATACACCCAAACATTTACTTCAACAGATAATAATGCCTCAACAATTAATGACAGTGAATAGAGGCAGTTCCAGCAGATATTATGTGCATTGTATTATTTTTATACCATGAACAATGATGAATATGGACTATGGCCTCCTGTCACATGAAGTGTGTGATCATTTATAATGGGAGTTCTCATGGTAAATGCCTGTGAAAATAAAAATCTTTTTTCTTGCTGATTTGTCCCAACACTGGACAAACAGGGGGCTCTAGGGGGGAAGGAGCTAAATATGATTAAAATCACTAAGGAATTGGTACTCAGTAAAATAATGGGACTCAAGGCGGATAAATCCTCTGGACCTGATGGCTTACATCCTAGGGTCTTGAGGGAAGTGGCAGTTGGGATTGTGGATGCTTTGGTAATAATTTTCCAAAATTCCCTGGACTCAGCAAAGGTCCCGGCAGATTGGAAAACTGCTAACGTAACACCCATATTTAAAAAGGGTAGTAAGCAGAAGGCTGGAAATTATAGATCAGTTAGCCTAACATCTGTGGTGGGTAAAATTTTGGAGTCTATTATTAAGGAGACAGTAACGGAACATTTAGATAAACATAATTTAATAGGACAAAGTCAGCATGGCTTTATGAAGGGGAAGTCATGTCTGACAAATTTGCTTGAGTTCTTTGAGGACATAATGTACAGGGTGGATAAAGGGGAATCAGTGGACGTAGTGTATTTAGACTTCCAGAAGGCATTCGACAAGGTGCCACATAAAAGATTATTGCTCAAGATAAAAAATCACTGGATTGGGGGTAATATTCTGGTATGGGTGGAGGATTGGTTATCTAACAGGAAGCAGAGAGTTGGGATAAATGGTTCATTCTCGGAGTGGCAACCAGTAGCCAGTGGTGTTCCGCAGGGGTCGGTGCTGGGTCCCCAACTCTTTACAATCTATATTAACGATTTGGAGGAGGGGACCGAGTGTAACATATCAAAGTTTGCAGATGATACAAAGATGGGAGGGAAAGTAGAAAGTGAGGAGGACATAAAAAACCTACAAGGGGACATAAACAGGCTGGGTGAGTGGGCGGAGATTTGGCAGATGCAATACAATATTGGAAAATGTGAGGTTATGCATTTTGGCAGGAAAAATCAGAGAGCAAGTTATTATCTTAATGGCGAGAAACTGGAAAGTACTGCAGTACAAAGGGATCTGTGGGTCCTAGTGCAAGAAAATCAAAAAGTTAGTATGCAGGTGCAGCAGGTGATCAAGAAGGCCAACGGAATGTTGGCTTTTATTGCTAGGGGGATAGATTATAAAACAGGGAGGTATTGCTGCAGTTATATAAGGTATTGGTGAGACCGCACCTGGAATACTGCATACAGTTTTGGTGTCCATACTTAAGAAAAGACATACTTGCTCTCGAGGCAGTACAAAGAAGGTTCACTCGGTTAATCCCGGGGATGAGGGGGTGGACATATGAGGAGAGGTTGAGTAGATTGGGACTCTACTCATTGGAGTTCAGAAGAATGAGAGGCGATCTTATTGAAACATATAAGATTGTGAAGGGGCTTGATCGGGTGGATGCGGTAAGGATGTTCCCAAGGATGGGTGAAACTAGAACTAGGGGGCATAATCTTAGAATAAGGGGCTGCTCTTTCAAAACTGAGATGAGGAGAAACTTCTTCACTCAGAGGGTAGTAGGTCTGTGGAATTTGCTGCCCCAGGAAGCTGTGGAAGCTACATCATTAAATAAATTTAAAACAGAAACAGACAGTTTCCTAGAAGTAAAGGGAATTAGGGGTTACGGGGAGCGGGCAGGAAATTGGACATGAGGCTGAGTTCGGATCGGTCAAGGCCCTGTGGGTGGCGGAGCGGGCCCAGGGGCTGAGTGGCCAGGTCCTGCTCCTACTTCTTGTGTTCTTTAGATGTGAGGTTAGGATCAGATCAGCCATGATCTTGTTGAATGGCGGAGCAGGCTCGAGGGGCCGATTGGCCTACTCCTGCTCCTATTTCTTATGTTCTTATGTTCTTATGTCTCCCCCCACTTTCCTGAAGGTCTTGACTCCTTCTTGTAGTATGGTTCCATGGACCTCTGGCACCATCCTGTACCTCACCCAAGTGGCTATTATCCACGTGCGAGTCTTGATAATGAGTGTCGGCAGGGTATTCAATCTTGGGGGACATTGCAGCCTATCCTCACCTGACATCCCACATATGCACTTTCGGCAGGAGTCACTGGATAACAATCACGTGAGGGAACGCTGCTTGATTTCCTCTCTCTAATTCAGGAGTCCTGAGCCATTTGTAGCATTTCAACTACTGCCTGATCAGCTAACTCTACACAGGCCAGGAATCAGACCTGCGGATTTCTTGTTCGGTGTGACTCAATTACTCGCTCACTCACTCAGCATTCTCTATCCACTCTATTCAGCAGCACAACATTGAACTTTTTTTTGCAACCAACTTACAGGAAAACTCTTAGATTTAATTTGTTTCATCTTCAAAACTATCTGAAGCCAGACTCATTTTATTTTTCTCACAAGAAAACCATTTTTTTCCCTCACTAATTAGACCTTCTGCAGTCAATTCTGGTCAGAGTTTACTTTGAACAGATTTTTCTTATAATTAGGATAGTAATATAACAGAACTCACAATGGTTTTCTAACTTATCTTGACCCTTTTTCTCTGAAGATACCTAATAAATTCTCTATTCAAAAAGCTTCCGCAATTCTTTGAACATAAAGAAGCAAAAGACTATTAAGTGAAATGTACCACAGCTGCATTTATGAACTATCTTAAGTTTGGTTCTGTCGATTGACTCGCCCGAGACTTCTAATACAAGTCTAGAATGAACGAAAGAAGTTTGGTGCACCAACTTTCATAATGCATGGAGTTCACGGCCTAGAAACATAGAAAAATAGGAGCAGGAGTAGGCCATTCGGCCCTTCGAGCCTGCTCCACCATTCAATATGATCATGGCTGATCCTCTATCTCAATACCATATTCCCGCTCTCTCCCCATACCCCTTGATGCCTTTTGTGTCTAGAAATCTATCAATCTCCTTCTTAAATATATTCAGTGACTTGGCCTCCACAGCCTTCTGTGGTAGAGAATTCCACAGGTTCACCACCCTCTGAGTGAAGAAATTTCTCCTCATCTCAGTCCTAAATGTCCTACCCCGTATCCTGAGACTGTGGCCCCTCGTTCTAGACCCCCCAGCCAGGGGAAACATCCTCCCTGCATCCAGTCTGTCTAGCCCTGTCAGAATTTTTATGTTTCAATGAGATCCCCTCTCATTCTTCTAAACTCTAGTGAATACAGGCCTAGTCGACCCAACCTCTCCTCATACGACAGTCCTGCCATCCCAGGAATCAGTCTGGTGAACCTTCGCTGCACTCCCTCTGCCTTTAAGAGATACATTTCCTTTTCTGTTTATTTGTAAGAATTTTCTGCTTTTATGAGGTACTTATCATCCTCACTGGCTCTGGAAACTTTTTACTATCTTTGTCACTTGTGCATGCGCAAGTGAGGAAGAGAAACTGCCAAGGCTTAAAGTATACAAAGTGTTACATATATTTACTAGTTTATGTGCATATGTATGAAGAATAAAGTACTCATGACACCAGATGGTGATTTTTAACACTGAATGGCTTCTAAGATGGCGGCACAGGTATGTAGATGGAAAACACACAGAGAAAGATTCCCTCGATCACTATGTAATGGAGAAATTGCAAACCAAACAGGAAGATTTCTTTGGATCACTATTTCTAAGGGGGGGGCGGGGGTGGAAGTGGAATATGTTTATGATTTACTAGAAATAGCAAACACAGGAAATCTTTCCCCTATGTTTGATATCAATAACACTTGGTGACCAGATGTAACTGCCAACGGACACTAACCAGATGTTTATCTTCCCCCTATATTTCTGATATCGCTCATGTATAGCAATCACAGGAAATCCTCCCAGTATGTTTATGATATCGCTAACACAGTGACCAGAGGTAAATCTTCCCCCTATATTCAAAGCATCGCTAACAAATAGTGACCACAGAGAGTTTCTCCGCTAGGTTTATGATATCACTATCAAATAGCAGCCAGCAGAAATCTTCCCACATGGTGAGTAAACAATAGTATGGAGCACATGGCATGACATGATGTGTCAGGTGGGCATAACTTTGGACTGGGCATGAGCTAGCAGTCAATAGGGAATTAAAGTTGTGGTAGAACGTTATTACACTTCAATCTGACCAGGTCTTCTTGTTGGGTTATATACTTTGAAATGGGGATGTCATTTTCTCAGCTTCACTGTTTTCTCTTGAAAGACTACCAGAGTCAAATGCTCAGCTTGTTTTTAATATTGTGTTTAATGGCACATTATAGGGTGTTATAACACACGGTTCTTTAAAACACGTGAAAAACTAGGCACCCAAAGAAGATGGAATGCACTAATAAATTTCTTTGTTGGCCTTTCAGCTGCTATAAATGTTTCTAAATGTTTAGAATAATGGTAAGCACCATTCTTACATAGAATTACATAGCATTTACAGCACAGAAACAGGCCATTCGGTCTAACCGGTCTGATCAGTGTCTGTGCTCCACACAAGCCTCCTCCCACTCTATTTACTTCATCTCAACCCATCAACATATCTTTCTTTTCCTTTTTCCCTCATGTACTTATCTGGCTTCCCCCATTCTTGTGTAATGTACTTCTACTGCCTCATGACATAAAAATCAGTGTTGGAAAGGTTAATGCATAACATAAAAAGAACTTGCATTTATATAGTGCCTTTCACATTCTTAGGACCATCCTACAGCACTTCACAGCCAATAAATTACTTTTGAAATGTAGTCACTGTTGTACTGTAGATAAACATGGCAATCAGTTTGCACACAGCAAAGTACCACTAACAGCAATGTGATAAATGACTGGTTAATCTGTTTTTGGCGGTGTTGATTCAGGGGTGAATATTGGACAGGACACCAAGAGAACTCCCTGTTCTCCTTTGTAAAAGTGCCATGGGATCTTTTACACCCAAACAGGGTCTCGTTTTAATGTCTCATCCTAAAGACAATGTAGCACTCCCTCAGTGTGCTGAAGTGTTGGCCTAGATTAATTTTTCTCTACACTTGTACTTTTGTGGAGCTGGAAGGAGTAGGAGTGCTCCTCCTGGCTCCACAAAAATATTGCGGGTCGCTGCCGGCCCGGGCTTAGCTCACCTCGGCCTCCAGTTGGATTTCAAATGAGGCCCAGGCCTCAAATTTTGCGGCAGCCTCTTTGCTGCCACAGCGGGCGGGTGGCCGCCTGCTCCACTGGTTGGCTGTCCAAAGATTTAAGTCTATGCACTGGACTATAAAACGCATCTACAGTCCTCATTTTAATGAGCATTTTACCAACTGTCATACGAGTATGAACAGCGGAATTGTGAATCAAAAGTGCCACTGAGAGACAAAGCACATTATACCGATATTTCAATTGATTCTAAACTGACATTTTTATGCAATTATGTTTTTTAAGCCAACAACCGCCCATTTAATATAATGATATATTACTACAATAGTAATATATGCTAGGAATTTCCTTGGGGGTTCCCCTAATTGGTCGCTGTAACTTTGGCAGTCGATCGGCAGAAACCCAGTTTATGCGTGTACTTGTGCTGATCTTACTTAGAATTTATGGCGGCCGATTGGGAGAAGACTCAAGGAGATGTTTTCGTAGTAAACTGTACTTTGCACTCTGTGGGCCATTTGCAAATAGCACTAACCTAGCATTGTATTATTTATTGTAAAAATACATATTTTTAAAAAGTTAACTAGGCAATGTGTTCAACAAAATGGAATTTCCTTTATGATTCATGTACAAGGAGTAGTATCTGCTCATCTCTTGATATGCAAAAGGTTTATAATTTTTTTTTGAAATTATGTTTATTTAGGAAATTGAGAAACATGATTTATCAAACAATTCACTGAACATGCACTTGCCTGCTACAGGCCTCACTAGTTGGGGCTCTTGCCCCTGCATCAGATGTCTCACAATGCCATCGGTAATTAAAATAAAAATGTCTGCCGCCTCGCAGGTTAGAAGTCAGCCCACTCAAAGTTTTATCAAATGGTGATCATGAGTTGTTTGTTTGGTCCAGCAGCTTCTCATCAAGGAATATGAGTCACCGCCAAACAGCTGTTAACAAAAGCCAAGATAAAATAATGATCAGGGCTGTCAAATTTAATGCATGTTTTTCATTTATGCAAGTTGGCTCCTGATATATGACAACGCTGAAACTGCTAAGAGACTAATTATATTCCTCTGCATTGAAGGTTGGTAGTGATCTGTACTGATACCAATTCATCTTTTGCTTGCAATGTCTTACATATATAAGCTGTGCACAAATTGGCTGCCTTTTTGCCTATATAACAACAATAACTACACTTCTAAAGTTAATTAATTGGCTGTGAAGTGCTTTGTGATGTCCTGAGGATGTGAAAGGCATTATATAAGTGCAAGTTCTTTCTTTTCTAAATGGATAAATGAAGAGAAGGAACAACATACTGCAGATTTTTAGTAGTTACAGGTTTAACTATCGTTCCAAGGAGAAAGAAGATATACAAATAATCATGCCTGCTGCACTAGACTGTAATATAAACCTATAAGGGGACATACATTGCTCATTGTCTATGGAGTCTATCTGGCAACTCAATTGGAACAAGACAGGTTGAGAAATACTTTTCAAAGTGTTGCTGGGACAAGGAAAATTTAAATGCGTGTCTATTAAACTCAAATTTATCATTGAATTGAGTGGCTTGGTCCATCCTTCAGAAACCTGACCAGACACTCAAATGGGTCTCAAGTTCAGGGTGGCCCTCTCCACCAGCCGATCAGCAACAGAGTAGAGCTCCTAGCTGCCCATGGACCCTCCCGTAGACTCCATCATAAACTGCAGAGACAGGGTCATTAATACACTCGGGGTGGGCTATTGGCACCTGTAAAGGTGCATCAGCAATGTCGATCTCAGCTGAGGCCCAATTCTGCAGTTCCAAAAGAAGACAGTCAATTCCATCTGTGATCGATTCTTTGCTCTTCTGTATATGTAGGGCCTTTATTACGGCTGACATAAGAAAACTACTAGGCACTTGGTCTAAGCGTTAAACAAAGCTTTAATCAACTGTTTTTCAACATGGAGGTCTAGTTGTGTCCTTCACTAGTTCCTGTTAAAGAATGCCCTGAGCAAGCTGGGACCATGCCCGAGTATTTATACTCTCCCTGGACAGCGCCACCAGCAGGCCGCCCGGTATTATTTCATAAGTCATTTCCACATGAATGACAAGATTCATGTCAACGGCCATAATGGGTGTCGGCTCCATTGGGACTATCAGAAGGCAGACTAGGTAGGTATGTGGTTGATTGGGTATCTCAACTGCGTAATTTACCTGCTGCACCTTTCTACCTTCTGGGTACGGAACTGCTAAGTGGACTTGTAATTGGTTACACTTCACTGGCAGCAGAATCAGCACGCCATCCTACCTGATACTCTTGGTACTTGGCATTGCACTCATACCAGTTTTTCTGCTGGCTATGTGCATGTTCTTGAATCTCCTGTGCATGCTTGGTGAACCTCATCAGATCATTCCTCAATTTCATGATATACTCTATTATAGTTCTGTCCTTATCAGTAATCTCTTCCCTGACCGTGCCTCTCTGATCACTGTCCATTAAACAATTCAAATGCGGAGCATCCTGTTCTTGGAGTACTTCATTGTAGATTCTTGGAGTCCCTTCCTATAGACAAACAATGAATATGCCAATGCTTTATCCCAGTGCTTGAGGTGGTGCTGCTCAGTGTATGTGCGTAGCATGCAAGTTAGTGTGCCATTAAACCTCTTTAGCAGGCTACTCATCGGAGGATGATATAGGATAAATGAAAGTTGTTATATTTGGCTCTTCTGGGACCCAGATTCAAGTTAATGGGCCAGAAATTCGGGTCTCCACGGGTGAGTACGCGCAGTGTACTCACCCGTAGACCCAACAAAAGTGCCGGTTTCGCGCATGCGCTGGAAACCAGAACTTCCGTTCCCTTGAAGGAAGGGGTTCGGAGGTCAAACGCGTGCGCCGGAGAGGCAGCACGTAGACCTGGAACTTCCGTGTTTTTTTTCAGGTTTCTCCGTGAGGGTAAGTCTCTAGCAGCTGCGCGTTGAAAAAGCAGGCGCAAGGCCTGCTTTTAACAAGGTAAGTGGTGAACTAAGTAAAATTTAAACATTTTTTCCACAGGTTTATCTTTTTTAAATACTTTAAAGAAAGGTAAGTTTATTTTTAGCCCCGTTAAAAACTGTAATTAATTTTTTCAAAAGTTTAAATTTTTGTTTAAAATAGTTAATTTATGTAATTTATAGTTATTTTAAAAATGTGATGTTTTAAAAAAAATTTATTTGAAGTTTTAGTTAGGTTTTGGGGCCGATCTCTATTCATAGATTTGACAGGACTTCCTGTCAAATGCATGAATGGAGATTCCCTGCTCCGATTGGCTCTCCATGGCCCACGTGATCCCAGGGGACGCTTCGAACTAACTGCGCCCCGGGATATGCAAGCACTGCGCGCCGGCAGCTGGAGGAGGCCCAGGATCGGAATCCCACGCGAGCCCACAGCACAACGGCAGGCGTGCTAGGTAAGTGCAGGTCGGGGGCTTGCACCCGCGGGAAGCCTCTGACCCGAATTTCTGGCCCAATGTTTCAAACAATGTATCAGCCATGATGTTGCTGATTGATTGCCACTTGCAAGATATTAAGCAGGGAGCCCTCAGCCCCTCGCATAGTTGTCACAGCAGAAGTAGAAGACTCCTCAATGCAAGGCCTGGCCACTGTCTCTGGTGCTGTGTGGCCTGAGCTTGCCGTGGCAACCAATTCTACCAGTCCTTTCATCTTTGTTGGAGATTTAAACAACAATGGATAGCCAGGAATGATTACATGGCAATAATCTTATTAGTGGAGTTCCCTAAATTTATAACTGTCATCTGAAGCCCTTGACAAGATTACAGCTCTGAAATTACCATAAATCCATTGCTATATTTTGTTGAGTGTGTCAATATTTTGTTGAGTGTGTCAGAGTTTTTCCCGGTATGTGTCGTGGGTTAGGAAACCAGTGCTCTCCGAGTAGTTGATACGTGATGAAATCCCATCTGCAGGATTACTGATTTTTATGTGATCACTACAAGTTTATCAAGTGATCATAATCAGTTGATTTCCAGGAGATAGCAGTCAGTCATTACATACTGTATAGAAATAAGCTGCAGTTGATTTCAGGTCACCTGTAGGTCTAATGTATACTATATTGTCACATATTGAATAGACCTAAAACTGCTGAAAGCTGAAAAACAGAGACATGGGGATGGATAGATATTTTGGAGTGTTACTTGATTACCTTTGTAAATCACAGAGTATTTACTCAGCACTTTCCCCTCAGGAGATTAAATGGATGGGCAGTCTCCTTGAAAGGGTAAACAGTACACAATCTATGGAAAGATCAGGCTTATTTAGCTGACTTTCTGTGCATTAGGTTCCACATGAAATAAATCATCTGCTATTTGTATTATCTATGAAACCCACATTTTTAAGGTTGCAGTTTACCTTTCTGAAATCCCACATGAATTTACAGTGCATGATGGTCAATCATGCAACATATAATATTCCATGGCACCTCAAGGGTTTAGCTTTAGATCAGTTTTAAAGTTCAACCTTTAACTCCAGCATAAAGTGGAAACAGGCACAACATTTTACAGGGATACTTTCTCCGTATTAAAATAGAATTGCCTGACAAAGCATTCCTTGAGGAAGTTGAGGAGCCTTCTGTCATCTTCATCATAATGACATGATTTGATGATCGAATTTGATGCAATTTAAGCCACTGTGTCAGTTTAGTTTAAATGAAGCCAGTGACCCTTTAACACTAACGTTGCACTAAACATTAAAAAAAAATTGACAGAGTGCCAGGTACAATAGGCAAGTAAGATGCATTATTGTGGGCCATTTTAAAAAATGTTTCTAGTGTTTTTTTTCTATGACATGCAAACTCACTCATTGTCAAGAACAACATAATATACGTAATTCATGAACACACCTGAAAATCTTTCAGCTGATTCTGCGGTTGGGCCAAAAAGTTGACCATGCTCCATGTGTACCCACACTGGTCGAATGGCAGCTTGACCATGCCAGATTTCACATGGAGCTACCTTGTGGGGGGAGGGTGGTGGAGTTGGGAGAGCAACAGCTTCTAAAGGTCTGCTGCATCCTTAAAGGGATCATGATGTGGAGGCAGCATTTATTTTGTGAAGGCTGACTTATTGTACAGCATGGCTGGAGGAGCTCCCAGAATGCCTTCTTCAATGAAGAGAGTCTGGAAGTTTCATTGGTGGAGCTGTCTCTGAGGAAAGTTGCCATTTTTGAGGAAGAGGGAATCCTCCAATAGAGATACTGTACAGCACATATGGCAGGAGGTGTCCAATCATGTTAATAATGTCTCCTCAGTGTATTGCTCGTGGAAGCATATTAGAAAAAAAATCTTTAGATTCAGGAAGAGTACCAAGATAAGGAAAACTAATGGTACCAACTCAAAACAAGCGGATAGTTGTATTATGTACATGCCAAGCACTCAGCCCCCAGTATGCTGCCACATTTGCAGGGCAGCCTACAAAGCACTGGGCCCACCTCTCACTCCTTCAACCTCCGAAATATTTGAAGCTGCACCTCCAGCTTGCTAGCTTTTAAACAGATAGGCTTCCTTTCACTCTATCTAGTATTTTTTTCCAGCAAACATACTGTACGGTTTTTAGAACTACTTGCATGCTTTCTACTCATCCTTACACATCAGGTGGAATGTAGGCTTCACATTGGGATGCTCCTCATATTCAAAGGGTTCTCTTTTTTATCTTTTCAAAGAAGAAGGCTGCACATAACCATCAGCACAGAACCGCACTGGTGGCTTATAATGAGTCAGTAACATAGAAGTTCAATGTGGTGGTGAATTTAACCATAACAGGCAAGGTTGTTGCTGTGCTGGATGTCACCCAAAGGTCCAGTCCAGTAGATGACACTACTCGGCGACCACCTCGCTATTCAAGAACTTCCATCCATTAAAATGAGTGGAAAACCTGCCTCCCCAACCCACCCCACCGCCCCCCACCCCCCTCCCAACACCCAACAGGATTGGTAGACTTCTTAATCAAAGCTAAAGTTTCCCCATGGACATTAAACAGGTAGAATATCTCTCATGTCATCTTATTGTGGTGTATTCCTTTAAGTTTTGTATTTTGCATAATTAACAGCCATCTGAGCAGATTAGCAACAAACACTGAATCAAAACTAATATTTGGAGAGATTTGCTGGTGCAGTGTAGTGCCAAGAGACACTCAGCCTAAACTGGGATCAAGTTCATCAAAAACGGGTGACTTGCGCTGCTGCCAAACCACAGACCAGTAGTGTGATGCGCAGATAGCAGATCTGAGTTGTACTGCTAGCTGCGGGTCATACTGAGCTCAGCATCAAACAAGTTCTGCGCATACATGCCTGCATGAATGTGCAGATATTCGCTCCTCAGCTGGCTAAATTTAATGTTAGGAGACAACTGGTAGGAGGATGCTTCACTCAACATCAGAAATATTCCACACTAATTTTTAATGTTCCCAGGAGGTACACTGTGGCTTTGTTTCAGGTTGGAATTATACAAGGCCGATTGAGAAACCCAAGTAATGTGAGCCACCGACCGCCTGGTTTCATTGCACTTGGCAGTCAGATTGCCTCCAGGTCCACATTTAATACTGCGTCTCTCACAGTGGATACCACTGCATCAACACAAAAACCTTAACAGAGGCCTTAAAATCAAAATTCTCACAGTAACCCCTGGAGTTGCAGCTATTAACCACATGAAGTTTCTATTTACTCAGCAAGTGTCATATATGAAATGAGGTCTGGCCAGTCTCAATGAGGATACCCTGTTCAGAATAACATTCTCATTTTTCAGAAGTCATGCTTTGAATGTGTGATGATTGAAACTATTCCAAGGTCTGTGGTACCTACAATGATCTTTAGCCTGAACTTTGACTCTCATAATGTAAACTACAGACTGTTTACATACTCGTGACCCCATCTTAATTCTCGTTGTAACTGCATGAAAAGAAAAGGAAAAAGAAAACCTTTGTTACTTGTCCATCACTCTTATTAAGTCTCATGCTTGACATTGAGACTATGTTATGGCCAGGCAGAACATAGGATAAACATCTCCATAAGTTAGTCTGATAAGTCTCAAATAAGTTAAAGTCAACTCACAAGTGGAGACATTTATCATATCACATAGCTCCCCATGATATATTTATTACAGCTTCTGTTTCAACTGACAAGAAATTTGAATGAGTGTTTTTGAACCCCTGAAAATGAATTGAAGCTGTTTTGTAATCTTACTTTGTTACTGCAACATCATACCTGTGGGAGCAGGATTCTTATCTCTTGTCTCTTCTTTATCTAACCTACAAAATAAATTATATTAAGTCATCACTTACCTGGTGATTATAGCTAAGTGAGGGGGACTCATACAGGCTCCCATAAACAGTACCACATTCTCATGTCGAGTTTGTCTATATGCCATCACTTCCCTTTTGAAAAGTTTTAGATGGTCCTCATTGTCCCTTTCAATATCAATCAAACGGATTGCCACCTCTCCATGCCAACGGCCATGATAGACTTTGCCAAAGCGTCCTTTGCCTATGAGTTCTCCAATTTCTAGTTGCTCAAACGGGATGTCCCATTCCTGCAGGAAAATGCTGGTCTGACTTGCTTTTCGTGGAAAATTACGTGCGGACAACAATGAAAGGTTCATCTCCTCAAAATCATCTTCAGAACCATCTGACTTATAAGCCTCATCATTTGCATCTTCATTCTAAGAAAACAAAATGAGTTTCAATCAATCAATTAAGCAACTTGCAATGTGTATCTAGGTTCTAAGGAAAACATGCAACTTAACAGAGTGAAGAAGTTTCCAAATGTGGTTGTTACATTGTACTTCTCCCACATGTATTTTTAATAAGTAAATCCAAAATTCTCCATATAATGCCAGGAAGTTCTTCAATTCAATTTGAAAGAACCTTTTGCCTTTTATTACCGTATTTACCAGTCCATCGCAATCTTCATCTCTCGGGCTTTTTATATATTCATAATGAAAGTGTGTGACTGATTTTAAGCAATCAGATGATGTCTTGAAATACAAAAGTAAAGCTTCGGCATTCATTGGAAACCTTAATTATGGACAGACATTCAACCTTGTACTTATTATTTTATATCATTTAGGTTGATTCAATGTAGAGGTTTTAATTCTCAGCTATTTTCTGTGCCAGCAGCAGCTGTCAGCACAGATGCTGACCCTTAGTGAATCTCAAGTCCTTGATGTGAAATGGTAATGATGTGATGATCACATGAGGGCATTACCGACTAGTGCTATATCTATTTATTGAGAAATATTCCACAGCCAAGCTACAAAAGGGGGTGGGTAAGTGCATACATACGCATCATATAAAGTAGTAGGGAAAATTTCACTCCCTTCACAACATGGATACTTCACAACAATTTCTGGAATCTTCCTCTTTTGTACTAACCTCCAACTGTAGTCAACACTGAAGAGCATAAAAGGTTTGGTGATATCTATGTTTCCTTGATAAATAAATATACACCATAACAATGGAATCTAGCATTCTTATCTCATTAGTGTTAATATTTCTTTCCTTTTAGACTCTGCTTTTGTGAAAATATGACCTTTTGATCACCTCTTTTATGTGCATTTCACTTTTGATGTGGAATCATGCTGTGTAATATTAGTAATGAACACATTAACATGTTAGTATGAAATTCCTTTGTCTGCTGTTTCAATGAAGACGCTAACCTGTTTATTTTAATGCAAAATGTATTTTAAATAGGTTAACAACTACGCTACAAGAGCAGACAGAAGAATGTCATACAAACCCATTAACATACTCTTCACAGTGTGTGTCTACTGACCATGAAAACCAGCAGATTCTGAAGCCATCCTTCGCTCACAAACACACATTATATGTTGTCGTTACCTGCTGACTTTTCGTCTATTGTACTGTGCCGCAAACAAGCTTAATTTGGAGAATGCAGCAGTTCTTGTGAATCTAGTAATGTTTCTGCAGAGAGGACACTGTGTACTGGCTGAATCATCAGCAACCAGCACAATCAACCTGTTAACACGGTGGTGCCTTATTTTACATGCTTGAAAACAGACTTCATGCATTAATGCTGTGTGCTCACTTTCTTACTGTCGCGGTCAAGTAGTCACTCTTGGTAATAGGAGATGTCTGATTTTTACAATGCAAAATGATGTACCAGCACATTAATGGAGTTATTCCAGTGTTCTGGGCTATTGATTCTAAGGGTGCCTGAAGGCAGGGAAACAACAGTTGTGCCAATCTAATTTAAAGCATACTAAACAGTTTTCTGATATGACTACAGAGTTCATAATATAAATCAGAGCAATTTCGCAAATACAAAGCAAGACTTAGATTTTCTATAAAACTAGCGGGTGTCCTGTGGTGTTGCTCATTGGTAGTCTTGGATCTGGGGCACGGTTGTGACGTTTAGCTGCTCTAAATGGGCAAATCCAGGTAATTGTAGCTATTTACAATCTGTAAAGGTCAGTAATAGCACTATGGCAACTGCTTGTAAATTTTAGGATGCAGACCAATGACTGGCTTTCTGTTTTTAAGATTGTTTTGCAGCTCAGCAATGTGTTACATCTGGCATGTGATGTCTGCAGTGTAACAGATGAGCACAAGACATTTAAAAATATACTGCAGATGGTCCAAGGCATTGCTGATAGTGAACTGAAGGTCCAGCTGTTTTATGTCAATGAGTGTGTTATCAACAAACTGTGATGGGTAAGTACGACAGAGAAAGTACTACAGGAAATAAATGCCGGCTATAAGCAAAATTTTACTCACACATCTCACTCCTGTAGTATGGCTCACAGTGAGTTGGAATGCTTTATAAGGTCAGGTGTGTTATACCATGTGATGCTCAACAAGGCTATAAAAAAGCTAACAGAATTCTAGGTTTTATCTCACTAGGATGCTGCCTGGTATGAGGAAATACAAATATGAAGAAAGACTTGGGAAATTGGGTCCTTTTTTTTGTTAGAACTACGCAGATAATGGGGCGATACAATAGAATTTTTTTTTTTAATTATGAAAGGTTGGGACAGGGTAGATCGATGAAGACTGTTTCCAGTAGCTGAGGGGTTAAAAACGAGGGGCAGTAGGTACAAGATTATATGTAAGACTTTATAAAAAAAAGAGGACTGAAGAACCGTTTCCATACAAAGTTGTGAGGCTGTGGAATTCATTTCCAGGCTTACTGGTCGAGGCAGAAACTATGTCAATGCTCAAAGTTATTCGGACAGGTGAATAAAGGAAAAGGGACTGGAAGAAATTTACATATGAGCCAATAAACAGCAATACGTTTTTCCTACGATTAATTGTGAAGTGAGACAGGAAACGATGCACATCTTTCATGATGCCAATTAATAATTCCCCCCTCCCCCCGCCACCATATTTTCCCCTTCTTTCTGAAAGTGTTGACTTATGCTGAAGTATGCTTCCACAGTGATGGCAGCCCTCCAGTATCTCATTCAGGCGTAATTTTTCATGTGTGAGCACCATAAGTATGAGGCAGTGAGTACTGGCAGGTTACTCAATTATGAGGGGGTTGGGAAGAGAGCATCGCAGCCAAGCCTGATGCTATTCTCACCCTGTATCTATAACGTGTGCACTTTCTAGCAAGATTCACAGGATTGCTGATTTTTTTTCGAGTGAACTGAATAAAGACTCGGAACATGCAGTTCAGAACAGTTCAAATATATCGCTTTTAAATTCATCAGAACAGGTTGCAATTTGACTTTACAGGCCTACACTTGCGAATGTCCTACTTAGCCAGTCATTCTCTTTCCTGCTGTCTCGAGCCTATCATTGTAGTCCTTGGTCAAACCGTGTTAGTTTCAGATACAAAGCTTGCAATGGATCAATACACTGCACCTAACACAGGGGTTAGTTGGAACTGGAGTAGAAATTCCTCTTGGGCGCTAAAGCAAAACGTGTGGTATTGCATCGTCCGCCTGTTATACGCTCTGCCCTATATTTAGTTCCATTGACTTTAATGGAACAGAATATCAGGTGGGGGATATAACAGGCAGCCAGTGCATACCACCTGTTTTGTGCTACCCCCCCTCCCCCCACCGCAAGATTCAATTTCTCCCCCATTGAGACTAATTGTAGCTCTCTCATTATCCACCACAGCTGGGATGAGCTAATAAGCTAACGCAACGTAGACCAAGGATTGAAACTGGGACCTTCCTGGTCATATGTGGGTCAGTTCCACGCTTGATTCATTTATTCATTAAACCATTGAGGAAGCAAGTTAGCACGACTTACATTAATTTAATTTAATAGAGCCACATTATACTTATACAAGAGCAAAATTTAATTTCCTCTCTATCATCATTCAAACAGTGGAGCCTAGATTTTCCAATTTTTTTTTAAACATCAGTGTTAAAATAAATAAGTTAATGCTGGAGTTACAATACCGCTGATTAGCAAATCTAGGCTTAGCTTCCTCAATTTATTAAGTCTATTGACACTTATTTTCAAATGAAATCTCTTAATAAATTGATTTATTCTTCATTTGTCTTGCTGCTTAAATTTCATGGATGAAGAGCTTCAAGAGGTTAGTTAATCTTTTCTAATCACTTCCAACTTACCTCTGAAGTGGGCTCATTCACTTCCACTCTAAGCGGGGGAGTTCCTTCACTACTGAAAAAACAGACAATTATGCTTTAGTACAGCCTGGCAGTTCGAATAAAGTGCATGCAAACAAAAAGAAAATTCCAACAGTAAAGTCCATTCTCCACATTGGACGCAGATTATGCAGGGGTAGATTTGACAAATTAATACTCCTGGAAGAGCTTCACATGACAGGAGTGTATATCGCCTCATACAATTTCTTGTCGTTAATTTTAATGAATGGAAAACTGCCTGGGGCTTGCTATATGAATGCCTAACTTTCCAGTATACACCCTCAGTGCATGAAGCTCTGCATCAGAAGCGCTAATTGATAGTCTACCCCATAGTTAATTCCAATATATTTTCATGCAGGAGAGGCTGAGAGAGGTGCAACATGCTGACCAAACTGTGCTGTCCCCAAATAAATGATCCTCCTCTGTTGGGCTGATTTTCTCCAATTCAGTTATTGTGAAGCCGGGGGTAGGTGGCGGGGGAGGGGTGTGGGGACTGATCAATGGTGAGCTGTTTCCCCAGAGGGTGAGAATGTTGGGGGTGTAGCCCCTCCGACCTATTCTCCCACAGACAAAATAAATCTGACTAATACCTGCGATTCTGCTATCACACTACAGAAATTGAATGTATGTTCAATGGACATGATACCTTGAGAGAAGCTAATATAAATATTCAGTAAGATGGCTGGGCATTTCCATATATAACCCGAGGAATATTTGGAAAGTAGAAAACATCTGTATTACCATTGTAATGAGGGATATAATGGGCCATGATAATAGACTTAGCTTGGGTACCATTCAGACATCCCCCTCCCTCCTGACAAAACCATTAAGGGGAAAGTAACATATTCTGCCAATTTTGTAGACTGGGGGAAGGGGCTCTCAAGAAAATGCAGTGGTTAAAATGGGTCGTAACTGTCTAGAATACGATTCCAGTTCTTACTTCTTTAGGTACCATATAGTACTGCTGCTTGTCGCTTGGTCTGTCCCACTTATTACAGGGCTCCACGGCTGGTGTTAGATTATCAATACAAGTACTGGCAACATAACTGACTTTCTCAGCTCTCACAGCTGGCGACAATAGCTTTAGGCTGAGGAGATCACTGATTCAGCAGGCACGCAAACACAGCAGTTGTGAGACTCAGCATACCGATAAAACAGCTGAGTCTCCTAGCTGACTATCCTGTTTGCCGGCCTCCCGACTCAGTGAGCTCCCTAACCTACTGGCATTTCACTCAACTAGGGCTGCGACCCGCCAGGATTCTCCTGGAATGAAAGATTCATTTCCTGGGCACTGTTGGAGAAAAATTAGGAGGGCACTAAAGAAAATGTGTTTCCCCTCCCCCCACCACCATTTCTTTTGAACGCTTTAATTTATTAGTTATAACAATATTAGAGATGGGAGAAAAAAAAGGTTGTTTGCTGACAGTAAAGAATCACCCATTTGGGTAATGGATAGTCTGTTCACTTTCCAATTAGCGTGGGAAGGCGATGTGACACGTGGATTTTTTTTTAAAAGAATTACACAGAATTTTACAGCACAGAAACAGGCCATTCAGCCCAACTGGTCTACACGATACCTCCTCCCAACCCTCTTCATCTCACCCTATCAACATATCCTTCTATTCCTTTCTCCCTCATGTACTTACCTAGATTTCGCTTAAATGCGTCTATGCTAATCACTTCAACCACTTCATCTGGCAGCGAGTTCCACATACCCACCACTCGCTGAGTAAAGAAGTTTCTCCTGAATTCCCTATTGGATTTATTAGTGACTATCTTATATTTAGGGCCCCTAGTTTTGGACTCCCCCACAAGTGGAAATGTCTTCTCTACATCTACTCTATCAAACCCCTTCATAATTTTAAAGACCTCTATCAGATCACCTCTCAGTCTTCTCTTTTCTAGAGAAAAGAGCCCCAGCATGTTCCTGATAGTTATAACCTCTCAGTTCTGGTATCAACCATGTAAATCTTTTTTGCACATCTTCTATTGCCTCTAATATCCTTTTTATTGTATTCCTTTAAGGCCGTAAGATGTAAATGCTGGACAGCTTCTCAGGTCTGCTTTCTTTTTCATATTTTTTTTTAATTCCTGAAGTTTCTGTTGGGGAAGTTTCTCCATATATTGAGAATGATTGGCTTTTATTTAAATATTTTAAAAAAGGAATGACATAGAAATTTCTGTGTATGGCAGTGTGACATCCAAGTGTGATGGACGTGTCTCAAAACTTCTAGAATTACATCGAATCTACAGCACAGAAACATGCCATTCAGCCCAACTGGTCTATGCCAGTGTTCATACTCCACAGAAGCCTCCTCCCACTTTAATTACCTCTTTCCCATCCTGACACCATATCCCTTGATTCCCTTCTCCCTCATGTACGCATCAAGGCAGCCCTTAAAGATGTCAATGCTAGCTGCTTCCATCACGCCGAGTTCCACATCCTCATCACTTTCGGTGTAAAGAAATTCCTCCTAAATTCTTTATTTGATCTTTGAGTGGTTATCTTATATGTATGTCCCCTTGTCCTGGGTCGTTTTTCCAAGTCAAATCATGGATGAAGACATTAGCTTCAAGAGGTCAGTTAATCTAACCCCCTTCATAATTTTAAAGACATCTATCAAGTCTCTTCTTCGTCTTTACTTTTTCAGTGAAAAGAGCCCCAGCCTGTGCCATCTTTCCTGATAGTTGCATCCTCTCAATTCTGCTCACATCCTTGTAAATCTTTTCTGTAATTTCTCCAGTGCTTCAATAGTCTTTCTGTAGTATGCAGACCAGAACTGAGCACAGTATTCCAAATGTAGTCTAACCAAAGTTCTATTTGAATTTACCATTACCTTCCCACTTTTGTATTCTATTCCTTTAGAAATGAGCTCCAGCACTTTGCTTGCACTCTTTGTGGCATATCGATTTGCATTGCTACTTTGAGCTATTTATACATCCGTATTCCCAGATCACTTTGTTCCTCGACCGCGTTTAACTTCTTACCTTCCAAGTGTCGGGTGACAAATGGCGGGCAGGGTGGTTGGGTGGCGGGAGGGTCATGTGACGATACTTCCAGGAGTACATCTGACCAGAGTTGGCAACGCTACACTCAACTGACATGCAAACTGAGTTGACTCCAAATAAAATTGTAGCTTTGTATGCATACTGGTAGAACAGCTGAGGTATTTCAGCTCTCTGAAATGTCAGTTGAGTGAAATGCTGGTAGGCGGGGGAGGACACGCAGAGAGTTAGCTGTGACTTTTACTGTATTTCTATGTCAGTTATCCTGTCACAGCGAGGCTCCAACTCCTGCTGAGGAACTAAAGGCCAGACTAAAAAGTACAGAAACAAGCCGCAAATTATTTGATGAGAAATTCAGCCTAGAAAAAGCTCTTCAAAAGGTTTAGAAAAAATTCCATTCGTCCAAAAAGCTAAATTTAAGACTAAGGAAGTTGCTGATCTTGTGTAGAATTTGGAGGTATTAAAGGCTGTTTTGGAGAAGAATGAATGTGAGCACTGGAAACCTAAATGCCTAGAAATTGGATAAGGCCCGAAAACGGGCGCGGGGATCACGGTGCGCGATCAACCCATGCCGGTTCCTTCCGATGCAGGCAGCATGCAAACTTTGTGCTGCCTGGCAATTTACATGATTGCAGCGTTTAGCCCAGCGCTGAACACGTGCTGAGTGGCTGCACCCTGAACAGTGGGCCCAAGTTCGTGTGAGGTTAGCACCAATTAAAGCTAGCCTGCAATTCTTAAAGGGGATGTGCAGTTTAACGAGAGGACATGCCAGAAGTCATTCCAGAATTGAGTTTGACCTGGGAAAGAAACAGGAATGGTACAACATGCCAGAGAACGGGCTGCAAGATTCTCCAATGCAGCATTGGAGGCCTTAGTGCAGGAGGTGGATAGGAGGAGAGAGGTCCTGTTTCTGCAAGGGGTCAGGAGGCCCTCCAGACAGATACTGCGAAGGCAATGGGAGCTGATAGCCATGCAGTGTTGCCCCGAGGACTGGGATACGTGCCAAAAGAAGTTCAATGAGTGGTCAAGGTCAATGAATACATCTTCAAATGCCGTATCCCACCAACTGCACCATTAGCCTCACACACTACTCAATGCACCACACCCCCATCACTCACCAACCAACAATCTCTAATCACGACTCATACCTCACATTCATATGCTCCACCTCACCCTCACTCACTTACCACTGCTGCAAGCCTCACACCCACATCACACAGTTTGCACAAAGCTGTTCAACCATGACAGCCACATCAACCAAACACATTGCACCACACTCACTGGCACACTTCCCTCTCTCTTGCAGGAGAAGGTGGCGCATAACCACAGACAGCAGCAGCTAACCAGAGGGAGTCAGGCGCGCCTGCATATCCTGACCCCTATGGAGGAGATGGTGCTTGGCATTATTGGAGCGGCCATGGCCAGCGGCGGGGCTGAAACCATTGAAGATGACGGTATGCTCATACCTAATCCTCCTTCTCACGTCCCACTTCCCCCTCATCCCACAATCTCTTCTGATTTACAAGCTGCACATGGTATAAGCATGCACCTCTTGCTTTCCCCCCTTCCCCTCACCACAACCCTACCCTTGTGCCTTTCTCCAACCTGGACAGGCAATGGTGAAAGAGGAAGAAGACAATGATGAAGAAGAAGAAGACAATGATGAAGAAGAAACACTGTCATTCGATCTCACACTCGCCAGCTCTCCGGAGGGTGAGGTCGCACACGAGTTCTGCTGCACCGGCCTCAGACAAGGACTTCGATGGGGTGACCTACAGAAGAACGCTGATGGGTATGCACAATGAAATGCTTGGTGCATTTGCAGGCCTGCCAGAAAGCCTGAATGCAATGTCAAGGAGCATGGAGGGGTCCAGCACCAACCTTGCACAAGGCTTTGGGCAGAGCTTGGAGCCTATCCTTCCCAGCGTGGAAGGGGTGGGCAGATCCATTAGCGCACTTGTGGACTCAACCATGATGCAGCGTCTGATGGCCAATGTCACAGCTTCAATTGCAGCACAAGCAGAAGACACCCATGGTCTGAGTGCTGTAGTGGAAGCGCAGACTGAAATCATGCAAGCTCAGCTTGTTGCCATCATGGCTGTGATTACCAGTGCTGAAAGGGGCTTGCAGGGTGTCACAGCAGTCCAGCAATCTGTCCTCCAACAGATTACAAGGATCGCTGAGGTGTCGCCCCGGGGGAGTAGCAGTGGCTCCGTGGACCATGAACCTGCTGTCCTCTCCCAGGATGACAGCATTTGTCCTTCCACCACTCCCACTCCGCCAGTGCCCTTGCTATTGCCTGTAAGCCAGCCAGCCCAGACTGCTGCCGCCCATGCCGAGGTGGTGCAGTCTAAAGCCGGGTCTTCTTGGTCCAGAGCTGCTCAAGGTCGTCCTTCAAGGCCATCTGCAGTCTCCGTCACTGAAAGTCAGCAGCCTTCCATCAGCCATGCTGCAGCCTCTGGGGTAGCACTGCGTAGGAGCACTAGGACAGGCAAAGGCACACAGAAGACAGGCACTAAGGGAATGCACAAGGGTGATTAGTTGACTTTGGTATGTAATATTGGATGGACTGATGTATAAATTTCGTTTGGAATATTTGTTTTGTGGTGGCTTTTATTGTAGCATTGTGGCCAAGAGGACACTGTGATGGTCCGTAACAGAGGGAAGGTAAGGTGTGGGACTGTGGGTGAATGGAGAATGGGGGCTGCTGCTGTGTTCACTGGTACCCCAGTCAGGTCAGTTGATCACAGGCAGCCTGGCCAGAAAGGGGCTGTGTTGGTTGACTTCTCCCTTCGTCCTCCTCCTCTTCCTCCTCCACCTCAGCTCTTCACCGAATACCTGGTGGCAAAGGCTGTGCCCTCATGATGGCGATGTTGTTCATCATGCAGCAGATAACGACGAATCTTGAGACACGCTCTGGTGAGTACTGCAGGGCTCCTCCAGAGCAGTCCAGGCAGCAGCAGCATTGTTTAAGGACCCCAGTGGTCTGCTCGATCAAATTCCGTGCGGCAGCATGGTTTTCGTTAAATGTATGCTGCTTGGGTTGCGCACCGGAGTCTTGAGCCAGGTGGTCAGCGGATAGCCTTTGTCACCCAGTAGTCACCCTTGGTTTGTCGTGGTGGCTCAAAAGCAGATGTTAAAGCGGACTGCCGCAGAATGAAGGCAGCATGGCTGCTGCCAGGATATCGAGCATTGACCTGCATGATGCGCGGAGTATGGTCGCACACCAGCCGGACATTGAGGGAGTGGAATCCCTTCCAGTTGCGGTACATCTCCGAGTTCACATGCGGCGCCTGCAAAGCAACATATGTGCAGTCAATGGCACCCTGCACCATGGTGAAGCCTGCTATCCTGGCGAAGCCGCGTGCTCGCTCCGCCTGCTTCTCTCTGGCAAGAGAGGATGAAATGTATTCACCTCTCTTTGCATACAGAGCCTCCCTTACGCAACGGTGAACGGCGAACTGTGAGATGTTGCAAATGTCACCTGCTCCAGCCTGGAAGGAGCCTGTCACATAAAAATTCACAGCCACGCTCGCCTTCACAGCCACTGGCAATGCCGCCCTCACCCTGCTCTGAGGCTGCAGGTCTGCCTGCAAGAAGTGGCAGATGTCAGTGAGCACCTCCTTAGTGAAGCGGAGACGTCGCATGCACTGTTCCTCGCTGAGGTTGAGGTAGGAGAATTGCTCCCTGAAGACCCTGGCTGGATATGGCCTCCTGCTGAGAGCCCGTCTCTCCCTCCTCCTCCTCCTCCCTCTTCGAGCAGCTTGTCCTCCTCTGTGTTGCCTCTGCCGAATTTCTAGGGCAAAGACTTTAGAGTCTACTCCCGACAATTCAAAGTCTTTTTTTGCGCTAAAAAATTAATTAGCCAATAATGTGAATTAAGCAATGTTAATAAGGCAGTTAAGTGGGAATCTAGAGCAAAGAATGATTTCTCAGATAATTTGAATTAAAAAACTAAGCACAACCTGCTCGAGTACAGGAGCAGTGAGTAGTGACTAAAAAGGGTTGTACAAGAATTTTCAGGAACAGCTGCTTATTCTCTGATATGACCAAAATATTGATAAAAGAATAATCAAGTGAAAGAATTACACAATTGTCTTTCAAGCTACAAACTAGAAGACCAAGAACACTGCATGATCGTTTTTCAACTGTCCAGCTGCTTCAAAAAGAAAACTCCAGTGATTGTCTCCTATTGCATTCTTTATGATCGTCATGTTATAATCTTAAGAACATAAGAAATAGGAGCAGGAGTAGGCCAGTTGGCCCTTTGAGCCTGCTCTGCCATTCAATAAGATCATGGATGATCTTCTACCTCAACTCCACTTTCCCGCACTATTCCCATATCCCTTGATTCCCTTAGTGTCCAAAAATCTGTCGTTCTCCGTCTTGAACGTACTGAACGACAGAACATCGACAGAACATCAACAGCCCTCTGGGGTAGAGAATTCCAAAGATTCACAACCCTCTGAGTGAAGAAATTTCTCCTCATCTCAGTCCTAAATAGCCGACCCCTTATTCTGAGACTGTGACCCCTAGTTCTAGACTCCCCAGACAGGGGAAACATCCTCCCAGCTTCTCTCCTGTCAAGCCCCATAAGAATTTTATATGTTTCAATGAGATCACCTCTCATTCTTCTAAATTCGAGGGAATATAGGCCTAGTCTCCTCAATCCCTCCTCATAGGACAATCCCCTCATCCTAGGAATCAGTCTAGTGAATCTTTGTTGCACTCCCTCTAAGGCAAATATGTCCTTCCTTAGGTAAGGAGAACAAAACTGTACACAGTACTCCAGGTGTGGTCTCACCAAGGCCATATATAATTGCAGTGAGAATTCTTTACTTTTATACTCCCTTTGCAATAAAGGCTAATATACCATTTGCTTTCCTAATTGCTTGCTGTGATTCGTGTACAAGGACACCCAGGTCCCTCTGAATACCAACATTTCCCAGTCTCTCACCTTTTAAAAAAATATTCTGCTTTTCTATTTTTCCCTACCAAAGTGGATAACTTCACATTTCCCCACATTATATTCCACCTGCCACGTTCTTGCCCACTCACTTATACCCCTTTGCAGCCTCTTTGCGTCCTCACACTTACTTTCCCACCTAGCTTTGTATCATCAGCAAATTTGGACACATTACACTCCGTCCCCTCATTTAAGTCATTGATATAGATTGTAAATAGCTGAGGCCCAAGCACTGATCCTTGCAGCACCTCACTAGTTACAGTCTTTCAACTGGAAAATGTCACGTTTATTCCGTTTACTCTCTGTTTCCTGTCCGTATATGTGGATGTTATTTTTAATATTTTGATTTAAATCACAATTGCACTATTGATATAAGAGGTGTGTAAGACGGGCAGCCGATCTGATTCTGTCAGTTTCCCGCTAGGCGGGTTAGGCTAAAATTACCTTCCTGGTTTCTGAATGAGTCGGAGCGACAAATCATTTACCTCAACTGATTAGGGTTCACATCTATTTATAAAGGGGTTTAAATGTATTAAAAAGTTCAGTGAACATCCTAAACCACAAACACTGCATAACGTCAACTGATTTCTGACAGTGTTGCAGATTGTTTTACTTTCAGGTATTCAGATTACATATTACCATAATAGATATATATGCAGTGATATACCTTCTGGAGGTGTTTCAAAAGTTGGGGTGAATTTTTCTGACTGTGCTGTCCAAGTTGTACTGTTAGAAAACCCCAGGGAAATGTTCATTTAACTGCAGATGTTCAGAAGTACCATAATATATTAACAGCAAATAAGTGAGAGGGCATCACATGATGAAAACTAGCATGTTAAATAGTTATTTTCTCTACTGCGATCCTTGGCCCTCATTAATTGTGTACATTAAGATGCCACTGATGTTATTTCTGTTAAAACAATAGGTCAGTGTGCGCATACATGAGAATGGTTGGGAAGTGGGTTTAACGTTTTGTACCATCAATATGTCTTGGTTTTTTTTGGTAAGGTATTTAGAAGCTTTTCCCTTTCTGCAGAGCAGACAGCTGTCAGGTAGCTTGGTCTAAGTCCACTGCCAATAGGGTTCCATAACCCGGTAAGAAGATGTGCGAGAACAATCCAGGACAAGCCTCTTTCCAAATCTACCCCCATGTCAGAAAGCACCCGGCTTGCAGTAGGAGCCTTGGCTATGGTGGCAAAGTAGGAGCTGTGTGAGTGTACCTTCTCTCACACTGCAGCACAATAACTTAGCGTGGCAAAATGTCGCCATGCCACTCTACATTTTATTGATCATTCAATATTCCTGCAGACTGTATACAATGCTTAGTATTCACAAGGTTCATTGTAATTTTAGTCAAATTAGCCAATATCAAAATCTCTTACATGGGGTCAGAGTTGACAGGATGGAGAATAACTTGTGGAGTTCGGCTTTGTGTGTCAGGTGTGACGTCTAGGAACAAGACATTAGGTTAGAAGGGAGGAGAAATTACCAGCTGACAATTAAAAAGGTAATCATAAATTCTACATCAAATAAAGAATACCAACTCTCTGAAGGGCCTCAAAGGCAGCACATGGCACATATTAAAAGAAGATACCTTAATCTTGGGGAAATCAAATAGAAACTGTATGAATTTATTCATGTGCCCTAGTCAAATATTTATCAAAGGACCTTGCTTCTTACAGCAATACCAGACACATGATTCAATTCATTAAAGCATTTCAAATGTCAATAATTAATGGTAATAAAGTGCTTTAAGAAAATGCAAGAACTATGACTGCAGTTGCATAATACCCATCAAAAGGTGCTAACTTAACTGTGTAGTGCACTACAGAAAGGAATAATGGTCAATTAAAGATCACTTACCTGGAAAAATGAACTGCTGCTTGTACTTGAAATAATGAGAAGCTTGCAACAGAGAAAAGGCAGAACTGTAAGCAAAGCAATCGAGCCCAAGTAAAACACAGGCACAAAGGCATTCTCTTATCTTTATAATAATCATTACATTTGTCAACTTGATTGCTAATAAGCATATGTTACAAGCAACACTTTATATCAGGCTATCAATATTATAAGCTAAAACAACTGATAAAGTGACACTAAAATTGCAGATTAAAATATTATACCAGTCCTATGGATTTTGCAGAACTTTATGTTACTAGGTTCACAAAAATGGATTAAATGCCTTTTTCCCTCCTCAGTTAACAACCTGCTAACAAAATGATGGACTATGCAGTTTTTAAACGTGCGATTACTTTGGATGCAAATTTGTTAACAGGATCGACAAAGCAACAATCAATCATGGTGCACATGTAATAATGGTGCTTTTCTTAAACACGTCTTAAGCAACTAATAAGCTATTTAACTTACAATCTACTTGTGGAGTGCACAGAGCATCTCAGAAATGACTGCGTGGCATTTTTGCAAGGCTTGTTTTTCCCATCAGGCCCTGCAGCTACTGGTGAACCGTGCAATCAGGAAATGCCAGAATCTGATTGGTGTGGGAGGGAGTGCCTCGAAGCATGTTACAGGATCTACAAACATGGGCTGGCATTTTCTCAAGGGAGGGGGATTGGGGGCGGGGGGTCTTCGAGGCGGGTGGGAAACCCGGGGAGGCCAGGTTTCCCACCAGACTTTAATGGCAGGGCCTGATTTGAATGTGAGGCCTTGGATTCCCGTCCGCAGCCAGCCAGATTGAGAGGCCGGCTGGCTGCGGGCGGGTAGGCCTCAGATGCGTGGGGTCGGTCCAGGGAAGGGATCGCGGTGTCGACATGGTCAGGGATAGGTTGGGGGGGGGGGGGGGGGGGAATCACGGGGTCAGCATGGTCGGGGATCGGGGAGGGGTCGGGGATTGTGGGGGGTGGGGGTTGGGGATCGGTCTGGCATGATGGGGACGGGGCAGGATCGGGGGGTCGGCCAGGGATCGGGAGGGGTTTGGAGGATCTGGAGGGGGAGGTCTCGGATTGCGGGGAGTCGACAGAGGCGGGGGAGACTACCGGGGATAGAGCGTATTGTGGCCGGCCGCAGCATCATCGGTGGGGTGGGGGCGAGGGGAGGCCTCGTGGTGGGGATCGGAGGCCTGGGGAGGTGATCGGAGGCCACTTGAGGGGGTCTCCGATCGCGGGTGGTGGGTTCGGCAGGGACCCTGGATCCAGGAGGTAGGTATAAAGCCACTTATCTCCTGGATCCAGCAGTCCCCGCCTCGGTTTAACTGCCGGGTTTCACGAATTGTGTGAAACCCGTCCACAGGCAGTTAAAAACAAACTGGTGGTGAATAAGGAGGCTTCCAGCCTCATGGCAATATTTAAATTGATGTACCGCCCCCGGGAGCGGGTTGGTCACCCGCCCCCCCGCCCTGCACCCCCGCCAAAATCAGAAGTGGGCGGGTTGGGGGCGGGATCAGGTCGGGAATCCCATTTTTAACAATTTAACTGTCCCCATCCTCCAAAATTCCGGCCATGGTGCTAATTAACGGATAACGTGAGCTCTGTGCCAATACTGCAAGCACCTGGGAGGGGAAACAGATGACGCACCACTTAAAGAAGAAACAACGGTAAGACAATTATACTGTTGTAAAGTAGCAGTGGTATTACCACCTGTGCTTGGGAGCTCGCTAGTGCAGGGTGGGGGGGAAGGGTGGTAAATGGCTGCTGCTATAGAATTTCACTGGCAATGCATCATTGCCATGTTGGTAACATTGAGCTAACTCCAATCTTCCTCACAAATGCCTGAAGTATCTGTAGAAAAATGCTGCTTGCCTATCTACTTTAAAATGCCTGTTGTATCAGTTAAAATTAAATTTCTAACTCATTCCGCTGCTCGCCCGCTGAAAACTGGTCTCGAGTTAATTGGCCTGAGTTTTTATCTTTATCACCTCTCCCAGGAGATTACATGGCTTTCAGGTGGGGTATATATATATATATATATATATATAAAGACATTGCAGTTGTGTGGGACAGGCTTGATGGACCAGAGGGTCTTTTTCATATAACATTAACCAGTCTTTCCTCTTTACACATGCTGACAGACCTGCTCTGCATTTCCAATATTTTCTGATGTGTTTTTATTGGTGTTATGTCATGCAAGTGGTTGTGCGAGTAAGCCAAATATTTATTCTTCTGCATTTTGGCCACAATAGTTTGATGATGTTCCAGTCATTAATGAATTTGAGTTCATCAGTTTTTCAAACCAATGGAGCCTGTTTTTCTTAGATTTATGGGCCTGCCAGCGTCCCTGTCTGATTTTCCTTTGCAAGCTGCACCCAGGTAATCTTTTATGCCCATGTGCAATAAGGATCTGCACTAGTATTTCTCTGCCTGGGAATAGCAATGAATACAACTGATTTGTGTGAAGACAGTAAAAAATTGAAGGTAGACTGCAAAGTGCATTATAGAATCATACAAATTTACAGCACAGAAGGAGGCCATTTGACCCATTGTGTCTGTGCCGGCCAAAAAAGAGTTACCCAGCCTATTCCCACTTCCCAGCTCTTGGTCCGTAGCCTTGTAGGTTACGGCACTTCAAGTGCATATCCAAGTACTTTTTAAATGTGATCAGCATTTCTGCCTCTACCACCCTTTCAGGCAGTGAGTTCCAGACGCCCACCACCCTCTGGGTGAATAAAGTTCTCCTCAATTCCCCTCTAATCCTTCTACCAATTACTTTAAATCTATGCCCCCTGGTTATTGACCTCTCAGCTAAGGGAAATAGGTCCTTTCTATCCACTCTATCTAGGCCCCCATAATTTTATACACCTCAAGCAAGTCTCCCCTCAGCCTCCTCTGCTCCAAAGCAAACAACCCCAGCCTATCCAATCTTTCCTCATAGCTAAAATTCTCCAGTCCTGGCAACATCCTCGTAAATCTCCTCTGTACCCTCTCTAGTGCAATCACATCTTTCCTGTAATGTGGTGACCAGAACTGCACACAGTACTCTAGCTGTGGCCAAACTAATGTTTTATACAGTTCAAGCATAACCTCCCTGCTCTTATATTCTATGCCTTGGCTAATAAAGGAGAGTATCCCATATGCCTTCTTAACCACCTTATCTACCTGTCCTGCTACCTTCAGGGATCTGTGGACATGCACTCCAAGGTCCCTCTGCTCCTCTACACCTCTCAGTATCCTATCATTTATTGTGTATTTCCTTGCCTTGTTAGACCTCCCCAAATACATTACCTCACACTTCTCCGGATTGAATTCCATTTGCCACTTTTCTGCCCATCTGACTAGTCCATTGATATCTTCCTGCAGTCTACAGCTTTCTTCTCACTATCAACCACATGGCCAATTTTTGTATCATCTGCAAACTTCTTAATCATGCCCCCTATATTGAAGTCTAAATCATTGATGTACACCACAAAAAGCAAGGGACCTAGTACTGAGCCCTGCGGAACCCCACTGGAAACAGCTTTCCAGTCACATAAACATCCATCAACCATTAACCTTTGCTTCCTGCCACTGAGCCAATTTTGGATCCAACTTACCACTTTCCCTTGGATCCCATGGGCTTTTACTTTTCTGACCAGTCTGCCATATGGGATCTTGTCAAAAGCCTTGCTAAAATCCATGTAGACTACTACATCAAATGCACTACTCTCATCAAGCCTCCTTGTTACTTCCTCAAAAAATTCAATCAAGTTAGTTAGACACTCCTGAACAAATCCATGCTGACTGTCCTTGATTAATCCATGCCTTTGTAATGACGATTAATACTGTCCCTCAGAATTTTTTCCAATAATTTGCCCACCACCGAGGTTAGGCTGACTGGCCTGTAATTACTCGGTCTATCCCTTTGTCCCTTTTTAAACAACGGTACAACATTAGCAGTCCTCTGGCACCATGCCTGTAGCCAGAGAGGATTGAAAAATGATGGTCAGAGCCTCCGCTATTTCCTCCCTTGCTTCTCTTAACAGCCTGGGATACATTTCATCCGGGCCTGGTGATTTATCTACTTTGAAAGATGCTAAACCCCTTAATACTTCCTCTCTCACTATGTTTATCTCATCTAATAATTCACTCTCCTCCTCCTTAACTACAATGTCTGCATCGTCCCTCTCTTCTGTGAAGACAGACGCAAAGTATTTATTAAGAACCATGCCCACGTCTTCCGCCTCCACACACAAGCTTTCTTTTTGGTCTCTAATAGGCCCTACTCTTTCTTTTGTTATCCTCTTGCTCCTTATGTATTTATAGAACAGCTTTGGGTTTTCCTTGATTTTACTTGTCAATATTTTTCATGCCCTCTCTTTGCTTTCCTAATTTCCTTTTTAATTTCACCCCTGCACTTTCTATACTCCTCTCAGCTTTCTGCAGTATTTAGCTCTTGGTATCTGACATAAGCTTCCCTTTTTTGCCTTATCTTACCCGGTATGTCCCTTAACATCCGGGGGACTAGATTTTGGAGTCCCACCCTTTTTCTTTGTGGGAACATATTTGCTCTGAACCCTCACTATCTCCTCCTTGAATGCCTCCCACTGCTCTGACACTGATTTATCTTCAAGTAGCTGTTTCCAGTCCACTTTTGCTAAATTACATCTCAACTTAGTAAAATTGCCCTTTTCCCAATCGAGAACTTTTACTCCTGATCTATCTTTGTCCTTTTCCATAACTACGCTAAATCTAACTGAATTATGATCACTACCACCAAAATGCTCTCCCACTGATACCCCTTCCACCTGCCCAGCTTCATTCCCTAAATCTAAGTCCAGAACCACCCCCTCTCTTGTTGGTCTTGCTACATACTGGCTACAAAAGTTCTCCTGAATGCATTTTAAGAATTTTGCGCCCTTTATACCTTTTACACTGATTCTATCCCAGTTAATGTTAGGGTAGTTGAAATCCCCTACTATTACTGCCCTATTGTTTTTGCACTTCTCAGAAATTTGCCTACATATTTGCTCTTCTAACTCCTTCTGACTATTTGGGGGTCTATAGTGTACTTCCAACAGTGACATTTCCCCTTTTTTGTTCTTCAGTTCAACCCATATGGCCTCATTTTATGATCCTTCTAACATATCATCCCTCCTCACAGCTGTAATTGTTTCTTTAACCAATATTGCGAACCCCCTCCTTTTTTATTCCCCTCTCTATCTCATCTGAAAACCCTGTAACCAAGAATGTTGAGCTGCCATTCTTGCCCTTCTTTCAGCCATGTTTCAGTAATAGCTATAATATCATACTTCCACATGTCTATCTGTGCCCTCAGCTCACCTGCCTTATTCACTAGATTCCTTGCATTGAAGTATATACCATTAAGCACTGCCAAACCCCTTTGTTGTCTATTTTCTAGCTTGGTGCATTAGTGCTTTTGACATAAAGGGTATAGAAAATGGAAGATGGAAATGCCTTCAAAGGAATAACTAGTAGTAATTTTCCCTGCTGAATCATGTGACTTATAGTCTGTGAAGGATACCAAATGACTTTAATACAGAAAACAGTCATTGTACAGTCTGTGGGCCATCTGCAGCCCTTGTGGCCTCTGTTGGGGCCCATGTCCAATCCTATGTTTCCCATTTCCTATGTTGCTGCCACTGTCTATCTAGCCCTTGTTCTTCGTGTCAATGTCCCAAGATCCTGCCACTATTCCAGTACCCCTCCTGATTCAATCCTTCTCCTCCCTTCAACCGGATGCTGGTCCCAATCCTTGCCCCTCAGCAGATAATATCAAAGCCAGGACCTAGGGATACCTCCTGACTACTGTGTGTCTCGGTAAGGCTCTGAAGTGAAGCTGTTTCCGCTAGTGAAATGAAATGTGTGGGATTAAAAAAAACTGTAAATGCTAAAAAACGGTAATAAAAATAGAATCTGCTGCTCTGTCAGCATCTAGTAATAAAAATAGAGGTTAATGTTTGGGATATAGACCCTTAATCATGAAATGTATACTGTAGCCTGTCATAGAACAGTGCTGGAAGTTTAGAAGGCTTCTGACGGAGTATGCTGCTGTCCTAGCTGAAGGAGGTTAGAAGAGAAACCATTTCAGATGTAAGATGAGAAAGGAAAAATAGCATACTTTCTACTGAGTAAATATTTAACTACTGTTTAAAATACTTTTCAGATCCATGTAAGCACACACAGTATAAACTATTTTGATCAAGATTTGAAAGTGTGTTTTATGGTTTCTTGTTGTAATGTCCTGATATCTTTTTAATGTCCCGATATCTTTTTAACTTCACTGACTCGCACTTCTCAGTATGTGAATATACAGAATATTTATTATTTACAGCTTGTTGAATGTCTTACATTGGAATCATAGGATCTTACAGAATAGGAGGTCATTCAGCCCATCGTGCCTGTGCCAGCTCTTTGAAAGAGCTACCCAATTAGTCCCACTCTCCTGCTCTTTCCCCATAGCCCTGTAAATGTTTTCGCTTCAAGTTTTTATCCAATTCCCTTTTGAACTTTACTATTGAAACTGCTTCCACCACCCTATCAGGCAGTGCAGTCTAGATCACAACAACTCTCTGCGTAAAGAAAAAATTCCTCATGTCGCCTCTAGTTCTTTTGCCTATCACCTTAAATCTGTGTCCTCTGGTTACCAACCCTTCTGCCACTGGAAACAGTTTCTCCTTATTTACTCTATCAAAACCCTTCATGATTTTGAACACCTCTATCAAACCTCCTCTTAACCTTCTCTGCTCTCAGGAGAACAACCTCAGCTTCTCCAGTCTCTCCACATAACTGATGTTCTTCCTCCCTGGTACCATTCTAGAAAATCTCTTCTGCACCCTCTCTAAGGCCTTGACATCATTCCTAAACTGTGGTGCCTGAATTGAACACAATATACCAGCTGAGGCCTAACCAGTGTTTTGTAAAGGTTTAGCATAACTTCCTTTCTTTTATACTCCATGCCTCTATTAATAAAACCAAAGATCCCATATGCTTTTTTAACAGCCTTATCAACTTGTCCTGTCACCTTCAAAGATTTATATACACACACCCCCAGGTCGCTCTGTTCCTGCACCTGCTTTGAAATTGTACCATTTAGTTTATATTGCATCTCCTCATTCCTCCTACCAAAATGTATCACTTCACACTTCTTTGCGTTAAATTTCATCTACTATGTGTCTGCCCATTTCACCAGTCTGTCTATGTACTCCTGAAGTCTGTTACTATCCTCCTCGTTGTTTACTAACATTTCCGAGTTTTGTGTCATCTGCAAACTTTGAAGTTATGCTCTGTATACCTAAGTCCAGGTCGTTAATATATATCAAAAAGAGCAGTGGTCCTAATACCGATCCCTGGGGAACATCACTGTATACTTCCCTCCAGTTTGAAAAGTAACTGCTCACCACTACTCTCTGCTTTCTGTCCCTTAGCCAATTTCGTATCCATGCTGCCACTCTCCCTTTATTCAATGGGGTTGAATTTTGCTTACAAGTCTATTATGTGGTACATTGTCAAATGCCTTTTGTAAGTCCATATACACAACATCAACTGCACTACCCTCATCCACCCTCTCTGTTACTTCACCAAAGAACTCAATCAAGTTAGTCAAATGCGATTTGTATTGACTTTCATTTATTAGCCCATAATTTTCAAAATGCCAATTAAATTTTTTCATAATTATCGTCTCTAAACATTTCCCAACCACTGACGTTGGGTGGACTGGTCTGTAATTGCTGGGTTTATCCCTCTCCTCTTTTTGAACAGGAGTAACATTTGCAATCCTTAAGTCCTCAGGCACTACCCCCATATCTAAGGAGGACTGGAAGATTGTGGGCAGAGCCTCTGCAATTTCCACCCTTACTTCCCTCAGTAACTTAGGATGCATTCCATCCAGACCAGGTGACCTTTCTACTTTGAGTACTGCGAACCTTTTAAGTACCTCCTCTTTATATATTTTTATCCTATCCAATATCGCTACTACCTCCTCCTTTACTGCTACATTGGCAGCATCCTCTTCGCTAGAGAAAACAGATGCAAAGTATTCATTTAGTACCTCAGCCATGCCCTCTGCCTCCACAAGAATATCTCCTGTTTGGTCCCTAATCGGCCCCTCCCTTCCTTTGACTACCCTTTTACTATTTATATGTTTATAAAGGACTTTTGGGTTCCCTTTTATGTTAGCCGCTAATCTGTTCTCATACTCTCTCTTTGCCCCTCTTATTCCCTTTTTTAGATATCTGCTATACTTTCTATATTCAGCTTGGTTCTCTACTGCATTATCAAGCCTCCTTTTTCTGTCTCATTTTAACCTCTATATCTTTAGTTATTCCAGGAGCTCTAACTTTGGATGCCCTTCCTTTTTCCTTCATAGGAATGTGTCTACTCTGTATCCGAACCATCTCCCCTTTGAAGGCCTTCCATTGTTCAATTACTGTTTTGACTACCAATTTTTGAATCCAAACCACCTGGGCCAGATCCCTTTTTCAACTGACTGAAGTTAGCCCTCCTCCAGTTAATTATTTTTATACTTGATTGTACCTTGTCCTTTACAATAACTATTCTAAACCTGGTGATATTATGATCACGGTTCCCCAAATGCTCCACCACTGAAACATGTTCCACTTGCCCCACTTCATTCTCCAGCACTGCTTCCTTCCTTGTTGAACTGGAAGCACACTGACCAAGAAAGGTCTCTTGTACACATTTCCGGAAATCCTCCCCCTCTTTAACCTAGACACTGTTACTATCCCAGTCTATATTAGGATAATTGAAGTCCCCAGTTATCACTACTCTGTAGATCTTGCTTCTTTCTGTAATTAGCCTGCAAATTTGCTCCTCTATCTCCTTCCCACTATTTGGTGGCCTATAGTATAGACCCAGTAGCGTAATAGCTCTTCTATTGTTCCTTAATTCTAACCAAACAGATTCTGTCATTGACCCCTCATTTACATTATCCCTTTCCAGTGCTATAATAGTTTCTTTGATCAATACTGCCACCCCTCCTTTTTTTCCTTCCCTATCTTTCCTGAATAACTTGCAGCCAGGAGTATTAAGTTCCCAAGCCTCCAATTCTTTGAGCCAGGTCTCTGTTATTGCTACTACACCATAGTCCCATGTGGCGACTTGTGCCTGCAGCTCACCAACCTTATTTACCACACTCCGTGCATTTACACACATGCACTCCAAATCCATCTTAGACTGCCTCGCATTTTCCCTGTCTGATCCCTCCTATTTCTGAGCTATTCTTTACTCTAGTGCTATTTGTCTTTCCCAGTTCCCTGTGTACCTTATTTCCCATCTCAAATGTTTCATCCTGGTTCCCACTGACCTTGCCAAATTAGTTTAAAACCTTTCCCACAGCACTAGTTAACCTCCCCATGAGGACTTTTGCCCCAGTTCTGTAGAGGTGAAACCCGCCCATCTTGAACAGGTCCCTCCTGTCCCAGAACTGGTCCCGATGCCTCAGGAATCTGAAGCCCTCTCTCCTGCACCATTTCTCCAGCCACGTTAACCTGTTTTATCCTACTATTCCTGTACTCACTAGCGTGTGGCACTGGGAGTAATCCAGAGATTTTGAAGTCCTGCTTTTTAACTTCTTCCCTAGCTTCTGAAACTGTAACTGCAGGACCTCAACCCTTTTCCTTCCTATGCCATTGGTTCCCACATGGACCAGAACTTCTGGCTGTTGGCCTTCCCCCCCACCACCCCCCACCCCCGAAAAAAACCCATTCTGTACCCTTGCAGCTCAGTTTTCTATTGTAACACTGAGGTTCCTAATGATTCATTTAAGTTCGGAAATGCTCCAATAATAAAATTCTGTATGCTCACCTGTAGAGGACTGCAGAATCATAGCAGCTAAATAGAAATACAACAGTGCACAAATTCACTGCTTTCAATGAAGCAGATTGTGGTTGGAACAGAATCCACCGTGTAGCAGTGAGATGTCCTTTCAGCATTTCTCAACCTATCACTACATTTTGCGGTAACCAACAGCTTTGTTAATAAATCTAATGAGAAGTCTTTGCTATTGTGAGCGCCAATGATTATTGAGTAAGTGTAACTACCCCGACCCATAACTGGTCAAGAGACATAGGCCTGGAGTTTCTGCTTTGGGCGCAATTGGCGATCCGGGCGCAAATTGCGCTAGTTTTGAGTAGTTTTTTTTGGTCAAGTTTCCGCTCGAACTCATTTGCACATGGCTGAATGTAAAATCTTCCATGAACCAGTGCAGCAGGCAGCGTTTTAGAACTTAATTTTTTTTTAATAAAAAATCTTCATTAAAACATATTCCTTGATATATTTAAGTGTGGTAACTGATACAGCTTTATTAAAATGGGTTTATCAAAAAAATAAGCATTTTTAATCAGAGTGTCTAGTCCACCACCTGTGAGTAACCCGATTTTAAATAACTGAAAATGACGTTAAAAACTACAGAGAACCATTTACAAGTTACATTGATGTACAGAAGTCACTTTCTTAGTAAATTAAAAACAAAACATTTTTTTTTAAAAAAGGTGCCTATGAGTGCACGTGCGCCTGAACAAAACAGCTTAATTTTAAGAACCTCCTCGAAGGCCCGCAAATGAGCGCATTAGCGGAAACTCGCAATGGTGATTAATTCGATCTGGGGGTATGGCCAGTTTTGTGAGCAGGGCCAGCTCCTAGCACAAATTTTTTTAAATTAGCGCAAAAGATTGTGGAAACTCGATTTGCGCTGAATGTAATTTGCGCCTAAAATTCCTCGATCTTTTGCACAGGTTTGGCCGATTTCGGGCGAATTGCGCTGAAAAAAACAACATAACCTAGTGGAAACTCCAGGCCATAAAGTTATTAGATTGAAAAGGGGGGAAAATGCATCCCATTCTCACTAAAAGTCACTTTCCAAGGGGCACAAATGCATTGCCATTGAGGCACAGCTACACACACCACAAACATACTCTGACATGAGGATAGATCGTAGCGTAGATTTTATGAATTCACCTTCCCAGTCCTG
This sequence comes from Squalus acanthias, assembly GCA_030390025.1. Classification (NCBI taxonomy): domain Eukaryota; kingdom Metazoa; phylum Chordata; class Chondrichthyes; order Squaliformes; family Squalidae; genus Squalus; species Squalus acanthias. The sequence goes on from CM059437.1 coordinate 63,708,949, forward strand.
AACGTCACTTGCCAGGAATGCATACTGAGAATTCAGGTGCAGCAGTTAGCCCGTCCTGCAGAATTTTCCATTCATTAAATTCCCAATAATACTCCATGCCAGGAGTATAAATTCATAAAATCTGCCCTAATATGTCTCAACCAGAGCAACATACAATAGCAAAGTTGGATATAAAATCTCATCAACACATTACATTTCTTTTTGTTAATATTGTTAATTTTCTTTCCGCGACATTCCTCAGATCATGAGGTTTCTCACTTTCGTTAAATTCTATTAACAACTTTTGCACAGTGATGCAGTATTATTAATTAGGGTACTCTCAAATACAGCACCAAGGATACATTCCACTTCTTTGCTCCTTCCCCTTACTCTCACGGTGCAAGGGCATACATATGTGAGTCAATTATGCATTTCCAGTTTGATTGTCACTGAGTTTTCCCATTATGATTGGTATAATGAACAGAGTTTGTAACATACCAGGCTATCACATAATCTTCAAATAAACAACACTTAAAATCTTCAGCCTTCAGATTCAACAATACTTCAAATTATGGGATCATCAAGAACCTCAGTGCTACAACACAAAATTGGGCAGTAAAATATTTACTTCTAGGTATGTAAATATAGACCATTCGCTATTGTTAAAAATGGAGTTACCTTGCGGTGGGCTTGTGTGGCTGTGGCCCTCAAGCAAGTCACTGCTTGTGATTGCCCTCAACCGAATGTTAGTGAGTATACCTGATTTAGAAGAAAAGCAAAATTCTAAAACCCATTTAAGATGGATATTGGCTGTACTTACAAGTTGACTACCCTATCCCAAAGGATCAAACTGAAAATTACCATCATTTCAAGTTTTATTGTGCAGATAAAGAACCTGCTGTCAAATTAACGTCGCTTTTGTACAGTCTCTGATGTCCTATTCCCCGTTACCATAGAAACTATTTGTGTCCTATCTAATAGCAGGCATTAGCTTTGTAGTTATAGTAACAGCAGCTTCTCGTAGGTTACTAGGGAAAACTACAATGGATACCAACTGCTAAATGCACAAAACGTTAAAATGTAATTATGAACAGAGCTGGGTTTTGTCACATATTTTCTTTCAAAAGTGACACTTACTTAAAAATAAATCGCTGAATTGGTGGACATTATCTCAATTGGATGGCCATCAAAAATAATAACTTCTAATTGAAGAGAGGACTTTGAAGGAAATGACCAGTTTGAAATAGGAAGCTTTTGATTTCTTTGAATCAAAATCTCCTAGAAAGAACCTATTTTACTTTTCCATATTGATTAGAGCTTCTTCAGCCAAACTTTAACTCATCCACTGATGCAACTGGTAAGTCCAACTGTGGACATGTACCTGGGCACCAAAGATACATCAGCTGCTTTAGGAGCCTAACGGCATGACTTTGAAGCTATTATGTATACAGATCAAAAAATGTTCAGTCAGTGGAATGAATGAAGTGCCAAAGGAAATAGATCAGCGGCTGATGGCTTAAAGTAATGAGCGAAAGAACAAGGCAAGCATGTTTTGTTATAAGCAGACTCTGTTGGCTTAGAAGCTTGGCCAAAGTAAAATTACATTTCACATAGACTTGTGGCGGAAAGCACTGCAGTTGGAAGAAAGCAAGCTGTAAGGATAGCTTCTGAACAATGATTTACTGCAGAAGAGAGCACCAAATCACAAGACAGGCTGGGAGACTATTACCGGGGGAGAGCATTAACATTTATTTGAACGCTGGACCCTTACTGAGAAGTCTAAGCTGAATTAGACCATCAGGAACAGACGTCTATGGAGACCTTCACTCGACTATCAGAGATCAGATGAAACTTTGAAACTAGGCTTCTAATGAACATGGATATAACCCTCAATGAACTGCCAGTGATTAGATACATGCCACTCATTTGGCAGAAGTCAAATGCACGATGATTTACCCCTTGATGCATTTCCCCTTTACTGGATTGTCAGGGATCTGACATACTCATCACTAGGTAAATAATACTAGACATTGCCCACCTCTACAAGATCACACTAAAATATATCAACAATAAAATAGATGTTTATGGACTTCAGCGCTGATTCAATGGGCTGGATTTTACCAGCCCCGAGGAGGCGGGACTGCCGGGAAAGTGGCAGAATTTGGGGGCAGGTGGCCTCTGTGTCCTCTTGCCAGGAGGCAGGAAGCCGTCCCGCCCCGGGTCCCGTCTCCTTGGAGGCGGGAAGGGATTAAAGCCTATTAACAGTTAGTTAACAGGCAGAAAATAGGATTATCCCCATTTTTTGTCCTGAAGTGCGGGCTTCCCAATCTGGGGGAACTCTGCCGGGGTGTAGGAGGCGAGTAGGAGGTCTGCGGGGGTCGGAGGGGTCTGAAAGTGCGATGTAGAGGTGAGTGATGGGTGCAAGTGCGGAGTGGTATGTATGTGAGGTGAGTGTAAAGTGATAGAAAATGTTTGTCGTAAGAATGAGCCTTACGCGTGGTGAACTTAAAGTAAGCTTTAATCAACTAAAAAGGTGCTACATACAAAAGAGGTCTTACTCTATGCCTCTCCAGGATCCAACTGATCAGCCCAGTATTTATCCTGGACTAATCATAGGAAGTGATGTAATAAAGTTCGAGTCACAGGAAGCTGTATTGTTACACCACATTCTCCCCCCCCAAAAGATTAGGAGGCCGGGATGAAGTTCGAGTCACAGGAAGCTGTATTGTGTTACCACATTCTCCCTCCATTTCGTAGCCGCTGGACGAGGGAGAGCCGCACCCGTTTGGGTTCTCGTAGCGGTAGAGGGCCCCTAGCCCGTTTACCCGCCGCGGGCCGTGGACCAGAGTCCGAGTGATCCAGCCCGCTCTGTGAGGGGTCAGGACGATCCTGACTGTGTACTGGTGCCCGAACGGGTGTCGGGCAGGGCTGTGGCAGATCCGTTTCCGAGCGTATGGTACGGGGTGGATCGTGGCTGCGCGTGCGAGCCCCGACGGGCTCATAGTCAGTTTGCCCCAGGTCGGCACGCTGGAGTGAGGTACCAGCCGGCGTCAGATCCAGATCGTGATGAGAGGCACCTGGCGAGCCCAGAGATGTGCCTGGTACAATATCATCCCCTGGTGTCCCTCTATGTTTCGGCGGGCAGGGAGCCAGATCCCGCAATGACACGGTAGATTCCCGACCGTCAGGATACCGAATATAGGCATAGGTAGGGTTGACGTCAGTGAGCTCAACCTCATCTACCAGGGGGTCATTCTTAGACGCCCGAACATATCTTCGGAGTAGCACTGGTCCCGGTGCAGTCAGCCACGACGGGAGAGATATCCCATAGGATGAGCGACGCTGAAATCGGAAGAACCGTTCATGAGGCGTCGTATTTGTGGCGGTCGAAAGGAGGGACCGTGTGGAGTGTAATGCGTCTGGAAGTACTGCTTCCCATTGCTGGTTGGGTAGGCCCCGAGATCTCAAAGCCAGACGTACCGCATTCCAGATGATAGCGTTAAAACGCTCGACTTGCCCATTCCCGACCGGATGATAAGGCGTCGTTCTGCTGGCAGCAATACCCCGTTCCGAGAGATAGGCCTCGAGTTCTCCTGACATAAAAGAAGGGCCCCGATCCGAATGAACATAGGATGCCATGCCACAGAAAGCAAATACCTGCTCAAGGCAGCTGATAACCGTGGTCGTCAGCATATTGGGGCAGGGAAAGGCAAATGGAAAACGGGAATACTCATCGACCATTGTCAATAGATAAGTGTTGTGAGTTGAAGAGGGCAACGGCCCCTTAAAATCGATGCTAAGCCGTTGCATTGGCTGGGTCGCATGTATGAGTATACCACCCGAGGGGCGGAAAAACTGAGGTTTCAATTCCGCATAGACTCTGCAGTCCGAGCACATCTTCTTTACATCCCCGGTAGAGAATGGGAGATTTCGGGACCGCACGAAGTGTAGCATGCGAGTAACGCCCGGATGACACAACCCATCATGGATGTCTACGAGCGTAGAGGGTGCCATGGCGGAGCAGAATGCTCGTGTGAGGGTATCCGGAGCCACATTCTCCTTGCCAGGTCGATAGTGGATGGTGTAACCAAAAGAGGCCAATTCCAGCCGCCAAAGCTGGATTTTATTATTTTTAATTTTGGTCCGTTTTCGATTATCGAGCATGAAGGCGACCGATCGCTGGTCCGTGATTAAGGTAAAGTGCTGGCGAGCTAGGAGATGAGTCCACTTCCGTACTGCCTCTATGATGGCTGTAGCTTCTTTCTCGACTGGAGGATAATGTAGCTCAGCCCCTTGAAAAGTCCTGGACAAAAATGCCACCGGACGACCTTCCTGATTCAGAGTTGCCGAGATCGCCACCTCCGAGGCATCACACTCAACAACAAAAGGAAGACTCTCATCGATGGAGTGAAGAGCCGCTTTCTCCAACTGTTTTTTCAGGAGGTTAAAGGCTGCCTGAAAGTTACAGTCCATACTAAGTCTGCGAAGCTCTTGGAGGAATTTATCAATGGATTCCTCCGGCCCTTGTTGGGCTGTAGCTAGTAGATGTCTGGCATAGACCTCATTCGGTGTCTTAGTATATAGTCTTTTAAGCGTCCGAATTGCCTCCTCGTAACTGCCCCATTCCTCGACATACTGAAATACATTCGGGGTGACACAGTTGATGAGTATCCGCAATTTTGAGTCATCATCAGCCTTGCAATATTCGAGAAAATTGTCAAACGTGCGATACCAGTGTTTCCACACCTTACCGGCTGCTGGGGTGTTTGGGTCCAAGTCAAGACGCGATGGTTTAAGGATGTTTTCCATGATGGGTGATTCCCTGGATCCTTAGTTCCGAGTTTGTCCAAAAAGTTTGAGTGCGAAGTTTTTCAAAGTTGATTAAATTGTCGTAAGAATGAGCCTTACGCGTGGTGAACTTAAAGTAAGCTTTAATCAACTAAAAAGGTGCGACATACAAAAGAGGTCTTACTCTATGCCTCTCCAGGATCCAACTGATCAGCCCAGTATTTATCCTGGACTAATCACAGGAAGTGATGTAATAAAGTTCGAGTCACAGGAAGCTGTATTGTGTTACCACATTGTTAACTTACCTTTGTTTCTACCGACAGCCTTCAGCCGCTGTGGAGCCGGAGTCCCCGACATCTCCATTGTAGAGATCACAGACTGGCTGTTGCATCCTCCGATACAACAGCCAGCTGATTTCTGCAAAGTAGAAAGGTTTGATGAGTCCTGAACACAAGGGCTCATCAAACTACACAGAATGTCAGTGTTTGACAGCTTCACAGAGCTGTCAAACGATGACATTTCTTCTTTCAAAAATTCTTGACAGATGACACGTCATATGTTGACGTGCTCTGTCACTGACTTCCCCCTAATTGGCCTGCTGAGCCCACCGGGCGGGCTTAACAAGGTAAATCAGGGGAAAATCCCGCTGGTTGGCCAGAAGCTGATGGAGGCAGGACTGAAACCCGGCAAGCAGCAGTCCCGCCTCCAACACATCTCCATTCATAAAATCCAGCCCAATATATTCGCCATTGTAATAGTGGGGAACTCAAGGAGCAACACTGGAAAGAGCAATGCACCTGTACAGAGACATTTTCTTCTTCTACCTATGCATTCCACTGTTTTCTCAAATTAGACAGCTGCATGTAAATTGTCTGTTTAATCAGTTATTTGTGAACCAACCACAAAACCTGGGCCTAGAAATAGGTCTGTTTACTCTGACTACTATGGCCCCAATATGGCGGGCAGGAAGCGTGAGCATGGAAGTGCACTGCCCGCCATATTGGGTAAGGACAAAAAAAAATGCATCCTTTATCCAGGGCTGAAACAGGCATTACGACCTTTGCATATGCAAATAAAGGGCCTAACACCTTTTTGAGGCTCCCTCTCTCTAAGAGTGATTTCCCGGAGGCTGCCCACGCCAGCTGCACTCGGGGAAACCAGCTTTGAGGATCGCCTGCTAGGCCCAGCCAAAAATGACGAAGTTTTTGTTGAATAGTAAGGTCCTGTCCCTGAGCCAAGGTGGCAGTTGGGGTACTGCCAGGGTTAGGAGGAAGATAATCAGCCAGGTTTCCACTCAATTTCCATCCTGTAATCCCGGTGGAAAGTGCACATGTATGAACACTGGGTGACAACAGGATTATGTTTTGTTGTGATATCCTCCATTGTCAAATAGCTTCCTTACACTCACTGTCTCGGTTCTCGCGTGAACATTGACTACCTGATTCAATAGCTGCCTTCAGGATATATAAAGTTCTGGTCCGTTCACACTTAGGGGTTGAATTTCCACGGGGATGCTCCTGATCGCTTAATTGGCAGAAGATTCATGGAAACCCTGGAGAAACAGCATGAGTGCTGTTTATACTGTTTCTCCGGGAATTCCGGGAATCCTCTGCCAAAATTACGGTGGATGATCAGGAGAAATGACAAATCCTTTAATCCAGCACCCATCCTATGTCATCACATCACATTTGACCTCCTTGGTCCTACGTGACCAGGCAAATTGACAAAATATGACTATAATCTGCATGAATAGCTGAGCATGAAATGAGTGCCTTTATTACAAGCAGGTCAAAAGAGAACCTAAGCCTTTCTACTCTATCCTCTCATTCTGCATCCTCTGGGCACTTCTTTCTACTATTCTACCATTTCTGCTAGGTGCACCCTGAGGGTGAGTATCACCTGAGATGACTGGATGATCCTGTGCTACAAATGGCCCATGGGACTGAGGTGGTCTTCCTCTCGGCCCTGGATGGCAGCCACTGCTGACTGCGTTTCAGCAGCTTGTGCCTGGCCAGCCTGGTGTCACCGCCTTTATGCCACTTTGAGTGGTACTCTGAGGGAGCAGGCTAGGTGCTTGGCATGTGCTGCTGTCCTGAGACACAGCAGCCTTATGTAGCTCGCTTCGAGCCTTTATTGCTGCGCTGGGTGCTGGAACTGTGCATCCACTGATCAGAAGGCTGGCTGGTGTAATCGCAGCTATCAGACAGTTAAAGCCCTGAGAGACAGCTACCTGCATCTTGGCCCCAGTGTTAGAAAGAAGGTATGAAGGGTGCTGTCTAATCAGTCCCTTACTGCTACCAGATGCCCAAGAAAGAAAAGGTAGACTGGCCAGTGTGTTACCTTGCTTGTCCTCATTGGGTTATTGAACTTTTTCTGGCACAGGGAGGAGCAGCACTCGGTACCACTGCCACCTCCCTCCACAGAGCACACAAGACACTTTTTTGTGGCTTCGTCCCAGCAATCTCTGCTGCATTTCATCCATTTTTTAGGCCAGCCGCATTGAAATGTTACCCTGTTCTTTTCTCTCTCCCTCCAATGCACTGCTCCCTTCTGCCAGTTCCTCCACTTGACGGCGTGTTTTAACATTGCCACAAAAACTCACATGAGCCGTCTACTTGGCAGTTACCTTAGTTTGGCAAAATATACACTACTTACCTGCTGCTGCACTCTCCAGCCATGCTAGGCTCTTTAAAGGCCTGGAGCCTGAATTTCTATTCACTCAGTGCAGTACTCCTGTGTTGCACAGGATCTGCGCTCAGCCAACAACACTGCCTTTTCACATGAGCTGACCCCTGCAATCGGGTGAAAGAGGGGGATGCCTCACGGGGGGAATCGGAGGCCTGGGGGCAGGGTGGGAGGCCTAGGAGTGGGAATCAGAGGCCTGGTTTGGGGGGGGGGGGGGAGCGGTGATTGGAGGCCCCATGGGGGTCTTCAATCGCGAGGGGTAGGTTAGGTAGAGACGCTGGATTTTAGAGGCAAGTGTAAAGGCATTTACTTCCTGGGTGCAGCAGTCTTCGCCTTGCTTTAGCTGGCGGGTTTCACGAGGTGTGCAAAACCTGACCAGTTAAAGATAAATGCAATATGGAGGTTATAGAAGAGGCTTCCAGCCTCATTATAATATTTAAATAGATGACCCGCCTCCTGGCAGCGGATTGGCTGCCCGGCCCCCGTTCTGCCTTCGTTAAAACCGGAAGTGGGCGGGTTGGAGGCGGGTTGAGGTCGGGATTCACATTTTTAACACTTTAACTGCCCACACGCCCCCAACCCACCTTTTTTTTTAGGTTAAAATTCCCCCTATATAATTTCATGATGTAAGGAACAAAACACTGGCTTTTACTGTCAATTTGAGTATATTCATTCCTTCATGAATTTAAGGCAGACTATTCTGTTTATTTTCTAATGGTACTTGTGTAAAACTCTGCGGCTAGAATTTGTTGGTGGTGAGGCAAACATCCATCTAAATGTGGGGACACTTTCAGAAATAATTACATGTGGATTTTATGATGGAGATGGGAGAAAGCCAACATCCAAACTCAAGCTACCTTTGTGAAATCTGTTGCTAATTACTTTAAGAGGGGCAACTGTGATGGGAATCGATGCAACCGCACCTTCTAAGGAGAAGTGGCTGAAGTGAAGAAGAAATGGTTCGACATCAAGGCGCGTGTCAGAAGGGAAGCAGTCAGGATCATGGTTTCTAGTGGTGCTCCTGGCTGTGCTTCTCTTCTTCCGATACTGGTGCCTCTGGAGTAGACTTTGTGCAATGAGACCGCACACAAAAATATCGCCTAACTGAGTCTGAGAAGAGGCAGGGCGGCAGGGGTGGTGGGGTAGAATAAGTTGCAAAATGCTATTGCTGGAGCTCTTTTATCTTGTTGGATGAGTCAGGCTGCCTTTTCAACATCTCCACAGGAAATTGCTTCATGAAGAACCCTTTGACTATTTGATCTTGATTCTGTCACAACAAGCACAGTCAAAATGGTTATCATGGCAGAGTGGGGTTGGTTCCCTCCATGCAGCAGGTATAAGGAAATTGTAACCACGTATGTAAGGAAGAGGTCTGTGGTTTTGCTATATTCCGTGCACGGAGGTAGCTTCCACCCTTTGTTAGTAAACTCAATCTCGGCAGACCAGCGGAGCGATGTACAGAAACTACACTTGCCGTGGGGAAAATATTTACGTTACGGAAAAGAAAAACGGACGGGGTGTAAAACGGGCTTCCGATTTGCTATCACCCGTTTTGCTCTACCGCCAAAGACCAATTTCACCCCCTTTTTCTTTAACTTTATAACCAGAGGTAAATATAAATCCCCAAAAAGTCTTATTACAGATACGCGATCTGATTTACCATATTGAATAGGGAGCAGGAATTGCTTAGAATTATTGCCTCATGTTTAAAAGAAATTACATACACTTTACACTTGAGTACCTACAACAGATGTCACGTAACTGCAAAGTTAAGATCCAATATATCCGTGAACATTCCCAGATATTATTTATTAATTGAAATATACTTGTCCAATGGAATTTGGTGACACTGTCATGCATTAATATATTTGGTAATATTTACAGTCATTATCAGAACCACTGTAGAGTCAGGCTGTGTTAATTATTGATTTTTTGAGCAGTTAAGTATAGAGAAATTAATCTTTTGATGAAGAAACTCCTTCAGTTATTCCCTATTCCTATCCTATTCCCCCCTTCAGTCATTGCTATGGTCATTGGCTCTCATTTAATGCTAGGGTAAGGTCTCATGACACAGTAAAAATCTTTAACTGTTTTCAGAAAAACGTCCACTGCAAGTAAATAAGTTATAGTTCTTAAATTATAATCTAAAATCCCATTTCCTTTTTTTTTTACAGGTGAGCAAAAACAAAATAAAAACAAAAAGGGAGAATGTTAATGTTAAACATTTTATGATTTCCATAGTTTTTAAGAGATGTGATTGTATACATGCACATTCAGGGAAACAGAGAAAGAGAGAGAGAGAGAAAAGGCACACTGAAGTTGGTCTGTCTCCTTTAGAATATTTAGAATTATAAAAAGTTGAGCAAAAACCCAGTCAGGGATCAAACTCAAGAACTTGAGTCAACAAACCTGACATTCCAGGAAAACAAACAGGACAGGAAAAGTAATTGAGAAATACAGGGAACTGCAGAAGAAAATGTGCAGGGATAGTCTGTGCACGGTATGTTATTAATTTTTCCATGCCATTTCTTTTCTGGATTAACGCAACGTTGCAATTTAATTTCCCGACCAGACACATAAACAAACAGTGTCGAGAACTTCGGGTTTTCCAACCTTCAATTCAAATCAACGAACTGTAGTGGGGATTCCCTTGTGCGAACTGCTGTGACGTCAACAGGCTGTCTAAGCAGCCAATCAAAAGGCAGAATTCTCACAGACAGCGAACAAGGAAGTGAAAATGTTAAAGAGAGCGAAACAAAGATTGGGGCTCTCACATGGGGAAAAGGCAAATCTGAAATAAAGGTGGACAAACTTTAAAAATAAATGTAAAACATTTTTTTTGAAAAGTTACTTAAAAATTTTAATTCTTATTAAAATGAACAAATTTCACACTGCACACAATTAAAATTAGTTTTCCAGGCCCTTAACATGTATTGAGCAGTAATAACGCTGTTAAAACCCTAGTTACACCTAATCCCTTTGGGCCTAACTTTTAGTGGGGAATTTAACAGCGTAATTACTGCGGAAGAGCCGAAGTTTTCGTCAGTTTCCCTGATTTGGCTGATTACACAGATTGCCGGCTCTGTGGGGGGCGGGGGGTTGTGGGGAAGAAGGGGGGGGGGGCACAGCGCAGCCTGTTTCGGAGCTGTCAATGACAGACCGCAACTTCGGGCTTTCCGCATATGCCGTCAGTTTCAAAGGCAGAATGACGGCAAACGCGGCCAGTTCACCATCATCCCGACCGCAAATTCCGGGCCATTCTATTTCTAAACAAGCATGCTCTTTAAACATTTACCCAAATTGTCTGCTCTAGTATAGTGTAGACCAGCGGTTCCCAACCTGTGGTCCACGAGGGTACTGTAGGTGGTCCGTGAAAAAAAAAATTATGACAATGTAATAGGCAGCCATAGGCGATGTTAAAAATGTTTTAAATGGCTAGTGGTCCGCAAAAGCTTTTGATGACGATGTAGTGGTCCGCATAAAGGAAGAGGTTGGGAACCGCTGGTGTAGACAATCTTTAAATGTCTGTTGACCTGTTTGAGTTTTATTTTGTGGCAATTACCATACCCAGTAGGCATGTCCTTGCTCATTTGACATGAGGGGCGGTTCTGTGATACTGCACTTGCAATGGCAAGCTGTGCTCCCAGGGAAAGGGAGCACTGGGGTTAGAATGTTCAATCACCATCTCTAAACGACGCTCCCCAAGAGCTTGGCTCCCCCATTGGGCACGGGAGATTTCAAAATAACCCCTATGATCCAAATAAGAAGAAAAATGACATGCTGCAGGACTGAAATTTTTTTTTTTTAATTTGGGAACTACACAAAGAAAGATAAGTTAACATTCCTGGTGGAGGCCTCTTATTTAAACCAGATGAAGAGTTCCACCCACAATGGTAATCTGCTGTGCATATCTATCATTTTCAGTTTCTAACTTTAATAAAACACGTTGGGGCTGATTTTCTGCGTAGTGGGGAGCCTCACCCTGCCAGGAAGTCGTGGTGGGGGGGGGGGGGTGGGCAGGGGACGGGACGACAACACCCTGCTCTCGATTCTCCACCTGTAATGGCTCCCCACCAGCAGAGAAAGCTCGGAAAAAAAGACCCCATTACTTTCAACACATTTCGGCTGAACGTACGGAACGCTGAAGAGTTGTACCTGGCAGGTTGAATTGTTTCTGCTGCCGGGTGCACTGTGGCGAAGGATGAAGGGGTGAAGGAGGAGTCGCGCTGGGAGGTAGAGGCGGCGCTGGAGAAGATGGTGTTGAAGACGTAGTTGATGAAGGATTACTGCTGGAATCCGGCTGGTAGGGGACAGGTATGTGATCCTGCAGAGGAAGAAAAAAGAAAGAGCTTGCATTTACATAAGGCTGCGTGTAGTGACACCACAAGTCCCGGCCAAAATGGACATGATTGGGTAATTCCCCCGTCAATCATGCCTGTAGACTGCACTGCTGTAAGTGACTGGGATTCATTTTGCGCATATAATTTGTATTCTGTAACTATCCTCCACTCACTGCATTTTGCTGGAGAAATAATCCTGCTGTACTCGGGAGATTCTGTTTGCTGTAGTTTCGTTTATGAGTTCGGATACTCTGTAAATTAAAACCACAAGTCTCTCCTCGCTTTCAACTCATTGGATTACACAGTAGTGTCAATATTTACTCCATTTATATAAAGAAAGAATTGCATTTATATAGCACCTTTCAGGACCTCAGGATATGCCAAAGCACTTCACAGCCAATTTAGTATTTTTGAAGTGTAGGCATTGTTGTAATGTAGGGAAACGCGACATCCAATTTACGCACAGCAAGCTCCCACAAACAGCAATGCGATGATGACCAGATGATGACGTGGGTTAAGGGATAAATATTGGCCAGGACACCAGTCAGAACTCCTATGCTCTTCTTTCACTAGCGTCATGAGATTTTTTATGTCCACCTGAGCATTGTTCCCTGTAAGATGAGCTTTGTTCTGCGCGGCCTGTTTCTTTTAATGCGTGGTCCCTTTAAATTTCTGCGCATGCGTGGTATTTACAATGTAAAAGCAGCCTGCATAGGATCTTTGAGATTACTGCGCGTCCGCGCACCTTAGCGGGAACAGTGCACCTGAGCGGGCAGATGGGGGCCTTGGATTAACGTCTCATCCGAAAGACGGATACAGCGCCTTTCACGGCCTCAGGACGTCCCAAAGCGCTTCACCACCAATGAAGTACGTTTTGTAAAAAATTTAAACTTCAATAATTAGTCTTTGAAAACCGTTTATTTGCTGGTGCAATAGGCAGGGTGTGTTATTTTTTTAATTAGTTTATTGGATGTGGGCGTCGCTGGCAAGGCGTATCTCTAATTGCCCTTGAGAAGGTGGTGGTGAGCCGCCTTCTTGAACCGCTGCAGTCCGTCTGGTGAAGGTACTCCCACAGTGCTGTTAGGTGGAGTTCCAGGATTTTGACCCAGCGACGATGAAGGATCGACGATATACTTTTAAGTCAGGATGGTGTGTGACTTGGAGGGGAACTTGGAGGTGGTGGTGTTCCCATGCGTCTGCTGCCCTTGTCCTTCTAGGTGGAAGAGGTCGCAGGTTTTGGGGAACATCTAGTTATTAAAGACAATGGGGCAGATTTTCCTCTTTCTAAGCTTGGGGTTATTATATTGCCTAGGTACAGAGAACACGGGGAAACTGTGCAGGAGGAGCGTGTGCCTGTAAGGGAGACTGCCGGACTTTCCATCCATTTCAATGAATGGATTTGAAAATCGGGCAGACTCCCTGAGGCATGTGTGCTCCTCCCCACTTGCCTTTCCTGTAGTGGCCGCACTCAGACAATCCAATAGGTGCAGGAACAGGAAAATCTTTTCTCATTTACAGAAGCAACTGCTGTTGCTCTCATTAATTTTTGAATTCATTTATTAAAGTAAACTAAAGTGTAGTAATTAATATACCACGTCATAGCTTACATAGGGTGTACAGTTATCATGCTGTCTTCTATATTCCCATCCAGCGCACAGGACATCAGTCCTGCCCCATGCACTGAAGCCTACTTTATGAGAACATCACTTATAGCAACATCGGTTTTGATTTTAAACAACATATAAACGTTGTTAGTCCCAATTATTTTTTGAAAGGCATTTCTCAGCCTGCCTTGTTCAAAATGAGTTGTCTGCCTAAAGGCATCAGAAGTAAAGATAGGCCAGAGAGACTTCATAGATTGCCAGCAACAAACTGCTACGCTCAGATTAATATTTGATTTCTTATGTCTGGTCCTCTTTACATTGTGGTTTAGTCCAGCAAACATGACTGTTATTGTTCTAACTTCCAAGGAGGGAAAGTTAAGCCTGTAACTGCTATAAATCTACAGGTTGTCATTGCTCTTATTAACTTTCATGTTAACTTTGCCAATTCAAAAGTATTTCTATGAAAGTCCAACTGGTATAATGTTATCCTAAATGCTGAAGGGGGAATTTTGAAAGATGCCCAGTAACTTTCCCCCACACTTTGGAACTTTCTCCCCAAACCTCTCTGCCTTGCTTTGTCGCTCCCTGTTTTCAGAAAACTCCGTAAAACCTTTGGTCATTTTCCTTAATTCTCTCCTAGTCCTGCTTAGGTTCACATCGGAACTGTGATGTGTCTTAGGAAGTTTTGCTAAGTTAAAGGTGCAATATTAATGTAAGTTGTTGTTCCATTTCAGATTATATCCTTGTAGCTTGATGACTTCCAGCTCAGTCTACAAACTCCTAATTAAAAAAAATAAGTTACAGTCCTGGATTATTTTTTTAAGGAAACGTTCTATTGCTAAAACTATTAGCTACCTTTTTTGGAAGGTGACTGTTCTGGACTGTAACCCCACTCAATAGCCGAGCTAATTTTAAGTGTCACAGTTTTTGAAATAAAGATCTGGGACAAGTTTCCGTTTGGTTCTGCTAGTAATATCAGCACAATCTGGACGAAATTCACCGAACCAGCATGAAATATATCGGGGAATTTTAAACGTCAGTGAGTTACGCTCAAACCCACTTGCGTTCGTGTTTTCCACAATCTTTTACTCTGATTCAATTCGCCTGGATCAGGCCCCACCCACAAAACTGGCTACGCCCCCCACCCCCCCAGGTCAAAATTGCAAGATTCCGTTGAATGTGCTGGTTAGGGAAGGCATCTCAAAGTGTGCTCATTTCTTTAGGCATACAGGCACCAGTAGGCACATTTTCAAAGTTTTTTCATATCAAATAATAGTTAATTTACTAAGAAGCTGACTGGTGTACACCAACAAAACTGTTAAATGGTTCGGTATAGTATTTTAAAATCATTTTCAGTGATTTTAAATCAGGTTACTCACTCACAGGTGGCAGACTGGACACCCTTATTAAAAACGCTTATTTTTGTTGATAAACCTGTATTGATAAAACTGCACCGGGTTACCACTCTTGCATACATCAAGGAATACTTTTTAATGGAAAGGAAATAAACAATCACGTTCTATTACGCTGCCCGCTTGCGTTGGTTCGTGGAAGATTTTATGTTTGCGATTCTGCAAATGCATTTTAGCGGAATCTTGAACTTTATAACCTAACCAATGCATTTTGGGTGCAATTTCCTGATTGCGCCCAAAGCGTAAACTCCACCCCATACAGCTTCTTCTCCATTCACACTTGTTATATAATTCCAGCACAATTAATGGTGGGAAACTCAAACTGTGCCAGTAATGAATCTCTCTCCCTGACAGAACACTGGGCAAGTTTTTACAAGGATCCATGTTTGACAGCAAGCAGGCCACTTCCTTATATGTTACATTGCTCAAAGGTGAGTATTCAATTGTCAAGGATAGACTCTTTGAATAGATCCATTAAACTATCACGAAATAGCACAAAGGAGGCTAGAAGAATAAAGGGTATGGAATTAGGGGGAAGGTAGCAATTGGATTAAACACTGGTTAGAAGGGAGGAAATACATAATAGGAGTTAAGGTGGTTTGTCAGAGTGGTTAGAAGTGGGTAGCAGTATCCCGCAGGGTTCAGTTCTGGGACCACTTCTGTTCACTATAGGGTTAGAGGGAGCGATGTTCAAATTTGCAGATGATACTAAAATAGGAGGTATAGTAATAAATTCTGAGGACTAAACAAAGCTACAAGGGGATACTGATAAGAAGGAATGGGCAAAACAGTGTTAATGGAATTCAAAGCCAGTAAATGTGAGGTGATAAATTTTGTCTAAAAAAAAGAAGTAAATTATATTTCGAATGGGGGAAAGCTGCGGAGATGTGGAGGATCAGGGGGTTCAGATTCGCGAGACATTAAAAGCAGCGCCACAAGTGGATAAGTCCAGAAAATAATCTAATGGAATACTGGGGTTTATGGCAGCAGGTATAGAATATAAAAGTTGAGATACAATGGTGAATCTATATAAAACCTCAGTTGGAGTACTATGAGCTGTATGGGTTCCACACTACAGGAAGGATGTTGAGGCAATAGAGAGGGTGCAGCTCAGATTCACTAGGGTTCTGCCTGGTATGAGGAAATACAGAAATGGAGAAAGACTTGAAAAATTAGGGCTATTTTCATTGGAGCAGAAAATATTATGGGGTAATTTGATAGAGGTGTTTAAAATTATGAAGGGATGGGACAGAATAGACTGTTTCAAGTGGTTGGGGATGGGGGTCTAGAACACTGGGGCATAAATATAAGATTAAATTTAAGAGATTTAGGACAGAGAGGAAACATTTTTAAACAGAGGATTGTGAGGTTGTAGAATGCACTATCGGACTTAGTGATTGAAGCAGAGACCATGTCAACATTTAAGAAAAGGTTAGATCAGTAGTTGAAGGAAAAGGGAATAAAGGGATATGGAAACAGAGCAGGCACGTGGGACTAGGACTACTGCTGATGTGGATGATAAACACCAACGCGGACTGGTTAAACCCAGCAGCCTGTTTGTTCTGTGTTATAATTTAGATGTAATTCTATGTAATCAGCAGGAATGATCATCTCTAATGAGAGGCCAACACTGTGAGAGGACCAGGTTACGACCACATACAGGCACTGTTTTACACACTCCCTGGCTATAATTCCATAGAAAAAGTGCAGCCCTTGCTGCAAACATAAATTATATTTTAATCTCTTTTAAAAGTCATATTTGGTGCCTTTTGACATTATTTTAAGCTAAGTGATTGCTCACACTACTTCATTCATTTACAAAAATAATGGTACCTTTGAAGATCATCACTGAAAAGATTATTTTTCCACCTAAGTTAATTATTTGATCTGTGGTTCCAACAAATACGTTATATTAATATGGTGACTGAACCGTAATGGGTATTTTGCATATCAAGTACTTATAACAAATTAACACAGGAATCAGTCTTAATGAGGCTTGGTTTTAAAAATACTGGTGTATTGGGAATGCATTTATACTCTAATTGCATAATACCAATGCTAACACTACCTTATCATTTATGTATTGCTAAAATTATGTGGCAATGACTGTAATTTAAACTAGCCTTCACATTTTTTCCCCCCTCAATTTTCTCCTGAAGATACCGACTACTGTAGGGATACAATTCCGCAGGTGCCAGCAACTCTCCTGTACTTCGCTCAAGTAAATATTTTTTTATGTGCCTGCATAGACAGCGAGCAATGGGGGAATTACTGAACCAAGCCTGATGCTGCTTCTCGTCTGATATCTACGTATGTGCACTTTTAGCAGAGGTCAGAAGTGGGAATCCAGGAAGATCCTACGTTTAATCCTCAAATTTGAATCGAGTTAGCAGGAAACTCCTGCTGCAAAGTACATCTGTGCAAACATCATAGAATCATACAGCACAGGAGGAGGCCATATGGCCCATCGTGCGTGTGCTGGCTCCCTGACAGAGCTATCCAATTAGTCCTGTTCTTTCCCCATAACCCTGCAAATCTTTCCTTTTTAAGTATATATCAAATTCCCTTTTGAAAGTTACTATTTAATCTACTTCCGCCACCCTTTCAGGCAGGGCATTCCAGATCATAACAATTCTTTTTTATTTATTCATCTCCCCTCTTTATATTTTGCCAATTATTTTAAATCTACGTCCTCTGGTTAACAACCCGCCTGCCAGTTTCTCCCCATCTACCCTATAAATCTCCTCATAATCGTGAACACCTCTATTAAATCTCCCCTTAACTACCTTTGGTCGAAGACAAACAATCCCAGCTTCTCTAGTCTCTCCGCGTAACTGAATCCCATCATCCCTGGTACCATTCTGGTGCATCTCCTCCGCACCCTCTCCAAGGCCTCGAGATGAGGGCATGATTGGCTAAGCTATGTTGTCCCCATGGTTGCCCTGTCAACAAACACTGTTTAGGCCCACGCATGAAGAATGAATATTGAGGCAAGGGACAGCACCCCAATATAAGATGGTAACTTCAGGGGCAGTGGGGGAGAACATTTTGAGGCAGCTGACAGACGCCACAGAATTGCATGCTAACTGCTAATTATAAAAGGTTTGACAGATTTATTTTTTATTCACAAGTTTCCATTGATAAAAAAGATACCAGTACCTAATTCGCATTAAGCTGCTAACACATTTTCTTCAGCAATAATAATGTACACGGCTCTAAGCTGGTACTACCATCTGTCATTTTTATCTTTCACAGATGGTTAAACAGATTAGTGCATGACTGAGGAGCAGCTTCCTGCAAAATATCACCTTTGTAAATTATTCATGTTTCACGTTACAGCTTAACCAATTCAGAGTACTAACTAAATATTATCCAAACTGCAAAGCAAAATAAGCTTTGAGTGTGTGTGACAATTTAAGTAACACTTGCAATCATGATTCAGTGCCATTCAATGAGTTGTATAGAGAACCGAACACTGCTGAAAATGTTAACATTTCTTCTTGCTATTCCAGACTAGCCAAAAGTAACATAAATTGTGCCAATCTTGCTTCAGTTTTCAGCAAGAAATAGCTCTAAATTTAGCAATAAATGGTTAAGTGTTTGTCCACTAATATGGCCAACAACAATTTCTGGGCTCATGTAACAAAATACAGAACAACTGAAATTTTGCTTTTTAAAATATTGCTCAAGTACAATGTAATATTACAGAAATGCTATTAAGTACAGTCCAACTCCTGAATAATGTTTGTGACGAACAGGCTGAATTTTATACTGTAAAATATTTAATAATGCTCCAGGATACTAAGTGGATAGTAACAGTGCACATAAAGTGATTAAGTAGCAAGGCAGTTGTCCAATTTCATTTGAAATGCATGAAAACTGTAAAATGCTTCAAAGCCAAATTATTTGAGATTTTTTTTAAGTTATAAAGTTGTTTTAAGCATTCAACTGTGCTTAAAACAAAAAGAAGATAAAATTCTATTATTTCTCACATAAACAATGGGATGACAGCACGATAGATATGGTAATATAATCAATGATTCATGAGCTACATATAATATGGCCAGGGACATTTCCAAACATATTAGATATCCTTTACATGAATTCCCTTGAGTATGGGATCCGGTTAAAGCTTGGAACAACACATCTATTATTTAATGCTTTTAGCATTTTACTATTCTAAACATCACACCAGAATTAAGCAAATCGGTGAAGCTACAGAGACACAGTTGGGGGTTTGTCCACTTCTGTGCTCGCCAGCCCGTGATTTTCCTAGCCATTAAAACAAGCACATTATAAGATCCATATAAATGTTAGGGCCTTGCCAGATAGCAGCAGCAGATTATGCCTCTTTGGGCTTGATAGCATTTGAATTATACTGATGGCAGAGACAGCAGTCCAGTGGCACCAGATTTATGAGATTCAGCCGTCGTTTCAGCGGCAAACCATCATTTGCTCAATATCCTATACTTAGCAACCCACTCACTTCTGGAGAGCAGCAGGCCAATTTGAACAAGGCCTTATCTAATGTTTCCCCTAGTTCAGATGCTAATTGGCATGGCAGTGCCCCAGCAGTTAGTTATAATAGCAGGCACACTGTGATAATGTGTCGCCGGTTTAATGCGCATAAACAACTATTGCATCTATCTTTTTAGTGCATGTAAACTGTAATTTATCCATTAGGAAAGAATGCTGGGTAATTGCAAGGACAGAGCAGATTACAGTCAGAATTTATATAAAAGATATTTGAATGAGTTATGAGCTAAAGTAGCTTAAATCCCCTTTACATTCCATATTTGGAAGCTCTCATACCAAACCTGTTGCAGCCCCTCTCGGCAACATGAGATGGCCGTGCCGAAATAGCTGGTCCTGGCATCAGGCGACATCAGCAATGAAGATACCTGGCTTCATATTGGAAAATGTGTGTGCCCATTTCCTGAACTCAACAACGGCAGTCATTTTGTGGATTTCAGCCAGGCCAAAGTGCGACGTGGCTTAAAATACCCATCAAAAGTTATCAATGTGCCATGATGACCACACTACTAACTATCCGTTTAGGTACAACTGCAAGCTTGCTGTATTTTCTGCAAACATTTTGTGGGTAATTAAGCTTTGTCACTTGTATTCCACAAATTTTCCATACTTCCAAAACCTGAATTTGTGGAAACATTTCAGGAAAACCGCATTTTTTTTTACTGAGTTGAGCATGAGGTCATTTTACAGGTCAGTTCTACGTATAAAATGGTCGGTTCTGGTACAGCAGCCAGGCCCTACTCGGGCTTGAATATCACATTATTGGACTTTTCTGGACAGACAACTCCTTACAGCATAAATGAGAATGGGAAACTGGAGGGCTAAATTTTATTTTCTTAAAAACAAGCACGCAAGTAATTGTACAATATAGTTATAAATTTACTGTAGACATCCTTCTACCTAACTCCTCAAATGGACAAAGAAAAAGAAACTGATTACAAGTTCAAAAACTAAGCTCACCCTTTGTAAATAACTTGTGAATTTTACTTTTCCTAGAATTTCTTACCACCGTGGAAGGCTAATTAATTTAAATTGTTTCTTGGAAATTCAAACCAATTTTCTCTTTCAGGAGTTTCAAATCAGTTGCTTCTTAGATGTTGTAAACAGACTCTTGAACAGAACAGTTCCTTTTTATATTCTAGAAAAGAGATAGCTGGACTTCCTGGATTTCAAATTTCTCACCGCTCAAATTTAATAAGGAATTATCAGTCATATACAAAGTGAACCAGTATTGTTAATCATTCTCCTCTCCACCACATAACCAATCAACTTTCAAAACTGTATCAAAATAAACTGAATTACAGTTGTTTTTTAAACTGCTAATGTAATGTGACTGGATGTAAATCAAAACTGAACAAAAAGACCTCATTTTTGTCACAGGAGGTTTGGGAGAAGGAACTGGAATAGAAATTCTCATCCAATACAATAGCAAAATACTGCGGATGCTTCTCATCCTTGTTTTAAAATCCTTCCATGGCCTTGCCCCTCCCTATCTCTGATCTCCTTCAGCACTACAACCCTCCGAGATCTCTGCGCTCCTCCAATTCTGGCCTCCACTATTGGCGGCCGTGCCTTCAGCTGCCTAGGCCCTTAGCTCTGGAATTCCCTGCCTAAACCTATCCGCCTCTGTATCTCTCTCCTCCTTTAAGACGCTCCTTAAAACCTATCTCTTTGACCAAGCTTTTGGTCACTTGTCCGAATATCTTCTTATGTGGCTTGGTGCCGAATTCTGTTTGATAACGCTCCTGTGAAGTGCCTTGGGACATTTTATTACGTTAAAGGTGCTATATAAATGCAAGTTGTTGTTGTTGAACAGATGACACAAATAAAGTTTGTTCACCTCTAGCATATCTGCAGAGGAAACATTGAAACAGATTTTAAAACTGGCTGCCTGGGCATAAAACTGGCATCGCAGATCGGCCGTCTGATTTTCACTTCCAAAAATATCATAGTTAACGCGTAACCCCAACACCAACACCTTCAATGACATATCTGGCTGGTGTATGTGAGCCGTAAGCAAGTACAATGACTTACCTTATTAATTTTGTTGGTTTTAGGCAGTGTTTGGCTGGAGTGCAGATCAGAGTACCTGGGTGGCTTCTTAAGCGGATTGTTAATGTCACATGGCACAGATTCTGTTCGCACAAGTCTTGCTGAAAATCAGAGATGGCTACAAGTGAGGAAAAAGCTTGGCATATTACCATTATCATGCATGACTTAATGATTTATTCCATAATTAGTCACTCTGCTGATCAGTAATGACTGTTCTCCATATTAAAGTCAGCACCCTCAAACAAAGAACAAGGCAGCATTGATTAGAAAATTCATTTCGTTACATTTCCACATCTTAGTCCTTCGGGTTATATGTATCATGACTCTGTATTCAAAATGGAGATTCCTGGCACAGGGAAAAAAATCAATTTCTATATATTCAGAGCCTGGGGCAAGGGGAATTTTCAAAAGGGCTTTAAACTAAAAAGGGGCGGGGGAGGGATCAGGTGCGGGAAAATTTAGAAATCTAAAGAGAAAGGTCAAGGCAATAGAGCAGTGTAGCGATTTGGGTAAAAATAAGCAGAGTGTGACAGGAAGAGACAGAGAATTCAACGGTAACAGTGCAGCAGAGAATAAGGTCAAAGCAGGGAATAATGGTAAAAAATTTAAATTAAAGGCTCTTTATCTGAATACACGAAGCATTCGTAACAAGATAGATGAACTAGTGGCACAAATAGAGAAAAATGGGTTTGATCTAATAGCCATTACAGAGACGTGGTTGCAAGGTGACCAAGGTTGGGAACTAAATGTTCCAGGGTACTCGACGTTTCGAAAAGACAGGCAAAAAAGGGGGGTAGCCCTGATAATAAAGGATGACATAAGGACAGTAGAGAGAAAGGATCGCGGCTCGGAAGATCAGGAAGTAGAATCAGTATGGGTGGAGATAAGGAATAACAAGGGGCAGAAAACATTAGTGGGAGTAGTATATAGGCCCCCTAACAGTAGCTGTACCATTGGACAGAATATTAATCAAGAAATAGTAGGAGCTTGTAAAAAAGATAATGCAATAATCGTAGGGGATTTTAATCTTCATATAGACTGGACAAATCAAATTGGCAAATGTAGTCTGGAGGACGAGTTCATGGAATGCATTCGGGACAGTTTCCTAGAACAATAAGTCATGGAACCAACCAGGGAACAGGCTATTTTAGACCTTGTATTGTGTAATGAGACAGGGTTAATTAGCAATCTCATAGTAAAGAATCCTCTGGAGCAGAGTGATCATAATATGATAGAATTTCACATTAAGTTTGAGAGTGACTTGCCTAAGTCCGAAACTAGAGTCTTGAACTTAAATTAAGCCAATTACATAGGTATGAGGGGCGAGTTGGCTAAGGTAGATTGGAAAAATAGATTAAAAGGTATGGCGGTAGATAAGCAGTGGCTAGCATTTAAAGAAATATTTCATAATTCTCAAGAAAAATACATTCCATTGAGAAACAAAAATTCCATGGGAAAAGTGATCCATCTGTGGCTAACTAAAGAAGTTAAGGATAGCATTAGATTGAAAGAAGAAGCTTATAATGTTGCGAAGAATAGTAGTAAGCCTGAGGATTGGGAGAGTTTCAGAAACCAGCAAAGGATGACCAAAAAATTGATAAAAAGGGAAAAAATAGAATGAGAGAAAACTATCAAGAAAAATAAAAACAGATTGTAAGAGCTTCTACAAGTATGTAAAAAGGAAGAGAGTAGCAAAATAAACGTTGGTCCCTTAGAGGCTGAGACAAGAGAAATTATCATGGGGAATAAGGAAATGGCAGAAACGTTAAACAAATATTTTGTATCTGTCTTCACAGTTGAAGACACAAAAAGCATAACAAAAATGGCAGGGAACCACGGGTCTAATGAGGGTGAGAAACTTAACGTAATTAATATAAGTAGAGTAAAAGTACTAGAGAAACTAATGGAACTAAAAGCCGACAAATCCCCTGGACCTGACGGCCTACATCCTAGGGTTCTAAAAGAGGTGGCTGCAGAGATAATGGATGCATTGGTTTTGATCTTCCAAAATTCCCTAGATTCTAGAATGGTCCCAGCGAATTGGAAGGTAGCAAATGTAACACCGCTATTCAAGAAAGAAGGGAGAGAGAAAACAGGGAACTACAGGCCAGTTAGCCTGACATCAGTCGTCGGGAAAATGCTGGAAGCCATTTTTAAGGAAGTGGTATCAGGGCACTTAGAAAATCATAACATGATTCGGCAGAGTCAACATGGTTTTATGAAAGGGAAATCGTGTTTGACAAATTTATTAGAGTTTTTTGAGGATGTAACTAGCAGGGTAGATAAAGGGGAACCAGTGGATGTAGTACATTTGGATTTCCAAAAGGCATTCGATAAGGTCCCACATAAAAGGTTACTACACAAGATAAGGGCTCATGGGGTTGGGGGTAATATCGTAGCATGGATAGAGGATTGGTTAATGGACAGAAAACAGACAGTAGGGATAACAACAGAAAACGCTGGAAAAACTCAGCAGGCCAGGCAGCATCCGTGGAGAGAGAAACAGAGTTAACGTTTCAGGTCGAAGACCTTTCGTCAGAACTGGAAAAAAGCAGGAAATGGAATAGATTTTAAACCAAGTTTAGCGGCTAGGAAAAGGGGGAGGGGATGAAAGAACAAAAGGGAAGGTCAGTGATAGGATAGAAAGCAGGGGAGATTAAGAGACATTGAGAGACATTAAGAGATATTCAAGGCAAGAGGAGGTGGTAATGGGACAGGTTAAGGAACAAAGGATGGCTCTAGATGAAGTGTGAATTGCGCTGGCAGAATGAAGGACAGCTGCCATGTGGGAGGGAAGAAAAAAAGGGGCCAAACAAAAAGTGTGGATAAAAAAAAATATATATATACATATATATGTTAGAGGGGCCGAGGTTATGATCTGAAATTGTTGAACTCTATGTTGAGTCCAGAGGGCTGTAGAGTGCCTAATCGAAAGATGAGGTGCTGTTCCTCAAGCTTACGCTGAGCTTCCGTGGAACAATGCAAGAGGCCGAGGACGGTGAGGTCTGAGTGGGAATGGAGCGGTGAATTAAAGTGACAGGCCACCAGGAGCTCGGGGTCCACCTTACGGACTGAATGGAGGTGTTCTGCAAAGCGGTTACCCAATCTGCGTTTGGTCTCCCCAATGTAGAGGAGACCACATCATGAGCAGTGAATACAGTATACTAAATTGCAAAAAGTACAAGTAAATCGCTGTTTCACCTGGAAGGGGTGTTTGGGGCCCTGGACAGTGGGAAGGGGGGAGATATAAGGGCATGTGTTGCATCTCCTGCGCTGGCACGGGAAGGTGCCGGGCGAAGGGGAAGGGGTGCTGGGGGTGGTAGAGGAGTGGACTAGGGTGTCACGGAGGGAGCGGTCCCTTCGGAATGCTGTAAGGAGAGGTGAGGGGAAGATGCGTTTGGTGGTGGGATCACGCTGGAGGTGGCGGAAATGGCGGAGGATGATCCGTTGAATGTGGAGGCTGGTGGGGTGAAAGGTGAGGACAAGGGGAACTCTATCGTGGTTCCGGGAGGGAGGGGCAGGGGTGAGGGCAGAAGTGCGGGAGATAGAACGGACACGGTCGAGGGCCGTGTCAACCACAGTAGAAGGGAATCCTCGATTGAGGAAAAAGGAAGATATGTCGGAAGCACTAGTATGGAAGGTGGCATCGTCAGAGCAGATGCGGCGGAGACGGAGAAACTGGGAGAATGGAATAGAGTCCTTACAGGAGGCGGGGTGGGAGGAAGTGTAGTCCAGGTAGCTGTGGGAGTCAGTGGGCTTGTAGTGAATGTTTGTCAATAACCTATCCCCAGAGATGGAGACGGAGAAGTCGAGGAAGGGAAGGGAAGAGTCGGAGATGGACCATGTGAAGGTGAGGGAAGGGGGGAAATTGGAAGCAAAGTGAATGAACTTTTCTAGTTCAGGGCGAGAGCAGGAAACGGCACCGATACAGTCATCAATGTACCGGAAAAAGAGGTGAGGGAGGGGACCCGAGTAGGACTGGAACAAAGAATGTTCCACATATCCCACAAAAAGGCAGGCATAGCTAGGACCCATGCGGGTACCCATAGCAACACCTTTGATTTGGAGGAAATGGATGGAGTCAAAGGAGAAGTTGTTCAATGTGAGAACAAGTTCAGCCAGGCGGGGGAGGGTGGTGGTGGATGGGGACTGGTTGGGCCTCTGTTCAAGGAAGAAGCGGAGCGCCCTCAGGCCATCCTGGTGGGGGATGGAGGTGTAGAGGGATTGGACGTCCATAGTGAAAAGGAGGCGGTTGGGGCCAGGAAACTGGAAACTGTTAAAGTGGCGGAGGGCGACGGAAGAGTCGTGGATGTAGGTGGGAAGGGACTGGACAAGGGGAGAAAAAATAGAGTCGAGATAGGAAGAGATAAGTTCCGTGGGGCAAGAACAGGCTGAAACGATGGGTCTACCAGGGCAGTCCTGTTTGTGGATCTTGGGAAGGAGGTAGAAGCGGGCTGTGCGCGGTTGGGGAACCCCGCACTGTGGGTTTTTATCCACACTTTTTGTTTGGCCCCTTTTTTTCTTCCCTCCCACATGGCAGCTGTCCTTCATTCTGCCAGCGCAATTCACACTTCATCTAGAGCCATCCTTTGTTCCTTAACCTGTCCCATTACCACCTCCTCTCAATGTCTCTTAATCTCTCCTGCTTTCTATCCTATCACTGACCTTCCCTTTTGTTCTTTCATCCCCTCCCCCTTTTCCCAGCCGCTAAACTTGCTTTAAAATCTATTCCATTTCCTGCTTTTTTCCAGTTCTGACGAAAGGTCTTCGACCTGAAACATTAACTCTGTTCCTCTCTCCATGGATGCTGCCTGGCCTGCTGAGTTTTTCCAGCGTTTTCTGTTGTTATTTCAGATTTCCAGCATCCGCAGTATTTTGCTATTGTAAGAGAGTAGGGATAAACGGGTCTTTTTCAGGTTGGCAGGCTGTAACTAGTGGGGTGCCGCAAGGATCAGCGCTGGGGCCTCAGCTATATACAATCTATATTAATGACCGAGATGAAGGGACCGAGTGTAATGTATCCAAGTTTGCTGACGATACAAAGCTAGGTTGGACTGTAAGCTGTGAGGAGAACACAAAGAGTCAGCAAAGGGATATAGATAGACTAAGTGAGTGGGCAGTAAGGTGGCAGAAGCCAATTTGTGGTACATTTGCCCAAATGGCCCTGTGACAAAGTAGCTCTATTTTCTTTTTTTAAATTTGGTCCCAAGGTCAAACAAAATAAAGCCTCTTTTATATTGCCATTGTATTTGTCCAAATTCTGGGAAATGGGCATTCCACTAAATCTGGTTTCATTATCCTGGCAGCTGACTCGTAGGCCGCAAATTTAATAGCGCTCAGGGGGCGGGTTTGGAGACGGGTCCACTGTCAAAATAGCAAAGATTGACAGCGGGTAGGAAACCCGCTGTCAACCCGCCTCCACGCGCGTCTCCCAGGTGTCGGGTCTCTCTGTGGAGAACTGACCCGACACCAAGCGGTGGGGGATACAATTCAGCTTGTTAAATGGCTTGTTAAGAGCTAACTTAAGAGTATTTTGAGGCTTACTTCTAATTTTACGTTCTTCCCCACGGGTTACCCGCTGTTCGGGGAACACGCCAGCTCAACCTGGCGTGTTTTGAGTCTGCTCTGATGTTTCTGAAAAGCTGACAGCTGCAGAAGTGGTGTCAAGGATGCCATGTTGCAGATGGTCAGCTTCAGAGCGCAGAAAATGTTGGTTACTGCATTTTTGAGACATATAGAGATTTCTTTAGCTTATATGTTTTTAGATCCAACTGTATGTCCAGTGCCACCTCATTGGGAGAACCTCTCCCACCATTGTCAGATCGCTTCTGTCATCTCACCTGCAGCTGCCATCTATTGCAGCAACATCGGAGCCATTGAAACAATCAGACCCTGGTCCTCTGAATCTTTCCACGATCAGCCCCAACACCAACATCACCAGGCACACCAACATCACCAACAACATCACCAACCTTCTCCGCCATCACCTGATGCTGCACTGGACACAGTGCATCAGCCCCAGACACCATTGCTGCCCGGGAGGCCAGCGATGGCATCACCATGGCCAGATTTACTTCATTTGACGCTGTAAACCCTGGCTGCCACATGATGCACCAGGTTGACACCATCCCACACCGGCACTGTGAAGCATCCCTTTAATGTCCAAGCCATTCCATGCACACACATCACTATAGCTGGGCGGGGCGGGGGGGAGTTATGTCTGAACAATCACTGGAGATCAATAAGACACTTCTCAAGGTGCGCTCAGATCTGTCCAATAAGGGGCACTTTTGGAAAAATAGATTTCCCTGTATGACAATACATTACCAGAAACTTCACATGGACATTGGCTAAACCTCTCAAGTGCCTACCCTTGTGTGTTGTTAGTTGGTATGCTTGCAGTAGGATGAGGGTGAGTGTGAGGGGTGGCTAGTGAGATGGGGAAGTGATAGAGTAGATAGAGAGGGTTGGGTGGAGTTGCAAGGTAAGTTGGTGTGAGTAAGGATGTGCAGGAGAAGGGTATGGAAGGCAGAGCGATGGGGATGTGTTGAGTGGCACAGCAGGATGAGGTTGAGTGTGGCTTTGCAATAACGTTTCGTGATCTACTGAGATCATTGAAAGGTTTGCGCCACTGCAGCCAGGGACTCCTGACGACATCCCTGTTTTTGCCCTCCTGTGCAATGAGCAACCAGGCTGCGTTGGTGTCCTGGGGAGGTCTCTTCCGCCCTTGGAAGGCAAGAGAACCTCCCTGCGTGCTCATTGGAGAGCCTGGGTGCAAGCGTCCAACTTTGTGCAGTGCTTGTCAGTGTTTGCAGCACCTCAATGCTGTCAAACACTGACAGAACAACTGTCAAACTCAATGTGGCCGTGGTCTCTTTAAGGAAACCAGCTGATGATGTGTCATCAAATGACATCATCAGACCCGCTTCCTGTTAATTGGCTGGGAAGCCCGCAGGGTGGGCTTAGCAAGGCCAATCAAGGGAAAATCACGTCTACAGAGCGGCTGCAGCTGGGAGCGGGACCGGAACCCGGAAACCAGCTCTCCTGCCACCATCCATCCTCCTCCATTAAATTTGCGGACGTAAATTCGGTCTTCTGTGGGTCTACGAGTCTGCTCCTGAGATAAGGGAGCCAGATTCAACATCAGCATGCTCATGGATGCTGGTCTCCTGGAATCCGATGTTGGCCGTAGAACAGTGGCTTGAAAGTCACAGTGAAATACCTACCATTTCTATGACTCTGAAACTTGCTTTAAATGATACTCAAATAGAGAAAGTGTGCATACATCAGCAGCTACCTGAATTGAGCTTAAAGATTTGAAAGCCACTTCGAATATGCTCATAATTATTACTGGTCCATTAACACTGAGGCCCACGATACAGACACAGGTAAAGCACTTTACTTTGAGTGCAACTTTATATGCAAAGAATAAGAAATCTTTCTACAGGTGAAGATGAAAATAGAGTCTCCTTGTAAATTACAATGGAAATAGGATTATTACTGAAAAACAGTACAAAACCCGTAACACAAATTCCAGTGACACAGGTTCAATCTATGACTCATGGAGTCACATTACTCCGTATTACAATATTGAAAGCATGCAAAATCTATTGAACGTGCTATGCCTTGTTAAGTAAAATATATGCGTTTAATATCAAGAAAAATATACTTGTATGTTCACAAAAGTGAAAGAAAGAATAGTTAGTTAATCCAATAAATTTGCTGAATGGCTTAACTGTGGAAGGATTTTTCAACCTAAACTAAAGGTCTCACAGAGGCAGTCACATATGAGCCATGTTAAAATAAAAGAATACAAGGAAGAGGAACTGGAAAGTGGTCCAATGACTTATTAAGATACGAAAGCAACAATAATCCTTTGTTAACTTGATTGATAAAAGTTAAGTGATATAATCAGTTTATTATTGATCTCCAGCATTGAATAATGGAGGTACAGATGAGTGGAACATTTCAGAGTCAACATACAAATAAGAGTTACAAAATACAAATATTTAAACCTCACCTCCACGATGAATGATAAGTAAATGACAAGGTGGGGCTTCTTTGGTGCATTTGTTATGGCACTTCAACCTAGTGAAGAAAGAAACATTGAAATATTATTACAGGAAATGCCTTGATATTAAATCAATGTCAATGATATTTTTAAATAGGTTTCTCTGTTGCCTCTTTTCTAAATGTTTTTTTTTTTCAGCTACTTTCGTCTCTTGTGATCTTAAGCATTCTCAAAAAAAGGTATCAATCCCCTTGCTGATACGGCCAGCAGGTTGGCATTTTAGGTCTTTGCCAATGACTCTCAGGGTCTGATGTAGAATGGACCAAGCGGGCCTCTGCGCAAGGGTAACGGATCCCCTCCAGGTTTGCGGCATTTTCTGCAGGCTTCAGCGGAACTCATGTCAGCTCTTAGCCCCCTTGAAACAGAAAGGTCAGAAGATCAGCCCATGCTTCCCCAAGCCCACAGAAATGGCAGATTCCCAGCCTAGTCGGGTTCCATCCCACTTTCTGGCGTCTGATCTGGAGATGAACTGGGGATTGCTGGGATTCTACCTTGGAACTTCGGGGTCAATGCTTTCATGGAATCTTGTCAAAATATAATTCTGAGTCTGGTTATTATCGGATTCAGCTAGATAAAAGAAGCAGGGAAAGCACATTGGGGGCAATTTACCCAACCCGCCCGGTAGGAAACTGAAGTCAATGGAAAGTAAATCAGGCGGGGTGTAAAATGGGTGACCGATCCGATACAGTCACCTTCTGGCTGGGCATATTCAAACTGGCAGTGTTCAAAACCACCAAAGGATAACACATAAGGGGGGCATTTGTTAACTTAGCACTGTGGCTGCGCAGCCATGACTGCTGGGAGTGCTTGTCGGAAATCTGAACACGTGCAGCACACACCTGGGTTCAACAAATGGGCTGATTGCCCTGCTCTGCCAATGGTCACAGCTGGGCCCCTTCAGCCACATGGTAACACCTCTCTGTATGGTGAAGTTGTGTAACATGCAATGCACTGTTATAACCTTTGACATTTTGGCAGGCGTATACTGCAAAACAATCCCACTGAGCTGTCCAAGCACCTGAACCACTGTTTCAACATGCTGTTCCACAATGTTCCTAGTGGCCACATGTGCCTCATTATATTGCCATTTGCTGCTTCTGCATTAAATAATTGGCTGGTACTCCTTTCTGTTCATTAAGATCATGGGGTTGGTGCAAGAGCCTAGATAGCCACATGCATGCTAGCTATAATGCGCTGCACTCTGGCAAAATGGAAAAAGTGCAGGGTGCTTCTATACGTTCGGCGGAGTGAGCGATGAAACAGTTTGCCTAAGTGGCAATGCCTTTGTTGCCTATCGTGTGGATTAGCGCATTGTTCTTTGATTGATTTGGGATATATCTGCTGAGGTAGCTTGGAATGAGTTCATGGCTGTGGTCACTGTCCACGAAACAGGATGGAAAGTAATCCACACCAAACCATTCACATAGGAACAGGAGTAGGCCATTCAGCCCCTCGAGCCTATTCTACCATTCAATTAGATCACGGCTAATCTGTATCTTAACTCCATCTACCCGCCTTGGTTTCGTAACCTTTAATACACTTGCATAACAAAAATCTATCTTGTTGAGTACAAATATTTTTTAAAAACGTTTGCGGAAAAAGAGGTAAGTTGCTGCATGTAAATTTAGCAGATGTAACAAAAATTTAATTCTTTGCCCGCCTGCGGTATGCCTGCAACCAAGAAGACGGCTGCACAGCCTGCTCACACCATGGCATCAAACACTGCGTGGGTATAATTTTTCCCATTACCTTTCTCTCCCTCCCTTGCTGGGAAAAGCTGGAGTCATCAGTTGGCGTCTCGCCACTTAATGCAGCTCAGATCAGGAACTGAGCAAAATGGGAGTAACTATAAGGAGTGTCCTTCTGTTTGCCATTCTTGGGAAAACTGTAAACATGTGAATAAATGGCATATTTATGATTTCACCACAAATTCTTCCCCTTTGTTATATGCTCTGAACTGAGTCTATTGCTAGATTGAGCCTGTTGAGTCTAATTTCACCTGTGGTCCTTAGTTGTCACGATGTGCTCCCGAAGGCTAAATCTACAAGGCAAATTCTGATGCCCATTGAGTAAACTTGAAGACGTTGCTGTTGATCCTACCTCCAGCCATCAGCAGATTGGTTTGACATCATTAGGAGATGTAATGCAGCTAATGTTATCTAACCAGTGTAAACTAAAACCACCAATTGAAAATTTCAAACCATCAGATCTACTGCCTGATTAACCTTCTAATTTCTCACTGAGGGTCTGGGTCTGAAGTACCTAGAGCACAATGACATATGCTCCCCGTATAACTTACCAACACACAGTTAATTTTTTGGACATATTTTTGGCTTGACTTCATTTCTATTTCTTTTTTCCATGTGTCCATTCATCTTGCGTTCAGCTGAGAAAGGTGGCAACAAATAAACTGCTCTAAGGCCCAGCCAATCCCACTCTTGATCCAAACACTAAGAGATGTACAAGAGTGATCCAGGGTGAATGGCCCTCTGATTTCCCTGCCTCCTCTGGCTCCTCTTTGGTGTCTCCTCTTGCTACAACTGAAACTTATAATTCATCAATTGGAAAATCATAGGCATAAACCTGCATTCTACTACTTCCTGAGCTTCCACATATACATGGAGTTAGATAGACACATGTTAATACTACTTTTAGCCTTTATGTGTATTTTAGCC
The DNA here is from genome assembly GCA_030390025.1 of Squalus acanthias. Lineage (NCBI taxonomy): Eukaryota > Metazoa > Chordata > Chondrichthyes > Squaliformes > Squalidae > Squalus > Squalus acanthias. Next base: position 63,741,088 of record CM059437.1, read on the forward strand.
AAGAATGGAAGTCTATATTTTACTTTGTTTTCTAACTTTAGTGAGAAGGTAACTGTCAGCATACAAAATATTCTTTCTACATGTCAGCCATGGCTCAGTGGGTAGCACTCTCGCCTCTGAGTCAGAAGGTTGTGGGTTTAAGTTCCACTCCAGAGACTTGAGCACACAAATCTAGGCTGACACTCCAGTGCAGTACTGAGGGAGTGCTGCACTGTTGGAGGTGCTGTCTTTCGGATGAGACATTAAACCGAGGCCCCGTCTGCCCTTTCAGGTGAATGTAAAAGATCCCATGGCACTATCTCGAAGAAGAACAGGGGAGTTATCCCTGGTGTCCTGGCCAATAGTTATCCCTCAACCAACATCACTAAAAAAAAGATTATCTGGTCATTAACACATTGCTGTTTGTGAGAACTTGCTGTGCACAAATTGGCTGCCGTGTTTCCCACATTACAACAGTGGCTACATTCCAAAAGTACTTCATTGACTGTAAAGCGCTTTGGGACAACCTGAGGCTGTGAAAGGTGTTATATAAATGCAAGTCTTTCTTTTCTTTTACATTATCACTAAAATTAGTAAACAGAGGAAAAATATACTCTACAGTGTTTGATTTGGTTACATACTTGCAGTTTTTACATTTCAAGCCAAAAAGCATCCCTTTCCCACATACTGTGCAGGTCTGAGACATCCAATACTTGGTGGAAAATCTACAAGAAAAAGAGTAAAAGAGGATATTTTAAGATCAATCACTTGGATCAATATTATTAATTAGATTTAAACAATATTATCATGACCAGGAAGGAGAAAGGGAAAGTAAAATGGACATGATCAAATATTACTTAATTTAATGTAAACTGTAATACATTATCAGCTCATAGTATGGTAACAATGATACATTTCTTCAGAAGTAACGTGGGCCAGAAAGCATGTTTACATCTATTGTAATATGTACTGAAGAAAAAAAGTAAACAGAATGTTGTCATGGCTATGTTGAAGATGGCACAATCCAGCACATCTTTTGGACTTTTAAAAATCCATCTCTACTGGCATAGCACGCTACAGGGATGAATTAAAGAAAATACCCAGCTTACCACGAAGATGGATTCAGGACACTCCCTCCTAGCATGCACTACAAAGACCTCCAAAAATCTCACTTCTCCTAACTGCAGTCTGGTGCTGCATCCCACTCAATAACTGGCAGATAGAACCCCTGTGCAAAAATGGTTCAGTTCCCAATAAATTAGAAGAGCAAAAGATAGAAGAGGATGAAGAAAAGGTCCATACAGCCCACCAAGCCCATTCCTCCCACAAACCATAAAAAGGCTCTCATTAAAGATAAATTGGGAGGTATTTTTCAAGATATAGGGCTGGATTTTCCCTGCGGAGGCGGGATGGCGGCGGGAGAGCTGGTTGGCAGGTTCCGGTCCCGCTCCCGTCTGCAGCCGTGCTCTGAAAATGCTTTTCCGTCGATTGGCCTTGTTAAGCCCCGCCCTGCGGGGTTCCCGGCCAATTAACAGGAATGGGTCTGATGACGTCATTTGATGATGCGTCATTAGCCGGTTTCCTTAAAGGGACCATGGCCACATTGATTTTGACAGTTCTGCTGTCAGTGTGCTACAGCACTGAGGTGCTACAAACACTGACGAGCACTGCACAAAGGTGCACGTCTGCACCCAGGCTCACGCATGACTACCTCCATATGCTTATGGCAGGATTGACAGCATGCAGGGAGATTCTCTTCCCTTCCCATGAGCGGAAGAGGCCGCCACATGAGATCAACGCAGTCTGGTTGCACATTACACAGGAGGACACAAGCAGGGATGTTGTCATGAGTGCCTGGCTGCAGTGGCGCAAACCTTTCAATGATCTCAGTTGATCACGAAACGTTACTGCAAAGCCACATTCAAACTCACCCTGCTGTGCCACTCAACACATCCCCATAACTCTGCCCTACCCTACTCCTGCACATCCTTACTCACACCAACTTACCTTGCAACTCCACCCATCCCTCTCTATCTACTTTATCACTTCCCCATCTCACTCGCCACCCCTCACACTCACCCTCATCCTACTGCAAGCATACCAACTAACAACACACAAGGGTAGGCACTTAAGAGGTTTAGCCAATGTTCATGTGAAGTTTCTGGTAATGTGTTGTCATACAGTGAAATCTATATTTTCAACACTTCACCTTATTGGACAGATCTGTGCGTACCTTGAGAAGTGTCTTACTGAGTTCTAGTGAATGTTGAGACATAACTTCCCCGCCCCCCCCCCACTATAGTAATGAGTGTGAAAGAAATAGCTTGGACATTGTAGGTATGCTTTACAGTGCTGGTGTGGGATGGTGTCAACCTGGCGCATCATGTGGCAGCCAGGGTGTACAGCATCAAGTGAAGTAAATCTGGCCATGGTGATGCCATCCTGGCCAGCAATGTTGTCAGGTGCTGATGCCCTGTGTCCTGTGCAACATCAGGTGATGGCGGAAAAGGTTGGTGATCTTGGTGTTGGGGATTCAGAGGACCAAGGTGTGATTTTTTCAAGGGCACCTTGTTGCTGGAATAGATGGCAGCTGCAGCTGAGATGACAGAAGCAATCTGTCAATGGTGAGAGAGGTTGTTTCAATGATGTGCCACTGGATACAGTTGGCTCAAAACACTTTTAGAGCTAAAGAAATCTCTATGGGGGAAAAATTCAGTTGGATTGCGCCTCCCGTTAGCACCTTAAGAGGGCGCTAATGGGGCGCAAAGCAACGAGCGCCCGTGCGCGGCGATCTTTATGCCGCTCACGAAATTAACTAGACATTTTGCGACGGCGCTAAACACTACCGCCACGATCTCCTGCGCCGGCCGATCATGACGTCAGTCGAGAGTGCAACGCCCCGGTAGCGCCCCGGACCGGATATTGAGTGGCGCCCCCTGTCTTACCGCCTGCTGCGAGCAACGACAGGTTGAGGGGAGCGTTTTGCAGTCAGGAAGGGACTGGGGGAGCGCTATTTAAAGGCAACTGCTTCCTGCCTTCTTTTGTCGGTGAAATTTTTGCACCACGCATTCTGAGTGAGAGAGAGAGAGAGACTGCAGGAGATATTCAACGCTGTGTTGAGGAGTTTTGGGTACTGAGCAGCACTTTGCAGGTTCTTTCTGGTTTGATCTTCCTTGCATCAATTTAGAAGAGAATATGGGGGCTGCACTCTGAGCTCTTTCCCTGGGCCTCTCCATTGTTCTTTCCAACAGATTTGATGTACAGGTCTCTCCAGGCCGAGATTCAATGCTGCAATGAGCAGGGTGTGGATGTGGTGTGGATCGACCCTCCCCTTTAAGAACTGGCTGGCGCCAGTGTGTCTGTGTTCCATTGCTGACTGACATTACATGAGCTTCGCCAGCGCTCTGAGTTAGCGCCTCGCTCCTCGGCCTTTGCGCCTTAAGACAGATGTGTAGCGCCTGATTTAGCGCTCCAATCACCTGCAGGGGCGATAAAAGTCAAGTTTGCAGTCGGAGGCGATAATTAGCGCCAGGCGCTAATCTTTGCGCACGGCCGATAATGGCGCCCCAAACGGGGCGATACTGAATTTTTCCCCCTATATGTCTTACAACTACAGTAACCAACAGTTTCTGAGTTTGAAACTGAACAGCTGCAACATGGTATCCTTTATAGCACTTCTGCCGCTGTCAGGTTATCAGATAAATCAAAGCAGACTCAACTCATGCCAGGGTGAGCTGGCGTGTTCCCTGAGCAGCGGGTAACCCATGGGGAGCACGTAAAATTACAAGGTAGGCTCAAAATAACATTAAATTGGTTGTTAACAAGCCATTTAATGATATAAATTGTCTCCCCCGCCGCTTGGTGTCGGGGCAGTTCTGCGCAGACAGACCCGACACCTGGGAGACTCGCGTGGAGGCGGGTTGACAGCGGATTTCCTACCCGGTCAATCTTTGCTATTTTGACAGCGGACCCGCCTCCAAACCCGCACTCTTAGAGCGCCGGCAAAATCCAGCCCATAGTTTCTATTACAGGCTCACTGCCAACTGCATCAAGAACAAGCCCACTTAACTGTAAACAGTGAGCCCAATGGCCCACAGCAACTCACTCTCTGAATAGAGATAACAGGGACTTCAAGGGCAGGGGCTAAATAACCTGTATAATAATATCTTCTTGACTCAAATTCTGGGCAAACACCATAATAACTAACATAAGCTGTCTGGGTCCTTCACAAACTATCTATAATTCAATGGACCTCACTTTAAACTCCTCCCACTTGGCGGAAACCAAGCAGAGGACAACTAAAATGGAGCGGGAGACTAACCCACTCCCGATTTGATTGACTCCAATTTTAAAATGCAAATGGCAAGCACAACCGCCCTAGGCCAGTGAGGTCCTCTTTAATGTCATCGTTATGACGTCATCAAGGCCCAATCTGCTATTTTAACCCGAGGCTTAAGTGTGGGAGCAGTGGTGGCTTCCCCACCAGGCCAAACCTGCCAGGAACAATAGCTAGGGCCAGAAGTTTTCCTTATGCATTGCTGTAAACATTTAGGGGGGAAAATTTGGTCATGCCCCCTTTGGGGCGCTAACTTCGCCAGGGCTGAAAAAGTTAGCACCCCCACGCCGGATATTGAATTGTAGCGCCCCAAGCAGCTGGCGGGGTGCTACTGGAAATGCTCCCCCTCCCTCTTGGAGCGCTCCCATTCAATATCGCGGTGCTACATGCAACAGCACCACGCGCGTCGGCACATAGCGCCGCAGTACTTCAGGCCTCCCTCCCCTGATTAAAGGGGAGGGGCCTAGCGCAGTGTGCACCGGGGCCCTGCTGGACCATTGGGGAGCGGGAAAAGAGCTGGGCACTCAAGAGGAGTGCCGGGCTGACCGATCGCGGCCGGCAACCCGCAGGAGGAGGCGAAAGGGGGCAGGTGCTGGCAGGCGGCCCAAAAAAAAATGGCTGCCCGGCACCTACCCTTTAATTTGCGCCGCCGCGGCCACAAACACATCACCCTGACCCTGTCGGACATGGCATCCGGCAGTCGGTCAGGGGGTGTGAGCAAAGGTTGCTGCCGGGATACGAGCGGGTTGCTGCGCACGGCAATGATGTCATCGCCGGAGGCGCTAACGGGAAGCACAAAGCAACCCAATTTTTCCCCCTAAGAAAACAAGAATAAAGAGAGAAACAAATAAAAGCATTATAAGAAAAACTCAAACTTTAGAAGAATGATCTGGACATTCGCATGACAGTGAAGTTCAACATATTTACTAAGTCAGTGTGGAACCTTTATTAAAGGCCTGGGGGTGGTGGGGGGTGGGGGGGGAGATCAGGGGTTAACAGAATGTGAGTAATGTTGTCTGACAGAACTGAGTTAACATAAAGGTTTTTCCATTTATCTTGTCACTAGAATAATGACCAATTGTTTAACACACTACAACAAATTACAGTTAAACAGCAAATTTACTGACCTATTACGAGCCTAAAATGAAGGAGGCTCTGTTTTATTGGAGAAGGTATCTTTTTTTCAAAATAATTTATAAGAAAAAAATTGAAAATTAAGTTTTGTCCAAACAGCGTGGGTAACCGTATCATTTTTTTGGCTGATGTTGCTCGAGATCAGCAAAGTCTGGAATAGCTTTATTCAATAAAGTAAGAGTGTCACACTTCAGAGGATTACTATCTGCCCTGGTAAGTGAGCAATGAATGACAAGATACATTTCTCGAAAACAAAATTTTGAACTTGAAGCATGTTTCAAAACACAAACCTAGATTTTCTCCTCTTGTCAAAGAAAATGAGTTACTAGCTCTAATACCTTGGCTATGCTTTGGGTGGATTGATTTGGCAGCGGTTGAAGGAGTTGTAAAATATTATACGGTATTTGTTCTTAGAAACGTTCTACTGTCCCTGGTGAGGGAATAGCTTGATCCTGGCTTGCTGGTAAAATCATTACCACTCCTGTCCCACAGTGCAGTAATGACTCATCATATTATTTTATACCGTAATCTAATTGCGACAGATTTCAAAAAACATTTCATATTTTCTTTTACATAATTATTTGGGTGAATATTTCCTTTAAGTTAGGTGAAGTGGGATTGTTTATAAAGAAATCTGGCACCGATAATGTATGTTTCATCCTTCTTCAGTACCTTAACAAGCTCTTAACTAGGAAAAGTAACAGCAACGACTGTTAATATAGTTGATGGTGGGAAAACAGAAGGCTAGGGTCATAGCCAGTCGTATGAACTGAAAGCTGAGATGTCCTGCAGCAATTAATTATTTTTTTAAAACATATGAGTTTTCTGGACTGAGATCATAGAATCATAAAATGATACAACACAGAAGGAGGCCATTTGAAACATAGTGCCTGTGCCGGCTCGTTGAAAGAACAATTCAATTAGTCCCACTCCTCTACTCTTTCCTCATAGCCCTGCAAATTTTTCCCCTTCAAGTATTTATGCAATTTCCTTTTGAAAATTATTATTGAATCTGCTTTCACCACCCATTCAGGCAGTGCATTCCAGATCATAACATCTTGCTGCGTAAAAAACATGTCTCCTCATCTCCCCTCTGGTCCTTTTGCCAATTACCTTAAAGTTGACAGCACAAAAAAAATCCCTAGTAGTGGCAGATTTTGGGGGATGAAGGGCAGGCTATCACTGACATTGCCGACTTTACCCAACCCGATCTCGAATCTAAAACAAAAGCAAAATACTGCGGATGCTGGAAATCTGAAATAATAACAGAAAAATGCTGGAAACACTCAACAGGTCAGGCAGCATCTGTGGAGAGAGAAACTGAGTTAACGTTTCAGGTCGATGACTTTCCATCATGAACCTGATGAAAGGCCATCAACTTGAAATGTTAAATTGTTTCTCTCACCACAGATGCTGCCTGACCTGTTGAGTGTTTCCAGTAATTTCTGTTTTTATTCGCCCAGAGTCTGTTGAGCCTCAATTTCATAAGGTGCAAATTTACAACGTAGTGCTGTGGGTGCACACACCAATAATAAAAGTGTTTTTGCACATACTGTTTGCTTAGTAGCTTCTGAAATATGCTTTCACTAACCAACAGAAGATTTACGATCATAGCATTGCAGCAATACATTACTGAGCTGTTTCATTCAACGCATGGGAGCCATTTCATTCATAAGTGCAAGAAGTTGAAATTACAACTTGATCTCTCTATCCTTGCCACATAAGCAATAGTTGGCCTGAAGTTGTACATTATGAATGGATAAAATCTATTACTTCAGGCCAGCTATTCCTGGATATACAGCAAAGAGACAGGCCATTCAGCCCAACCAGTCCATGCCGACGTTTATGCATAACCCTCTATTCCCTTCTCCCTCATATGCTTATCTAGCCTTCCCTTAAATGCATCTCTACTATTTGCCTCAACCACTCCCTGTGGTAGCAAGTTCCACATTCTCACCACTTTCTGGGTAAAGAAGTTTCTTCTGAATTCCCTATTTGATTTCTTGGTGACTATCTTATATTGATGGCCTCTAGTTTTGCTCTTCCCCACAAGTGGAAACACTCTCTCTGGGCTGGATTTGACTCACCGAGACGAGTTGGGGGCGGGACTGCTGCCTTCCAGGTTCTAGTCAGGCCCCCAGTGACGTTCGACGCACAGACGCTATTTTCCCCTGATTGGCCTTGTTAAGCCCGTCCTGCGGGCTTGCCGGCCAATTAAGGGAAAGCCGGTGTCAGATGATGTCAGTTGATGACGCTTCATCTGCCGGTTTTCTTAAAGGCACATGAACCATAAATTTTTGACAGATGATTTGACAATTTTACAACACTGAGGTGCAGTCAAACACTGACAATCACTGTACAAAGGTGAGCCCTTGCACCTAGGCACTCCAATGACTCTCTCCTTAGGATGAAACAGATGGCAGCTGCAGGTGATGGTACAGAAGCGATCTGTCACTTCTCCCAATGAGGTGAGGCCACACAAGTCGAGCATAACTTCTCTATTTTTCAATTCTATCTCTCTACAAATAAACCCTAGTGTTTGGTTTGCTTCTTTATGGCCTCATAATCCTGCATCGCTACTTTTAGTGTATTTGTACTCCTAGATCCCTTTGCTCTTCTACCCCATTTAGATTCTTATTTCCCAAGTAATATGTGACCTCCTTATTTTTCTTTCCAAAATGTAATACCTCACATTTATCTGTGTTCAAATTCATTTGCCAATTATATGCCCATTCTGCAAGTTTATTAATGTCTTCTTGTAATTTGTTGCAGTCCTCCTCAGTATTGATTATCCCCCCCAATGTGGTGTCATCTGCAAATTTAGAAATTGTGTTTTTGATTCCAAAGTCTAAATCGTTAATCTAAATTGTGAACAACAGTGGTCCAGCACTGATCCTTGTGGGCCCCCACTTTCCACCTTCTGCCACTCTGAATAGCCACCCTTTACCCCTACTCTCTGCTTTCTGTCTTGAAGCCAGCTGCTACTTGTCCCCTGACTCCGCATTCTCTGACCTTTTTCATTAGTCTATTATGTGGTACCTTTTGGAAATCTAGATAAATTACATCTACTACCTTACCCTTGTCTACCTCTTCAAAGAATTCAATGAGGTTGGTCAAGCAAGTCTTTCCCTTTTGAAATCCATGCTGACTATTCATTATTATATTTTTGATTTCTAGATGTTCTTCTATTTTTTCCTTTAGTAGGGATTCCATTATTTTTCCTACCATCAATGTTAAGCTGACTGGTCTATAGTTCCCTTCTTAAATGTAGGTATTATGTTAGCTATCTGCCAGTCCTCTAGCACTACACCTTTTTCTAACGAATTATTAAATATGTGTAATAGTGCCTCTGCTATCTCTTCCCTAGATTCTTTTAAAATGTGCAGATGTAATCCGTCCAGACCAGGGGTTTTATCCTCTTTGAGTTTGATTAGTTTATTTAATATTTCTCCTCTTTTTATTTTAAATGTGTGATATATTACATTAAACATGCTTGTGTAACAGTAGAGTGCTTAGAATATGAAATATTTACCAGAGAGAAGTTGGCACTAGTTTGGAAACGTCACTCAGAGGTCATAAAGATGGCTGGTATGGGACACATACATGCCACAGGGGCAGAGTAGGAGGTGCTCTTCTAAGATTGGAGTTAAGGTCCATCAAAGAGAACAGAGAGGCACAATGGCCTGCATTTTGAAATGGAGAGTGAAAGAAAGAGAAAAACAACTTGAATAGTAGAAACTGAAAGAGACAAAGGAAGGTAAAAGAAATGGGGAGAGAACAAATCTAAAATACAGAGAAAGAAACAGGAAGTAAAAAAAAGACAGAGAACGAGCTTAAAAGAGAAAAGTAGAGATCAAAATATAGAAATAAACATGGGAGAAAGAGTGAAATAGCAACAGAGGGAGGAAACTAGACAGAAATAAAGAAAGAGGGAGAGAGAAAGAAAAGGACTGGCATGCGTATGTATGTCTTAAATCAAACATAATCTGGTGAGCTTAAAGTGCTCCTTTTATCATGTAAAGCTCCTTCATAAATTAATCATGTGTATGCAGTGCTCAAGATTAATCAGTTTTATTCACTCATTTGTGAAAGTCCAGCAAGCTGGCATCACCGTTGGGATCTCTGGTGTACTGAGTTGTGGTGCCATTCAAAGATCTCTTGAGGTTCACCGTCCATTTTCTTTTCACTTTTAAGAAACTAAGAACCAATTTTAAGCTGTAATGCTTAGTTTTACTGATTTGCTGCTGCAACTATTGCTGCTATGCTTGTGGATGACATGCTATCTAATTGGAGTGACATGTTAAGTCATATCGTTCACCGTACCGTACCTGTGTTTTATTGAATTCCCCAGATCTCTGCGGGGAATCTGTGGGGACCATCGAGGCACTGACAATGTATCTAACAAAGGGAGAAAAAGAAAAAGGCAAATGAGATAATTGGCCAGTGGTTCTAAAATTCTACACACAAAACACAGTAACAGCCATATTACAATGGTATTTAATTCAGAATTATAAAAAGGAAGCAGGTGAAGAAGTACATTTTTAAATTCAATTTGCTTAACAATTTTATGTGTATGATTATAATTAGCACAGAAAATAGTCACATCGCTTAAATGTATATTCTTGACCAATATTATGTAAACCATCAGATACTCTGAAGTAGTGTTTAAATTCCACTTTTGTCTATTTTTTTGTGTGTGTTCAAAAGGTTCAGAAATAACACTGCTGACACCCTATGAGTAGCAGGGGAAAAAAACACCTGCAATACTTATACTGCCGAGTATCAGTTCAGACTTAATGTACTCTAGTGTGGGTTGAAGGGGTTTGTTAGTTCTAAAAAGCAGCAAAATGAACATGGTGATGCTTCCATCTGTTTTATTAGGGGCAATTACAATCCATAATTGGAGCCATTTTCAACCTGACAGTGAAGGTCTCACCAAACTTTCAAACATTACTAATACATGTCATTTATATGAGAATATGAAGAGGATGAGGCTCACTGGGATGTATTTGAAATTTTTCAAGTGAAGTGTTTTGCTGCCTGTAGCATATGTACTTGAGTTTATTATCCATCCGAGTGGAACAACTACTTCAGTTTTGGTTCTTACATAATTGCAAACAAACCCAAAGCACCAAAGCTCAAAGGCTGCAGGAACAAAATTGATTTCAAGAACCAATGTTGATGGTGGAGGAGTGAACAGCAAGAAAGCTTAAAGGGAAAAACAAGTCTTACAACTAAAATTATTAACAAGGCTGATTAAAATACTTGAAATTCAACTTTCATCTCTCCTTCTCCCCTCTCCCCACCATCACCAGCGTGCTCGACATGTGCTTCGCTTCCCAAGTCTGCTGCATCTTGTCAAGGCCTCATGAGCATTCTTTCAAGCAGTACCACTGAAAACATTATGGGGGAGAAATTCGGTGTCGCCCCATTTGGGGCGCAATTATCGGCCGGGCGCAAAGTTTAGCGCCTGGCGCTAATTATCGCCTCCGACTGCAAACTTGGCTTCTATCGCCCCTGGAGGTGATTGGAGCGCTAAATCAGGCGCTACACACCTCTCTTAAGGTGCTAACGCCGAGGAGCGAGGCGCTACCTCAGAGCGCTGGCGAAGCTCATGTGATGTCAGTCAGCAATGGAACACAGACGCATTGGAACACAGACACAATGGCGCCGGCCAGTTCTTAAAGGGGAAGGTCGATCTTGCTCTCCATCCACACCCTGCTCATTGCAGCCTTGAATCTCGGCTTGGAGAGACATGTACATCAAATCTGCAGGAAAGAACAATGGAGAGGCCCAGGGAAAGAGCTCAGAGTGCAGCCCCCATAGTCTCTTCTAAATCAATGCAAGGAAGGTCAAATCAAAATGAACCTGCAAAGTGCTGCTCAGTACCGAAAACTCCTTCACACAGCGTTGAATCTCTCCAGAAGTCTCTCTCTCTCAGAATGCGTGGTGCAAAAATATTGCCGAAAGAAAGGCAGGAAGCGGTCGCCTTTAAATAGAGCTCCCCCAGTCCCTTCCTGACTGCAAAACGCTCCCCTCAACCTGTCATTGCTAATGGCAGGCGGTAAAACAGGAGGCGAAACTCAATATCCGGTCCGGGGCGTTGCACGCTCGACTGACGTCACGGTCTGCGGGCGCAGGAGATCGTGGCAATAGTGTTTAGTGCCGCTGCAAAATGTCTGGTCAATTTCGCGAGCGGCGCCAACATCGCCGCGCCTGGGCGCTAGTTGCTTTGCGCCCCATTAGTGCCCTAACGGGAGGCGCAAAACAACCGAATTTTTCCCCCTATATATTGTGGCTAGAATGCGTCTGAGGAAGCATCCAGCATTAGAATTGGTCAGGCATTCATATATCTTAGTGGTGCCACCTGGTCTGCTGTCCAGCTTGCTTTGAGAATAGGAGCCTCCTCATGCAGTAATCCTTTGCCAAAGCAAGGTATCTGTCTGTAGATGTGGGTGTGAGGGTCCCAGCGGGTGGGCACAGAACGGCTCTACTGCAGCCTGTTTGGCTTTGCATCCCTCCGTTGATTGTTCTCTTCTTCCTCCAAAAAGCTCAGATAAAGGGGATTCCCTCTAGAAAACGTAATGGTGCTGGTGACAAAACAAAATTGCACCAATACCTGCAAGGCACGTCGGGAGTTTAGTGGATGGGTGCAGCTGCAACAACACTCAAGAAGTACAACACCATCCGCGACAACGTAGTTCGATGATTGGTAGCCCATCCATCACCTTAAACATTCACTCCCTCCACCACCGGCCACCGTGGCTGCAGTGTGTACCATCTACAGGATGCACTGTAGCAACTCGCCAAGGCTTCTTCGACAGCACCTCCCAAACCCCAGACCTCTACCACCTAGAAGGGCAAGGGCAGCAGATGCATTGGAACTCCACCACCTCCAACTTCCCCTCCAAGTCACACACCATCCTGACGTGGAAGTATATCGCCGTTCCTTCATTGTCGCTGGGTCAAAATCCTGGAACTCCCTCCCTAACAGCACTGTGGGAGTCACACGGACTGCAGCGGTTCAAGAAGGCGGCTCACCACCACCTTCTCAAGGGCAATTAGGGATGGGCAATAAATGCTGGCCTTCCAAGCAACGGCCCACATCCCATGAATGAATAAAAAATATTAAAAAGTAGAAAAACAACAAAAAGAAAATGGAGAAAATTGATCAGGAAATATTTTAAGAACGCTTAACTGAGTTTTCTTGTGTCCTTTAAATGAACTTTCATATAATGGCCCAGAAATTGATCTCGCTCTGTTCCCGCGGGGGTAAGCCTTCCCCGCGATGTCTCACCTCGCTTGTGCTTTTTCAGATCCAGCTCGCACGAACTTGATGTTCCAGACATCAGCTGTGCTGGGCTTGTGTATCCCAGCGGCGTAGTGAATTCGTGCGAGCTGTGGGATCACGTGACTCAGTTAGAGCCAATGGCAGCACACCATCTTCCATTCATAAGTTTCACAGACCTGCTGTGAAATCTATGAATCTTACACCCTCCCAAAATAACAGCTAAACCTCAATTAAATTTAACAAAAACCATCACATTAATAAAATAAGTATAGTTAATTAAATTAACCATTTTAAATAAAAAATTAAATTTTTGAAAAAATTTAAAATCTTTTAAAAAGTTATAAAAATAAACTTACCTGTCTTTAAAGTCTCTAAAAAAGATATACCTGTAAAAAAAAATTCAAAAAAATACTTAATTCACTACTTACCTTCTTAAAAGCGGGTCTTACTCCTCCTTTTTACATTTCCAAAATCTTCCCTACTTACCTGCGCGTCCAAAGCATGAAGTGCACAGCGTGCGCGCAGCCTGTAGCGCGCACGCGATGCACCCAGGACCCGCCCCCTTTTCGGAAGAGCAATTGCCGGTTTTCAGCGCATGCGCAGGGCATGCAGAAAACCGGCAATTGGAGTGGGAATACGCGAGAGTACGCAGTGCGTACTCTCGCGTCCCGGGATCAATTTTCGGCCCATTGACTATCCCCTAGTGTTGATTGAGCGTTCTGCATGCACTATCGGAAATTTGCATGCAGGACGATGGGCGGGGCTGATTTTAATATACAAGTGGAGCTCCCACCTGTTTCAGGCAGGCGTTTCTAATACCAGCGTTCTCTGTCTCCACAAATGTGCACGTGATGTAAAGCGGGCGGAGATCCAGAGTAACTATCTCTGCCCCATCTTCCCAATCTGGTTCGCCTGATTCATTCCCCAAAATCGAGCGAATCTGATCGAAACATTTACTCCAACATCTCATCTTCTCATGAGAATACTGCCAGGGTTTCTTCAAACTTGTGTTTGATATTAAATCTATTTATCTTACGTACAATCAAAGCACTTTTTTTTGTACAGCATTCAAACTTAAAATTATAATGAATATCATTGCTGAGACTGTAAAAGAGACTATTATTTTTGTCAGGTACCCAGGGGAATAAGTCCTCATAAAGTTAATCTAGTAAACGTTTGGGCCTTTATGCTCCTTGTAATTTTATGAACATACACCAACTAAATCAAACAGCACCCCACTGAACTGCTTGCTCAGATCATTAGCTTCAATAAAATCTTTAATAACCGCCATATGGTGCTGCAATGAATCTGAATAATTATAAGTTCCAGTGCAGTAACTTGTATCACTCCATTACACAGAAAATTAATGACAGCACCCTGCGCATGATTAACATGTCTGTGTGCTTGACTATACTAACGAGGTTCAAAAGTATATATCATTCCAAAAAAAATCTAGCTCAGATTTTGCCTGTGCACTAAAATAAGATCCTGATCATGATCCAATGTTTATATTAGCCAATCAATGGGGTCAATTTTAACTCCTCCCACCTGGCAGAAACCAGTTAAAATGGAACAGGGGGAACCTTACTGTCTCCCTTCCCACGACTGCAATTTTAAAGTGGCGGGGGAGCAGTGGTTTCTAATTTTTTTTTTTTACAGGTTTGGTTGTGGGAAACCTTTGGCCTCCCCTATCTCAGGGATCCTCCTCCTCCCTCCCCTGACCGGGACTCCCCTACAGGAGCACTTAACTTGTGCCGAGAACCATTGCCCTGAGTTCAGCCGATTTTAACGGCTGAACATTAACATGCTGCTTCCCGCTTGCTTCCTGGCCCTTTTGGCTGGGAAGTCGGCAAGCGGCATGTTAATGAGGCCCGGCTGTTAAAAATTGGCCAACCCTGCCCGTTGCTGCTCCCGGACAGGCACACACGGCTAGCTTTGTTGCGTTCCTGCCCGAGAGTTAAAATCGAGCCCACGGTGGCACAATTACACTTCACTGAAGTTACACTGGGGTTAGATTTTCAACTTGCCAGCTGGGCACGGAAACGAAAATCAAGCAGCTTCTATAACAGGCGGCTGCTCCGCATAGTCAGCTTTACGCCCGGGCGGCCCGTTACAAATCTAGCCTGTGGGGTCCAGGTCTGGCTGCTGGGGTGAAGGCCACCCACAACATGCTAGGAAATGATGCAGAAATGTAGTCATGCAAGATTGCCTGTAACCAACTATTCCAATGGTCTCTCAGGTTTCACGTGAATGAACAGGAACACAGTTACCAAATCTAACAAGCAGGTTCAGAGCTACCATCCTGTGCAATGAGCCAATCCTTGCAATTGTTAGCCCAGAACCAGGCCACTGCTGCTCTAGAAGCTTACATACCCACGTTGTACCCATCTTTGGGAAACCCACATAACGGATTAAAGTAACATGATGAAACAGTCTTCACCGCTGATGATTGTTGTACCATTTCCAATATTCTGGATAAGACAACATTAAAATAAAAAGTCTCTCCTCCTGACCTATGAAAGTTTAATCTGAAGAGCTCCAAAATTCACACTAGAATGCCTTCTGCTTCCATGAAATGTTGATTCAATCACTAAAAATCAGTCACACCTGCTTCCAAGCCTACAGCGTGATATCTACACACTGTTTCAGTAAAGTTGACCCTCTTCTGAGGAATAAAAAGGGCAGAATGTGCAAAGAATTAAAACGTTATGATGCAGTGCAAAGATGTCATTCAAAGCCTGAGAGTGATGGGTACTATCACAGGCAATGTAGAGAAAGCTAAGCCTTGCCTCTGTTTTATGCCATACCAACGTCAATTTGTTGAATGTTTTATTCTGAGGTACTACCATCCCTTGTCTGAGGATATCAATGCAAATAAGGGAGAATATGATTGGTTCTTAGCCTTGAGTGTAAGATTCAACAGATTGTAAATATTTTCCATTGTTAGTCTGTAAGACTGCAATGTGCAAACATAATTAGGATCATGCCCGCAATTCAAATGAGCATCTTCAGTAAAAAGATTCTGAATTTATTGTATGAGGCCGAGAGATGTTAGTCTTAGGGAATAGGATATGCTCAGATATAGCACAATATGCCTCAATATTAACTTCAGAACAGTTTCTCCGAGTACACCAGCATGACATTTTCCCCATTTCCCACTGATGGCCTCTCTGTGTGAGAATGCCAATTTATGTGCTATTTTGTGCTGTGGGACCAGTTCTACTAGGAACTGGGTTGTCCACCCAAGCTTATCTCACGCAGGACTTTTAAAACTTGCTGAGAAAGGAGACAGTCAGCCCATCGTTCTGGGTTGGCTTCAATTCCAGGTCTGAGAGTTGAAAGGTATTGAAGTCATTGCACTACCAAGTCCCCTGGATATAGGGGGAAAAATTCAGTTGGTTTGCGCATCCCGTTAGCGCCTTAAGAGGGCGCAAATGGGGCGCAAAGCAACTAGCGCCCGTGCGCGGCGATGTTTGCGCCACTCACAAAATTAACTAGACATTTTGCGGCAGCGCTAAACACTACCGCCACGATCTCCTGCGCCGGCAGATCATGACGTCAGTCGAGTGCGCAACGCCCTGGTAGCGCCCCGGACCGGATATTGAGTGGCGCCCCCTGCCTTACCGCCTGCCGCTAGCAACGACAGGTTGAGGGGAGCGTTTTGCAGTCAGGAAGGGACTGGGGGAGCGCTATTTAAAGGCGACCGCTTCCTGCCTTTTTTTGTTGGTGACATTTTTGCACCACGCATTCTGAGAGAGAGAGAGAGAGAGAGAGAGAGACTTCTGGAGAGATTCAACGCTGTGTGAAGGAGTTTTGGGTACTGAACAGCACTTTGCAGGTTCATTTTGATTTGCCCTTCCTTGTATCGATTTAGAAGAGACTGTGGGGGCTGCACTCTGAGCTCTTTCCCTGGGTCTCTCCATTGTTCTTTCCAGCAGATTTGATGTACAGGTCTCTCCAGGCCGAGATTCAAGGCTGCAATGAGCAGGATGTGGATGGAGAGCAAGATCAACCCTCCCCTTTAAGAACTGGCTGGCGCCATTGTGTCTGTGTTCCATTGCTGACTGACATCACATGAGCTTCGCCAGCGCTCTGAGGTAGCGCCTCGCTCCTCGGCCTTTGCGCCTTAAGACAGTTGTGAAGCGCCTGATTTAGCGCTCCAATCACCTCCAGGGGCGATAAAAGCCAAGTTTGCAGTCGGAGGTAATAATTAGCGCCAGGCGCTAATCTTTGCGCCCAGGCCGATAATTGCACCCCAAATGGGGCGATACTGAATTTCTCCCCCATAATGTTTACGAAGGTCAGAAAAAAATGACTGCATTAAATCAATAACATAAATCAAGTCTAATATGGAGTTACAGATTAAATGCAGGTTGAATACCTACATAGATTTATGAGTGAAAAAACAGACACAGTTAGGAAACATGTGCAAAAATCTTGAGAATTTGTACATTATAGTTTAATACATTCCTGCCAATAAGAGCTAAATTCCACGCTCCTGTACAAGTTCCATTTTTACTGACAGTACGTGTAATGAACCTTGTCAATTCTTAGAGGTTAACAGCCCTTCACGAGAGAAAACAAATGTGGCTTACTAAACATTTTGTCCTAGAGTTCTGATCCTCTTTGGCCAAGAGATTGTGCCCTGCACCTAACCTCCTATGACCTTATGTGTGGGGGTGAGTGGCTCCAAGGGGAGAAAGGTGCAGAGAGCTACACCAGTTAGGAAGCTATGAGTTTGTGTCTAAGGGTTGGATTTTGTCAATGGGGGCGTGTTGGAGGCGGGACTGCTGCTTGCTGGGTTTTAGTCCCGCCTCCATCGACTTGTGGCCAACCCACGCTATTGTTAAGCCCGCCCACCGGCTTAGCAGGCCAATTAAGGAGAAGCCGGTTACAGAGAACGTCAGAGTATGACATTTCATCTGTATGAATTGTCATCGTTTGACAGCTCTGTGAAGCTGTCAAACACTGACATTCTCTGTAGTTTGATGAGTCCTTGTATTTGTCATCTCTGCCGGTGAGATGCGGGACTCTCCAGTTCCCCAACGATTGAAGCCTGCAGGAAGAAACAAAGGTAAGTAAACATTTTCTATCACTTTACACTCACCTCACACACTTACCTCTCCACACTTGCACCCATCACTTACCTCCACAGCGCACTTTTGCACCCCGCAGACCCCCGCAGACCCACTGCTCGCCTCAGTGACCCTGGCGGGGTTTCTTGACGTCAGGAAGCCCGCGCCTCTGCTGGAAAAGTGGGGATAATCCTCTAAACTGCCTGTTAACTACCTGTTAACAGGCAGTTAAGTGGCTGTAATCCCCTTCCTGCCTCCAGGAGACGGGACCCTGCGCGGGTCAGGTACCCGCCTCCTGAGAAGATGGCACGGAGGCGGGTTGGGGGGGCGGGATGGGTACCCGCCCCCAGATTCTGCCATTTTCCAGGCAGTCCCACCTCCAAACCCGCCTCCCCAGTGCTGGCAAAATCCAGCCCTTAGTGTCTGCATGTAAAATTGTTTTACTCAGTTTATGGATGTTAAAACCCTTTGCTTAAAATATATGGATTTTAACAATTCAATTAAAAACTCAGCCTTTTGTAAGCATGGTTGCTTGCTCTTAGTAAAGATGGTTTAGTGCAAAACAAATGACTGCCTGTGAAGCTCACTCTAGCTTCATTATATCCAGAGAATATAAAAATTAATGAGGCTAAAAATCATTCTGCCTGTCTTTTCATAGGGCTGCCCAAGGCTTTTGTCTCCTTGCTGTCTTCAGGTACTTATTTTCCAAAACCATTTTATCTTTCCTTACTCTCCCACCATATTGTTGCTAATAAGGTGAGGATTAGAACTGCTCCCACTTTAAATGATCTGATTGCAATACTAGTGAATTGTGAACATCAAGAAATAGTCAACAGTTTCATGCAAAACACGTCAGATTTAACAGAATGTCTTCAGTACTGGTAAATTAATTTCAACTACTAGATCTCCCATGGCATAGCTCATGGGTAGTTTGGGGCATGTAGTGAGCATTCCATTTATGTTACTTGTGATGAATTGACGTTGCTGCTTTGTTTCTTATCAAATTGTCTCTCAATCAAGGTCTTACAGTTGTCTCTCAAGGGCATTGATTAAGTGCTGGGGCAAGGGTGAGGACTGGGAGCACTTGTGGGCAGGCCTGAGAGACTGAAGATAGACTGGTTCTACTGGTAATGTTTATGGAGACCCTTGTGCTTTCTAGAGGAAGGACATTTAGTGGTTGGTGGAGATCTTGCCATCACTGCAGCTCATCTTATGCAGGGCCAAGCGACAAAGTTTGGCTGCTCATTTATGACCCCTCCGGGGATGGAATTGGTCTTGGGAGGATGGGGGGAAGGGGGGGAGTAGCACACAATGGGCTACAGTGAATCGGCAGCCCCGTTTTACACCCTGCCCAATTTTCTTATTCATTGCAGTCAAATGGGCTGTAAAATGTGCAACCAATTTATTATCTCTCGTTTTGCACTACTCTCCTAGACTAATTTCACTGCCCTAGGTCTGTTACTATTACCTATTCTCTATGTGTTTTCTCCCTCCCAGCAAACTCTCGACATTTTGTGTTTTTTTCTATTACTTTGTTCTGCATTTCCCTTAGCCTCCCCTTTTCTTTTAATCTGTTCCAGTGCCTTGGTTACTATTTTTCTTTCTCATTTTGTGTCTGTGTTACTCCTTTCTTGTGATTCTGTTTCTTTCCCTTCGTTTCTGTTGCTCTCAATCTTAATAACGTACACCGACCAGTGTGCAGCACCAAGGAGAGCCACTGGAGGGCACAGGGGAGGGCACAGGTGGGAGAGTGGGGAGCCCAATGATCCAGCACTGAGCACAGAGTCAATGGAGGGATCAAGCAGGAAAATGCAATTGGCACCAACCATATGCCTTGGTCTGCTGTGCATACATGTGCGTTCTCCACATTGGACCTAAGTTGGGCAGACCCTGGAGTTGTGGTATGGCTGGATATGGTGCTGGTTCCTATCAAGAGAGGGTGTAACCAGGGTCAAGGCTGTTGATTTTCTGTGGGCAGAGGAAAGACATGACATGGGCAAATGGAACGTGGATCAGAAAAAGTTCTCGGTGAGTTTGATTTTTTTTTATATGAATGGCGAGGTGGGTGAGGAGCGGTCATGGCAGCTGTATGCCACAGAAATGTTTTTGGTAACATGTGATTGGCCACTATAATGATTGACTCAATGAGAAATTACACCATAGAGAGACCTCTCGGATCTGACAGGTGCCTGGTGAGATGATTCTGGGATCTAATTTGTTCCTGGTTTTGGGATCATATCTGGATGAACAGGCAGGTTGAAGGGATAGTGGTTTTTGAGATCTGATTTGTTCAAGTTCTCAGATATGATTGGCTGAAGCAACAGTAGTCTCTGCTTCCGCAATCTGATTGACTGAAGGGAGTCTACACCGTTACAGCACAAAACAGACATATATTCACACAGACACAAGCTTTATAATAATAGATAATATAGCTTGTCAATTACAATTCCATTATACTATGCTTTCACTTTAATGTGAAGTGATTTCCAATGCACACTGGCACTAGAGCAGTAGTGTAACTTGGAAGTCAGGAAGCTATCGGCTGCCCGTGTCCTAACTCGCACCAAGTCCCGTTCACCCATCACCCCTGTGCTCGCTGACCTACATTGGCTCCCAGTTAAGCAGTGCCTCGATTTCAAAATTCTCATCCTTGTTTTCAAATCCCTCCATGGCCTCGCCCCTCCCTATCTCTGTAATCCCCACCAGCCCCACAACTCCCACGAGATATCTGCGCTCCTCTAATTCTGCCCTCTTGAGCATCTCTGATTATAATCGCTCAACCACTGGTGGCCGTGCCTTCTGTTGCCTAGGCCCTAAGCTCTAGAATTCCCTCCCTAAACCTCTTCACCTCTCTATCTCCTTTAAAACACTCCTTAAAACCAAGGTTCTGGTCATCTGCCCTAATTTCTCCTTATGTGGCTCGGTGTCAAAAATGTTGTCTTATAATACTCCTGTGATGCGCTTTGGGACGTTTTACTACGTTAAAGGCGCTGTATAAATACAAGTTGTTGTTGTGGTTGTGTCTGACTTCCACTTATGTCAAGAAGTGTGAAACCACCACTAGTACCCGGTGACAAAGAAGAAGACGCGTTTTTGTCTTTGTTTAGCTCGGTAGTGGTTCTTTTAATTCAGTCATGATATATAAGGAATTAAAAGCCAGCTGCATTCCAAATCATGTCTCCAGCCTAACCTGATGCAATGTGGTGAGGACCTCTGTTTGGTTGTTTCTGAGACTGTTGGCTTGAGGGAGCAGCCAAGCCACACAGTTCTAACAAAAGTGTACCGTGTGATTAGTTCAGTTATGTACATGACTGACACCCTTTTTGGACTTAGCTGACAGTTATTCAAGTGCATGAGCCTCAATGTCTGTTTGGGAAGTATTTATGAGCCTGAGTTATTCAACAATCTGGAATTTTTGTAGAGATCGAGTCGGGTCCGTTAGCTCCAGCAGTTGACAACAAAATAAGACAAGAATAAATATGTATACAAAAGTTAATTGTAAAATATATAGTTACGATCCATTCATTACGTTCCTCATCCAAGAAGATTAACATAGTTTAACATTTACCGGAAATATATACATTACATTGTTCTTATTTAGTTTCTTAGTTTATCTATTGTTCAATGCCTTCATTTGACAGTTAAACCTAAAATATTGTCTGATATGTGTGATACTTCTCAAAGACATGAGGTATATTCTAGAGTTACAAGGATAGATCCAATAGTGAAAGTAAATCTAATAAAAGGTCTGCTGTTTGTTATCCATGGGCATGCTTTCATAACTTTTGTAAATAGCAGGGCCAGTGGACATACTTTTAGAAACATAGAAACATAGAAACATAGAATCTAGGAGCAGGAGTAGGCCATTCGGCCCGTCGAGCCTGCTCCACCATTCAATACGATCATGGTTGATCATTCAAATCCAGTACCCTGTCCCTGCTTTAATCCCCACAGTACACATATCCCACCCCTAGCATTTAATTCCCCCTAACATATCCCATCCTATCCCCATAACCCCACATATTTAATCCCCCCCCCTAACACTAAGGGTCAAT
The DNA here is from genome assembly GCA_030390025.1 of Squalus acanthias. Lineage (NCBI taxonomy): Eukaryota > Metazoa > Chordata > Chondrichthyes > Squaliformes > Squalidae > Squalus > Squalus acanthias. The sequence continues at coordinate 63,762,958 of CM059437.1, forward strand.
TTATCATAGCCAAATCAACCTAAGGTTGCAGGGAGCTAAGAGTCACCGATGAGAGTTGTAAAAATACTGAAACTGAAATATCCAGAAAAAGAAGGGAAGAAAGCCCCAAAAGTGCTTGGGCTTTACACTGCTTTTAGTATGATAATTTAATTGGACTTTCTGGCCAGTTTATAAGCTACATTTTCAATGTTTCAATGCGAGGAGAAAGTTGACGTTCTTGCCCTCTTAAAAATGTAATTAAAAACTGCCTGCCCGAGGAGCAAATCACCGTACGTGAATGCGCAATGCTCCTTTGCCTCTGGGCGAGAAGCAGCCGGTAGTGTAGTTCAAGTCTGCTCAGCTGCACACTCTGTTAATGCTGGTCTCAGATTAGTATCCATGGTATAACGTACCTTAAATAAATAACAGGCCAATAGACTGACCTAAGTGATGGGACAATTGAATTGTACATTATTTTCCATGCTTTTAATGAGGCAGCTCGAAACAAGTGGCACACAGGAAGAATTACCTTTCAGATTATATGCAAACTAATCGGGGTAATGGTTAATATATACGCACACATTTCTACAGACTAAAACCTTGATGGACGTAGCTGGGTTTGGAAATAAAATCAGATCCTCTTTAGCGTAACGCTTCCCGTGCCTCCACTCAGAGTAGTAGATATGCAGAATAAACTCTCACCTGCAGTGATTAATGCTACATTGATTAGCCACTTTAAAAAGAAGCTTGGCAGATATTTGGTTATGTAGAATGTAGAATTCTAAGGAAAACAGAGATTGCAGATAATCAAATATTCTACCAAGCGCTCTTGAGTCTTCTTGAGATCATGGGAATGTCATCTGTGGAAGAAAACCTGACAGGGCAGCATTTTGTTAATAATGCACATTAACATATCAGAATAATATCCTGGGGTTCCAACAGAGAATATTAATTGTATCTTCTCTTCTTAAAAATTTACCTGCAGCTATTTGCTCCGTTTGGGAGAGAAAATAATTTAAGTAGAATCCGTGGGGATAATTTTAACCTAATCTGCCAGGCAAGGAAATGGGCGGGTTCGGATCTGCCGTCCAGTTTACTGAGAGTAAAATCAAGCAGGGTATAAAATGGGCGTCTAACCCAAGCCCGCCCAGTGGGTTAAAGAAAGACTTGCATTTATAGAGCACCGATCATCATCTCAGGACGTCCCAAGGCGCTTTACAGGCAATGAAGTGCTTTTGAAGTGTAGTCACTGTTGTAATGTAGGAAACACGTTAGCCCATTTGACACAGCAAGATCCCACGAACAGCAATGTGATAATGACCGGATAATCTGTTTTTAATTATGTTGGTTGAGGGATAAATATTGGCCAGGCTACCTGGGAGAACTCGCCTGCCCTTGTTTGAAATAGTGCCATGGGATTTTTTTACATCCACCTGAGAGGGCAGACTTCTTGGTTTAACGTGTCATCTGAAACACTCCCACAGTACTGCACTGGAGTGTTAGTCTAGATTTTGTGCTCAAGTCTCTGGAGTGGGGCTTGAACCCACAACCTTCTAACTCAGAGGAAAGAGTGCTACCAATGAGCCATGACTGACACCTAGATCATAAGGTTATTAAAATTAGCACACATAACACAGGATGAAGGGCTGTTGGTAATCGGATGAATGTGACAACAGTCAAAGAAAAATGAACAGCTCTATTTCTCAGTTGTGTTCAGGGCTAGAAATTCGTTATAGCCCAGAGATGGGCAGTGTTTAGACTAAAAATGGTTAAGTAGTACCAGATGAAAATCTTCTAGGCTGCACGCAAAATTCGTCCTCACTCCTCATTAAAATGATTGCAGTCATGATTCTAGTCTAAAAACTCAAGCTCATTGGTGTTACACTGAAAAGATGGACCAATATCGGGGGCAGTCTAATTGAAAGTTATGATTGCCACAGGCTTTTTTCACTACTTAAAGGGGAGGTTCATGATGCTGCAGCACCTCATTCTCAGCATTATTGGGTGTGCAGCTACCTCACGGGCTTCTCACATGCAGTGTTCATCATGAATGAGCACTTTATGTTAAGATAGGAACAGGAGAAGGCCATTCAGCAACCATAAGAAGGAGGACAAGCAGAAGAAGCACTTATTTACCAATCCTGATGGCAGATCGCCGCCCCAGGGAGAGAGCCCGGAGATTTTCCGATGAAGCTTTGGAGGCATTGGTTTTAGCGGTGGAGAGAAGGTGGGTGGTCCTGTACCCACCAACTGGCAGGAGGCCCTCGCCACAAGTCTGCTGGACTTTGTGGAGGGGGGTGGCACACCATGTCACGGGCAGCACTGTGGTCCCCAGGACCCACACCCAGTGCAGGAGGAAGTTTAACAAGCTCACATGGGTGGTCAGGGTGAGTGAAGGCTTCAACAAATGCTACATACCACCATCTGTACCACAAGTTTCACACACTGCTCAATGCACCACACCCCCAGCACTCACCCACCAACAATCTCTACCTAGCAACACTCACACCCACATCTCACACCTTGCACACAATGACAGCTGTTCAACAATGGCAGGCACAAGGGTCATTAGTTATTAGAATTCATGTGATATGTGATATGTTTATAGATAAATGTATTAATTGTGTTTGGAATATTTTGAGGTCTCTCTCATTTCACCTTTGTGCCCAGGAGGACGCTGTGATATTGTGTGAGACAGGGATGGTATGATGGGGTTATGGTGAGCTACGGGGATCTGGGGTTTCATTCATGCGAATCGGAGTCTGATGAGTCAGTCATGGACAGCCCGTCTGGAACCCCGATTATCTCGCTACCTCCGTTCCCTCCGCTGTAGATCCTGGAGGGCGAGGTCCACTGCCAGTACAGCCCTCATAACTTTTAGCAAGTATTGGAGCTTTTCAGAAATAATTATGGAGTTTTGTACTTGCCACAACACTCCCTGATACCAAAGATCCTTGAAATGAATAAAGAAAACTCTTCCAGTAGCAGGAAGTAGCACACAGCACTCAAACTCCAAAAACCTGTCAGGTTCGAGTGTTTGGTGATGATTCCTTTAAATAGCATCGCTGGAGCCGGCTTCCTGCTGTTGCACACCACTTGAAGCTGTCATTGTTTTCTCCAGCCGGTAAGTATATTGGTTGTAACAAAGTTGGGAGATCGGGCGTCAAGTGAGCGTTGCACATTCACTGACGTCACGATCTCCGTGATGGTGAGGTCCCCGGCGATCGCGTTCAGCGGCAGCACTGATATGGCGTGCAGCGCTGGAACCGGCATCAGGTAGCGTTAAAACTCTCAATGGCATTTTAACGCCATCTCGTGGCGCTAACGTTTGGCGCAAACCACATGAATTTCTCCCCCATGTTATTTCACTCCAAATTATATTAAATAAACATTAACTGCACCTATATGATTAGAAGTTTACAGGATATGGCATTACAATAAATTTAATGACGGACATCGTGCATTTAGAATGCTATGTAGAAATCATTGGGGTTGAACTTTCACGGGGGGGGGGGGAGTGTTCCTCTCTCTCGATGATCTGCTGTTACTTCGACGGAACATCCGCTGAAACACCTGGTCTTCCACCAAAGTTACGTTGGACAATCGGAGAACCCTCCCACAGAAATTTACCCTTGGTCAATGAAGGACTACTTTATTTTTTGCTATTAAGCTGAATGATTAATGTTCAATAAGTTTTATGCTGCCTTTCTTTCTTTTATATTCCCTGCAATTCTCTTCAGACATTGCATCTATTGTGCTTGTTTTTTTTGTTGCAGAGTGACAGCTAATGAACTAAACATTTCCCAGATCTCCATTTTTCTTGTGTCTCGTTCATCAAATAACTAACCATCATGACTGCTTATCCGCAAATGTTGTTGGACTCCCACTGGAATAACAGAATGAGCTTTGAAATTTAAGTAATTTAGCATTCTAATTATCTTATTGCTGCACACAGTATTATATATCATTCTTATCTAATCCCAATGATTTTATAATTCTATATATTTATGTTACTGTTAGGTAATAGCATTCACGTTTTCAAGCTACTTTTCTTTAAATTTTGCAATTGCGTTCACAGTAGTTCTCAGATACAATGGTAAGTAGTATCAAAGAACCCCCGAATTTTCCCAAGAATATCAACTCTAAGGTGACATTGAAACTGACAGACTTGGCAACAAAGTGAAGTTGGACTTGCCAGATAGATGAAAAACACATGTTAAATGTATGGCAAGAGTGTATGATGAGCATTTGAATATCAATGGTTTGATTATGAGAAACTGTAATGCACATGGAGATAGATAAGTCAATGAACACGTATCTATCTATAAATGTACATGCATGTAATGGATTAAACTGATTAGTAAGAAAAAAGTCTGTATTACCATTTGAATTTCTCATTTTTCTACAAATCATAATAACAGTAATACAATTTTCAAAAACTTCCCCATCCTCTATTTCATGTTTTAAATTGATCTCATAATTACTAATCCCATCTCTATTACTGCCAGGGCCTAAGGAGAACTTGAAAAGCTTTCTAATAAACTAATATAACATAAGGTGACAATCAAGTATGAATATTTTGAAAAAATTTGTTTTTAAGTAGGTGATGTTTTAGTCAAAAGGATGAGGGAAATAAGGGCTTTGAAAGCAACACATAAGAACATAAGAAATAGGAGCAGGAGTAGGCCAATCGGCCCTTCGAGCCTGCTCCGCCATTCAATAAGATCATGGCTGATCTGATCCTCACCTCAAATCTAAAGAACAAAGAAATAGGAGCAGGACCTGGCCACTCAGCCCCTGGGCCCGCTACGCCACCCACAGGGCCTCGACCGATCCGAACTCAGCCTCATGTCCAATTTCCTGCCCGCTCCCCGTAACCCCTAATTCCCGTTACTTCTAGGAAACTGTCTATTTTTGTTTTAAATTTATTTAATGATGTAGCTTCCACAGCTTCCTGGGGCAGCAAATTCCACAGACCTACTACCCTCTGAGTGAAGAAGTTTCTCCTCATCTCAGTTTTGAAAGAGCAGCCTCTTATTCTAAGAATATGCCCCCTAGTTCTAGTTTCACCCATCCTTGGGAACATCCTTACCGCATCCACCCGATCAAGCCCCTTCATAATCTTATATGTTTCAATAAGATCGCCTCTCACTCTTCTGAACTCCAATGAGTAGAGTCCCAATCTACTCAACCTCTCCTCATATGTCCACCCCCTCATCCCGGGGATTAACCGAGTGAACCTTCTTTGTACTGCCTCGAGAGCAAGTATGTCTTTTCTTAAGTATGGACACCAAAACTGTATGCAGTATTCCAGGTGCGGTCTTACCAATACCTTATATAACTGCAGCAATACCTCCCTGTTTTTATAATCTATCCCCCTAGCAATAAAAGCCAACATTCCGTTGGCCTTCTTGATCACCTGCTGCACCTGCATACTAACTTTTTGATTTTCTTGCACTAGGACCCCCAGATCCCTTTGTACTGCAGTACTTTCCAGCTTCTCGCCATTAAGATAATAACTTGCTCTCTGATTTTTCTTGCCAAAGTGCATAACCTCACATTTTCCAATATTGTATTGCATCTGCCAAATCTCCGCCCACTCACCCAGCCTGTCTATATCCCCTTGTAGGTTTTTTATGTCCTCCTCACTTTCTACTTTCCCTCTCATCTTTGTATCATCTGCAAACTTTGATATGTTACACTCGGTCCCCTCCTCCAAATCGTTAATATAGATTGTAAAGAGTTGGGGACCCAGCACCGACCCTTGCGGAACACCACTGGCTACTGGTTGCCAGTCCGAGAATGAACCATTTATCCCAACTCTCTGCTTCCTGTTAGATAACCAATCCTCCACCCATGCCAGAATATTACCCCCAATCCCGTGATTTTTTATCTTGAGCAATAATCTTTTATGTGGCACCTTGTCGAATGCATTCTGGAAGTCTAAATACACTACGTCCATTGGTTCCCCTTTATCCACCCTGTACGTTGTGTCCTCAAAGAACTCAAGCAAATTTGTCAGACATGACTTCCCCTTCATAAAGCCATGCTGACTTTGTCCTATTAAATTATGTTTATCTAAATGTTCCGTTACTGTCTCCTTAATAATAGACTCCAAAATTTTACCCACCACAGATGTTAGGCTAACTGGTCTATAATTTCCAGCCTTCTGCCTACTACCCTTTTTAAATAAGGGTGTTACATTAGCAGTTTTCCAATCTGCCGGAACTTTTGCTGAGTCCAGGGAATTTTGGAAAATTATTACCAAAGCATCCACAATCCCTACTGCCACTTCCCTCAAGACCCTAGGATGTAAGCCATCAGGTCCAGGGGATTTATCCGCCTTGAGTCCCATTATTTTACTGAGTACCAATTCCTTAGTGATTTTAATCGTATTTAGCTCCTCCCCCCCCTAGAGCCCCATGAAGGGCTACATTTTCCATTTGCCAAAGTACAGTTTGAAGTACAACCCAGGATTCTCCTCATCTTCCTCTCCTTTCCTTTCCTCGTAGCTACACTGGAAAGCTAAAACTGCTGTATTGGCTGACTGAGTAAAGGATTAGTTGACATCTGTTGTGCCGGATGCCTCTGATCTTCCGTACAACAAATAGGCCAGATTGTGTGCCAGGCCTCGACACACCAGATTGTGTGTCCAGAATTATACTAGACGTTGAGCAACATGATCAGTAGTCCTTAACGGGACTGTTGCAGACCACTTAAAATATAGCACCCCAAAAAATGAAGAGCAGAGGTCAGTAGTGTGAGTATTCAAACCACATTCCATATTAAAAAGTGAGTCTCCAATACAAAAACCTAAAGGCACGTGGTATGAGGCCCACAACTTTTTTCAGTGGTTGGTAAATTCAGATTCTACTTATAGCGGGGTTAAGGCAAATGTAGCCACTGCAATTTTAGAAAAACACCATACATCCTGTCCAGAGATGTAGTCATACTCGTAGGTTAGCATTGGTGTGAAGCAATGTTGGCTTCACGTCAATGCTAAGTGGAAAGTTTACATCTGGGTTCAGGGCCCACCCTGACTTCAGAGAGAAATTACATTTGGGTGCTTACCTTGTGCACTGCATCCATACTGTAGCTTCCTTTGAGCCATACTAAAAAAAAACTGACCAATAGCATAAAGCTACCATTTTATGTCTGCATTGTCAATCACATTACCGTAAATTAACAATGGCAGGGTAAAATAGAGATTTCCACTATTTTCTTCTGCACATTAAATGAATCCAAAAATGCTATGGGCTGGATTTTGATACTGGGGCGGGTTGGGGTTGTGTCATCCACTTTTCGTGTTATCCACCCGACTGCAATTGGATGTGGGAGATTGATGCAATTTTCACCTAATTGGGCAATTGAGTTCCAGCATGTGGGAACCCATGACCTAATTAGTGTTTTCAGTCTGAAAGTCGCCTCTGATGATGTCATCATTGCTGCTGCATTGAAGGGAGAGAGAGAGAGACTACTCTGTTGTAATAGTGGACCTGCAGCTGATAGTCAGCTTTCGAAATGTGTTACCGCCAGGTTTCACATTCGTGGTTCAGAACAGGCGTGCTTCACGTAGAACAAGGGTTAAAATCACAAAGGCCTTTCAAAATGGCATTATAGAGTGCTTGTTAAGGGCCTTAACAGCCTATCCCGCCTCTTAAAGGCGGGACGGAGTCGGGACCAGCAGACATGATTTAATGAAAATTGCATGGAGGCAGGATGGAGGCGGACTTGTGCCTGCCCGCCAGTTTTCGCAATTTTAATCTCCCACACGCCTCCAAACCCGCCTCCACGGGTCAATGAAAATCCAGCCCTTTGTTTGTACATGAGTTTACAGATTCATTAAGACTAATATATAGAGGAAAATATTGGGGCCTGTTCCTCAGGACAAATCCAATATCTTTACGTTGCTTTTACATGGCGGGGGAGGCACAATGATTTTCATTAGTGCCTTTTCACCCCAAATTTTTAATGTTTGTATTCAAAAGGCAAGTCTGATCTGAAATGTAAAATTATGATGTGTAAGTAACAGACGCCATCTGGCGATCTCACCTCTCCGGTAACCTTTAACTACATCTGGTGAATTCCTGATAAGATATAAAAAGCATCTGAAGCCTCCAGGGGAAGGGTCTCCTAGTCCTATCCCCCTGGTGCCTCCCCATGACATTGCAGCTGACACAAGGCAGAGTGGAAGAATTGAACTTGTGTCTCACCACTCAATAGCACAGTGTACTGGTGCACCAATGTGCTGTCTCATCAGAACAACTGTACTAAATATATTATTTCCTTATGTAATAAATTTAGCAGCATTCTTGATAACCTGCAGCAGAGAAGTTGCAATTGAACATCAGGGAACATGACACCGACAGCTGTTCATGACTAAGAAATAACTGACTGAAGACTAAATGAAACAGAAATAAAATATGAAGCTGCACATATTAAAAACAGTAACTTATAGCAGGAAGTTCAGTGGGCTGTTATTAATTGCTCAAGCTCTGCTCTTGTGGTTTGGGATGTCATCTGAGCCCTTTAATCAGATCACTACCGATTAATAACTCCCAGGTATTTATTATTCTGCAGTTTAATCTTTTATTGAATGTGTCGGTCATAAGCATGCTTCAAACCTGTTCCTCCCGCAATACCTGTTCACAGACTCTATGACAGACAGCGCCCTTCAGAATAAGTCACACAAGAGCTGAATCAGGGGCTTCCATAAAGAGCAGATCGACAGCTTTTTTTAAAAAAGCAGGCAGAGAAAAACAAAGAAGATGGAGAGTACAGGAACTGTTGGAGTAGAATGTTCAAATGAATTTCTGCCTTGAGTTTTAAACACTTCAGAGTAGAATATTCCAATCACCAACACTCACCTAAAGGTGACTCCTTGGAGAGGGAGCATGCGGTGTCTACCAGTAAACGTGAGACCTTCCGCCACTGCTGGGCACCGCAGGGTAAAGAATGTATTTTGGATACCCATAACAATATTATAATTTAATTGTTTTGTTATCTCTTACTCTGTTGGGCATGTTATTTATTTGAACCTGTTGTTTATTTATTATATTGATGTTGCTCCCCTTGTCATATTGATTTTGTGCTTCCATTTGATGATACTGGGGCAACTTAGTGTCACCCCAACAGGTCAATCAAAGAAAAGGCCGAAAGGTGACTCTACTGATTGCCATATTGTAGCAGGCTTGCAGCCTGTACTCAGAGAGCGCAATTGAGCTGCAAATGGCAGTAGAAGTAGATTCGACCATGAAAATGCAAACAGAATTCTTCTTATTGTCTCTAGAGGCAGAGAATACAAAAGGAAGGAGCTAATGTAGAAGACCTTAGTTAGACCACAATTGGAGCACTTTGTACAGTTTTTCGCATACCATTATTAGGATATAAAGTAATTGTAAAAGGTGCAGAGTAGATTCACGAGAATGTCACCAGGGATAAAGGGTTATGATTATGAAGAGTCTTGATCAACAAGAGGAAACTTGAGTAGCAAGAGACCAGTGGAATGCAGAAGGTCTAGAGTATGGATTTTAGTCTCAATGGGTATGGTGAGGGCAAAAGTACTGACATTTTTACTAATTTATTTTATTGTATTTTGACTTAAATTTACTTCATTTCTGCTGTTCAACACCAGGAGCTACTTAAACTGGCTTGTATGGAGCCTTATTTTTGGGCTGGCTTAATCTGGTAATAGGTTAATTAATCAATTACTTATGTGGTGTAAATAGCTGTTCTCTAATAGGTTGTTTTTTTCCAGTGGCAAATGGCTTAATGTGCAAATTGGGACAGTAAAATTTGTGTTTACTAGTGAGAGATTAGTCTTAAAACAGTAAGAGACCAATGGGGAGTGTGGACTTTAGCCTCAGCAGGCATTAAGCCTTGAGGTGCAGTTGGCCTAAAGTTACATTTGAGCCGTAAAATCGCTAATTTGTTGTTTTTGATTTTATTAAACGTTAAACTATTTAGTTTGGTATGTGGAGCAGCTGAAGCCTATGATGTGTGGTATCTATGCAGTGTGGGAGGTCCAGGTTGTTTCATGTGCCTGGGATAATCACATCTGTTGGAAGTGTTTCTGACTGCTTGCAATTGAACTCAAAGTTTAACTTGTGGAACAGCTGGCGATTCTGCTCTGCATACGGGGCCCTTCGGCGACTGGTGGGCACTGCAGGGACTGGAGTGCATAGTCAACACGCATAGTACATTTATTACTTAATTTGATAAGTTTCCTCTGTTATGATTTAGTTTTCTATTAGTTGTGCCCCTTTAAGAGGGGGAACTTCTTTTTGTTTTTGTTTGATGACACTGGGGCAACCTAGTGTCTCCTTATAGTTTTAATTAGAAGAGGCATATGGGACACTGAAGGCACATTCCAGGAGTTGGTCATCCTGTAGGCAAAGCGAGTAACCATCCATTGGTATAGGAAGAGGTGATAAGAGGCAGTGCAGGGATTGCCTGAGACTACTGAATTGATAAAAAGGGATTCCGTACTGAATACTCAAGACAGTGACAACTCGGTAGAAGGCAAATATAAACAAAACCGTGGAGCGAGTGGCTGCCAAAGACAGAGAAGTTGCAGAATTGCAGTAGTAATAGCGGATTCTATAGTTAGGGGAATAAACAGGTACGTTTATAGCTACAACTCAGTCCCTAATGGTGCCAGGGTAAGGGATATAAGTGAGCTGATGGAAAAGATTTTGGAGAAGGAAGGAGAATAGCCAGAAGACGTGTTTCACGTTGGAACAAGTGACACAGGGAGGCATAGAGTTGTTGTCCTGCAAAGGGAGTTGCGGAAATTAGAAAATACATTGATGAGCAGGACTTAGAAGCCAATAATCTTAGGATTACTCTCAGTGCTCCATGCATTAGTCAGAATAGGAATAATAATATAAGAGGGGTAAATGTGTGGTTGAAGAGATGGTGTAGCAAGGAAGGGTTCAGATTCTTGGGACATTGAAATTAGTCCTGGGATAGTTTGGGCTAGATTTTCTCAGCCCCGAGGAGGCGGGTATGGAGGCGGGACTGCTGGGAAAGTTGCAGAATTTGGGGGCGGGTGACAAACCCACCCCCAACCCGCCTCCGTGCCCTCTCGTCAGGAGGCGGGAAGCCGTCCTGTCCCGGGTCCCGTCTCCTTGGAGGCGGGAAGGGATTAAAGCCTATTAACTGCCTGTTAACAGGTAGGTAACAGGCAGAAAATAGGATTATCCCCATTTTTCGTCCTGAAGTGCGGGCTTCCCGACCTGGGGGAACCCTGCCGGGGTGTAGGAGGTGAGTAGGAGGTCTGCGGGGGTCGGAGGGGTCTGAAAGTGCAATGTAGTGGTGAGTGATGGGTGCAAGTGTGGAGTGGTAAGTATGTGAGGTGAGTGTACAGCGTTAGAAAATGTTAACTTACCTTTGTTTCTACCGACAGCCTTCAGCCGCTGTGGAGCCAGAGTCCCCGACATCTCCATTGTAGAGATCACAGACTGGCTGTTGCATCCTCCGATACAACAGCCAGCTGATTTCTGCAAAGTAGAAAGGTTTGATGAGTCCTGAACACAAAGTCTCATCAAACTACACAGAATGTCAGTGTTTGACAGCTTCACAGAGCTGTCAAATGATGACATTTCTTCTTTCAAAAGTTCTTGACAGATGACACGTCATACGTTGATGTGCTCTGTCACTGACTTCCCCCTAATTGGCCTGCTGAGCCCGCCGGGCGGGCTTAACAAGGTCAATCAGGGGAATATCCTGCTGGTTGGCCAGAAGCTGATGGAGACGGGACTGAAACACGACAAGTGGGAGTCCCGCCTCCAAAAGCTTCCCATTCAGAAATTCCAGCCTTAAGAGTCTACACAGGATGGATGAACACGGCTGGGACCACTGTTCTCACTGGGAGAGTCACTAGTATTCCACAGGAGGGTTCAAACTCATGGCATGGAGATGGTTAGTAACAAGTTGTGGAAGCAGAAAGAAAAGCAAAGGTGGCAACGGGTGTATGAATGGACAAAGAGGAAAAACTGGAACATATTAAAGAACAGATGAGAAGGAGTAGCAATTAAAAAGAGTGAGATTGCTGAAAAAGTGGATTTAATGGTTTGTATGTAAATGCACAAAGTATTCAAGCTAAAATTGGTGAGTTAGAAGGGTATGACATAATAGCTAAGGGAAGGAAATCTTTCCCAATCCTTTCACCCTTCCTGAGTCCACCCCTTTGCAACAAACTATGCAAGTTACGGTTGGAGTTTTATGGCGGTCACATAACTATCAAAATGTCAAACTCCTGGCTGACAAAAACATAAATAATAATATACTCACCTATCGCTAACAGAGCTAAATAATGTACAGCCAAATCTTTCCAATGTGTCTCATATCAAATAGGTGTTTCCATTTTATATTTCTCGATGATAAAAAGTACAGGATGCTGCTGTATCCACATGAATGGGCAATCAAAATACTCCTCCTTCCCCCCAGCTTTGGATAATCATTCAGTGAGCTGGAAGAATATGAGCAAACCCCTAAACGTGAAACAGCACGTCATTGAAGAGAGAGCGAGAAGCAACCTCAAGCTATTACAACGTCATAAAGTGAAGTGCGGTGAAAAATGAACCTCCAGCATTTAGAATCTACGTTGTCAATTGTTTCTATACTGATTGAATAACTTTATATCTTTGTGCGCCTGCTGTTACTTACTGTGACATTTTTATGTCAGAAAACAGGATGTTAGGTTTTGGCTACGTACCAAACTTTTGTGACTTGCAACAAATGATAATGAATTCAGTATCAGTATTTGCAGGTATTTTGAAACCGCTCCGCTGCAGATTTGCAGATTTCCCTGAGTCTCTCTCTCTGACTGCAATCACTTGGGGCTGGGGCTGGGGGGGGATGTTTTCCTGCGTGTACATTTAAGTAAAAATTCTCTTACTGAATTCTTATTAGTTCATAATGACTGATCAGTAAAAAAAATTAAACTTTACACCGAGGAAAATGTATCACCATAGCTTTGTTTTAAACAATAATTTTTATACAGTTCCATACCCAGGTGTAAAGATAGTCATTATTATGAAATTTATAGTGCATGCAAGACAGATTTATTATGTAATGTAACCAAAGAACATTGGAAAATTCAATCATTTTTATTAAATAGAGATTTTTCCGCTGCCAGATATTTTAGTAGGTTTCCAAAAAATTGTCAGGGCTCATAATGTGATCTGCAACAACTTTTAGTTGTATTAAAGACTAAGGGAGCTAAATTCAGTTGATTTGCACCTCCCGCAGCGTGCAAATCAACTAGCGCCTGGGCGCAGCGCCGCTAACACCTCCCACGAAATTCAGCGGGAGGTTAGCGGCGGCGCCCCACTTGCACCCCGGCTATAATATTGGGTGGCGCACCCCGACTTACCGCCGGGGTCAGGAGGGCCTACCTGCGGCCTGGGCGGCGCTAGTTAAAGGGGAGGTGGTGGGCGGCCATTTTCGTTGCTGGCCGCCTGCCAGCACCTGCCCCCGTTGCTGTCCCCGGACCCCGTGAAGCTGGCTGCTCTCTGTGAGCCTGGCACTCCTCTTGCGCAAATGGCTGTTCTTAGCCATTGAAGCCATTTCTCCAGGGGTTCTGGTGATCTCCTGCCAAAGTTATGGTGGGAAATTCTGAGAACCCCTACAGAATTAGCTGCATTTGGCCAGGCCACAAGTCCCAGCCAGGATGGAGCTGATTGGGTAATTCCCCCATCAATCACACCTGGAGACTGCCCTCCTGTAAGTGATTGAGATTGACGTTACGCACATAATTTGCATTATGTAACTATCCTCCACTCACTGAATTTTGCAGGAGAAATAATCATGCTTTTATCAGGAGACTTTGCTATAGATTCGGTCATGAGTTCTGTTTGCTGTAGTTCGTAGAGACTCTGTTTAAATAGACTCTGTTTGCTGTAGTGCGCTGTTTAAATAGACTCTGTTTGCTGAGTAAATAGACTTTGTTTGATGTAAGTCCTGCCGTAAGTTCTGCCCTGCCTCCAACTCATTGGCTGACACAGTGGTGCCAAAACTCACTTTGCACAGAATTTCCAGGCTAACAGATGCATTAAAACTGAAGCACTGAGAAAAATATCAGCAGTAGAATTGGCTATAGTGTGCTTTCCCCAACAACCAATACAGTATAATTTCAGCTCCGTTTTCAGAATAGGCTGCTCCCCTACTGTAGCTGTCCCCAAGAAAAGCTCCAGTACAATAACATCTCCTTAAAGGTTGATCCATTTACCTCTGCATGGTATTAGTTGAAGTAACACTTATAACCAGCTGTTTTTCAGTAAATCATTAAAAGAACTTTTATATTTCCTTATTCTTAGCAAAAAATCGAGTGCCTCTTCCTGCTAATGCCACAATAAATACTTGTAACCGGAGTTGTGGCAACAACTATGATTTCGGGATCAAGGTCAGTCTCACCCACCCAGGGAGTTCTTCAGCAATAAGCAATAGTGCTCAAGGAACCAAACATGCTGGAAGAAGAAGAAGAAGAAGAAGAAAAAATCTTGTCCATACTTCAGAAGGTACAGGAAACTTTCGTTTATCCGGCATCGACGGGACCGGCGTGGTGCCGGTTTATCGAAAGTACCGGATAACAGAGAGTTATATCTACCGAGGCTATTTTTAACAAAGAGACTCCAAGCAGCACGGGAGAATCTACTCATGCTACTGCAATGTTTCGGACTTGCGACAGCGCCAGGAGGCCGAGTAGTGGCACTTTTGAAAAGTACCCCTACTGACTATATCGGCGTTCGCGGACTCGGACTCGGGATCGGCAACATTGCCGGTTATTTGAGAGGATTTTTCGGAGCACTCGGCGTTCGCGGAGACTCAACTGCGACTCGGCAACATTGCCGGTTATTTGAGAGGAGTTTTCGGAGGATGATTTTTGCCGGTTAAGCGAGAATTCCGGATATTTGGATGCCGGATAAACGAAAGTTTCCTGTAGCTGGAATGACAGAAATCAAGTAGGTGGTAACTGTTTTGAAAATGTGTATAAACACAAATTAATTAAGAACCACAACAGGTTATCTTTACAAACAAGGTTCCCCTTATAGTTAAATTATAAATATAACAGTTTTTGCAAGTCTATGATTGAGATTAAAATTAGTTTAAAAAATTAAGATAGTATGTTACTTTCTGAGTGGAATTACCTAGTTTTAGACTACGGTTTTCCCCAGACGATTTTGGCGTACTTTATACTATGCTTTCTAACCTGAAGAGCACAATAGAAAAATTGGAATAACTGTCTATCATGTTCCAACATTTATTTGACCATTTATCCACAGAAAGGAGTTAGGAATGAAAGAAACACTTGCATTTATATAGCGCCTTTCACGACCTCAGGACGTCTCAAAGCGCTTAACAGCCAATGAAGTACTTTTAAAGTATAGTCACTGTTGTGATGTAGGCAATGAGTTGTTTGTTAATTAAATTAAAGTGAATTAACAAAGGACTGACACCAGTTTACAGCTAAACTTACAACAAAGAAAAGAATAAAATACATGATCAGTCAGGCTGAGAGGCAATGCCTTGGTCTAAGCTGGAAATTAGGATATAGCCTGTTGGTTGTTACAGCTTGAGGCTGGCCAGAAAGAAAGAAAAACTCTAAAGTGAGCATTCGGCCCTCCATTTGGGATAGCACTGTATGTTTTTCTTGTTTTCTATGTTGTGAGAAGTGTGATAGATGAAATTTAAAAAGTCTGGAAATACTGTACTGATCAGTCACATGTATTACCCAAAATAAACCAGCTGCTCTCCATATTGTTCATCCGTTCCACCGACCAGAAGATTGGAGAGGGCAAGAGCGAAGGACACGATATCCAGTTCAGGTCACGAGGGTCCTATCCTTACACCCCTGGGTTAGTCTTTTATATAATTAGATATTGGGCAATAAAAACGAATTCCTGAATGTAAGACACAGGACAATTTTCAACTGCCGGCTGACCGTGTCTCCTGTGAAAGACAAGTGTCCGACAGTTGAAAATTGGGGCGGGGAGAGGGGGGGCATGTCGGCCACCCCAATAACTCCCAAGGCCCTGATACAATTGTCACCTAAGCCTGTAAATGGACGAGCACGCCTATCTGCTTTGGGCGGGAGGCTGCTTAAATATGCAAATCAGCATCTTACGCTGGGTGTAGGGCCCCATTTGTAATTTTCAGGTACAAATGAACAAAGCATGTTCCACCCATTTCTACCAGGTGATGTGTGTCCTAACCGTTGGTCCTCAAAGGGACTGCTGATGGCCACTCAAGAAAAGGCCCCAAACTTTTTTTTTCTTTTCTTTTTGTGGGGCCAGGAGGAGCAGGAGTGCTTCTTCCAGGCTCTGTAAAAATACCACAGGCTGCTGCTAGCCCGTGTTCAACCTCCCTCTGGGATCGGCTCTGCTCCTCCTAGCACCCTACCTGCCAGTCGCATCGATGTGGGAGCCGGATGATTTCTCACCCTCCCACAAGCTGCGAAGGGAGTGGGGGGGGGGATAGTGGTGGGTGCAGGGGCACGGGTGGGGATTTAGTTGGGGGGGGGGGGGGCGGGCCCACAACTCACCGGCGGCAGTCAGGTTAAGGCCCGAACCGGAAAGTGGATTGGGCCTCCCAACTCTGGCTTCAGCCAAGTGGTGCAGTCGCTCCACCGATTTCACGTCAGTTCTGGGAGGATATCTAAAATCGTCCCCACAGGTCACATCTACTGGAGGCACCGAAACCGAGAGAATATCTGAGGCAGGCCCGAAATTTGAAACACTGCCTCGAACAATGAATACCCATCCAGTTGTTAGTGGCCTTTGTGAACAATTAGCATTATTATTTTCTTGTTGAAAAATTGCACCAAATTTATATTTCAAATCAAAGCTAATGGGAAATAGAGTGCCTCCAATGTAACTGAAAATCCTCTGTTAAGTTAAGGACACAGGGCTTTTCATTACAGCTTCTTCATGTAACTTTTAACCCAACACAGCACAGTTTAATAAATGTCAGTTCTTCCAACCGGATTTAACCTCCACCGGATACAATCTTTGAGGATTGTTACTCTTTACATTACAGAAAAAGCCCTTGATATTGTTAAGCAGGAAGTAACTCTCTGCAAAAGCATTTTACTGCAATCCTTCATAATGCTAATTTGTTTTTTTATAAATTTCCCATGTCCTTGGAAATGCATTTTATTTTAAACTTGCTTTTATCAAATCATTAGAAGTCCATCTGATCATAATTAATCCAGGCCGTGGTATGAATGAATGAATGAGCTCGCACTTATATAGCGCCTTTCGCAGTCTCAGAACATCCCAAAAATGCTTCACAGCCAATGAAGTACATTTGAAGTGTTTTAATGTTGTATGTTTTGATGCTTACTTCCAATGTCAGTCCTCCCCTCTCCCAATGGCCCCTGGCATCTTCCATGACATACAAAAAATTTAATAAAAATTATTTTCAGCTCCTGTGGAATAGCTAATTATACTTTAACATTGCCAGTATTAAAATGATACTGATCTGTAAATCCAGTCTGCGAAATCTTTGCTTTCACACTCGAGTATTTCATAGCTGAAAGTCCATCAATGAAAATTTACCACCTTCTCTAGTCTCCAGTCTTCCACCATTTCATAGGCAATGAAATGTTAGGTTTTCTCTCCCTGTAGCTGTCACTCTAGTGCTCCAACACAATAGACAAGCTTTTGGAAAGATATCTCTTCCATCTTCAGGATCATGCCTTGCATCAGTGTATGAAATAAGGAAGACCTAGATTTATATAGTGCCTTATAATGTCTCGGAAATATCTCAAAGCATTTCACTTGCAGTGAATTGCTTTGAAGTGCAATGATTATTATGCAGGCAAATGTAGCTGCTGGATTCCACAAACAATAATGAGATGAATGGGCAGTTAATCTACTTTTTGATGGTGCTGTTTGAGTGAGGAATGTTGACCAAGGCACCAGGAGAACTCCCTGTTCGTCTTTAGTTGTGCCAAAGGAACTTTAACATTCACCTGACTGTGTAAATGGGACCTCGACTTAATATCTCATTCAAAGGATAGAACCTCCAACAATGCAGCATGCCCTCATTAGGGAAATGGTCCTAAGATGGAAGAAACATGTCTTCCGAAAGCTCAACCAGTGTGTCAGAACACTACAGCAAGAGAAAACGCATCTACATTTAAATTACTCCTGCTTTCCCAAATAATTTTATCTGAAAATGCTATCTGGAATAATACTTGCTTGTTGGAGGATATTAAATAAAGCAAGATGACCTTTTAGTAAACCCTTGAGTGATTGAGATTCAAGTGGACTGTTTACCCACAGGCTAGCCCAAAAATCACCTGAAAGCAAGGTCTGGTTCTTCAGTTTTAAACAATTCATTATGACAGTGAGGGAGCACTCCATTAAACATTTAAGTTGTGCCAAAGGGTTTTCCTACATACCTTTCCCTTGAGGCTTTTTTTTACATCGAAATGATTAGAAATGTTGAAGTTAACAAAGTGACGTACATTTACTGCACAAGGAACATCCAAGTAGTTTTATTGATGGCGATGCCTTCGCTTTAGAAAAAATTGCTTTGTTGCAGCTTTGAAGTATACTATTCATCAGGTGGCAGAGTGGTACAGTGTGCTGGACCTGGACAGAATGACAGGATGTGTATTTTTCCCCTACAATCCTCCACACACTGAGCTCCTGATCTGAATGGTGCTGCTGAGTGAGGGCTGGTGCCTGCTCTTAGAGAGCGAGACACTATCAGAGGGAGCGTTGCGGGGCCACTCGAGCGTCTCTTGGTCCTGGTTACACAGGAGCATTTGCAGAGTAACTCACCTATCTTCCCTATTGGCCATGAAAGGTACACAGGATTAACCAGGGAAGAGAAAAGGGATTAAATCTCTGTCGAAAGGGGGCATCTGGCCCTCAACAATGAAACACCTTTTCCAGAATAAAGTCAGCAGTGTCAGGCCAATCTACACGTCAAAAAATTCAATTTTTCTTTATTAGTTCATGTAAGAGGTCAATGATTTTTCCTATAATTGCTATATGACTAAGCCTGATTTAATTAAAAGGTGGCAAGAACCTTAAACCCCAATGATGCCAAGTCCTATCTTTTGTCCATAAAACCCTGTTTTTAGTGGAATGCCACAATTTCTTGGGGAGGATAATGTGGTCCCAGTGCGTTATATTGGGCACTGTCCTTACCTGCGCCCCAGGATACTAATGTCACCCAATAATGTGAAGTCAGCTCATTATCAATATTTGCTGGTACTCCTAGCGCATAGCACATGACACACTGGGAATGCGCCAAAGAGAGGTGCAGGATTTTCTGCGTCAGCTGGCTGCCCTTAAAGACATACATCGCTTTAGGCTGCAAGATGGTTGTAGAAGGTCCCCATTCAGCAATAAGACTTTGAAGATCTTGCTGCAGGAGGTCCTAAACTAAAAGGTGGCTCTATTTTCTAACTGTATATAGAGTACGGCCAGAGCAACAGGGATAGAGGTGATGGACCACTCGATGCAATCTGACCTGTAGCCTGAACCTGGGAGCAGCTGAATAAGAATTATTTTGGCCAATGCAAGGTTGCCATGGCAGGTATCCCAACATATGACAACATTTTAATAGATTATTTGCCAATCTTCTTTATTGCTCCTCATTGTAAATTTGGCAGACCATCACAGAGGGAGAATGCAGGGAACTTTGTCAGTTGCTGTATAAATGTACATGCATTCTTACTTTACTTTACTTAATTGTGCCATGTAACCATATCACAACTGACTGTTAAATGGGTCAAGTATCAAGCAAGAAGTATGTTAGCATAAAGTTCCTTACAGCTACAAGTTCACTTTATTAACCTTCAGCTGTTGTCCTGGACACTTTGGTAGAGCTCATCTTCTCTTTCTATCCTCTTTCTCACATCTGTCCCTTTCATATCACCTTGCAGGGGAAATAATATGGGACAGCGCTTGCAAACAGCAGGGGGTCACCAAAGCTACACTCCTTGACTCCTTATGAAGAGTGGGCCATCAGCATTATGGCTGTGGAAACAACAGAGACAGTGAGGTGGGGTGAATTTGGCAACTCCCCAAGCTCCCCTCTTGCTTACCTCCTTAGTTATTCACTCATTCATTCCCTCACACACAGGCCCACGTTGCAGAACTTCAGTGTAACACACAGCAATCTCTTGATGTTATGCATCTATATTTCACAGTGCTTCTGACTGCGAGCACTGCCAAGTATGTTCATCGTCTGCTCCTCTAGGTGCCCAAGAGGAGGAAATGGGTGAGCCAATGTTATAGCTTCAACCTCACAGCACTTTGTGTCACCCACTCCTACAATTTTAAGCACCGTCATCAAAATATCTACTGGGGGAGGTAGGGGGACTGGGGCCTGTTACCAACTTGTAGGAGGAAGCGCTTGGTGAAGCACTGAGCAGGAGTGAGGGGGAGAATTGCAGGAGGTGTAACCTACTGGCTGGATGGTTTGCTTGAGTCCTCCTTCAGCTGCTGTACCCAGGAACTTGGACATCAAAGTGCCTGCCTACATATGTTCTTTGATAGCCCAACATCAGCACTTCAAGGAGTCATTTGAGAGTGTATCATGCAGCCTGCACAAGTAACCCTCTCACTACTCACCCACCTGGTTTCTTCCCCAGTGTTTCAGGATGCCAAGGATGTCTTCCACTATGACTCAGGTGGATGTATAGGTTGCACCGTATCTCTCCTGGCTCCTGTCTATATGTGATGTACTGGTGTCATGAGCCCAAAAGCCATCCTGGAATCTTTTTGGTCCTTCAAATAAGTCTGGTTCTATTGACTGCGGCAGGATGAACAGTTCGCGGGAGCTGCTTTGGAAACGCACGTTGGCGTGCATGATTCTGTCCCCGTGGTCACAGACTACCTGTACATTGATGGAATGGTAGTGCTTTCTATTCATGAATGGTGCTGTGTTCATGCTAGGGGGAGGATGACCACATGAATGCAGTCAATGATGCCCTGCTCTTCCGGGAATTCTGCCACATAGGGTTCTTTCTTTCTTGCTGGCTGCTTTCTGCAGGAAATGTGATGAAATCTGAAATCCCCGGCTCTGGAAAACAATCCATCTGTTAACCTGCTTGGTGCAGTTGTCGACTGAAGGTTGGAAGATGTGCAGAATTCTCCTGCATTTGCCTGGAAGGAGCCTGCCATGTAACATTTCAAAGCAGCTGTAACCTTGACAGGCACTGACAGCGTTATCCCTGTACTGGAACTGGTCCCTTAGTCTGGCCGCAGGAGTGTGCGGAGCTCGGTGATGGTTTTCTCTGGGAATCCCAGACGGTGCTGGCAGATTTCTTCAGACAGGTTCAGGTAACAGACCCTGGCCCTGTACACACGAGTGTCAACATAAGGATGTGTCTGAATGGAGCATCTAAGGTGCAATCTCACCTGTCTTTCATGCCTCCTCTGATCCTCCTTGATATGCCTACAGGAATATCCTTAACTGGAAGATCATGAACTCTCTAACAGCTACAGCTGCACAAACAGCCACAAAAACACGGTACAGCTTTAAGTAGCTTATCAGGAAGGCTCCAATATTTTTGAACTTTATTTGTCCAACAAGACCAAAACTGTGCAGAAATAATCAGTTGCTAAGAGATACAGCAATAACAGCAATTTTCCTTTACCAAGAAGGACACAACTGAAGGAACGAACATTCTTAGTAGCACAGGGATCGATGCTCAGCCTTTTGGGAGCTGTTCACACCGCCTGATGCCATTATGGGGCGGTCCCTTCATTTAAATAAAATTGTTGGCTCAGAAATGCTTCAGTGTCATACTTTGGTGCACTGTGCTCTTCTATTGCCTCGGAGGCCTCCGGCGTTTGCGTCCAATAATACGGGGAAGCAGCACTCGATTTACATTATGTGTTTCTGATGCCTGCCATCGGATTATTGTCTGGTTCGTGATCTAGTGAAACCTTAGTTAGGTCTATTGGCCCTAAAAATCAGCAGGGGCGTCATCCCAGCTGTTAGGCGAAGTTGCTAGCTGTTCCGTCAGAGTTATAGCAGGAGCCCGCCAGACCAGCCGAATAAGTTCGGAGCCATTTTGATTTACCTCTCTGACTCAGAAGAGGTACATGTGTACACATTATTGCTCAGCTTGTACCCTGGATACCTCTGTGGTTGGAGTCAATGTCCAAGTTAGATGCTTCACCCTAACAATTCACCTTACTAATTCCATCGTTACTGTTTCTGTTTAAATCAGCCAGATGGTAGAAATGAATGAGTGCTTTAAAACTAGAGTCTACTGACTATTTATTAAGGACTTAAAACATACAACTTTGAATTCACATTAGTCCCACACTTTCTAGTTAGGTCGGGACCTGAACTGTAGAAAGAAAGTATTCCAATCAATGTGAAGTCTCTGACTTTCTCTTTAATCATAGGTGATAAATCTGTTATGTGGAAAAATCAATTGAACAGAAAATCTATGAGTGTGCCATATAAAGCTGACAGTCTGCAGATAATGGGATAAAGCTACATCTGTTTTGCATTAAGGGACCAAAACACAACACGGAGGAAACATGTTGAAATAATGGACGAGTCTGTGTGTGATAGTCTGGCGGTGATCCAATCTACTTTTAAAAAAATCAGGGCTCCCAGCTCCCTATTGTTCTTTTACCAAAGCGTTCCTATGGAGCTTTACACACTTTTTTTAATCCGCATTTCATGTCTACTGTCAAACACTGGCAACAGCCACCCAAAAAAAAAAATCAGTTGGAAACATTCAAGTGGGTAAACTACCACCACTTAAAGTGCGGAGCCTGCCGGCATTTAAAGAAGCAGAATCTCCACATTTGGAAAATCTGAAATTGATACGTGATTCGCTTGTTTCATTCACTATAACTTTGCAGTACAGGAAACTCTTGTTTAACCGGCACCTAAATATCTGGAATTCTCTCTTAACCGGCAAAAATCATACTCCGAAAACTCCTCTCAAATAACCGGCAATGTTGCCGAGTCCGAGTCCGAGTCTCCCGCGAACGCCGAGTACTCCGAAAACTCCTCTCAAATAACCGGCAATGTTGCCGAGTCCGAGTCCGAGTCTCCCGCAAACGGCAAGTTAGTCAGTGGGGGTAGTTCTCCAAAGTGCCACTACTCGGCCTCCTGGCGCTGTCGGAAGTCCGAACACGGCAGTAACAGGAGTCTGATTTTTGTTTGTTAAAAATAGCCTCGGTAGATATAACTCTCCGTTATCCGGAACTTTTGATCAACCGGCACCACGCCGGTCCCGTCGGTGCCAGATACCAAAGAGTTTCCTGTATTTATAGTGGAAAACAGTAGTCAAATTTTCTCACTGTTTTCTCCAATTTGGCTCCTGTTTTCCACTCTAAGCAAGGCGTTAGTCCATAAACCTTTCAGACGCTGAAGTAGAAATATCTTCCCCGCTTCCGACTCCTTTCAGATGGACACACATTCCCCATGAAGCACCTTGCCGTTACTGTTTTGTTGGG
Organism: Squalus acanthias; assembly: GCA_030390025.1. NCBI lineage: Eukaryota > Metazoa > Chordata > Chondrichthyes > Squaliformes > Squalidae > Squalus > Squalus acanthias. Next base: position 63,786,390 of record CM059437.1, read on the forward strand.
GGAGTTTTATGAGATCTCAGCTGAAGAAAGCTAGTTTCATTCAGTGGCACGACAGTGCCCAAGGTGAATATTCAGAGAATTATAATTATTTTTTTAATTCATTTTTATGGGATGTGGGCGTCGCTGGCAAGACCAGCATTTTTTGCCCATCCCTAATTGCCTTTGAGAAGGTGGTGGTGCGCGCTTTCTTGAAGCGCTGCAGTCTGTGTGGTGAAGGTACTCCCACAGTGCTGTTAGGGAGGGAGTTCCAGGATTTTGACCGATCGGCGATATACTTCTAAGTCAGGATGGTGTGTGACTTGGAGGGGAATTTGGAGATGGTGATGTTCCCATGAGTCTGCTGCCCTTGTCCTTCTAGGTGGAAGAGGTCGCGGGTTTGGGAGGTGCTGCTGAAGAAGTCTTGGTGAGTTGCTGCAGTGCATCTTGTAGATGGTACACACTGCAGCCACGGTACGCCGGTGGTGGAGGGAGTGAATGTTTAAGGTGGTGGATGGGGTGCCAATCAAGCGGGCTGCTTTGTCCTGGATGGTGTTGAGCTTCTTGAGTGTTGTTGGAGCTGCACTCATTATGAATATTCTTTTCACGGTGCACGTCATTTGCTGCTTGCACTGCTTCCAAGACAGACACACCTGACAAATATGTCAAATGCCTTGCTGACATTTCCCATGTAAAATGAAAAACAGAAAATGCATGGAAAAGCACAGCAGGTCAGTCAGCATCTAAAAGAGAAGTGTTTCCAGTTCTGATGGAAACATTATTCTCTCTGCTGTTTACCCCATTCAATCATTTTCTTTTAATCTCTAATTCTCATGCAAATGGTCCTAATCAGAACGAGAGAAAGGAAGTTGCTGCGCCACGCAGCCTGAAATATGCGTTAGGTGGTTTAAGGGATACTAGGGTGGGAAAAAATAACCCAGCAGAGGCTCAAATTTAAAAAGATAACTATAGATCTGATCAAAATGATACAACATTGGGCCTGAAATGATACAACATGCATCAATAAACACATCTAGTAAATGATGGCTCAAATTGAATCAAGACTGCTGAGAGAGTCCAGCAGTTAGGTGATGTTGTCAGGGGCTGTTAGTCCGATGAAATCATTTTGCTCCTGCAGGCTGCAGCAGCTGTTTGAATTTGTCTTCATTAGCATCTATAAACAGGATAGACAAACGACCAGGAAAGCATCTATTTGATCGGTCGGTTTATGCGATTTTACTGGCAGTTTAAAACGGAACAAAACAAAATGAAACATGTTTAAAGTCTGAGGCGGCAGTATATTTGTGCACTGCTATCATCATAGCATTGTCTCTTAAAACCACTAGTAAATCTTCAATGGCATTGCTCAACGTAAGTCTATACTTACACTGAGGGTATACCTATCAGGAAAGGATGAACAGGCTGGGTCTCTTTTCTCTTGAAAAAAGAAGGCTGAGAGGGTGACCTAACAGAGGTCTTTAAAATTATGAAAGGTTTTGATAGAGTAGATACACAGAGTATTTCCACTTGTGGCGACAAGCATAACTAGAGGCCATCAATATAAGATAGTCAGCAAGAAATCAAATAGGGAATTCAGAAGAAACTTCTTTACCCAGAGAGTGGTGAGAATGTGGAACTCACTACCACAGGGAGTGGTTGAAGCGAATAGTATAGATGCATTTAAGGGGAGGTTAGATAAGCATATGAGAGAGAAGGGAATAGAGGGTTATGTTGATAGGGTTAGATGAGGAAAGACGGGAGCAGGCTCGAGTGGAACATAAACGCATGGTCTGTTTCTGTGCCATATATCCTATGTAATCCTATGTAGTCAGAAGACAAGAGCAGTATATTGTGTACATCATAGTGAATTATTTCTGCTATTAAACTGGAACTGTATACAAGGTGGCCTGGCCCTTTAAGGCCACACAGTCTAATAAGGATCCTTCTAAAGTGAATTACATTCCTCCTAGATACAACCTCAGGGCAATTGCTCCTAGATACATGGCTCCTACCCAAGGTTAAAAAAACAGCAGGACATGACTGGATTTCTTCTTTTAGAAAAATGAGTTTTGCACCTGTAATAAATGTGATGTCGGAAGTGTGATATGTGCAGATATGAACTAGAACAGAGGGCGGGGGTGGGGATGTGGGATGAGTTATCGGGGGGGCATGAGGAGGACACTTTGGATTACTGTTCGCTTGGTGCGATTTTAGCTTCAAATTTGCTTCGCTTGTTTGATTTTATTCGGAGCTTGTTTCCTCTGGTGGGGCATTCCAGAGTTCTCCCCGGTGTCCTGGCCAATATTGCTCCCTCAACCAGCATCACTGAAACAGATTATCCAATTATTATCACATTACTGTTTGTTGGACCATTCCGTGTGTAAATTGGCTGACGCATTTCCTACATTACAACAGTCACTACACTTCATAGGTACTCCATTGGCTGTAAGGCACTTTGGGACGTCCTGAGGTCCTAAAAGGCGCTATATGAATGCGAGGGGTAAAAATTCAGTTGGTTGCGCCTCCCGTTAGCGCCTTAAGAGGGCGCTAATGGGGCGCAAAGCCGCTAACGCCCGGGCGCAGCGATGTTTGCGCCGCTCGGGAACTTAACTTGACATTGTGCGGCGGCGCTAAAACTTACCGCTGCGACCACCTGCGCGCGCAGATTGTGACGTCATTCCATGGTGCAACGCCCTTGTGGCGCCCCGGAGCGGAAATTGAGTGGCGCCCCCTGCCTTACCGCCTGGCGCATCCAACGACCAGAAGACTGGAACGCTATCAATCGCTGTGGGGCTGGGGGGGGGCGCTATTTAAAGGGGGCCTCTTCCTGTCTTTTATTGTTGGTGGCATTTTTGAACTACGCATTCTGAGAGAGAGAGGGAGAAACTTCTGGAGAGATTCAACGTTGTGTGAAGGAGTTTTGGGTACTGAGCAGCACTTTGCAGGTTCATTTTGATTTGCCATTCCTTGTATCGATTTAGCAGAGACTGTGGGAGCTGCACTCTGAGCTCTTTGCCTGGTACTCTCCATTGTTCTTTCCAGCACATTTGATGTGCAAGTCTCTCCAGGCCGAGATTCAAGGCTGCAATGAACAGGATGTGGATGGAAAGCAAGATTAACCATCCCCTTTAAGAACTGGCCCGTGCCATTGTGTGTGTGTTCCATTGCTGACTGACATTACATGAGCTTCGCCAGCGCTCTGAGTTAGCGCCTCACTCCTTGGCCTTTGCGCCTTAAGACAGGTGTGCAGCGCCTGATTTAGCGCTCCACTCACCTCCCGGGGCGGTAAAAGTGAAGTTTCCAGTCAGTGCCGATAATTAGCGCCAGGCGCTAATATTTGCGTCCAGACGATATTTGCGCCCCAAATGGGGCGCGACCTAATTTTTACCCCCAAGTCTTTCTTTTCTTTTACCCCAGTGCGAATTGCTATCTTCAGGAGGTAAGGAGAGGAAATTGAAGTGGGGGAGGGGTGAATTTAAAAATCTGCCATTGCTGCCTTAAGTTTGTAGTTTTATGTGGATAAAGTTTACACTATAGTTGTGGATTACAGACACTGTGGTAACAATAAGGTACAATGAAAGAACTTCACAGAATCTTACAGCACAGAAGGAGGCCATTCAGCCCATCGTGCCTAGGTCGACTCTTTGAAAGAGCTGTCCAATTTAGTCCCACGCCCCAGCTTTTTCCCCCATAACCCTGCAAATTAGTCCTCTTCAAGTACATGCCCAATTGCCTTTTGAAACTTCCTATGGAATCTGATTCCACCACCCTTTCAGGTAGTGCATTCCAGAACTTAACAATCCTCTGTGTGAAGAAATTTCTCCTCATTTCCACTCTAGTTCTTTTGCCAATTATTTTAAATCTATGACCTCTGGTTACCAACGCACTTGCCACAGGAAACAGTTTCTCCCTATATGCTCTATCAAAACCCCTCATAATTTTGAATGCCTCTCTTAGGTCCCCCCTTAACCTTCTCTGCTCTAAGGAGAATAATCTTAGCTTCTCCAATCTCTCCATATAACTGAAGTCCCTCATCCCTGGTATCATCCTGGTAAACCCTCTCCAAGGCCTTCACATCTTTCCTAAAGTGTGGTGCCCAGAACTGTGCACAATACTCCAGCTGAGGCCTAACCAGAGATTTGTAAAGGTTTAGCATGACTTCCTTGCTTTTGTATTCAATGCCCCTATTTAAAAGCCAAGTAGCCCATATGCTTTCTTAACCGCCTTATCGACCTGCCCTGCTACCTTCAAAAATTTGTGAATATGCACTCCCAGGTCCCTCTGCTCCTGCACCCCCTCAAAATAGTACCATTTATATTATACTGCCTCTCCATGTTGTTTCTCCCAAAGTGCATCACTTCACAATTATCCGCATTAAATTGCATCTGCCATGTGTCTGCCTATTTCACCAGTCTGTCTATGTCCTCCTAAAGTCTGCTACTATCCTTTTCACTATTTACTATGTTGCCAAGTTTTGTATCATCCACAAACTTCGAAATTGTACTCCCCATATTCAAGTCCGGGTTATTTATATATAAGAAAAGCAATGGTCCGAATACCGACCCCTGGGAGATCCCACTGAATACTTATTTCCAGTCATAAAAAACATCCATTCACACTACTCTCTGCCTCCTATCCCTTGGCCATTTATGTACCCAGGTTATCACTGTCCCTTTAATGCCATGTGCTTCTATTTTCTGAATAAGTCTGATATGTGGTACTTTATCAAATGCCTTTTGAAAGCCCATATATAAAACATCTACTGCACTACCTTCATCAACCCTCTCTGTTACTTCATCAAAGAACTTGTTAGAATTTATTATTGGGACAGTTTTAATAACTGTTCCCCATGGGGGTCTGAGTGACAGATAGCATAGCTATTTGTGAGGAAACCGTTGCGTATGAGTTTTTGGGCCATTTTACTTTGTATAGTAATGACTGAGTTTACTTTCAGGCCTGTGGAAAGACACGGTTCTATTTAACTATCCAGCCATCTCCTCTCGAGAATGCAATTAATATTTTGCCACTGGAAATTAACTAAAATAAAATTAACTAAATCAGCAGGATGACCCTGTGTTTATCACTGATGAATAAAACATCATTTTTGTGCGATAACACTCTTAGCTGAGAGTACAGTGCCATGAGGAGAGCTGCTGCAGCTTTATTGGGTAAAGTATTTTTTTGTCAAAAGGTTGGGGGCAGATGAGACGTCCTAAGCAATATGTTAGCCGAGAAACTAAAATCCTTATTCTATGCAAAAAATACTGTTTCTTTGAAAAGGACACATGACGTGAATCTCCAGAAGGGGAATCAGCAGAAAAAGTTTGGGAACCTCTGAACTAGAAGATGGAAGGGATTTTTCAGCAAATCTCCCATGGCATTGTTCATGGTGAGGCAGAAGTTATGCTTTGTTCTGTGATGGCAACTTCACAGTAGATGCAACACCAACAACAATCACATTCAGAAACCAGGCATTTTCACTCAAGAACCCAACGATCACCGATCTATGTTTAAAAATCTGTTTATGGCCCCCATGTTAGCAACGCATCAATTTAAAAATTCTCAGCCTTGTCTTCAAATCCCTCTATGGCCTCGCCCCTCCCTATCTCTGTAACCTACTCCAGCCCTACAACACTTCAAGATCTCTTCACTCTTCCAATCCTAGCTCGATTTTCATCGCTCCACCATTGGCGGCCGTGCCTTCAGCTGCCTAGGCCCTACGCTCTGGTATTCCCTCCCAAAACTCTCCACCTCTCTACCTCTCTCTCTTCCTTTAAGATGCTCCTTAAAACCTGCCTCTTTGACCAAGCTTTTGGTCATTTGTCCTAATATCTCCTTATGTGGTTTGGTGTGAAATTTTGTTTGATAACGCTCTTGTGAAGCACCTTGGGACATATTACTACATTAAAGGCGCCATATAAATGCAAGTTGTTGTGGTTGAAATAAAAACAGAAAATGCTTGAAATGCTCAGCAGATCAGGCAGCATCTGTGAAGAAACAGATGTTTCAGGTCGATGACCCTTCAATGACCTTTCATCTGACGACAGGTCATCGACCTGAAACGTTAACTCTGTTGTTCTCTCCACAGATGCTGCCTGACCTGCTGAATATTTCCAGCATTTTCTGTTTTTATTTCGGATTTTCAGCATCCGCAGTATCTTGCTTTAGTTGTGGTTGTTTTTGTTAATGGTTCCCTCACCTCAGTTACTGTTCCCCCTCCCCTTCAAATCTGCCGTTATCATTCCCCTCAACCCTTGACCCCGCCGTCCTTGCAAACTACCGCCCCATCTCCAACCTCCCTTCCCTCTCCGAAGTCCTTGAACATGTTGTCACCTCCTAAATCCGTGCCCATCCTTCCCACAACTCTATCCGTGAACCCCTCCAATCAGGTTCCCACCCTGCAACAGCACTGAAACGGCCCTTATCAAAGTCAGAAACAACATCCTATGTGACTGTGACCATGGTAAACTATCCCTCCTCATCCTTCTCGACCTGTCTGCAGCCTTTGACACGGTTGACCACTCCATCCTCCTCCAACGCCTCTCCACCGTCATCCAGCTGAGTGGGGCTTCCCTCGCCTGGTTCCATTCCTATCTCTCCAGTCGTGGCCAGAGAATCACTTGCAATTACTTCTCTTCCTGCTCCCGCACCATTACCTCTGGAGTCCCCCAAGGATCTATCCTTGGCCCCCTCCTATTTCTCTTTTACATGCTGCCCCTCGGTGACATCATCCGAAAACATGTCATCAGGTCCCACATGTACGCTGATGATACATCACCATCGCTTCTCTCGATACCTCCACTGCCTCGGATTTGTCACGCTGCTTGTCCAGCATCCAGTACTGGATCAGCAGAAATTTCCTCCAATTAAATATTGGGAAGACCGAAGCTATTGTCTTCGGTCCTCACCACAAACTCTGTTTCCTAGCCACCGACTCCGTCCCTCTCCCTGGCCACTGTCTGAGGCTGGAACACACTGTTCGCAACCTTGGCATTCTATTTGACCCTAATCTGAGCTTCAGATCACACATCCTCTCCATCACCAAGACCGCTTACTTCCACCTCCATAACATCGCCAGACTCTGCCCCGCCACAGTTGATCTGCTACTGAAAACCTCATCCACGCCTTGGCCATGCCAACGCTCTTCTGTCTGGCCTCTCACTTTACACCCTCCATAAGCCTGAGCTCATCCGAAACTCTGCTGCCCGCATCCTAACTCGCAACAAGTCCCGTTCACCCATCACCCCTGTGCTCACTGACCTACATTGGCTTCTGGTCTGGCAATGCCTCAATTTTAAAATTCTCATCCTTGTTTTCAAATCCCGCCAAGGCCTCATTCTGCCCAATCTCTGTAACCTCCTCCAGCCCTACAACCCTCCAGAATCTCTGTGATCCTCCAATTCTGGCCTCTTGCGCATCCTTGATTTTCTTCACTCCACCATTGGCGGCCGTGCCTTCAGCTACCGAGGCCCGAAGCTCTGGAATTCCCTCCCTAAACCTCTCTTGCTCCTCTTTTAAGACACTCCTTAAAACCTACCTCTTTGACCAACCTGTCCTAATATCTCTTTATGTGGCTTGGTGTCAAATTTTGTTTGATAGTCGCTCCGGTGACGTGCCTTGGGAAGTTTAACTATGTTAAAGGTGCTATATAAGTGCAAGTTGCTGTTGTTGTATTACATAGGCCCGTAATTTCCGATAGGAGGCTTCCCGCGTGCAGAGGCCTCCTATCGGAAAAAAATCTACGGACTTACCTCAGGGCTCCCGAGGTCCAGACACTTCCGTTCCTGGGCCCCTCCAAACTTGAAATGCGCAGGGCCCACGTATCCCAGAGGCGCATGCGGTTCGCAAGCGTCCCTGGGATCATGTGGGCCAGGCCAGCCAATAGGAAAAGGGAATCTCCCTTCATACACTTGACAGATAGACCTGTCAAATATATGAATGGAGATCACTCCAAAAACACAGTAAAACATTACATAAATTTTTTTAAAACCATCACGTTTTTAAAATGTGTTAAAATTACAATAAATTCAATATTTTAAACAAAAATTTAATTTTTTGAAAAAAAATTAAAGTTTTTTACGGGGCCAAAAATAAAGTTACCTTTTTTAAAAAGTATTTTAAAATTATAAATGAGTGAAATTTTTTTTAAAACTTTTTGCAACTCTTATGCTGGTAAAAAGCAGGCCTTACGCTTTTACCAGGTGTAAGATTTCTGAGGGTTTTCTGCAGGCGGAGGTTCTGCAGAAAGCAGAACTCTCCACCCGCAGAGGCCCTTCTCCAGGGCAGGCATCCGATCTCTCGAGCATTCTTGACAGATCGGAAATGCTGGTTTTCAGCGCATGTGCTTCGCATGTCCCTACGGGTGTGTACACAGCTCGTGTACACCCGTAGGGATCGGAATATCCGGCCCATAAAGTTAAACATGTGACTCGAGTTCCCTGTGTTAACCAAGAGTATTTTCCCCCCAATTTCAGACAGACTTTTAAATATTAATCTTTTCCCTTATGTTATTTGCTATGTTTCCTTGTACAAGTCTGACGTGGCAATTTGTAGAAAATGGGCACGTGCCCATGTCATTTACCACACTCTATGGGCATCCAGGATTTGCTGCTTACTTAACAGTAGTCGGCCTGTCTGTAATTAATTGCCATTGGGAAATGACATTGTGGGCTCCACTTATGGCCCTTGCATGGTAAATATGTCTGTGGCATGCAGGCATAATTTCTTCTACACTGGGCAGAACTGGCAGGATTTCCAAGCAGAGACTGTCTGTCATCCCATTCGTCCAGCTTCCAAGTGTGATATCAAGATGGGGGGAGGGAAGAATGGAAGTGGCGCTTGCTCTCCGTCCTTCTGAACTTTGGAACATGGCCAGAAAGGGGCAGATACCTGGCAGAAATAGGTGCCGCCCAAATTCCACACCCTCCCCATCCAGATTGCACCATTTCTGCACCCAAAGCAGGCTGCAATTTCTAGGCTAACATCTGTGAAACAAATTGTTTAGGGATGAATAACAATGTCAAAATGGTGTCTTAGAGTATTCACTCAATTAACTTTAGTGATCAGAGAACATTTTTAGAGCTTTCTCTCCTTAGAGATTTGTGATTACTCACATCGCCTCAGGAAGTTAAGTAAATTAGTACAAACGTACATAAGTTGCAGCAAGGAGCAGGTACAATGGGCTAGATGGCTTTCTCTTGTTTCTTACTGGAGGTCTGGTTGTATGATTATCTCAGCAATATCTTTGCTATCCACACAGGAGAAAATAAACTCTGTGTCATTGGGTTCAATTGTTCCTGTTTTACTATTAATGGCCTTAAAGATTGTTATCCTTGCAGTGTTAATGCTGCTTACATGTTAGAAACAAAAAGTAGAAAGAGAAAGCACAAGGCATGTTGATGCATTCTACTGAAGGGCCTTGACATTACACCGTGGGATTATAACTTACGAATGCCTCAATGCCTTGTTTGTAATTCCACTATTTTAGTAGAGGCTTAACACATTTATTTTACGAGAGAGGAATTTCAGATGGATGTGTTAAGTGCTCTTCTTTTATTATCCAATGGTGTCATGTCAAAGAAATTAATGTGTAGAAGATAATATTGTGCACCAAAAATAAAAGTCATTAAAACAATGAAAATACAAATCTAGTTAAAAATAATCGCTGGTTTTATTAATTAAATATGTGTCTTTTAACAATATGCATATTCTCATGCCCAGCAGTTCATCCCATGCATAAGAAGCTGAAAACAGCCTTCATCTGGTAAAAGATTAATTGCTCAGCCCTCTACCTGACAAGAATGTTATGCAGTAGGGGCCAGCACCACAGGATGAATCATGTTGGCAGGATAAGTAGCAACAGATGAATTAGAACATATTGGTCTAGCTTTGAGTCTACGATGTGTCATGCTCCATCCGGAACAATTACAGTTTAATTTGCACTACTTTTTGCCATTTGCAGTCCCCTCACACGGTCACTTCAGGCTCCTATTTGTAGATTAACACATTTCAACACATAGCTTGCGGAAGCACAGCAGCAACATGAAACGCTGGCATAGGTAACATGTACGCCATAGCATGCTCGTACTTAGAAATAATTAGAAACAAAAAAATCTGCTCACACCTCGCTTCTTTCCTGAGGACAATATGCTGTATAAACCACACACATTTATATTTGTCACAGTGGTAGTACAAGCTTTTTATATTGTATATTACTGAAATTCTTGGAAATGTATAAACCTGTTGTTTGATTCAGCAGCATGTAAATATTTACAATTGGCAATTCGAGAGCTCTAGGCTGTCCACACAGATAAGAGGTCCAGTAATCTATCCCTTTAACTCAGACCTCCAAGAGAAACCTTTGCTACGACTACCTTTGCAACTTGATATGAAACATGCAATAAATTTTACTTTAGGAATGTACAAGTGTGTAGTACAATGCAGGCTGATTTATGCACAGATACATCGCTATTATAAAAATTGGGTAGTGCAGTGTGTTAACATCTTGCCCTTGCACGCCATACTGTTGGGGTGAAAGTCTCTTTAATTAAGGAACCTAAGTGAAGTGAGCTTGGTCGTGTGCTATGGAATACGAAAATAACTTCCACCTGCCCATCTGCCCTCATCCCGACTCCACTGCAAATCTTGAGACAGGGTCATTTGTGTGCCCGGTGAGGGTGCTCGCACCATTTATGGTGCTACTGGGGTTGCTGCCCCATGGGGGCAGAAGGATATTCGAGTAATGCCTTGCCGTGCCGTCGAGGGGAGGCAGAAGCTGGTTTGGCCTGCGTGTCCATAGCAAGAACCAAAATCAAAGTTGCAGCTGCTCTAATGTCACCGTGCGACTTCTCAAATGGTAATTGATCTCTCTGAGATGGATTACTGTTGGGATACGACATTGTGGAGTCTGTTTACAACACTTAGGCAGATAATATACCTACTTCATGCAGGTGTATGTACTGCTGGATATAATTGGCAGGAGTACAGGTTAACGCAGCAGTTCAAACTCCAAAAGTAACATCAGGCAGGTAGAAACACTTGCAGTCCCTCCATTGGAATTTCTCAGCGAAGCAAGGAAGGGCAGACACCATGTGGAAATGGGTTCCATCCCCCATTTGATTAAGCTAATTCTGCCCCAAAAACAGGCCAGAATTTCTAGGCTCATATCTGTTGGGATTTGCAACAGTCCTACTCCACCAAATAAAAAACAGCTGGAACATATCAAAATACGAGATGAATTTTGAACAGGAATATTCTCAAGTGTAATCTCCACATTTTATAGATGATTTTATGAAGCATTGTCGTGTGAAATTAATGCTGCTGAACAAATATAATTTCAAGATTCATGTATTCTCTGTATATCTGAAAAGAGATAGTAATGCTTTCAAGTATACATCCTACAATTGCTAATGTACTTAGATTGAATACATATTAAATGATATTGTGGTTAATCTTGAGATTTTCAATGATGTCAGTTTGGTCATTGGACCTCAAGACTTTATTTTTCTACTACCATGGTCTGACATGTGGAAACCTATCACGATGTTGAAGAGTCTGCAAACTAAGCTACTGAGAAATCCAAAAAGTAAAACTCCTGTTTACCCACTATCGAAAACACACTATTTTCACATAGGGACACACTCCACTTAGCCAAGTCCAGAGATCTTAAGCACACATTGGCATGGGAACGACCAAATGCCACCGAACAGCTCCACCACTTGGAGGTGTGGAGCTTCAGCAACAGCTTCTTGCCATTCCGCAAGCCAATCACGGTAGGTAATGATCCCTAGATATATCAGTATGTGCTTTCATACCCAGCCTCCAGATAACACCTTCCAGCAGCTGTTAGCCCAAGTCTCAGAATTTCCTCATGAGATATATGATGATCATCTGCCATCAGCACGGTGGAAGAACCTACACAGGTCAACTTATGACATGCCAGTCACCTTGATGCTCTAGATGTGCAAATTCAATGCCACATACCAGATTCACTCATCACTGGCTGCTTAATTCAGGTCCTTGTGTGAAGGACCTTGTTAAACCTGCTGATGTTGACTTCCCTTCCAAGGTGCTGAGTAAGAGGTTGGTGTAGGCCAGAGCCCTCCTACCCTGCAACCGTCCTTTATGCCACAAATCCACCTCTTAGCTTCATCCTGGATCTTACACATGGGCCAAAGGAAGCTCCTCTGTAGCCTATTTGAAGCTCTGAACCATGAAGGAGAACTGTTTCAACACATGCCATATATATAACCTGCCCTGGAACTTTGCTGTCATTTAAGAAAGACAAGTGCCCTGTGCCAATTCTCAGCATAGTCCCAAAGGACTGTGTCCAGACTGAAGCTGATATCCTCTATGACCCCAGGTACCCATAAGAATCAACAACTGAGACAAATGCCCCTTGTATCTTCAAGTCAATATCTTTGTGTATATTCCAACTAAATTTTTCTACTCTTACTATTAAGTACTATTATCATCCCTACTCCAAAAAATGCTCTGCTAAAGTTCCTGCTACTGCACAAACATGGCAGACTTTGACCATAATTAAAACTTTGAACAAATCCTATTGCTCCCATTTTAATTACTGTATTTCCTGGAATGCCAGTGCTTTTCTTTTGAGAAGATGACAGAATTTTATCGTAGCTAGGCCCATTACTGACAATATCGCTTTGAAATCAAGCGCTGTAAAGATCAAATAGCCTCAAGATCCTTAAAACCAAGCTCTGCTCTTTAAGATACACTACATATCATTAGCTTATTCAATGAATTTCCTGTCAGATCTTGAACTGGATGTTACTCTGCTATGATTCTCAGTGCATGCTGTAGCCTGGAATTAGCGATGTAATGTCACTGATTCAAATATACCACCTTTGGTTACCAATAGCTGGTATAGCTTTAGCAGGTTACCTTCCAAACGGTCCAATTCTGAATCAACAACTGCTCCTCTACAAACTTATCAAAGTACATGTGGGGTTTTTTTTGGAAGTAAAGCGAACGACTAAACCAACACAATATTAAAGGGTTGCTGGGATTAAAAATGAAGTGGGGCTTTAATTTCCAAAATAGATGGCCGATGTTCTTTCAAAATGAAATGGCTGGATTTTGACCTGGAATAGACCCCTTGTTCATGCAACGACCCATTCAAAATGACTTGTGTTACTTACTTGATGAAAAATTGGCTTCAGTGTGAACTGGAGGAGTAGAAGGAAGAAAAGACGGGTATCCCACAAAGAAGGAGCGCAAAGAACGTTCGGAGAGAAGAGGGGAACGCTGAGCAGGGATGTTCTCGCAGCTACCAACACTATTGTGAATCTTCAGGTTTAGAGGTTTGTTCTTTTTCTTTGCTCTGGCAGAATGATACAAAGGCAACAAATCAGTAAAGACCTATTCATATGTACAAAATTAGCCCTCAAATATAATGAACGATTCACTGCTTAGAAACCATAATGACTACAGAAACTGTTGGAGCAGGACACTCGAAGAGGTGCAAAACTCTTTCTGCCTCTGTTCAAGCTTGATCAGATTTTGAATAACTTGCTGCGGTTTTCCCGGGAAACCAAGCCTCCATTGGTTAAAAACAAAACTGTAGGTAAAATGGAGGCACACAGCATCCTTAAAAGATTTTACTGACCGACCCAGCCCCTGAGAGCGGATTGGTCACACTCGCCCCCCAATCGGTCTCTGTTAAAACCGAAAGTGGGTGGGTTGGAGACGGATTGGGGTCGGGTTTGAGAAGTGTAAAATTTTTACCTCCCACCCACCCCCAACCCACCTGTCCTTGGGGGTTCAAATTCCACCTCCCACAATGACTCATGAGGGAGTTTATCAAGAGAAATAATCAATTAATTGGCTCTTCTAAAGGGGAGAATAGGGGACAATTAGCTAACTCTACACAACGCGCTCAAACTAAAAAATGACATTATTGAGTATGAAGATTAAAAAACTGACATTGAAATAATTTAGCACCGGCCGCTAATCCAATAGCATTCTAATAGTTTCTTATCGCCAATTATGTTAATTTTAAGAAGGATGCTACTCTTGTTGCACATGTCCTTAAAGGTGGTCACTGTAATATGTGCTCAGTCAATGCTGCCTTATATCTAAGCTAAAGTTACCCAGTAAAAATCCAGCCCCTGTTTGATACCATCTTTAATTTTCAAATTCCATTTTTTTTTTAAAAATCACACAATTCAAAAATATTTCACCAAAATGTTTGTGGATTTGCTTTTGTGCACGTGCTTTATTTGCAACCCTTCAGACACGTGCGAGATATAACCTTACAAAACAACTGTAGCCGAGACACAAATATGTTTGTGCCATCCTCACACAGCAGGACTCCGAAAGACATCTTTGATGATTCATTCCAAATATTAACATTTTTGGCTGCAAATTAATGTTTGCATTTACCCTTTAACTTTTCAGTTTTCAGTTCCAATATTAAGCTCACCGCAAACTTTAGGGGGGTGAAATTCAACTTGGGTTGTCGCGCAAGACGGGCGGAGTCGCACCTGCCGCCTGTTGTACGCCCCGCCTGATATTCAGTTCTATTGCAGTCAGCTGGTTGGGTGGCGAGGCGACAGTGAAGTATGGTGAGGTAGGGTGTACCAGATGTTCAGAGGCCATGGGGAATTATTGGTGCTGTTTGTGAAGGAGGGGGGAAGTTACCAGAGGAATATGTTTGTGGCTAAATTTGTGATTTCTTTCTTTAAGATTTTTTTTTAATATAGTTTTTGTGTGACAACTTTTTATTTTTAGGAGTACATAGTGGTGTGGTTGAAGAACTGTCATAGTGCTTGCTTAGAATCGTAGAATGGTTACAGCACGGAAGAAGGCCATTCGGCCGGTCGAGCCTGTGCCGGCTCTCTGCAAGAGCACTTCAGCTAGTCCCATTCTCCCGCCCTTTCCCCGTAGCCCTGCAAATTTCTTTCCTTCAGATACTTATCCAACTCCCTTTTGAAAGCCGTGATTGAATCTGCCTCCACCACCCTTTCGGGCAGTCCATTCCAGATCTTAACCACTCGCTGCGTAAAAAGGTTTTTTGTTACATCTCCTTTGGTTCTTTTGCCAATCACCTTAAATCTGTGTCCTCTGGTTCTCGACCCTTCTGCCAATGGGAACAGTTTCTCTCTATCTACTCTGTCCAGACCCCTCATGATTTTGAACACCTCTATCAAATCTCCTCTCAATCTTCTCTGCTCCAAGGAGGACAACCCCAGCTTCTCCAGTCTATCAACGTAACTGAAGTCCTTCATTCCTGGAATCATTCTTGTAAATCTTTTCTGCACCTTCTCTAAGGCCTTCGCATCCTTCCTAATGTGTGGTGCCCAGAATTGGACACAGTACTCCAGTTGGGGCTGAACCAGTGTTTTATACAGGTTCATCATAATTTCCACACTTTTGTACTCTATACCTCTATTTATGAAGCCCAGGATCCCGTAAGCTTTTTTAACTGCTTTCTCAACCTGCCCTGCCACCTTCAACGATTTGTGCATACATACCCCCAGGTCTCTCTGTTCGTGCACCCCCATCAGGATTGTACCATTTAGTTTATATATCCTCTCCTCATTCTTTCTACCAAAATGTATCACTTCACACTTTTCTGCGTTAAATTTCATCTCCCACGAGTCTGCCTATTTCACCAGCCTGTCTACGTCTTCCTGAAGTCTCTCACTCTCCTCCTCACTGTTCACTGTTCTTCCAAGTTTTGTTTCATCTGCAAATTTTGAAATTGTGCCCTGTACACCCACATCCAAGTCATTAATATATATCAAGAAAAGCAGTGGTCCTAGAACCGACCCCTGGGGAACAACACTGTGTACCTTCCTCCAGTCCGAAAAACAACCATTCACCACTACTCTCTGTTTCCTATCACTTAGCCAATTCCATATCCATGCTGCCACTGTCCCTTTTATTCCATGGGCTTCAACTTTGCTGGCAAGCCTATTATGTGGCACTTTGTCGAAAGCCTTTTGGAAATCCATGTACACTACGTCACCTGCATTACCCTCATCAGCCCTCTCTGTTACCTCATCAATCAAGATTAGTTAAACACAATTTGCTTTTAACAAATCCGTGCTGGCTTTCCTTAATTAATCCACACTTGTTCAAGTGACTGTTAATTTTCTCAGAATTTTGGGGGGATTGGGGAGAAAAGTGAAATTGGGGAGAAAGGTTTTGTACACTATGATTAGTGAAGAACAAAAGTAGAACGTAACCAAGGTGAAAAATACAAAGCTGTAAACATTTATCAAATGAGAAAAGGAGTAAATTGACTAGTAGCTCAATGGTTACGTGATATAGGACAGACTCAACAGCTGTTGCATGGATGATAGACACAGGAAATTTTATGATAAAATGGTCAAATGTATTCTGAAAGCATCTTTACTGTCTCTGTATTCTTTTCTCCCATTGAAACTATGCAGATGACCAGAATATTTCATTGTTCTCCTTTTATCTTGAGGGCATGAGGTAGTGTTTCGTGCATTATTACCATACAATAGGATTTCCTTCTACAGCAATCACAATTTGTGTTCGTGAAATTAGTTCATCTTGAATAATAATTAAATTGTAAAGCCATCATATGCCTTTCTGACAGATTCATTATTTCTAACCAGAGAACAAATGAATGGCTTTTGAAATTGAGATATTCATTTTGCGAAATAACGCAGAAAAAAAATGTAAAAAGTAGTGAGACATTTATTGGCTCTTGAATGTGATAAAAGCAACAATACAAATACTGTATGACAAGACAAGGCACATAGCAACATCAGAACAGCCAGCTGTATCGAGAATGGTTTGTGGTACTTGTCAAAACAAGGAATAGAGCATCCAAAATGGGGGCTAACAGCAGTATCACACAGCCCCACAAATATTATCTGTAGCTATAAAATAGAATAATGGCGATGATAATGTTAATTAATTAACACCATGTTGAGCTTTTCATTTAAAACTGTAATATGTTGTAGTAAAACAGTGTGATAGTTTTAACTTTAATTTGCAACAGGACTTTAATAATCTCCGTTTTATGAAAATATAATGCAGGGAATACTATAGGGAAATGTTACTGGTTTTTATTTGGGTCCATCACACTGGGGTATCGTATCATTAACAATGGATAAATGAATTTATCATGACAAATGAAGCCCCCCACCCCCACATATTGTGTAAATTTCCACAAAATAGTTTGTTTATAGAGTGTATAAATTGTGACAATTCCTCCTTCAAGTAAGAGAGAGACTAACAAATTCCACTCACTGACTGACTTGGAGCAGTTTTCTTTTGAACTTAGCAGCGCCCTGGTTTATACTGTCTGGCTGGAACAGCGCATCTGCAGCCCAAGGAAGAGAAGAGTTTCTCACCGGTGTCAGGTCAGCTGGCAGTCTGGATTTATACTGCAACTTTAGCATCACTACAAAGCAGAAAACACTAAAGTTGCTGTGTAAACATACCCAAACCAAGTCAAGGGGGGTGAATACTGGACGGTTCGTATAATGGGGGGCAGATGCGATACGGCCCATTTTGCATCCCCGCCCCCAAGTCGACTTTCACCCCGAGTGTGATTACCTCATTATCTCCTCCAGTTTGGTTTTGCCTCAGTCTCTAATTATACAGTTGCTTCGTCTGCCATTGCTAATATTTTAAGGTATTTAGGGGGAAAAATTCAGTATCGCCCCGTTTGGGGCGCAATTATCGGCCGGGCGCAAAGATTAGCGCCTGGCGCTAATTATCGCCTCCGACTGCAAACTTGGCTTTTATCGCCCCTGGAGGTGATTGGAGCGCTAAATCAGGCGCTACACATCTATCTTAAGGCGCAAAGGCCGAGGAGCGAGGCGCTAACTCAGAGCGCTGGCGAAGCTCATGTGATGTCAGTCAGCAATGGAACACAGACACAATGGCCCCGGCCAGTTCTTAAAGGGGAGGGTTGATCTTGCTTTCCATCCACATCCTGCTCATTGCAGCCTTGAATCGCGGCCTGGAGAGACCTGTACATCAAATCTGCTAAGAACAATGGAGAGGCCCAGGGAAAGAGCTCAGAGTGCAGCCCCCACAGTCTCTTCTAAATCGATACAAGGAAGGGCAGATCAAAATGAACCTGCAAAGTGCTGCTCAGTACCCAAAACTCCTTCACACAGCGTTGAATCTCTCCAGAAGTCTCTCTCTCTCTGTCTCAGAATGCGTGGTTCAAAAATGTCGCCAACAAAAAAAGGCAGGAGGCGGTCACCTTTAAATAGCGCTCCCCCAGTCCCTTCCTGACTGCAAAACGCTCCCCTCAACCTGTCGTTGCTAGCGGCAGGCGGTAAGGCAGGGGGCGCCACTCAATATCCGCTCTGGGGCGCTACCGGGGCGTTGCGCACTCGACTGACGTCACGATCTGCCGGCGCAGGAGATCATGGCGGTACTGTTTAGCGCCGCCGCAAAATGTCTAGTTAATTTCGCGAGCGTCGCAAACATTGCCGCGCCCGGACGCTAGTTGCTTTGCGCCCCATTAGCGCCCTCTTAAGGCGCTAACGGGAGGCGCAACCAACTGAATTTTTCCCCCTTAATCTTCCATCACCAATCCTTTTGTGGGGGAGGGTAATCATCCGTCTTCAATCTGTTGTGGCAGGTAACCTTGTATTTCCATTCTTTTGGGACACTTACTGTCGCCAATCCTCAGGGCACTTAATGTTAGCCCTTTATCTCCATTTTTACTCTGCCATCTCCAGCCTGCATCTTCTTTCATTGCTTCCTTGCTGCATCTGCTGCATTTTGGGCTGCTGTAATTTTTGCCCTAACCCAATGGCTAGCTCCTGCTTTATAATAAAAGTTACATTTCACTGTATTTCAGGATTCATTTCCTCTGATTAAAAATAAAATAATAGTTATTCGATAAGTGAAAGCATAATTGAGCTGAAGTTTTTAAAAAAAAGTCATCCTAGCTTTTATAGCTTGTAATGGAATCATTATTCCTGAATTGGATGTTACGACACCTGCATTTAGTTAGACAATTATCAATTTTTTATATGATGCGGAGATGCCGGTGTTGGACTGGGGTGGACAAAAATGAGAAGTCGCACAACACCAGGT
The DNA here is from genome assembly GCA_030390025.1 of Squalus acanthias. NCBI lineage: Eukaryota > Metazoa > Chordata > Chondrichthyes > Squaliformes > Squalidae > Squalus > Squalus acanthias. Next base: position 63,805,428 of record CM059437.1, read on the forward strand.
TATAGTCCAACAGTTTTATTTGAAATCACGAGCTTTCGGAGCGCTGCTCCTTCGTCAGGTAAAGTGAAGGAATACAAATCAGCAAAGCATATATAGACAGAGAACAATGTGTAGCGTACAATGTCAGACGACTTTCTGACTGCCCTCCATCACACCTCGGCAGAGATACAATCAGGCCAGTTAGGAAGGCATTACATCAAAGACACAGCAAAATACAGCTAAGACATTGAGGTGGGGTCACAGGGGGTCCAACATGTCAAATGCTGCAGTCTGTATGGTTAAGCTTTTTACTTTTTTTAAAAACTGGAAATCACATCTGTGAACAAGCCAACGACGACTCGAGTCTGGAGGACTCTACGTCATGTAGCGTGACATGAAACCAAGATCCCGGTTGAGACCGTCCTCATGGGTGCGGAACTTGGCTATCAGTTTCTGCTCGATGATTTTGCGTTGTCGTGTGTCTCGCAGGCCGCCTTGGACCCCCTGTGACCCCACCTCATTGTCTTAGCTGTATTTTGCTGTGTCTTTGATGTAATGCCTTCCTGACTGGCCTGATTGTATCTCTGCCGAGGTGTGATGGAGGGCAGTCAGAAAGTCGTCTGACATTGTACGCTTCACATTGTTCTCTGTCTATATATGCTTTGCTGATTTGTATTCCTTCACTTTACCTGACGAAGGAGCAGCGCTCCGAAAGCTCGTGATTTCAAATAAAACTGTTGGACTATAACCTGGTGTTGTGCGACTTCTCAATTTTTTATAGCCCACTATATATTTCTGTTAATAGTTTAAAAATATGTAAATAAATTAGCTTGCTGCCATGCTTACTCAAAGTCTATTCTTGCAGATCATAGCTCCATTTCTATGCCATCCAGCTAATTCAAACTCCTTGACACAATTTTCTTAACAGCATAAGAAGCTATATTAGCATTAGGTGGCAGCTGTGGCTCAGTCGGAGCACGCTCACCTCTGATTCAGAAGTTTGTGGGTTCAAATCCCACACCAGATACTTGAGCACATAGTCTAGGGTGATACTTCAGTGCAGTACTGAGGGAGTGCTGCACTGTTGGAGGTGCTGTGAATCCGAGGCCCCGTCTGCCCTCTCAGGTGGATGTAAAAGATCCCATGGCACGATTCAAAGGAAAAGGTGGAGCTCTCTCTCTGGTGTCCTGGCCAATATTTATCCCTCAACCAACATCACTAAAACAGATTTTCTGGTCATTGGCTCAGAAATTCGGCTCTTGTCGGGTGAGTACGCGCTGTGTACTCACCCGTAAGGCCACTTGAAGTGCCGGTTTCCTGCATGCACTGCGCATGCGCGGGAAACCGGAACTTCCGGTCTCATGAAGGGAGGGGTTCAGAGGTGAACCGCGTGCGCGGGAGGCGCTGCGCACACGCAGCGAACTTCGGGTTTTTTTCAGGTTTCTCCGGGAAGGTAAGTATGGAAGAAGCTGCGCTTTTAAAAAGGAGGCGCAAGGACAACGCAAAATCATCGAGCAGAAACTGATAGCCAAGTTCCGCACCCATGAGGACGGCCTCAACCGGGATCTTGGGTTCATGTCACGCTACATGTAACCCCACCTGACGTAGAGTCATCCAGACTCGAGTCGTCGTTGGCTTGTTCACAGATGCGGCCAGACCTGCTGTGATTTCCAGTAAAAAGTTTAAAGTTTTTGGTTTTCCATACAGACTGCAGCATCTGCCACATTAGACCCCTTGTGACCCCACCTCATTGTCTTTGTTGTATTTTGCTATCGTCTTTGATGTAATGTCTTCCTGACTGACCTGGTTGGATTTGATTGCCGTGATTGTCTCTCTGCCGAGGTGTGATAAAGGACAGTTAGAAAGATTAACTGTAGTCGTCTGGCATTGTTCTCTGCACAGGCATTGTTCTATCTATATATGCTGTGCCCATTTGTATTTCTTCACTTCACCTGACGAAGGAGCAGCGCTCCGAAAGCTTGTGATTTCAAATAAAGCTGTTGGACTATAACCTGGTGTTGTGCAACTTCTCACTTTTAGGATAATAAAAGGCTGTTGAGCACACCAATGCTCGTCCCTTTGCCATTCAGATGTATATTGAATTAACCCTCATATTACTGCCTTTACTACCCTGTCTGGAAGATTGTTGCAGGCATTCACCATATTCCTAATTCTTATTCTTTCTCTTATCTAGGTTCAGTCATGTTACCCAGCATTCTCTGACCAAGAGAGCAGGTAGGCAATCTGCTCACACCACTTCTGCCAAAAGATGCTTTTGAAACAGACGAGAATCACAACAAAACATTTATTCCTCCAGCGAGATGCAAAGTGAAGATTCCACAGGGGCATGAAGAAACCAGGAGAGGGCTCAAATGACAGAAGAATTAAAGTGCTCTGGGTTGTTATCAGATAATTACTTTATTATTATTAATGCATTACTTGACCTCTGGGAGGCCTATAGAATTTATTCAAGAATCTTTTGCCTTGAAATTGGCCTGTTGAATATTAGCATACAAGCAAACAATGGGTTTGCGTGAAATTCCATTGCTATTTTAATTCAGGTGTTAACTCAAGATTTTTAAATGAACTAATGCTGGTTTTTAAATAGCAGACAAAAGAATTTAATTCAATCATCTTTAGTGCTCATTTGATAAAATTCAATCAGCATAACTTCAAGGCTGTTCACTCACGAGTTTTCTAAAGTCTCTCTCACATATGGAATAAACTGAGTATGTTACTAATAAAAAGCAAAAAGCTGCCAATACTGGAAATCTAAAGCAACAGGAGAAATGCTAGAAACACACACCAGGTCAGTCAGAAGATGAGCTAAGTTCTGACGAAGGGTTATACCCCAAATATTAACTTGCTGTTCTCGTTACAGGTGCTCACTGACTAGCTGTGTGCTTTCAGCATTTCTGTTTTTGTTTGAGTACCTTACTGTTCCTCATCAGGCATCTTCTACTTACTCACTGAAGACATTTTCTTGTCAGTGTTCCTCTCATTCATTGATGAAATTAATTGTTTTGCGGTGCTGCAGACTTCAAAGTATTCTAGTCACCTTTCAGTTTGACGCATGTTTAAAAGAAATACACCCACGAACGTGATCTCCAGCATATATTTGTCACTCATCTGATTTGACAGTCTATAAATCTTAGGGGGAAAAATTCAGCTGCTTGCGCCTCCCGTTAGCGCCTTAAGAGGGCGCTAATGGGGCGTAAAGCAGCTAACGCCCGGGCGCAGCGCCGCCCACGCCTCCCGTAAAATTCAGCGGGAGGTTAGCGGCGGCGCCAGCCGGTAGCGCCCTGTGGCGCTGCGCCGCCGGCGATGACGTCATCGCCGTGCGCAGCACCCCGCTCGCGCTCCAGCCGCGATCTTCAGTCGCGCCCCCTGATTTACCGCCAGACGCTATGTCCGACGGGTTCAGGTAGGCGTACGTGCGGCCGGGGCGGCGATATTTAAAGGGGAGGTGGCAGGCGGCCATTTTTGTTGCTGGCCGCCTGCCAGCACCTGCCCCCGTTGCTGTCCCCGGCCCCCGTGAAGCCCCCCCACTGTGAAGTGCCGGCTGCGCTCCAAGAGCCCAGCACTTCTCTTGAGTGCCGGGCTCTTTTGCCGGCACTCCCGATCCCTGGGAGCCCAGCTGGGCCCCGGTTCGCGCTGCGCAGGGTCCCTCCCCTTTAAGAAAGGGAGGAAGGCCTGCAATACCGCGGCACGTAGCGCCAGGATATTCCCTCGCAGCGCCCCAAGAGGGATGCGGGGTGCTTCCAGTTGCGCCCCGCTTCCCTCTTGGGGCGCAACCACTGAAGTTCCGGCGCGGGGCCGCTAATTTTTTCGGGGCGCTAAAAGTCGCGCCCCGGCGAGGTTAGCGCCCCAAATGGGGCGCGACTCAATTTTTACCCCATAATGTTTAAAATGATATTACATTGTAGAGGTCCTTGCACAGGCCAAATAGGAGGTTTTGTAAGCAGAGTGGCTTTTTTTTTTTAAGTCTCAAAGATGCCCAACACTTCTAACTTTAGTCAGATGAAATGCTTTGTAATACTCTCCTGAAAACCACAGCCCATTCAATTTTACTTGTCCACTGAAAGTACAGTATCCACTTGTACACTGATAGTACAGTATTGGTACACTGAAAGTACAGCATCCACTTGTACACTGATAGTACAGTATTGGTACACTGAAAGTACAGCATCCACTTGTACACTGATAGTACAGTATTGGTACACTGATAGTACAGCATCCACTTGTACACTGATAGTACAGTATTGGTACACTGAAAGTACAGCATCCACTTGTACACTGATAGTACAGCATCCACTTGTACACTGATAGTACAGTATTGGTACACTGAAATTACAGCATCCACTTGTACGCTGATAGTACAGTATTGATACACTGAAAGTACAGCATCCACTTGTACTCTGATAATACAGTATTGGTACACTGAAAGTACAGCATCCACTTGTACACTGATAGTACAGTATTGGTACACTGAAATTACAGCATCCACTTGTACGCTGATAGTACAGTATTGATACACTGAAAGTACAGCATCCACTTGTACACTGATAGTACAGTATTGATACACTGAAATTACAGCATCCACTTGTACGCTGATAGTACAGTATTGGTACACTGATAGTACAGTATTGATACACTGATAGTACAGCATCCACTTGTACGCTGATAGTACAGTATTGGAAAACTAGAAAGAAAGACTTGGATTTATATAGCGCCTTTCACGAAGTCCAAAAGTGCTTTACAGCCAATGAAGTACTTTTGAAGTGTAGTCACTGTTGTAACGTAGGAAACGCAGCAGCAAATTTGTGCACAGCAAGCTCCCACAAACAGCAATGTGATTTTGACCAGATAATCTATTTTTTTTAGTGATGTTGATTGAGGGATAAATATTGGTCAGGACACCGGGATAACTCCACTCCTCTTTTTCAAAATAGTGCCATGGGATCTTTTACATCGATCTGAGAGAGCAGAAGGGGCCTCGGTTTAACATCTCATCCGAAAGACGGCACCTCTGACAGTGCAGCTCTCCCTCTGTACACTGATAGTACAGTATGAGTACACTCATTTTAAGTAAATAGAAAGCAAAGATTTTTTCAATAATGGTATATTGATCAATTCATAGAATCATAGAAATTTACAGCACGGAAGGAGGCCATTTCGGCCCATCGTGTCCGCGCCGGCCGACAAAGAGCTATCCAGCCGAAACCCACTTTCCAGCTCTTGGTCCGTAGCCCTGTAGGTTACGGCACTTCAAGTCCACACCCAAGCACTTTTTAAATGTGGTGAGGGTTTCTGCCTCTACCAGCCTTTCAGGCAGTGAGTTCCAGACCCCCACCACCCTCTGGGTGAAGAAATTTCTCCTCAAATCCCCTCTAAAGCTTCTACCAATTACTTTAAATCTATGCCCCCTGGTTGCTGACCCCTCTTCTAAGGGAAATAGGTCCTTCCTATCCACTCTATCTAGGCCCCTCATAATTTTATACACCTCAATAAGGTCTCCCCTCAGCCTCCTTCGTTCCAAAGAAAACAAACCAAACCTATCCAGTCTTTCCTCGTAGCTAAAATTCTCCAGTCCAGGCAACATTCTCGTAAATCTCCTCTGTACCCTCTCTAGTGCAATCACATCTTTCCTGTAATGTGGTGACCAGAACTGCACGCAGTATTCTAGCTGTGGCCTAACTAGTGTTTTATACAGTTCAAGCATAACCTCCCTGCTCTTGTATTCTATGCCTCGGCTAGTAAAGGAAAGTATCCCGTATGCCTTCTTAACCACTTTATCTACTTGGCCTGCTACCTTCAGGGATCTGTGGACCTGCACTCCAAGGTCCCTTTGTTCCTCTACACTTCTCAGTGTCCTACCATTTAATGTGTATTCCCTTGCCTTGTTAGCCCTCCCCAAATGCATTACCTCACACTTCTCCAGATTGAATTCCATTCACGGAGAAACATCAATGCCACAAAATCATAGTACTTAAGTATAACCTTAACAAATGAGGTTTGAAAGATGGTGCTTCAGTATTTTAACATTGCCTCTAGGGTACATTTTTATTCTTGAATGACATGTACAGTAATGTTAAAACATTGCCGATTATTAGATCATACTTTAGAGAAAAATTGACCTTTACAAACCCTGGAATAGATTTACCAATTGGACATCAGTTATTAACAACCACCCAACCATGTGTGTGCTGATCCCATGTGATTTTGCGGAGTCCGTTTTATTTAAATAGTGTGGACAAATTTCTGACCGTTAATGGGGCCCGGCATTGGGAATTTGCCAGAGGAGGTAGGAAAGTATGTGTAAGCAGTCCTTAAATTGCTATTTACGAAGAGTAATGAGTACATTTAAAGGGACGCAACCACTTCAAGGTAAGTGGCTACATATAGGAACAAAAGTGTTGGTAACAATTACAAAAAATTACACACTGCAACCATGATTGGCCTTCTGTGGAGGTGCTGGAAGTAAAACTGTTTGAGAGCATGCAAATACACAGCCATTCATTTACCTCACCAGATAATGGCAGTAGTTACTGATGGGTGCAGGTCAATCTGTTATACCCAATGCATAATTACATTTTTATGTGGCTAAAAAGGTTTGAAACCTTTTAACGTTAGTGTGGGTTATTTGCTTATCTGGACTGAGATGTATCAAAATAAATATATAGGTTTTCCACACCAACACTAACACAGACGCACTGCCCACAATTCTCCATCAGTATGGACAGAAAATCATGGGAAGTGTGCCTAGGATTTCCTTTTAGGTGCAGCCAGCAATAGAGGCCCCTGTAAGCATTGCAAACTTGGAGAATTTCCCTCAATTGTATAATCCCTTTGTGACTGAAGACAATATCTGAACCTTTTGATTTTTTTACAGCCTTCTAAACGACCATGTAAACTCACTGTATATATACACATACATACATACATATACACACGCACACATTTTGTTTAACAATAGTGAAAAGGGAAACAATCCTTTGTCTCTGTCATCCAAGAACGCTTTGGATTTACACTTCTAGCTCTCAGGTTCAATTGATGTAATATTTTAGGCTCTATATATTGGTCTGATACACTATAGAGTAATCAGATAATAATCACCAGTTGAAAGTTCTTGCCCCTCACTAAATGTAGTATACTGCAGGAAAAGAACAACTCGCTTAAGGCATTTTAGTCTTCATTTTGAATTTAATTCTCCTCTGCATACTATGAGCAATGATCAGAATCTAGCATAGCTCATGGGGGAAGGCTTCAGGATTCCGAAATCAGTGAAAAGCAACTATGTCATTCCAACACATGACCTTCCCTTTCCTATAGCACCTTTTTATCTTTTCAACAGATGGAAGGCAAATTAATATATTTGCCAATCAAACAATTAAAAAAAAAAATCATTTTTCCTACTCAAACATATATTTAATTCAAAACTTTGTTTTGGTTCATGCAAATATGTGTAATACGATCTATACGACGGAGTCACACACAACTGTCAGAAATCCTTCCAGAATCCATCGAAATAAAAGCAGGAAAATTGATAGGTGGAAGAAAATCTCATTGAAGCATGAAGTGTAATAAGCCCTGAGTAATTCCAGGCCAATGATTGCCTTTCTTGGTCTTTGTTCCTTAAAATTATTTTACATCTCTAACAAAGTGTGATCTCTGCTGTGTGACAAATGCACATTGTACATATTGTATATTAGAGAAAAATGAGATGTTGTGGCTACAATTCTTATTGAATGATTTGTAATTTTTCCTGGGAGCTATTTTCCTGTCAGTTGATTAATCAGTGGTGCCTTCCAACTAGTTTCCCATTCTTTGTTTTTTAAAAGGTTTGAGCAATGTTTTGTTTCCAAATAAAATAATTGGATATGCTGAAACTCTCAGATGTATCTTGACAGTAGTAGAGAGCCAAACAGTAATCTTGCAGATAATTAACAGAATCTTATTCAGTGGAAGTTGCTTTACTTATCAGACTTAGTCAATGTGTCAGTCTGGTTCAGTAGGAGCACTTTCACCAGAGTCTGAAGGTTCTGGGATCAAGCCCCATTTCAACATATAATTCTAAGCCAACACTTCAGTGTGGTACAGAGGGAGTGCCGCATTGTCAAAAGTACTCTCTTTCAGATGAAATGTTAAACTGCGGCTCCATCTGCTTGTTTATGTGGATGTAAAATATCTTAGGCAAGTTTTCAAAGAATAGCAGGAGGCTCTCCTGCTGTCATAGCCAGCATATATCCCTCAACCAACATCACCAAACAAATTAACTGATCATTGGTGTTTTGGGGCCTTGCTGTGGCTGCGGTATTTGCCTGCATAAACAGTGTGGTAGAAATTGGTCCTTAATTCAACACTCTGTGCCCGATCTGCTTTGCGTTACAGACGCCAATATATTGGTAAAGGCAGCTTTGCAGGCGTCCCAGTTGGCACCTAAAACGGGTGTAAGGCCCCTTGCCTATGTTACTGAGGGGCCTAACGCCAGTGTTAGGACCGCTCGTCAAAATTAGGCTGCCCTGAGTGGAGCAGGCGTCGGGCGGGCTCCACGCAGGTTTCCTGTTGCGGATGCGGCCTAGCAAATGGCCGCCACCGAAAAATTAAGTTATTTTTTTTTATTCACAGCTTGATGTGAAGCCAGGAGGAGCAGGGCTGTTCCTTCCGGCTCCACAGCACTCCCGAGGGCCGCTGCGACCCGTGATCGGCCCCACCTCCCGTTTTCCCCCTCCCCCCCCCGGGACTTATCTGAGGGCTGTTGCCGGCGAGGCAAGCGGCCCAAAATTGATCTCATTGAAATGTGCCTCTCGAGGTGCGTCAGGCGTCGGCAGTTTTGCTCCAATTATTGAAATGAGGCGCGAGGCCCAGTTTCGGGTGAGCCTCGAGCCTCCCGGTTTGGGCTCAGGCTGTCTGCGCACCATTGATTCTGCGGCTGAAAAAGGACCAGAACCACTTTCTAACCCTACTGACTACACCTCAAAAGTAATTTGTCGGCTGTTAAGCATTTTAGGATGTCCTGCAAACATGAAAGATGCAACACCAATGCAAATTTTTGTTCTTCTTTTCTTTCTTGGTTGGAGCAGAGTAGAATGTTAATCTCACAAAATGGATGAAGCTCAGAGACTGCACGCTGTTGTATCTTGATGCCATTTCAGGTAAGGGCGATCACTCATCAGGCTGTGCAGTTCAGTGACCATTCGTGAAGGCCAATGCAACAGTTCCAACGCGGCTAGTTCTTCCAGAAGCTTGGATGGTTTTGCCTTATCATAAAAGTTGTGGGAAGTAGAAGGGGAAGAGAAATAATTGTGGACGCTTGCTAGCTTCGGCCATGTCAGACATTGTTGTATCAGTTACCATGGATTTGACGAATTACTCCAGATTATGCCACTGGATCTTGGTATAAATAAGGTGCAAAACAAGCAAGTAAAATGTCCCCTGTTCCATCTGATCAAACTAAGCAAAAATGATAGAATATACATTTAGTAATCCCAACGGGTGGGCAAGAACAGGAAACGTTGTTGTCGAAGAACCAAAGCCATTAACAAGTCTCCAAAAGCAGGTCTAAATTATAATATAAGAGGGAGTAAAAATGGCCCACTGAGTTCTTCAGTGGTGGATCTGCTGTACGGTAATAGCAGCAAATCATTCAAATTCTATTCCGATCACACCGGCTCCAATCAGACTACTATTCAGCAGGTTTATATATATTTTTTTTTTAAACAATTATCTTTGTGAATGTGGCTCCAAATCCAGCCATCGTGGGTGGGGGGGGGGGAAGGGGCGGGTGGGTACAGGGAAAATGGAAGTTTGCATGTGTTGCTTTTTTAAAAAACATGCACATTTTCAAAAATTTGGGTAATCTTAATTAAATATGAAACTTTTTGCCTCACTTCCAACTCAGACTATGTTTTGCAGCTAATCCCTAAGTCACACATCCACAGTAATGAACTGTATTGAAGTCACTCTGGGGACAAGTAAACGGTGCCCTCTTCGCATCTCCACAATAGAAGCTGTTGTGGTTCCAGTAGCCAGAAGTAGGAGGCACTCGAGGCTGCCACTGTCCTTTAGACTAACTCTTAAGGCTTGAAGCTTCAGGGCACCACTGAAATGTGGAATCAGAAAAATTGACGTACCCTCCCAGCAAGGAAGAATAGAAATAACGTAACTCAATCCAACAAGAAAAGCACCAAGGAACTTCAAACAGGTCTTTATCCATTTTGTAGACGTGCACAGAGCTGGAAAATATCCATTTGTAATTTCATAGTTTTATCTGAAAATTCAGTATCTCTAATCATGATAATCAGCATATCCTCACTTTTTTGTGTTTATTCCCAATTATCTCCCCTTTTTTCTCTAAATGATATTGGATATTGAGCCGTAGGCATCAGTTATGTCTGGTGTTTCACTCAGGTGCTCATTCACAGTGTGTAAATCCAGACAGTGAAGGTCAAGCAGGCTAAACAAAAAATAAGAAAAACCGTAGATGGCTGGAAATCTGAAAGAAAAGCCGAAAATGCCTTCATCTGTATAGAGAACAAGTTAACATTTCAGATGTAGACCTTTCATCAGAACTTCTGAAGAAGGGACTATGCCTAAAGTGTTAACTTGTCTGTTTTGTTGACAGATACTGAACGACCGGCTGAGTGTTTCCACCATTGTCTGCTTTTATGTCCATAGGATATTTGACTTTAAGAAGCATCGCATCCTGTTCTCATCCAAGATTCACACAAATGCACTTGCAACAACAACAACTTGCATTTATGTAGCGCTTTTAACCTAGTAAAATGTACCAAGGCACTTCACAGGAGCGTCATCTAAAGAATTTGACACTGAGCCACATAAGGAGATATTAGGACAGCTGACCAAAAGCTTGATCAAAGAGGTAGGTTTTAAGGAGCGTCTTAAAGGAGGAGAGAGAGGTAGAGAGGCCTTAAGGAGGTAATTCCAGAACTTAGGGCCTAGGTAGCTGAAGGCACGGCAGCCAATGGTGGAGCGATTAAAATCGGGGATGCGCAAGAGGCCAGAATTGGCACTAGAGAGGGGAAAAAAGTCAGTGGCCCTGTTTCAAATCCTGTTCCCTGCTTGACATTCACTGTCTGGATTTACACACTGTGAATGAGCACCTGGAGGAGCGCTGAGATCTCAGAGGGTTGTATGGCTGGAGGAGGTTACAGAAATAGGAAGGGGCAAGGCCATAGAAGGATTTAAAAACAAGGATGAGAATTTTAAAATCGAGGCGTTGCCGGACCAGGAGCCAATGTAGGTCAGCGAGCACAGGGGTGATGGGTGAATGGGACTTGGTGCGAGTTAGGATACAGGCAGCAAAGTTTTGGATGAACTCAAGTTTATGTAGGGTGGGAGATGGGAGACCGGCCAGGAGAGAATTGGAATATTCAAGCCTAGAGGTAACAAAGGCATAGATGAGGCTTTCAGCATCAGATGAGCTGAGGCAGAGGCAGAGGCAGAGACTGGCGATGTTACGGAGGTGGAAGCAGGCGGTCTTGGTGATGGAGTGGATATGCGATCGGAAGCTCATCTCTGGATCAAATATGACACCAAGGTTGTGAACGATCTGGTCTAGCCTCAGACAGTTACCAGGGGATTGGATGGGGTTATGGTGGTTAGAGAAGGCAGTTTGTGGTGGGGACTGAAGACAACAGCTTCGTTCTTCTCAATATTTAGTTGGAGGAAATCTCTGCTCAGCTAGTACTGGATATCGGACAAGAATGTGACAAATCAGAGACAGTGGTGGGAACAGGATTTGAAACGGGGCCACTGACTTTTTTCTCCCTCTCTAGTGCTTAGATGCTGAGGCCAACTGTAGAGAGGGCTTTAAACTAAATACAGGAAACTTTCGTTTATCCGGCACCCAAATATCCGGAATTCTCGCTTAACCGGCAAAAATCAGGTAAGTTTTATTGTACAGACAAGACCCCGATTCTGACCTTTCGCCCCCACGAAAGGGGGGTCAACGTTCTTCCGACTCAGACCTGTCACGGCCACGGAGGAAAAAGCCGGAGTCTCGTTTACTTTCCCTCTCCGGGTCCCAATTGTTAAGCCTGTGGCCGTGTACGGGGCTCTCGTACCTTGGTAAGTATAGCTCTCTGTAATCCGGCACTTTCGATCAACCGGCACCACGCCGGTCCCGTCGGTGCCGGATAAACGAAAGTTTCCTGTAGTGGGGGGGAGGATCCAGGTGAGCGGGAATTTAAAAAGTCAATGAGAAATGATAAAGCAATAGAGCAGGATAGAGATGGGGGAAATAATAACCAGAGTGTGACAGGAAGGGACAGAATGTTTAAAAATAAGAGTGCAGCAGAAAATGGGGCCAAAACAAGGAGAAATGGTAAAAAGATAAAGTTAAAAGTTCTATATCTGAATGCAAATAGATACAAATGGATATGATCTGATCGCCATTACAGAGACGTGGTTGCAAGGTGATCAGGGCTGGGAACTGAATATTCCAGGGTATTTGACAATTCGGAAGATAGACAGAAAGGAAAGGGAGGTGGGGTGGCTTTGTTGGTAAAGGATGGGATCAGTGCAGTGGTGAGAAGTGATATTGGCTCAAAAGATCAAGATGTAGAATCGATTTGGGTGGAGATAAAAAATAATAAAGGGAAAAAGTCTCTGGTGGGCGTAGTCTACAAGCCTCCGAACAGTAGCAATACTGTTGGACAGAGTATAAATCAACAAATAATGGAGGCCTGTAAAAAAGGTACGGTAATAATCATGGGTGATTTTAATCTCCATATTGATTGGACAAATCAAATTGGCCATGGTAGCCTTGAGGAAGAGTTCATAGAGTGCATCCGGGATGGTTTCCTAGAACAGTATGTAATGGAACCAACCAGGGAGCAGGTTATCTTGGATCTGGTACTGTGTAATGAGACAAAATTAATAAATGATCTCATAGTAAAGGATCCTCTAGGAAAGAGTGATCATAGCATGGTTGAATTTCAAATTCAGTTGGAGGGTGAGAAAGTTGTATCTTAAACCAGTGTCCTGATCTTAAACAAAGGCAATTACAATGGCATGAGGGCAGAACTGGCTAAAGTAGACTGGAAAAATAAATTAAAGGGTAAGACAGTTGAAATGCAGTGGCGGACATTTAAGGAGATATTTCATAACTCTCAACAAAAATATATTCCAGTGAGAAAGAAAGATTCTAAGAGAAGGGAGCACCAGCTGTGGCTAACTAAGGAAGTAAAGGATGGTATCAAATTGAAAACAAAGGCATACAATGTTGCCAAGATTGGTGGGAGACCAGAGGATTGGGAAATTTTTAAAAACCAGCAAAGGATGACTAAAAAAATGAGAGAGAAGATGAATTATGAGAGTGAACTGGCAAGAAAAATTAAAACAGATAGTAAGAGCTTCTACAGGTATATAAAAAGGAAGAGGGTAGCTAAAGTAAATGTTGGTCCCTTAGAGGATGAGACTGGGGAATTAATAATGGGGAATGGGGAAATGGCAGAGACTCTGAACAAATATTTTGTATCTGTCTTCACGGTAGAAGACACTAACAACATCCCAATAATGGATAATCAAGGGGCCACAGGGAGGGAGGAACTAAAGACAATCACTATCACTAAGGAAATAGTACTTGGTAAAATAATGGGACTAAAAGACGACAAGTCCCCTGGACCATATGGCCTGCATCCCAGGGTCTTAAAAGAAGTGGCTGCAGAGATAGTGGATGTTTTGGTTGCAATATACCAAAATTCCCTGGACTCTGGAGAGGTCCCAGCGGATTGGAAAACCGCTAATGTAACACCCCTATTTAAGAAAGGAGGGAGACAGAAAGCAGGAAACTATAGACCAGTTAGACTAACATCTGTCATCGGGAAAATGCTGGAGTCCTTCATTAAGGAAGCAGTAGCAGGGCATTTGGAAAATCATAATGCAGTCAAGCAGAGTCAGCATGGTTTTATGAAAGGGAAATAATGTTTAACAAATTTGTTGGAGTTCTTTGAGGATGTAACGAGCAGGATGGACAAAGGTGAACCAGTGGATGTGGTGTATTTGGATATCCAGAAGGCATTCAATAAGGTGCCACATAAAAGGTCACTGCATAAGATAAGAGCTCACGGAATTGGGGGTAATACATTAGCATGGATAGAGAATTGGCTAACTAACAGAAAGCAGAGAGTCGGGATAAATGGGCCATTTTCCGGTTGGCAAACAGTAACTAGTGGGGTGCCACAGGGATCGGTGCTGGGGCCTCAACTATTTACAATCTACATTAATGACTTGGATGAAGGGACCGAGTGTAATGTAGCCAAGTTTGCAGATGATACAAAGATGGGTGTGAAAGCAAGTTGTGCAGAGGACTCAAAGAATCTGCAATGGGATATAGACAGGCTAAGTGAGTGGGCAAACATTTGGCAGATGGAGTATAATGTGGGAAAGTGCGAGGTTATACACTTTGGCAGGAAAAATAAAAAAGCAAATTATTATTTAAATGGAGAGAGATTACAAAATGCTACAGTTCAGAGGGACCTGGGGGTCCTTGTGCATGAAACACAAAAAGTTAGCATGCAGGTACAGCAAGTAATCAAAAAAGCAAATGGAATGTTGGCCTTTATTTCAAGGGGGTTGGAGTATAAAAGCAGGGAAGCCCTGCTACAACTGTACAGGGTATTGGTGAGACCACACCTTGAGTACTACGTACAGTTTTGGTCTCCTTATTTAAGGAAGGATATACTTGCATTGGAGGCAGTTCAGAGATGATTCACTAGGTTAATTCCAGAGATGAGGGGGTTGACTTATGAGGAAAGGTTGAGCAGGCTGGGCCTATACTCACTGGAATTTAGAAGAATGAGAGGTGATCTTATTGAAACATATAAGATACTGAGGGGGCTCAACAAGGGAGATGCAGAGAGGATGTTTCCCCTCGTGGGGAAATCTAGAGCTCGGGGGCACAGTTTTTGAATAAAGGGTCGCCCTCTTAGCACTGAGATGAGGAGGAATTTCTTCTCTCAGAGGGTCATAAATCTGTGGAATTCTCTGCCCCAGAGAGCTGTGGAGGCTGGGTCATTAAATACATTTAAGGTGGAAATAGACAGATTTTTGCAAGATAAGGGAGTGAAGGGTTATGGGGAGCGGGCGGGGAAGTGGCTTTGAGCCCAAGATCAGCCATGATCTTATTGAATGGCGGAGCAGGCTCGAGGGGCCAAGTGGGCTATTCCTGCTCCTATTTCTTACGTTCTTATGTTCTTTATGTCTTATGTAGTAGCTCAACTAGAGTTCCAGCTCAATATAAATCAGTTTCGTATCGCTCAGTACCACACTGTAAGGTGCATTTAGCCACTAAGTCCTGGTAGGGGGTTATTTTTGTCAGTGACATATGTATCATCTGTACATCGCCACAGGGAATTTGCATGAAAAATTTCATCTTCAAGAAAAAACATTGAGCAAATCGTGTTATTTCTTAAAAGATAGAGGTAGGTTTTCATCTCCAGTGCCTGGGCGATAAGCAGTGCCTGTGCAGAACACAGAGGATCTCAGAAGGGGAGATTGCAAATCCATAGGAATCCCACTGAAATTCCTTCCATTTAAATTCATGGAAGAAAAATCGGACAGGCTCCGTTACAGACATGCAATCTCCCTGGCCCAATTATTTTCTCTGCACTCTGTCCAATGCTTAATTTTTTTTTACTTATTCATTCGCAGGATGTGCGTGATATTGGCATTCATTGCCCATCCCTAGTTGCCCTTGAGAAGATAGCAGTGGGCCTTCTTCTTGAACCGCTGCAGATCATGCAGTGAAGGTAATGCCACAACATTGTTAGATGGGGAGTTCCAGGATTTTGATCCAGGGACGATGAAGGAACAACGATATATATCCAAGTCAGGATGATGTGTGACTTGGAGGGGAAGTTGGAGGTGATGGTGTTCCCATGTACCTGCTGCACTTGTCCTTCTAGGTGGTGCAGGTTTGGGAGGTGTTGTTGAAGAAGCCTAGGTAACTTGCTGCAGTGCATCCTGTAGATAGTACACACTGCAGCCACAGTACGCTGGAGTGGATGTTTAAGCTGGTGGATGGGATGCCGATCAAGCGGACTGCTTTGTCCTGGATGGTGTCGAGCTTCTTGTGTGTTGTTCAAGCTGCAACTCACTGACATCCAGGCAGTAAAGATGAAAATCTACGCCACATTCTATAGATTTAATCTGAAAACCTTGTGGGAAACACCTGAGTAAGTTAAAGGAAGAATGGATGCTCTCTAAAACTGCTGCTAAGTTATTTTCTTTTGGTTTTCAATGAGAATTAATACCTACTACTCGGGAAAGATACAGTGTAGACTTGAGATGATTAAATGTGCTACTACATTTGATTTTGCAAGCCATAGTTTTTTAAATTAAAAACACAATAAGAAATGTATTTACCCCCAAATAGTTCCAATAATCACAAAGAGCCATAAAAACGAACACAGAAGCCCATTTCCCCAATCACACATCCTGCACGCTCACTGACATCACGATGCCCACTTGAATCTGTCAGAGTGCATGCTTAATGATGACAGCGCTATTACCACAAACATTCAGGCTTAATAAATCAAATATGCATGGGCAACGAGAGAATTCCAGGCGTCAACACTGGATGCACGTAAATACTCATATAAATTCATAATCATGCCTTCAATTTCTTGTCTTTTGAAGATGCAATGCTTTTCATTAAAAGAAATAGCTGATGCAAAGAATTAGTTCATCCTTGCCACACTTCAACGCTCCCCTCTCCCTTCTGTCCTCACTGAAGACTGAATGACACGGTGGTAATCAGCTTTGATGTGACTTAGTAACAGCCACAGATTCCAACTTCTTTAATGTTGATTGTTATGTGGTAACACAGCCTGTTGTATCTTCCTTCCAATCATGCCATTTGGGTAAACAATGTCTTTTGGCAAGCCTTTGTGAAAATCTATATGCTACTTGTAAGGGAGCAGCATTACTCTCACCACTTAGGAGACAAGTATGTTTAGCTCATTTAAAAGTAAATTCACACAGGAACAAAACATTGAGGAACAGTAACCACCATTGACACACTCAACTCTCGGGGGGAAAAATTTGGTTGCTTTGCGCCTCCCATTAGCGTCCTAAGAGGGCGCTAATGGGGCGCAAAGCAAATAGCGCCCGGGCGCGGCAATGGTTCTGCCGCTCACGAAATTGACCAGACATTTTGCGGCGGCGCTAAACACTACCGCCACGATCTCCTGCGCCCGCAGATCGTGACGTCAGTCGAGCGGGCAACGCCCTGGTAGCGCCCCAAACCGGATATTGAGTGGTGCCCCCTGCCTTACCACCTGCCGCTAGCAACAACAGGTTGAGGGGAGCGTTTTGCAGTCGGGAAGGGACTGGGGGAGTGCTATTTAAAGACGGCCGCTTCCTGACTTTTTTTGTCGGTGACATTTTTGCACCACGCATTCTAAGAGAGAGACTTCTGGAGAGATTCAACGCTGTGTGAAGGAGTTTTGGGTACTGAGCTGCACTTTGCAGGTTCATTCTGATTTGACCTTCCTTGCATCGATTTAGAAGAGACTATGGGGGCTGCACCCTGAGCTCTTTCCCTGGGCCTCTCCATTGTTCTTTCCAGCAGAATTGATGTACAGGTCGCTCCAGGCCGAGATTCAAGGCTGCAATGAGCAGGGTGTGGATGGAGAGCAAGATCGACACTCTCCTTTAAGAACTGGCCGGCACCAGTGTGTCTGTGTTCCATTGCTGACTGACATCACATGAGCTTCGCCAGTGCTCTGAGGTAGCGCCTAGCTCCTCGGCGTTAGCGCCTTAAGAGAGGTGTGTAGCGCCTGATTTAGTGCTCCAATCACCTCCAGGGGCGATAGAAGCCAAGTTTGCAGTCGGTGGCGATAATTAGTGCCAGATGCTAAACTTTGCGCCCGGCCGATAATTGCGCCCCAAACGGGGCGATACTGAATTTCTCTCTCTTGGTGTTTAACAGCTAACACAGTCAAGGATTTTTACATCACACCGCATGTGTATAACCTACATTATTAAAAACAGAAATGTGTTAACTTATTCAACAAATTATAACTATATAAAATTATCCAATGAATCCCCATATTGTATAGAAATTAAGATTCCTCTAGTCACATTGTTTAATCAGCCATCCAGTCAAATGCTGATAGTTTATCTCCGAGTGATCTCATTATCTTTTCTTTTTGAGAATCCGACATTTGTAGTACTGCTAATTTATAAATCCTCAAACATACTGAATAGATTATTCTAACAGAACTGAACCCTTCAGCTTGCACTATTTCCAGTGCAAACATACCGTGCCACGAAACCTTTCTATCAATTTACTCCTTCTGCAAGCACCATGTGATCAAAATATAACATGGCTTCATAAAAATTAAATGTATGAATGTAAATCTTTGAAAATACAATTTAGAACACTTAAAAAATAAACTGAACTGAACAGATCTGTATTAGAATGGGCTTTAAGTTTTAAATAGGGGTCTTCCCATTATTGGCAGAGCAGTGGGAGCTCTACAAACAAGACTGAAAAAGGCAGAATCACGCGCTTTTCCACAGCGCTAGCTGTGTTTGATGAATTTGGTCCACTGCAGCCAAGTTCACAGTATACATTGTTTAGAAGTGACTAGAAACATAGAAACATAGAAAAATAGGAGCAGGAGTAGGCCATTCGGCCCTTCGAGCCTGCTCCGCCATTCAATATGATCATGGCTGATCCTCTATCTCAACACCATATTCCCGCTCTCTCCCCATACCCCTTGATGCCTTTTGCATCTAGAAATCTATCTATCTCCTTCTTAAATATATTCAGCGACTTGGCCTCCACAGCCTTCTGTGGTAGAGAATTCCACAGGTTCACCACCCTCTGAGTGAAGAAATTTCTCCTCATCTCAGTCCAAAATGTCCTACCCCGTATCCTGAGACTGTGACCCCTTATTCTAGACCCCCCAGCCAGGGGAAACATCCTCCCTGCATCCAGTCGGTCTAGCCCTGTCAGAATTTTATACGTTTCAATGAGATCCCCTCTCATTCTTCTAAACTCTAGTGAATACAGGCCTAGTCGACCCAATCTCTCCTCATACGACAGTCCTGCCATCCCAGGAATCAGTCTGGTGAACCTTCGCTGCACTCCCTCTATGGCAAGTATATCCTTTCTCAGGTAAGGAGACCAAAACTGCACACAGTACTCCAGGTGTGGTCTCACCAAGGCCCTGTATAACTGTAGTAAGACTAGATTTACATTAAGTATCGGGACAAATTCAATGCTCCAAACACTAAGCATTATTGCATGACACCACCACGGGAATCAGGGCTGTAGCGTGTAGCCCTATCTCCAACCTGCTCTTCTATCTAGTAAGATTCAGCAATGGGCGCACAGGATTGCTGAATAAGTCTGATAATGTAATTTGTGCTAAGACCCAAGTGCATTTGAGTGGGAAGTGCAGTCAGTGAGGGGTTACGGGAAAAGGGGAAATTAAGTGGGGTAGGGGTAGGCTGTGATGGGCATCCGCAGCCAGTGGGAGTGTTGAGGGGGAAGGGATTGACGGCCAATGGTTGGGTTGGAAATAGAAATGCAGCTCGTGGGGGAAGGAGGAAGGGGTCGAAATCTTGGTCATGGCGGGACAGAGGGAGGCCCAAAACTTGCTCACTGATTTTCCCGACAACAGTGACTACACTTTGAAAGTAATTCATTGGCTGTGAAGCACTTCGGGGTGTCTAAAGGTCATGAAGGATGCTATATAAATGCAAGTTCTTTCTTTTGCCTTCAGTCGGGAGAGTGTGGGCGGGGGGTGGAGCGAAGGAAGAGGTTTAGGGCTGAAAACGTGCTCATGGCAGGTTGATGAGTGACATTTAGCTTGCGTGGAGAGGGGTGATGGCCACAATCCAAATCATTGAGGGGGCAGGGCTGGAATCTTGCTCAATTGAGGGGTGCGCGGGGCAAAATTATGCTCAGTATAAGCTGGGGTGGGTTTGAGGCCATAAATCTTGTTCAGTGTGGGGTGCGATTCTTACCCAAGGGACTAAAAGTTGTCATTCCTGTGCTTTTAATTGGCGGCTGTGAGGTTACCTTAGAGCTGCCCCAATGCACTTATGTATGTGGTGTTAACTTCAGCTGCAAGCCCATTACAATCTACGTTGAATGCAGCATAGATAGATGGACAAAAGAATAAATAACAGTAATATAATGTATGTTTACAGTAGGTATTGCATTATGATTATCGCCTCAAAGAAGGAAAATAATGGTTTTCAATCTCCTATACTAAACTAGATATTTTAGAATTAACATTTATCTACACAGTTATCTTATATTCGTTCTAACTGCAAGAGCTAACCGGGCTAACCTGACCTCTAAGAAAATTCCAGACGAGCTCAAAAGGTTGTTGTGTAGCTCCACCTCGGAGCTACTCACCAGTTATCTGGGGTAATACACTTGAATAACTTGTTTTTTATACGTTGCTGGGATGTGGGCGTCGCTGGCAAGGCCAGCACTTATTGCCCATCCCTAATTTCCCTTGAGAAGGTGGTGGTGAGCCGCCGCCTTGAACAGCTGCAGTCCGTGTGGTGAAGGTACTCCCACAGTGCTGTTAGGGAGGGAGTTCCAGGATTTTGACCCAGTGACGATGAAGGAACGGCGATATATTTCCAAGTCAGGATGGTGTGTAACTTGGGAGGTGATGGTGTTCCCATGTGCCTGCTGCCCTTGTCCATCTAGGTGGCGGGTTTGTGAGGTGCTGTCGAAGAAGCCTTGGCGAGTTGCTGCAGTACAGCAGGTAGATGGTACACAATGCAGTCACGGTACGCTGGTGGTGAATGTTTAAGGTGGTGGATGGGGTGCCAATCAAGCAGGCTGCTTTGTCCTGGATTGTGTCAAACTTCTTGAGTGTTGTTGGAGCTGTACTCATCCAATCAAGTGGAGAGTATTCCATCACACTCCTGATCTGTGCCTTGCAGATGGTGGAAAGGCTTTAGGGAGTCACGAGATGAGACACTCGCCACAGAATACCCAGCCTCTGACCTGCCCTTGTAGCCACAGTATTTATGAGGCTGGTCCAGTTAAGTTTCTGGTCAATGGTGACCCCCCAGGATGTTGATGGTGGGGATTCGGCGATGGTAATGTTGTTAAATGACAATGGGCGGTGGTTAGACTCTCACTTGTTGGAGATAGTCATTGCCTGGCATTTGTGTGGCGCGAATGTTACTTGCCACTTATCAGCCCAAGCCTGAATGTTGTCCAGGTCTTGCTGCATGCAGGCATGGACTGCTTCATTATCTGAGGAGTTGCGAATGGAACTGAACACTGTGCAATCATCAGTGAACATCCCCACTTCTGACCTTATGATGGAGGGTAGGTCATTGATAAAGCAGCTGAAGATGGTTGGGCCGAGGACACTGCACTGAAGAACTCCTGCAGCAATGTCCTGGGGCTGAAATGATTGACCTCCAACAACCACAACCATCATCCTTTGTGCTAGGTATGACTCCAGCCAGTGGAGAGTTTTTCCCCTGATTCCCATTGACTTCAATTTTACTAGGGCTCCTTGATGCCACACTTGTTCAAATGCTGCCTTGATGTCAAGGGCAGTCACTCTCACCTCACCTCTGGAGCTGATGGTCCTGGCGGAACCCAAATTGAGCATCAGTGAGCAGGTTATTGGTGAGTAAGTGCCGCTTGATACCACTGTCAATGACACCTTCCATCACTTTGCTGATGATTGAGAGTAGACTGATGGGGCGGTAATTGGCCGTGTTAGATTTGTCCTGCTTTTTGTGGACAGGACAAACCTGGCCAGTTTTCCACATTGTTGGATAGATGCCAGTGTTGTAGCTGTACTAGAACAGCTTGGCCAGCGGCGCAGCTAGTTTTGGAACACAAGTCTTCAGCACGACAGCCGGGATGTTGTCAGGGCCTACAGACTTTGCTGTATCAAGTGCACTCAGCCGTTTCTTGATATCACGTGGAGTGAATCGAATTGGCTGAAGACTATCTTCTGTGATGATGGGGACCTCAGGAGGAGGCCGCTAATGATCATCCACTCAGCACTTCTGGCTGAAGATGGTTGCAAACGCTTCAGCCTTGTCATTTGCACTCGCGTGCTGGGCTCTGCCATCATTGAGGTTGGGGATGTTCATGGAGCCTCCTCCTCCCGTTAGTTGTTTAATTGACCACCACCATTCAAGACTGGATGTGACAGGACTGCAGAGCTTTGATCATAAGAAAATAAGAAATAGGAGCAAGAGTAGGCCATTTGGCCCCTCATGGAAAGTCCTCATTAAGGTGGTCACCACTACAATCATTTGAAACCATTGTACTGAATTTTGGATGTCTTTAGAGGTAGGACTAAATTATTAGTACTGTTCGCCCTCCACCTACCTCTTACAACAAAAAAAAACAGCCTGGCACACGTGAGCAGTAATACAGGAAACTCTTTGGTATCCGGCACCGACGGGACCGGGATGGTGCCGGTTGATTAAAAATTCCGGATGACGGAGAGGGTTATCTACCGAGGCTATTTTTAACAAACAAAAATTTAAATATCAAGAAATGTGCAGTATAATTGGGTACTCCCCTACAGAATGTTGTGTTAAATGGATGGTGGAAGATGCTTGATTAAGTACAGTACTGCCAGAGACTACCAGCAGCGCGGGAGAGTCAGACTCCTGTTATTGAGGTGTTCGGACTTCCGACAGCGCCAAGAAGCCGAGTAGTGGCAGTTTGGAGAACTACCCCCACTGACTAACTCGGCCACCGCGGGAGACTCGGACTCGGACACATTTCCGGTTATTGAGGTGTTGTTTTCCGAGTATGAATTTTGCCGGTTAATAGAGAATTCCGGATATTTAGGTGCCGTTTAAACGAGAGTTTCCTGTATTATGACAAATTCTACAAAATGCCTGCAATAGTCTTTCTTTCAACATTTTGCAGACATACAATGTGAAATGAAAGATTGCATGATCAAGATTAAGATTTTTTTTTAAATGAACCTTTGTCTTAAATGTGTTCATACCAATCTTGTTTTTATACAAATTATGTGCTTTTATAGTACACTATCACACATCATAAGAAATGTGCTAATAAAAATAAATTAAGCTGCCATCTTCATTTATTCACTGATTATTGCTAAATTGACAGTGTTATGTGCATGTCATTCTGGATGAAAGCTGCTGTGTAGAGATCCAATTGCATGTGCAACAATGGGGTCCATCATACACGACCATAAAATTAATTAATTGGCCCATAGTGAAAAATCATGTCATTGAATCCTGAAGTAATTGTCTGCAGTAACTAATAAAAATATTGAGATCATGAATGACATTTACAATTGAAAGTGCTACGGGAGGTCCTACCTCTTTTAGTCTATTTTCTAATATAATCTGGATTTATATTTGTTCTTCTTTATATACTAGAGCCATAAAACATTTAGCAGCAATACTGTTATGATTGTAAAATTAAACGCATCGCCTAGATGTGACCACCTATGGCTAAAACTTATTAACAATACACAGCAGTTCAGTCCCGATTGTGACTGAAGAGCAACATTTCTCTCAAATAATTTACTTTAGATTTGTACAGGTTTTTAAAAAAACTTTAGACGAGCTAGATCGTGTATTTTAGCAATCACGTAAAGTGATGTAATCTGTTCACATAATGCAATATCGTTGAAGTTGAGATTAGTAGAAAGGGACAATTCAATAAAGTTCTCACTCATCCTGAATGCAGCATTTTGTTTAGGTCAAAGCTCCAGCGTAATGTTGTTCAACCTCAGGGGCTGGAACACACCTACACTGAGATAAAGCAAAGTTTTCTGAAACCCACACCACCATAGAATAACACAAATAATATAGTGCAAACCCTTGTCCAAAATAATGCTGTGCAATAGCACAGTATAAACACAATGGCCCCAGAAAAATTAGCGCCTCCACAGCCGAAATTGAGTGGTAGCACCTCAAGAGGGAAGCGGGGCGTTACTGGAAGCGCCCCGCCTCCCTCTTGGGGCGCTGCGAGGGAATATCGTGGTGCTACGTACCGCAGCGCATGCACGTCGCGCCGCGGTATTGCAGGCCTTCCTCCCCTTCTTAAAGGGGAGGGGTCTTGCGCAGCGCGAGCACAGCCATGGGGGGAGGGGGGGGCGGGTCAGGAGGCCGGGGACGGGAGCGGAGGCAGGTTCTGGCAGGCGGCCAGCAACAGAAATGGCCGCCCGGCACCTTGCCTTTAAATAGCGCCGCCCCGGCCGCAGGTAGGCCCCCCTGACCCCGTCGGACATAGCGTCAGGGGGCGCTACCGAAGATTGTGGCCGGGGTGCAAGTGGGGTGCTGCGCACGGCGATAACGTCATCGCCGGCAACACAGCGCCACGGGGCGTTAACGGTTAGCGCCGCTGCTAACCTCCCGCTGAATTTCGCGGGAGGCATTGGCGGCGCCGCGCCCGGGCGCTAGTTGCTTTGCGCCCCTCTTAGGGCGCTAATGGGAGGCGCAAAGCAACCGAATTTTTCCCCCAATACATTTATCTGAAATTCCTCGATCTGTAATTTTAGCAGGGATGTTATATCAAAGCTGTAGTGTTCTAGTTCATGTATATGATCCGTGATGAGAACAAGTTAGATTTTTTTTTAAATTTATTAAAAGGATTAATGGTGCACTACCTCATATGGTGAATTTTAAATCTGGCCAGATGTTTCTCTATAAGGGAAGGGAAGAGTTATAAAAAAAAGTCATTATGGTTATAATTCTCCTATTATTTTTTGGGGGAAAGGAGGAGGCCAGAGGTCTTCATTAAAACAATAGCCTGGCGATATGGTCCCCATGCACCGTAAATGAGGGGGGGGGGGGCCGAGGGGAGAATTCCACTCAAATATTTGGAGTAGTATTGAGCACTTTTTGAGAGAACCCCAAAATGGAATACAATTTATAATTGATTTTAACAGCATTTCATCTTTTGTTACTTTATGACACAACTGAGCCCTGAATTTAACCTGGGGTGGTAGCCGTGTGGGCGGGAGCCGAGGCGGTTGGAAAACTGTTCAGACCTCGGCGGCATTGGTTTCCGCTGGATGCCCCTCTTGCCTGCTCAGAAGAGCAGGTTGAAATCAGAACTCGCAGTTGGACAGTGGAGCCTCAGTAACTCCCACTGGCGTTTAGAACTACTCACCCATCTGGTTTCCCCCAGCAGGCGGGTTAAAGTCGCCCCTCTAGAAACACACTCACAAAATGCTTTTTACTGCTTCATAATACTGTCAATTTAAAGCTATAGTATTAATTACTCTGGAATTGATGACATTAATGATAACCAGCCAGTTAGAACTAATTAGGGGTTGTTATTTGCCTCATTTCTATTTCACTAAAATGTTCACCTCATTCACAGAATGCCACACAGGTGTAAAACCTCAACTGTATAACAACAAGATGACAGAGATGCAAACAGACACATAGGTCAATGTTGTTTTGGGAGCACTTTGTCCAAATAGGTGCATATTTGTGTTGAGGAGGAACTTGATAAGGTTTCTAGAAATAGTAATGTGGACAACAATTTTTATTCCCTAAATGATCAAGGCCCACTTAAAATGTAGGATAATTTAATTTTTATCTAGCTTTTCCCCACTCCTGTATTCTATATTTTGAATGTAAATTTGCAAAATGCTTACATTATAAAAAAATAAGCTCACTGTTCTCAATGAATTTCACCTGTTGGTGATGATTTGGGAAGCTGTTTTGTTGCTACCATCATTTTGTTTTACTTTTTCCTTCCAGATGACATGCTCAACATCTTGATATTTCAATTAACTAAAATTAAATTCAAAAGAAACTAAGCCAGTCCTTTAGGGAGCTTGCCTGTAAAACATGACGAGGATCTGCAAAGGCTTTCTCGAGTTAAGTCTCTCCTATGGCTTTGCCGGGCAGGTATACGGATGGGTGAACAGCCAGGACCATGAAGGGATTTGAAAAGCCTTGAGCTATAGCTTGTAATAAACTGACCAAATGAAAGAACAACAACGCAAAATAGTTTTCGTTCTCCATTAAGCAAGAGACACATGCCATGCACAAAATCAAACCCTTTCCCATCAGTTTTATTTGATATTTATTGATCCTGTGAACCTGTAACATCACTGCCCACAGTTGCATTAAGGCCAGGAGGTGGGAGTTTCTCCTGTAATGTGCAATAATGTAGCATAAGCAGGGCTTTAAATAATTATTCCTGCCGTCAAGATTGAAAGAGAAAGCATCCTCTCCAGATACTTAGCACAACTAATCATTCCTGTCTTTAGAAGGGAAGGCGAATGTTATTCGTTTCACAAAATCGGCTAAGGTGATCATTCCCATTATCAATCAACTCCCTGGAGAGAATAACATTTCCCTTCTATTCCTAAGTTTGTCATTCTTATTGACAGGAGAGAGACAGTGAGCATTATTCGAGAGAATCGACTAAAGTAATCATTCTTGTCATCAAGGACAGATCAAAGGTAGGATTAGGCAATTTGCAGCCTCAAAAGTCTGATTTAGATGCTTGATTACACATTGGTCTGAAAACCAGATCAGTTACTGTAAATTTAAAAGTCCCATTTTATCAACAACCAGCAGATAGCAAAACAATCAAATATTGGTTCAGGCCACAGTGCCAAAGAATGCTATAATGTAAAAAAAAAAGCTTTTTGACCCATCAAATCTGCACTGGAGTTTATCTCCACCAGCCACCTAGTCTAATCCCACTCTCCTGCTCTCTCCTGCTCTCTCCCCATACCAGTTAACATTCCTCCTTTTCAAGCAACTATTTAATTCCCTTTTAAAAGTAATAATGGATTCTATTCAACAACCGTTTGGGGCAGAAAATTCCACATTATAACCATCTTCCATGCAAAGGAATATTTTCTTGGGGCTTAGTAGCTTATGAATTAGCACACTCTGAAACATGGGGGCGATTTTGCCAGCCCTGGGGAGGCGGGTTTGGAGGCGGGACAGCCGGGAAAATGGCAGAATCTGGGGGCGGGTACCCATCCCACCCCCAACCCGCCTCTGTGCCATCTTCTCAGGAGGCGGGTACCCGACCCACGCCGGGTCCCGTCTCCTGGAGGCGGGAAGGGGATTACAGCCACTTAACCGCCTGTTAACAGGTAGTTAACAGGCAGTTAAGAGGATTATCCCCATTTTTCCAGCAGAGGCGCGGGCTTCCCGACGTCGGGAAACCCCGCCAGTGTCAGCGAGGTGAGCAGTGGGTCTGCGGGAGTTGGAGGGGTGCAAAAGTGCGCTGTGGAGGTGAGTGATGGGTGCAAGTGTGGAGAGGTAAGTGTGTGAAGTGAGTGAAAAGTGATAGAAAATGTTTACTTATCTTTGTTTCTTCCTGCAGGCTTCAACAGTTGGGGATGCGGAGAATCTCGCATCTCACCAGCAGAGATGACAGATGGCTGCTACATTCTCAGATGCAACAGCCATCTAATTTCTGCTCACAAAAGAGGTTTGATGAGTCTTGAACACAAGAACTCATCAAACAACAGAGAATGTCAGTGTTTGACAGCTTCACAAAGCTGTGAAACAATGACAATTCATCTGTCAAAAATTTTTGACATGAAACGTCATACGCTGATGTTCTTTGTAACCGGCTTCTCCTTAATTGGCCTGCTTAGCTCGCTGGGCGGGCTTAACAAGGTCAATCAAGGGAAAATAGCGTGGGTTGGCCACAAGTCAATGGAGGCGGGACTAAAACCCGACAAGCAGCAGTCTCTCCTCCAACGCGCCCCCATTGACAAAATCGCCCCCCTTGGTTTCAAATACTGGGATAAAAATCTTGGTGGAGAAATTGGTCCTTGTTGCACCTGTTTTCCAGGCAAAAAGTACCAATTTCTGGGGGCATTGCCCTGTACCCCAAGGAGGCCTGAAAGACCCCTAATTGGGCCCACAACCAGCAAGTGAATGAATGACTAGAGAATTTGTTTTTGGTATTGTTGGCTGAAGGAGGACTTTTGGCCAGGACTCGCTGCTCTTCTTCGATTAGTGCTATGAGCTCTTTTATATCACCTGAGAAGGCAGATAGGGCCTGACTCTACTGTCATATCCAAAAATACCTCCACAATGCAGCACTCCCTCATGATGGCACTGAAATGTCAGCCTAAATTATGCACTCAAGTCTGCAGCTGGCGGGTAAGAGAGCTTGCTGAGTGGTTGCACACAGAGAAGGTACATTTGTGGAGGGAAGGGGGAAGATGCACAGTGGACTATTAATGCTTTGGCCAGAGATGGTAGTCAAGAGAAGGTCTTGAATGAGAATTGCCTGAATGTCTCTTGCAGCTGGCAACAGATTGTCCTCCGCATCCTCTTCAGGCTGACGCCACTAGGGTGCAGAGGAGATTCACCAGGATGTTACCTGGGCTGGAGCGCTTCAGCTATGAAGAGACACTGGACAGGCTGGGGTTGTTTATCTTAGAGCAGAGAAGGCTGAGGGGGGACCCGATTGAGGTGTACAAAATTATGAGGGGCATAGATAGGGTAGCTAGAAAGGAACTTTTCCCCTTAGTAGAGGGGTCAATAACCAGGGAGCATAGTTTCAAGGTAAGGGGCAGGAGGTTTAGAGGGGATTTGAGGAAAAACTTTTTCACCCAGAGGGTGGTTGGAATCTGGAACTCACTGCCTGAAAGGGTGATAGAGGCAGGAACCCTCACAACATTCAAGCAGCATTTAGATGAGCACTTGAAGCGCCATAGCATACAAGGCTACGGACCAAGTGCTGGAAAATGGGATTAGAATAGACAGGGCTTGATGGCCAGCGCGGACACGATAGGCTGAAGGGCCTCTTTCTGTGCTGTAAAACTCCATGACTCTATGACTAGTCTTGCTAATTCCTTAAGCTACCTGTGGGGTATCTTCCTCCTCTGGGGCCTCCATATGGAGGCCTCTTAGTAAGGCAAAGTTGTGCAGCATGCAACACACAGCCATGTTCTTCACGATCCTAGCAAGACTGATCCTAGCAAGAGTGGTGCTCAGCTCATTTCCTGGGAAAACACACAGGAGGCATGAGCCCTGACTGCATAGGATAGCCTTGATCTCCCAGAAGCCACCCAGATACTTGCCTTTTGGTGTCAAAGATTGCTGCCATGGTGGATAGCCTTGAATTGAAGGCATCTTGGAAACTTCCAGGGAGGTGAGGGCAATCTATAGCTCCTTAAACTTTTGGGAATCCTGCCACTCCTGCAGGGCTCTGTCAAGTTGTTGCCAATTGCTTAGGAGGAAGACAATGAAATTGCTTGCTCTAACAAACAATGCATCCAAAACTTGCTTAGTGCATCTGTGCATGTCTGATTGGCCAACGTTACTGATTTCCCTACTGGAGTTACCCAAGAGCTAAGTGTGTTTGTGGCTCTTACAGGCAATGCCAGTGCACTATATGTGGTGTAGGTGGGTTTTAGAAGGGTTGCAGCATGTCGTATAACTCCGTGATGGCTTAATTTATAAAGCAAAGCTTTCGCAAGCACTGCTTCTGGGACAACTGGGGGTAGGAGCACCTCTGCCTGTGTTCTGGTGTGGCCATACTGGCTGGTGAATGGCGTGCACATGTTATGTTGCCTCACCAGTTTGGCACCCTTTTGTTGTTGTTCTTCTTCTTCTTCCAAAAAGCAAAAATACCAGGGAATTTCAAGTATGAAACACAATGTTCCCTTTCTGAAATAATGGGGGGAATAATTGCAGTCCCACAGCCAATGCCACCACCACCTTCTCAAGGGCAACTAGAGATGGGCAATAAATGCTGGCCTTGCCAGCGACGCGCAGATCCCAAAAGTGAATGTGTAAACAAACAAAGCCAGATGAGATGTTCTAGGCAATAGCGAAAAATCAGAAGAAAAAAAAACCCAAATGAATCAGAAATAAGTTTTCTGGAATTTTTGTTAATTCATTCTCGGGATGTGGGCATTGCTAGCAAGGCGGAATTTATTGACCAAATAGCTCTGTAAATTTGCTTGTCTGCAGTGCACATTTTATACCGCAAGAACATGCATTTGGGCAGAAATGACGTAGTCACTGCTCCATTTAAGTGCGCTCGCATAAAAATGAGTGGATGTCTCTCCCGGCCGCCTGAAATGATGGAGGGAAATGAGGAGAGTGCTGAAGTAGAAGGCACCCTGACCAAACAGAACTCCAGCCATTTTCTGCCCTGAGATGCCATATTTACGCCAGTAAAATGGGCAATTCGGTTGAAAAATCTACGGTGGTGCCTAAAAAGAGGAAAAATATTCCAGTGCCAACAGTGACAAACCTCACTTTACTGGGTGCAAATTTCATGAAAAAAAACATTCAGCTTTAAAAGAAAAATGGGTTCCAACATTCATTTTATTTTCTAATTTTAAACACATTTATATCAATCAGAGTTGCCTGAAATCTATCCTTCCTGTGTGAGGCAATGTAATGTTACATAAAATCAGATTTGTTTTGTCTGGCTGCAGCAGCATAATTTATGACACTATAGTGTTTAAATAATTATAGCATCTTATTTCCTGTTTTCATAGTGGTCGGCCACCAGTCATACTAGATCATTACTGACAATTGGGAAATAACTTCACGGGATTATGGCACTTTACAAAAGACATCCTTCCAGAATCATGCTTTGCAGGCCAGAAGAACCCCCTGTTATTGTTTTAAGTGACTGAGAAGCCCATAGTGCAGGAGTAACGAAAAAGAGGAGATAAATCAGCTAGTGGATGCTTGATATAACATGCTGGAAACACTCAGCAGGTCAGGCAGCATCGTGGAGAGAGAAACAGAGTTAACGTTTCAGGTCGACGACCCTTCGTCAGAACTGGAAAAAGTTAGAGAAGTAACAGATTTTTAAGCAAGTGTAGGGGCAGGGAAAGGGAGGAGGGGAGGAAAGAACAAAGGGAAGGTCTGTGATTGGTTGGTAGGCTATTGTATTAGTGGTTGCTTGATACCTGACTTGGGTTTTAAAGGCCTGCAGATTGTAGGAGGGACAGAAGAGAGGGAGGAAAGAAGGCGTTTTGCGGTCCAGGGAAAGAATGAGACAAGTAAGAATCTAAATGGGGTAGAGGAGCAAAGAGACCTTGGAGAGCAAATACACAAATCACTAAAAGTAGCAACACAGGTTAATAAGGCCATAAAAAAGCAAACCAGGCACTGGGGTTTATTTCTAGAGGGATAGGATTGAAAAGTAGAGAAGTTATGTTAAACTTGTATTGAACCTTGGTTAGACCACACTTGGAGTACTGTGTATAGTTCTCGTCGCCATATTATAAAATGGATATAGAGGCACTGGTGAGGGTGCAAAAGAGATTTACAAGGATGATACCAGAAATGCGAGGATAAAGCTATCAGGAAAGGATGAACAAGCTGGATCTCTTTTCTTTTGAAAAGAGAAAGCTGAGGGGTGACCTAATAGAGGTCTTTAAAATTATGAAAGGTTTTGATAGAGTAGATACAGAGAGAATGTTTCCACTTGTGAGGAAGAGCAAAACTAGAGGCCATCACTATAAGATAGCCACCAAGAAATCCAATAGGGAATTCAGAAGAAACTTCTTAACCCAAGAGTGGTGAGAATGTGGAACTCGCTACCACAGGGAGTAGTTGAGGCGAATAGTATAGATGCATTTAAGGGGAGGTTAGATGAGCATATGAGGGAGAAGGGAATGGAGGGTTATGCTGACAGAGTTAGATGAGGAAGGATGGGAGGAGGCTCAAGTGGAGCATAAACACCGGTATAGGCTAGTTGGGCCAAATGGCCTGTTTCTGTGCTGCATATTCTATGTAATTCTATGAGAAGTCACACAACACCAGGTTATAGTCCAACAGTTTTATTTGAAATCACGAGCTTTCGGAGCGCTGCTCCTTCAGCAGGCAAAGTGAAGGAATACAAATCAGCAAGGCATATATAGACAGATATATGTCTATATATGCTTTGCTGATTTGTATTCCTTCACTTTACCTGACGAAGGAGCAGCGCTCCGAAAGCTCGTGATTTCAAATAAATCTGTTGGACTATAACCTGGTGTTGTGCGACTTCTCATTTTTGTCCACCCCAGTCCAACACCGGCATTTCCGCATTATGTAATTCTATGTAAGAGAGTTTTGGTTTCAATACATTGAGAATGTAAGAAGAAGAAACAGCATGTATTGCAGCATATTTGCAGCTTAAAAGAAAGAAAAGAAGAAAGTTCAGAGAAGCATAGTAGTACCAATTAAATAGAGAAAGACAAATTGATAGCGATCGAACATGGTTAGATACTAGAGATGAGAGGAGTGTCAATCAGTTGAAAAACTTTATGGCCGCGAAATTTGGGGGTGTAGTGCGGCCATTAAGGCCGGTTTGGCTGAAAAAATGGCAGCCACCTCGCTTCCGGCACAGAACACAGCAGCCGCCATTTTGTAGAGGTCTTTCACGCTGCCGTTGCCTGTGCTCGCCTCTCGCATGTAAATATGCAGATCGTGAAGTCAATTGAATTGACGCACGACTGTGATTTTGGACATCGCAGCTCTTGATACCGCCCACTCCAAACCACGCATGGAAGAACGTGCGTGCAGCAGTACTACAGAGACGCTGCCAGCGCTTCTTAAAGGGACACACACATCTTTCAGGTAAGTTTCAATTTTAGTTTTTGGACTTTTTTTTTACATTTTATTGCAGTAGTGGCTTGGTGCAATACATTTAAAAAGTTGTGTGCAGGGAGTGCTGTTGGATGGTTGCAAGGCTTTGGATATTAAAGGAAGGCCTCTGAGAACACCACTTGCTCACAGTCCGGGGGCTCTAGTTGCAGTCCCCCTTGGGCTGCAACATCACATGGAGATGAAGCAGAGGCAGCAAAGGGGACAAGCTGCTCGCAGAGGGATGAAGAAGAAGCAGAAGAGGAAGATGCAGAAGAGGAGGAAACAGAAGAGGAAAAAACAGAAGAGAAAAAAGCAGAAGAAAAAAGGCAACCCAGACGGCCGCTTTCTAGCTGGGAGATTTGGAATTGAATCATCCGCCTGCGGTACCAGTGCCCACAATCCCAATTCCTCTTTCAACATTTGTCCCACACCTTACCTTCCCTCTGTTACTGACCATCACCGTGACCGCTTGGCCACAATGCTGAAGTAAAAGCCACCACAAAGCAAACTTTCCAATCCAACTTTATCCATATATGCATCCAATATTACATCAAAAATCAACTAATCACCCTTGTGCATTCCCTTAGTGACTGTCTTGCGTGTGCCTTTGCCTATCCTAGTAATGTTATACAGTTCTACCCCAGTGGCTGCAGCATGGCTGGTGGAAGGCTGTTGACTTTCAGTAGGGGACACTGCAGATAGCCTTGCAGGATGACCTCGAGGAGCTGGTGGCTGGGAGTGTGAAATCGAGTGACCGTGTTTCTTCTTCTTCACTCTCCTCTCCCTCTTCTTGGTCAACCACTGGCTGGGCAGGCTGGATTTCTTTGGTGTCTGAAATGAGGAAGGCACAAGGGTAGGGTTGTGGTGAGGGGAGGGCGGGAAGGCAAAGGTACATGCTTCCACCATATGCAGCTTGTACATCAGAAGAGATTGTGGGATGAGGGGAAAGTGGGATGTGAGAAGGAGGACAACGTATGAGGATACCAGCATCTTGTATTCTTTCAGCCCTGCCGCTGGCCAAGGGCTCAGCCTTTCCCCTGCCAACAATGGCTAGCATCTTCTCCTCCAAGCGGATGAGGTGAAGCTATGAATGTGAGGTGTGCCTCATGTTTAGTAGAGATTGTTGATAGGTGAGTGATGGCCACAGGGGGGCGGGGGGGGGCGGGAGGCGGGCGAGGATGGGGGGTGTGCATTGAGCATTGTGTGTGGGAGTAGAAGTGCAGCTGGTAGGAGATGGCTTTTGAAGATGCATTCACTGACCTTGACCGCTTGTCTGAGGTCATGAAGCTTCTTTGGACACTGGAGCCAGGTCCTGGGGGCGACACTGCTGGCAGTGACGACCTCAGCGATCTGGTCCCACATCCTTCTTTATGGAGGGCCTCCTGGCCCCTGTGGGTAGAGGATCTCTCTTCCAGTGTTAACTCCCTGCACAAGGCTCGAGTGCTGCATCCGAGACCCTGGGTGCCCTTTCCCTGGCCTGTTGATGTCATTTGTGTTAGTGCTGAAGCACTTTTACCATTTTATATGTGCAGAAAGCAGTTCAGCTTTAAGAGCTGCAGACTGCCTAGTTTGGAATGATTTTTAATTTTGTTTGCAGAAGACAGTTGAGCTTTAAGGGCTAGAGACTGCCTAGTTTTAAATGATTTTTAATTTTTTTTCCAGAAGGCAGTTCACCTTTAAGGGCTAGAGACTGCCTTGAAATCTAACAGCCTAGCCCCAGTGACGCGACCTTGGGCCTCCTGCTGAGTGCACAGCTTGTCAGCAGTGCGATAGCTGGGCTGTGCGATAAAATCATTTAAATTAGCAGACAGCACCAAATTGACGTGCTGTCTGCGCGTTCTAATTGGGCGCGAACAAATCTCGCATTGCAGTGACCGTGCCCGTTTTCGGGCCATATCAAATTTCCCGGCCTATATTTATTCCTGGTGAGGTGCGAGCAGTTTCTCCCCAGATATGTGAACTGTATTAAAATCTAATAGTTTACACTAAGGATTCAATCAATGGCTACAGACCAGGGAAGAACCATTTGAAATATCTTCTACCAAAGGCTGATGCGGAATTTTAGAGCAAGTTAGCAATCTGCTCAAATGTTTTCAGAATAACAAATGTTCTTTGTTTGCAACACGTGCAGAACTTGTACAGATATTTGGTAAACTGGCAGCACTTTTGACCAGTACCAATGCAAAAACAACAACACATCCTTTCATAACTATACTTGATATTCTGCAGGTTGTGTTGAAAACATTTCTATACTAAATAACTTCATTGTAATCAGTTAATATTTGTTCGCAAAGCAGACCTGTCGCAACCCAACACGACCTCCTTCCATCACCACCCAACTCCAAGCTGAGACAATATACTGAATTTACCCAATTCCTAACTGCCAAATACAAAGGCTTAACTCTTGATGACATAATTATTGCAGGTTAAATTCACAGGGCACAAATAATTAACAAATATATAATGCACATTATAATCTCTTTCACGGGGTCATTTGCATGATTTTACATCTTCTCCAAAGTCAATCATGAACTATTATAGGACTCTAATTCTCCATTACTTCAATTGTTTTATAATTGCAACTTTTCAAAAACATTCAAGTGACAAAAGTGCACAATTAGAATTTACATAGTTGAACTCATCCTGACAAGGGTTAATATAATGGTTCTGAACTGTCAGTATGTATGTCATTGATTGACCCCACTGAGCACCTGAAGACCTAGTAGAGGTCATGCTTATTGTAAGAAGAAGTTAATTTCCAATCTAATAGTTGCCAACATTTCTCTCCACAGTTGGCATAATTTAATTCTACACAACTTGCATAACTCTTAGCTGCTTCACAGATACTTAAGTTCTCCGCTTTCCAAAAAGACAAATCACAAGAATTGCAGCAAGACCATCCGATCTATAAATATATTCATAATCATCCTTCAAGGCAATGTAGTATAGATGTTCAGAAGTAAATTGATTGCCCGGTGACTTTAATACAATTGTGACTTCATTGCCATCAATTCCCAAGTATTTCCAGATATTCACTAGTTGATATCCTTTTACTAAAATGTAATTCTCAAACTTCTTGAATAGAAGTCTTCACTAATATTCAGTTTTAAGTTTCCTACAGATATGTAACAATCTGAGCAGCTGTCCTGACGCACTGCATTTCCAAGCTTGACTCTATCCCATTCCCCTACTGAATGATACCAATTGCTTACAAATTTACCATTTCCACGGTGCTTCTAGTTAAAACTGCTGTCCTCCTGAAACTGAATGGATAATGGTAAAATTCAGATTTACTGATATGGTACCTGGTAATCATAAAACTAAACTTTACTGAAAAAAATACACAACATGCTGCCAGTCTCTGAATCTCATCCACAATTTTGAAACTGAGCTGAAAGGAAGTTATGGCTGTGCATTGCCAGTGCCTTACTGCCAGATCAGGTTTCTGTAAGAAAACAGATGCATTACATTCATTACCACTTTTCCAAAACAAAGCTACGATTATAATATGGTTTTAACCGAAGTTAAGTTGATAGCTTTCCAGTGCCTTTTCAAGTTATTTTATCTGTAATATACTAAATGATTCCTAACTGTTCCAACAACTCAGGGTTTCCCCAGGCTTGTGTTCTCTCTCCCGCTCTGTTCTTTCTTCATATCAATGATTTCCTCTACTTATCATCCACTCTTTTGCTGATAGTTCCACTTTACTGCCTACACACAGCACATTCCTCTCACAGTGCAAGGGTTCAATTGCTTGATCTTTTCTATGCCCATTAATGGGGCAATGGAAGGCTTGATTGTTTCAATTCTTCAAAGACACAATTCCTTCACATATCTTACAAGTCCAACCTGCAACGCCACCTTTTCATCTCCTTTGAGCTCAAATGGAACTCCCTCCAAAAGGTTTTGTTTCCTCTCTTGCTCAACAACCCTTAACTGCTATTTAAAGGCCAAGTCTATTCAGAAGTTGAATAGTGCTACCACACCTGGGAAGACTCTTCTTGCACTCCTGTCCACTCCTGGACAAGATAGAAGAAAATGCTGCCATCAGATAGACAATCATTTTTTTCCATCGCTAGATTCCAACCTCTCTCTCCATCTTGACCTTTCTTGACCTTTCTTGTCTCTATTTTAATGAGACTGCAATGATCATTGTTCCTCTGAATTTTCTGCTCTTATTACTTCTAAGCTCCAGATATTGTTCACATTAATGGAAAATGAATCAGAGGAGGAGCCATCAACTACACTTTGCTACCATTTTTAATATGTACTTTCTGAAAAACCATCTTGTTGGTGCTGAGGGCACCACCAAATGGAAGGACTTGCAAAGGATGGGGGAGCTTACATTTGAAAACAATGCTTATTAGGTGAAAATGAAGGAGGGCACCTCCTTGAAACTGAATTGTTCTTGATCGTTTGGGAGTGGAGTTTCCATTCGTGGAGAATTAACTTTTTTTTACATTTAAGCACCATTAATATTTTGATTATTCTCTGTGTAATGTGAAAAATGCAAAGTAGGAACAAAAGAAGGAAATAGAGAGAGGTAACTAAGAGAGAGATAGTAAATATACAAAAGATACTGAAAAGAGGCAAAGTGTGAAATAAAGACAAAGAGAGTCAAGTAAAAGGAGAGAGGGGAAGAAATTGCAGTCACAATGTAAAGATAAATTGTTCAACAGTTCCAAGTACTAAGCCACTCAAAGTCCACCTGAGCGCACTGAATTCGTTACCTATTTTCAGTGTATTATGGATAGAAAAACCTGAAGCTGGTCAAAGCTCATCAAGGAGAAAGTAAGGAACCTCAACAGAATGCCGCAATCATGTGGGTCAAAAAATCCGAGAAAGCTGCCTGGAAGGGGGCAGGTTGTTATAACAGCAATCAGGAGCTTATTTAACATTAGGACCATAAGTGTGGTGTTCACATAATTTACTGATGGGCACGTCATCCATTCTTTTTTGACTGTGGAGCATGAATTTTAGATGGCAGTAAATTATTTGAGTGGACATTGGAGGGAGTCTTTAATACAAGAAGGTAGGCTTCCAGACCACACGTGCTCTTTTTCTCTCTCTTTGTAGTCTACCAGCATACAGGACAATTTATGTGCTCGGGACGGGAACTCATACCGCCCAACGTTGCTATTTTTAACTGCTGCTGATGCTTGTCACAGCTACAAAGTGATAAAAGGTAGCAAGCTGAATATTTATTCTAAATGCATCTCTCTAAAAGTGAAATAAAGCCAGCTGCTGTTACCATTTAGTATACATCACAAAGTATAAGTATTCCACTGTAAAATTTGGTATTGTTTCAAGTTTTGTTCGCCATAATCAAGTCCTTCCATATGGTATTGTTTTTTCAGAAAATTTACCCCTGAAAACGTTGAATAGTTCATAGAATCTTACAGCATAGAAGGATGCCATTCGGCCCATCGAGCCTGTGCCAGCACTTTGAAAGAGCTATCCAATTAGTCCCACTCCCCCATCTCTTTCCCCATAGCCCTGCAAACGTTTACTTTTCAAGTATATATTCAATTCCCTTTTGCTTTACTTTGTCTTTGATATTTTCAACAAAAAAAAACTGGCTACTTTTACTATCCTAAAACTGGTCTCCCTGGGGGTTTTCATTAGAATCATAGAAGTTACAGCACGGAAGGAGGCCATTTCGGCCCATCGTGTCTGCGCCGGCCAACAAAGAGCTATCCAGCCTAATCCCACTCCCCAGCTCTTGGTCCGTAGCCCTGCAGGTTAGAGCATCCCAAGTGCACATCCAAGTACTTTTTAAATGTGGTTAGGGTTCCTGCCTCTACCACCCTTTCAAGCAGTGAGTTCCAGACCCCCACAACCCTCTGGGTGAAGAAATATCCCCTCAAATCCCCTCTAAACCTTCCACCAATTACTTTAAATCTGTGCCCCCTGGTTTTTGACTCCTCTGCTAAGGGAAATAGGTCCTTTCTATTCACTTTATCTATGCCCCTCATAATTTTATACACCTCAATAAGGTCTCCCTTCAGCCTCCTCTGTTCCAAGGAAAACAGACCCAGCCTATCCAGTCTTTCCTCATAGCTAAGATTCTCTACTCCCAGCAACATCCTTGTAAATCTCCTCTGTACCCTCTCTAGTGCAATCACATCTTTCCTGTAATGTGGTGACCAGAACTGCACGCAGTACTCTAGCTGAGGCCTAACTAGTGTTTCATATAGTTGAAGCATAACCCCCCTGCTCTTGTATTCTATGCCACGGCTAATAAAGGCAAGCATTCCGTATGCCTTTTTAACCACCTTATCTACCTGGCCTGCTACCTTCAGGGATCTGTGGACATGCACTCCAAGGTCCCTTTGTTCCTCTACACTACTCAGTGTCCTACCATTTAATGTGTATTCCCTTTCCTTGTTAGCCCTCCCCAAATGCATTTCCTCACACTTCTCCGGATTGAATTCCATTTGCCACTGTTCTGCCCACCTGGCCAATTTATTGATATCTTCCTGCAGTCTACAGCTTCCTTCTTCAGTATCAACCACACAACCGATTTTAGTATCATCTGCAAACTTCTTAATCATACCCCCTATATTCCGAGCAGTTTTTTATTGGAGGATGGATCACTGCATTAACACCTGTGCAAACCAACAAACGAGTCCAGCACCAGTTTACAGTGAAGTCTAAACCAATTCGATAAGAATCCAGATCTCTCACTCTTGCTATTTAATGGTATTATACACCAGGTTGTGTTATTCAGCAAATAATGGCATAGTTGGCTACATGTTGCTAAGCAAATTACATCAGAATTTCCTGGGACGTTTTAGCGTAACTGCGGCTTCGGAGCATCGATGTGTCGTTAGTTTATGAGGAAATTCGCGTGTATTTGATTTCACATTGGTTTTACGCTGAAACACTGCTACACAAGAATTCCTTTGATCGTTAGCGCGCTTCCGAAATACGTCTGCCAGAACCCTCTGCCACTTATTTACATAGCTCCGACCCGTGCAAAAGATCAGCTCACGCGAGTTTCTTGGATTTACGTGAATAATGCGCTAATGCAGATTTATGCCCAAAAGTGTAGGCGGAGCACAGCCCAAAGTCACCTGATATCAGTGTAACTAAGACCTCTGGAATTTGATAGCGATTTTCCATGTCATTT
The DNA here is from genome assembly GCA_030390025.1 of Squalus acanthias. Taxonomy (NCBI): domain Eukaryota; kingdom Metazoa; phylum Chordata; class Chondrichthyes; order Squaliformes; family Squalidae; genus Squalus; species Squalus acanthias. Next base: position 63,845,101 of record CM059437.1, read on the forward strand.
AAAAAAAAAATCTTGACCAGCACTATACTGAACCAAAGTTCTTAGTGCACCTAAAGGTATTCAGAATCCCCCCACCCCTGCCCCGCCCCCACACATTCAGAAGTACTAAGCAGGTGGAGTGGCTTTCCCAATGGGCATAACCCTGTTCTGAAAAATACTGAAAGAGGAAGAGGAATGGCAGAGGCAAAGGCTCTGAGAGTGAGGTTCCCTGGCAGAAGACAGCAGCCCATTCTCCATTACCCCCACTAATGGTGCTGCAATTGCACATGTTTTACGCCTGTTTTTACATTCCAGCGTAGGTAAATATGCTGCACAGGAAATTTGGGCGTAAGTTCCCGTTGGCAAGATCGGCGCAGAAGCCGCCATGAATTTTGACGTAATTTCTGCGTAGGTGCGATTCAGGATGTTCAGGGCCTTTATTTCTGAACCTGTTTCAATTCTTACACCACTAACAATATCAAGGAATTAAAAGTGTACATTAGCTTTATAAAATTGTAGAGAAATTGGAAAGATTATTTTTAGCGTCTGAAATTTCAATTATTTAAAATTTGAACTGAACTCTTTAGCCCCACTTTTAACCTAAACCACCCAGAGGGAATGAGGCGGTTTCTGGATTGGCACCCGTTTTACAGCCCGCCTGATTTTACTCTCCATTGACTTGAATGTTGAGTATAATCGGGCGGGTATAAAGCGGGTATCCGACTCAAACCCAACTCATTCCCGCTGGGTGGGTTAGGTTAAACCCAGGGCTACATTTGTTTCTTTGAATTGAACTCTTCACTGAAAGTAACTGATGTAGAAAAGATATTAAAGCTGTTACCAGTGACTATTACAGCGACAGTGATTCATGGCCTCACTATTTAAAAGGGAAAGCTGGAAGTTCTATTTATATATTAACCTATGTGAAGGTGCAGGATGTCAATAAAGGAGGAAAAGATATCCCTGAAGTATTGTGCAAGTGATGTCGAACTTGGGTTTCAAAAGCCTGTAGATTGCAGGAGAAAGACATGACTGAGGAGAGTGAGAAATTCAACCTTTTTGAGGTGATAGAAAGAATGAGGCACAGTTGCTTGTGGTGCAATGAGTCTTGTTTTCAAGTTTACTCGGATATTTCCACTGTACAGAAAGAAAAACAGTTCAACATTCAGAGTCAAGCTAAGAGTGAAAACTCAACCCAAACATGATATAAGTGGGTAAACGCATTATCTCTTACCAATTGTAGGCTCTTTATAATCAATTATTTTGTGCCTGTCATGCTGAAAAAACAATTATGGATAAATTCTGTTCAGTTTCTGATTTGCTGTTACCTTATGCCCTTTAAACACAGAAAACGACATGTCGAACTGTATTATGCTGCAAACAAGTAGCTGAGCCTTTGTATTGTCAAACCTCTGAACACTAATTGGGTATGAAGGCACATGTAACTAACAGCCATCCTACGATGATTAGGAGCTCTTGCAGTAAATTAACCTTTCTACTCCCTCTTAGTAGTGCTAGGACTTTGGTCTTCTGTATTTTCTAGTATGAATAAATTCCATACACCCGGTTTGATGCCTTAGGCATAAGTGCTGTTTACTATTTTTCCCCTGAAAAATGATGGTGCTCTTGGGAGTGAGTATTCATCACTGATTTCGGAGTTTCTAGACGCAGACGCTCTTTCGCTAATGGAAGGACTAATCACTCAGCTCATGTCTCAGTATAATACAAATAAGAACACACGCCACCTCTTAGGCACAGATACCATGAAAAGTAATTTTGTGTAGAAGAAGAAGAAGATTGGAATTCTATGGCATTCCCTGAGCAATGAGCTAGTAAAATTTATTTCATTCTCCTGCACTTCTGCAAGAAATGTGCAAACCCGCTAAGGTGGGAAGCAATGAGTAAATCTGGAAGGGGAAAAAGCTGTTTGTCATTTCAATCACCCTTGATTTAAAGAGAATAGCACATCTGAGAAGAAAGGAGTATTTAATTTTTACAAATGACATTCATGAGAGAAATCTTTTCAGGCTGAATTAACAACTAACAACAGAGTAGCAGTAATTGTTTGAAAGTGACAAACATATGGTTAAGATAATCAAGGAGAATATTATCCCAAGTTGAAGTAAATCGCAATGCTGAAACCCAATTCATAATATAGGTGGACGTGATATTTTTAATGGCCCAGGAATGTGGTAACTAATCATACTGATGGTAAACTCAGGTTAAACTGCAGTGCACTCCTACCTCACATCACACTCTTATGGTTCTTACATTTATGTATTTGATTGGGTCATAATTTTGTTTCATCTTATTTTCATACTAAATCCGAACAAACAGATTTATTGATCTTTATATCTGATGACAGTAAATGGCACGCCTGATATGATAACACTGATAGCATACTTTATATTCCCACTCTGATATCAGATGTGTTACAGGGTGTTAACTGTTAGCCCTAGAGCTGTGATTTGAGGCCATTGCCAACATATTTGTAACTCTGGCAACTCTTGCTGTACAGACTTTTTTTTTACTGTAACTTAAGGTTGAACATTTTGAACGCATTTTAACATATTAAGGTTTAATAACTCAAACATGAATTGCTGTCACTGCAAGTGATGAAGGAGGCTAACTTTTTAAAAAGAGAAAGGTATATGAAGGGGTAAAAATGCATTGAAAGAAATAATTAAATTTGGTGCATTACAAAACTGTGTAAACGAAATAAGCTCAAAATTCTGACTCCCAACATGCCAAGACTCGGTAATTTTGAAGAATATTTTATCTGCTTTGAATGAGCATCAGGGATTCAAGCATAACTTCCTCTTTTAGCTATTGTAATCCTTTAGGGTTGATTTTGAGTTTTCGGTGGTGGACTGGCAGAGTGCAGGTTGCCCACAGTTGAAGCAAAGAAGAGGCAATGATACTGGGACTGTTTAAGTTTTGTTTTCCTAAAAGCTTGTATTAGAATTTGAGACAAAATATCTTCAGTTAGATTAGATGAGGCATAAACATTCCACACAGGGGCCCACAGGATGGCCTTGCCTGCCATATCTGTTGTTTGTAAGTTAGGGTTTTGACTTGTTAATGTATCTTTAATTTGGCCAATGAAGGCCCAACCTATGTTCCTTCTATTATTACTAATAACCATATTATAATGCTACAGTAGAATTTGGAGTTTGTTTAACAGAACTGCTTGTGAAGATAATTAAAAGTTAATTAGTATAGAAAGACATAGAATAAAAGGAATTTAGGAGAGTTAAGGTATGGATGGAGCAGTTTGTATGAAAGTGAGATAATGACCGGCTGAAGTGGAACAGCTCTGGCTTGGGCCTCGTGATTGAAAGGGTACAAGGCCAGGCCTAGTACCAATTGTGCCAGGAAGAATGGGGACAAAGAGAGATTGGACGAATTCCAATGGAAGGACGTTCAAAATGTAAAAACAAGAAAGATAAATTGGCAAAGGACATGAGACCCCTTTGAGGGAGGGCTTTCATCCAAGAATTGAGACAAAGAACTCGACGCCCCATTGGGTGCTGAGTTTTTTGGGGAACCTCTATAGGTTAAATGGTCTTGTCAATAATTTGGCCTCAGGCCCACCCCTAAAAAGAGAATAAAAATAACACCCTGAGGGCTTGCCCACTCAGACGGTGGAGGGGAGAGCTAAGCAAAAGTTGGGCTGGTCGAGCGCTCTTTCGAGTGTGATCCCATGCTCACCAACTCGGAGGTTCTAGACAATAGGAAGAGAGGCCGCAAGCCAGAGAACTGTCCACGCACGCCAGCCGTCTGTCCGATCAGGTCCGGTCCAGCTGCTTGTTACGATCGTATGTTTTTGCTGTATTACTAGTGTGTTATATTCTGTCCTAAACTCCAATTAAACACAATATACCCACCATATTAGTTTGCACTCGATCCTGTTTACCAGAGATACACGAATCTCTACACAAATATCATTTCTGGTTAGTAGCTAATCATTTTGTTGCCCTTCACTTTCAGTCAGGTGCACCAATCATTAAGAAGATCTATAGATAAAATGCAATGAAGCTGTAAGAACACCTAACTCTTTATGCACTGATTAAAGCTAATGATGACTACTTAGGAACTAGTGTACTAAGAGTCAGCAGATTCTACGTGCTCTTGATGAGTTAGTTCACATTTTGTATTTTCCATATTTAGCTTCAAGTGACTACTCTTTCCTTATTCTAATTCATATCATACTCAACATTCCCAATTGTGTCATTTTGCAGCAATACCAATATTCTCTTAATAATAACACAAGGTGGCTAGAACCACTTTTCCTTATGGAGCAATTCACAAACTGTGACAATTTTATGCTGTGCAACTTAAGTCCACTACAGTGAATTGAAAATACTCAAGTATGCACTTTGTGATCCTATAAAGCCCTCAGTGAGTCACAACCCGCATAAGTTACAAATTCATTAGGTATGGATTTCAGTTTCCAAAAGTAAAAACAAGTAAAAATTATCACTTTAATGGTAATACTCCAATCTGTGTTTTATTTATTCCAACCTCTAAGAGAGCATAACTCTGCACAATTTTCCAAATGGTTGGAAAAGCATGCCAAGGCACATCATAATTTCCAATATACACTCTCAGTGGGTGAGGGTCCCCATTGGGAGCGTGGAATCAGAAAATCACCCCTTCTATTTAAAATTCAAGGTTTATTTTCCAAACTCAAAGAAAATCTAGCTGCATACAGGTTTGAAGTGCTCCCTTTTTATTGGGACAAGGTACAGACATTCCTTCACAGAATACCTTTACTTTAATTTTTTTTTTACATCACTTATCCTTTATTTCTTTCCCTATCTTTTCTTACAAGTTTTTAGTTTTGTTTAATGTAGCTCACCCATCACCCCTGTGCTCGCTGACCTACATTGGCTCCTGGTCCACCAATGTCTCGATTTTAAAATTCCCATCCTCGTGTTCAAATCCTTCTATGGCCTCTCCCCTCCCTATTTCTGTAGCCTCCTCCAGCATTACAACCCTCCGAGAACTCTGCGCTCCTCCAACTCTAGCCTCTTATGCATTCCCCGCTTCCACCGGTAGTGGGTCCTGTTGGTTGAGGCCACTATCCTGCCTATTTATGGGTGAATAATTACAATCAAGGTTGAGGAAAGACCATCATGCCCATTAAAGCTCCCCCTATCCATTAGACAGTGCAACTTTGTTGCTCACTCAGTTCTACTTCCTTGATCGTCTGCTTTCTCCTGCTGGTTTGGTGTTTGGACAAGTGTGGGGAAAGCAGATGAGGGTAGGGGCTGTGCTGAATGAGCTTCCAAGAATGAGCCCAGACTACCTAGTATTCTCTCAGTTCCAGGCGGAGACTAAAAATTCCAATTCTTTTAAATTGGGATATGTCTAATTGGCTTTTCACTCATTGGTTGTGGAGAGAGCTACACTTTGCCTCAATGGGGGAGAATGCATCCATTTGTAGCTCTTGCTATCTCTTTATCATTGTGTTTGATACTTTTTACTTTATTCAATTTTCTCCTATATCTGTTTCATTTTCTGTGTTTTATTTATTTCATTTTTCTTCGTCCATTTTACTGTCTATTCCCGGACTCTTCTGTATTTTTAACTTCAATCTCATTCAGAACTGCTTTAACTCAACTTTCCAAGTGACTTCCTCTCCTTAGGCATTGTTTCTCTCGAAAGTGGCCATTCCCTACACAGTAATATGCCACTTTCAGTCCCTGAAGATCAATATGCCACTTTCATTTATGCTCAGATATCGTGGATGCAACATGTCTACAGCTATCAAATCTGAGCCATTACAATCACCACAGCCTGCAATGAAAAATAAGTCACTTATTGAGAATATTTCCAACATATGTTAGGATGATGCCTGGAAACAGCAAGAATGATGAAAAAGAAACTTTGCAAGCTATTATGCCAAGAATCCACATTGTTAGAATAATTACCCAAATACAAGAACTGCAGTCACATTGCTGCACCAATGTTAAAAATGTAACATGGTTATTGTTTTGCAGTTTATTAACATGAAACATTTTTCTGAACTGAAAAAAAAAGTTCTGAGCATTCCTCAAATCTGGCTTGGTGACCAGGAATATTAGGAATTTACAGAAAGTCAGTTTTGTTGAGAATGAATTGCAAAAAGTTCTGAAAGTGTGGTCTTTCTGCAGTTGAAGGTTTTGACTTACTGTCACAACTTAGGAGCCACGCATTCTTGGAATGAGATGTGCACTCCAGATGCATTCTTCATTAAATTAATAACGAGCCAATATAAAAAAAATTAAATCTCAATGTAAATGCAAAAGTCCGATGACATGGACCGCGGTTAGAATCCATTAATGTCTGTGCTCCCATTATAATTGCTGATTCAGACATCACATTAGATTCCACAAGGATTGTGTTAATTATCTCTCAACATGATTTTGCTCAGTTCAAAATTCCAGAAAGTGAATAGATGGCAAAGTAAAGAGACATAGGGGGGGATTTTCACATGAAAAAATGGGTGGGTTGAAGGCGGGGGGGGGGGGAAGTTAAAGTTTTAAAAATCTAAAATCCGACCCCAACCCGCCTACTTTCACCTTTTACTCAGGCAGGATGGGGGGCGTGCAGCCAACCCGCTTCAGGAGGCGGGTTGGCATTTTAAATATTATAATGAGGCCTGAAGACTCTGCTTTAACCTGCTTTGCAGGTTTAACTGCTGGCAGCCGGGGATCCCGGGGCTCGGGATTCCCGGTAGCTGCAGCGAGGCGGGCACAGGCTCAGTGAGCAATCCTTGCGGGCCGGGAGGAGCAGGAGTGCTTCCTCCCGGCCCCCAAGATCACCCACCAGCAGCCGCCACCCCCCCCCCGGGGTCAGGGATCGGACCCCACCCACTGGGGATCGGACCCCCGCCCCGGACCCCACACCTGTGGCTTCCTGATCAGCATTCCCCGCCCGACTGGAAGCCAACCTGGCTTCCGGGCGGGGAACCTGCCGATTACATCACACGCATGCTGTGGAGTTAAAACTCCGGGTTTCCCACTGTCTACCGGCCGATGGGTGGGAAACGACAAAATCCAGCCCATAAACGCTGATTTTTCAAGTCTTTCCTGTGCATATCGGAAAACCATGAGCAGTGGGCCTGTGATTTTCTGATACGTGCTCATGGCAGGCAAGGTACCTCACCACAGGTAAGGACTGGCAAATTTTGCCCTATTGGGCGAAATACACTGATTGCAAGAAGTCTGTTGTGAAATGTCACAATGTTTAATAAAAGAGAAAATGCATCAACAGAATTGCTAATTTAAAGAATAAAAGGTAAATAAAAGCAAGTTTTTCTCTAGGTAAAGAACCAGAGAGGAGCATCCAAATCAAAATTGATACTGTCCTTTTAATTAATAACATTGAATTCCAGGACCGGTGTGAGGAGTTTTAGAATACTCATTTTGATGGGAGTCACAATCATGAAAAGTCAGCCACAGGCATGAGCCCCTACAATAACAGTTGTGCTTCTGCAGATAGAACTTCAATTTTTCTTGATAACAAGAAACAGTTGCTAAATATTCTCTGTATACAAAACAGGGGAGACTTCCCTCTTTGTTGTGCCTGAAGAACACTCAGTTCCCAAACAAATGGTCAGGACCAGGAAAATTCCAACAACTCTCAACTCACAGATGCAGTGCTGGACCTGTTGGGGACTCAGCAGGAGTTCAGAGAGGAATATCAGCCTTAATACCTAGAACAGCAAGATAACTTATCAATTCAGAATATTCTCCATGGGTTTACAGCACCTTCAACCTGCTCCCTTGTGTAAAACATTTATACATTGATGTACGGCTAACTTACAAGCAGATCTGCTAACATTAACATAATAGACATTTGACAATGTGTTATTTGGTTAAACTATCCTCCATATGAATGGAGGGAAAGTGTTGCTCTACAAGTATAAAATGATTGTAAATTTTGTGATACAAATCAATGTTATGATTCAAAATTACTTTTGATATCAATAAATTATGAGGACAGGTTGCATAAACTTGATTTGTATTCCCTTGAGTTTAGAAGGTTGAGATGTGATCTAACCAAGATCTCGAATATGATAAAGAGATTCAATAAGGTAGATACAGAGAAACTATGTCCTCTGGTGGGGGAAATCCAGAACATGGGGACACAAACTTAAAATTAAAACTAGGTCATTTAGGCCAGGAAGGAGTGAAATCAGGAAGCACTTTTTCACACACAGGGTAGTGGAAATCTGGAACTCGCTCCCTCAAAAAAGCTGTGGATGCTGGGACAATTGAAATTTTCAAGACTGATTTTTGTTAGGGAAGGGTATCGCGGGATATGGAGCAAAGGCGGGAAAATGGAGTTGAGGTACAGATACCTCAACTGAATGGTCTACTTCTGTGCCTATATTCCCAATATCACTGACTCTTTTTTGTCTTGTGGACCCCACAACTTAATTGTGACCCTTTGTCCTACAGCATCAATGAAATAAAATATAGGTGGTGTAAATGCAGCTTAATCAAACAGCAGCTTGGTTCTGTGTTATAAGACCTTATTCAAAAATTAATTTGCAACTCTTCAGGGCAAACATATTATTCAGTTCATTGAGTGACAATTTAATTTGACAAATAATTGGTAAAACCATGATTAGTTGTACATATTTAGTCATAAAAGCCTGGAAATTATGCTGAGCGATATTTTCATTCACACCCTTATCACTATTGTATCAAATTCTTTTCTTTGATATTTTAGCGTATTAACCTATTCAAAACAATACTGGACCGTGTAATTTCGTTTCAAATTGTTCCTTTCGTTTCTGCTTTTCCAAGATGAAACATAGAAACATAGAATCTAGGAGCAGGAGTAGGCCATTCGGCCCGTCGAGCCTGCTCCACCATTCAATACGATCATGGCTGATCATCCAAATCCAGTACCCTGTCCCTGCTTTAATCCCCACAGTACACATATCCCACCCTACCCCCATAACCCCATGTATTTAATTCCCCCTAACATATCCCATCCTATCCCCATAACCCCACATATTTAATCCCCCCCTAACACTAAGGGTCAATTTATCATAGCCAAATCAACCTAACCCACACATTTTTGGACTGTGGGAGGAAACCGGAGCACCCAGAGGAAACCCACGCAGACACGGGGAGAATGTGCAAACTCCACACAGACAGTCACCCGAGGTCAGATTCGAACCCGGGTCTCTGGCGCTGTGAGGCACCAGTGCTAACCACTATGCCACCGTGTTGCCCTGAAAGCACGAAGAAAACATGGAATGAGAAGCAATCATTCAGAGCACCAGGCCTTTTACCTTCCAAACACCACGTACAATTTCCCTGACCTGGGTTACGCCCAACTTATTGATCCTCCTGAAGTAAATAACAGAATCTAAAACTTCGAAGAAAATTTAAGTTATAAAGTTTCTCACCAACCCTAAAGGTGTCATGGATCCAGCAAAGTTTGAAGACATCAATCTAACATCACATTCTACCTTGTTGATCCATAAAAGTGAGAAGTCGCACAACACCAGGTTATAGTCCAACAGTTTTATTTGAAATCACAAGCTTTCGGAGCGGCTGCTCCTTCGTCAGGTGAAGGAGGCTGACGAAGGAGCAGCCGCTCCGAAAGCTTGTGATTTCAAATAAAACTGTCGGACTATAACCTGGTGTTGTGCGACTTCTCACTTTTGTCCACCCCAGTCCAATACCGGCATCTCCGCATCATTGTTGATCCATGACAGCTGACATTCTATTCATCACAGTTTCAACAGGACAGAATCCATGTATTCCACACAGTATTTGACAATCTGGCCTAGGTTTTCCATGTTTGTATACATACATGTATACATTCTATCTGATTTTGTATTTTGTATTACTTTTTGAATGTGCTTGTCTTCTTTTTCTTTTCTGATCCTCATTGCTCCCTATGCCTCTCTATTTTCTTGTAAATCCACTTTTAAATAAATGTATTCTTTATGTTTAAATTTCCAGCCTTGACTCTGGCTGCACTTGGAGGTGAGAAGAGTTATGGGTCATATTGGGTCTGGCAAAGCAGAAAGACCGAGTAAGACAAAACTTTGGCACGTGGTTACACTTGGAGGCAAAGGGGAATTCGGATCAGGCAGAAGAGAGAAGCTGTGCTGGTCTGGACCTGGTTGCCTGGGAGAAAGAAAGGATTTTAAAAAAGCAAAATTTTAAAAATAATTTAAAAGTAGAAATAAAATTAAATTAAAGTAAATGATTTAAAAAGGTAGGCAAGTAAAAAAAAAAGGAAGACTAAAATGTTTTAAATGGCTGACTTTTGATTTTGGCAGAATTGATTGGTCTGTGGTGACATGATCATTCTACAATCTTAACTATTTGCTCTCTAGAGTCACACAACTCTACATACATAAAACTCTTTACAGACATAAAAGGCTGGATTTTTCCAATCTCGGCGGGTCCGGGGTGGGTGATGTCAGTGGCATGTGGGGACCTCGCATCTGTCTCGATCCCAGCCACCAACAAGATTTTACAATGATGGGGCTTGTTAAGCCCTCCCTGCGAGGTTCCCAGCCAATTAATCGGAAGTGGGTCTGATGACATCATTTGATAACGTGTCATCAGCCGGTTTCCTTAAAGGGGCCATGTCCAAATTAATTTTCATAGTTCTGCTGTCAGTGTTCTGCAGCATTGAGGTGCTGCAAACACTGACAAGCACTGCACAAAGGTGCACGGCTGCACCCAGGCTCTCTCATGGCTCCCTCCATATGCTTATGGAGGGAGTCACAGCAAGCAGGGAGGTTCTCTTCCCTTCCAATGGGCGAAACACCCCTCCCCCCAGGACACCAACACAGCCTGGTTGCATATTGCACAGGAGGACACAAGCAAGGATGTCGTCAGGAGGACCAGGCTGCAGTGGCGCAAACCTTTTAATGATCTCAGTAGATCACGAAACGTTACTGCAAAGCGAGACGCAACCTCATCCTCCTGTGCCACTCATCACATCCCCATCACTCTGCCTTCCCTACCCTACTCCTGCACATCCTTACTCACACCAACTTACTTTGCACCTCCACCCATCCCTCTCTATCTACATTATCACTTCCCCATCTCACTTGCCACCCCTCACACTCACCCTCAGCCTAGTCCAATCATACCAACTAACAGCACACAAGGGTGGGCACTTGGGTGTTTTAGTCAATGTTTGTGTAAACTTTCTGTTAATGTGTTGTCAAGCATTGAAACCCCTATTTTCACCACTTTGCATTCTTGGACAGATCTGTGTGCACCTTTGAAAGTGTTGGTGAGTTCCAGTGAATGGTGAGACTTAATGTCGCCCCCCCCCCCAATGGTGATGTGTGTGAAAGGAATGACTTGGACATTGTAGGGATGCTTTATGGTGCTGGTGTGGGGTGGTACCAACCTGGTGCATCATCTGGCAGCCAGGGTGTACAGTGTTAAGTGAAGCAAGTCTGGACATGGTGCGGCCATCGCTGGCGTCATGGGCAGCAATGTGGTCGGGTGATGATGCCCTGTGTTCAGTGCAGCATCAGTTGATTGCAGAGAAGGTTGGTGTGGATGTTGGTACTGCTGGTGTGCCTGGTGATGCTGGTGTTGGGGCTGATGGTGTTGGGATTCTGAGGACTAAGGTGAGAATTTTTCCAGGGCACCGATGCTGCTGTAATAGATGGCAGGTGAGGTTAAGATGACAGAAGTAATCTGTCAATGTTGAGATAGGTTGTTCCAAGGAGGCGACAGTGGATAGAGATTACTCCAAACACTTCAAAAGTGCATAAAGCTCAAAAGTGGGTTCCAAATACTGAAGGTTGAAGTTTCTGAGATTGGAAAGTGAACAGCTGTAAAATGGTATCTTTTATACCACTTTTGGAGCTGTCACCTAGTGAAAGAAATGGAGAGTTGTTCAGAACCCGACACCTGGCGTGATCCCTGAGTGACGGGAACATCATGGAAAACTTGGGGAAATGCTTTGTATCTGGTAAAATGGTGATTAAATTGCTTTAAACACCCTCTTAACAAGCACAATTGCCGCCACTTAGTGCCGTGTCTGCAAAGCGCAGGCAGACGGCACTAGGGAAACTCACAAGGAGGCGAGCTTAGAGCAGGATACTGCCCTGCTGTCAATCTTTTGGATTTTGACAGTGGACCCACCTCCAAACCCGTCCGCTGAGCGCCGGTAAAATTCAGCCCAAAACTTCTCACAGTATAGATTTTCCATTCCAACTTCGCTTTTCAGAAATTCTTTCTGTGCTGTGGATGATTCACTCAGTCACTTTGTATCTCCTATTTAGAGAATGTGACCCATATATGTTGTTTAACATGCACAAATAGGCTAGTTTTTCTAATTGGTGTAATTTTATCACTGACATTAACCAGTTTAAAATGAATGAGTTAGTACCAGCACTAAAATAACACTGGTTGGAGAATCTAGGATAATGGGCCAGATTTCACTGTCAAAATAGCGGTGAGGCTATTGGCGCTCACCGTTATTTATGCGCAAATGGTACAGCAACTTCAGGAAAGGGGCAAATGTGAGGTTAAACGCAAAAATCCAAAAGCTGATGACCAGGTTGCTCCGCTCCACCATTAGCTTCACAAAAACAGCATCTCGCTGTCTGCCTCACCATTGATATGCATTGAATGGTGTAAAGTTGTTGTATTTGTGTGGTAGATACGAACTAAACGCGCCACAGAAAGTTAAGTCGAGACATTTCAAGCCTAAGTACCCTTTTAACGACGTGATAAGTGATAATAACTGCCAATCAACCTCTCTGGCACTAAAAAAATAACTATTACAAGTATGGAGTCTCATTCATTCAGGTTTTAATTGTTGTTGGAGATTTTAAAATGTCAAATTTGACTTTTTTTACTTTTCCTTTCCGTCTCTTTATTTCTCTCTCTCTCAATCCAATCTTTCTTTCCCTCGCTTTATTTCTCTTTATGTACCCGATTTGGCATTGAATTCACCCACTCTAACTTACACTTCCTTCTCAGTCCTTGCGCTGTTAATTTCACAATCCTTCAATCTGATTCGCTACGGAGATATAGGGCTGGATTTTGAATGACACGTGGAGTCGGGTTTGGAGGCGTGTGGGGGGTTAAAGTTGCGGGGTCGGGGGTCCCGACCCCATCCCGCCTCCACGCAATTTTGACAAAATCAGTTGCGGGGTTCCCGACTCCGTCCCGCCTCCAAGAGGCGGGAGAGGCCATTAAAGCCCTTAACAAGCCCTAAATTGGCTCTGTAATGCCATTTTGAAACGTTTTAGCTAGTTTAACCCTTTTCCGACGTGAAGTACGCCTGATGTGAAACACTCCAGTGAAACCTGGCGGGAGCACAAGTGGATAGCTGACTATCAGCTGCAGGTCCACTATTACAACGGAGATGTGATGAAGGTAGTAGTATTAGGTCTGAAAGTTGCCTCTGATGCTGCTGCATTGAATGTCTTCAGAGACTGCCTGGCCTTTGCTGTGAGAGGACTTGGATGCAAAAAAAATTCATTCTTTCTCTCTCTCTCTCTCTCTCTCTCCATTTTGCATCCAGGTCCACTGACAGCAAAAGCCAGGCAGGTCCTCTCTCACCAACATCCAGTCAGTCTCTGACCTGCAATGCAGCAGCAATGATGACATCATCAGAGGCGACTTTCAGACTGAAACCACTAATTAGTTCATGGGTTCCCACATGCTGGAACTCAATTGCCCAATTAAGTGAAAATTGCATCATTCATCCACATTAATCTAGAGTCGGGGGGGGAACACGAAATGCGGATGACACGACCCCAACCCGACCCAAGACAAAATCCAGCCCACACAGTTGCTGTCCTGTTCACTCAGGTCCCAGGTGCCATGTTTCCCTCAGTGCGCCGTTATCAGCTCGCACTTTCAGCAACTTGCCACACGAAAAATTTAAAAGGGCAAGTACAACTAACAGCAGATGCCATTAGATGCCAAGCTCCATCAAAATTTGGCCCAATATTTTACAAACACAGTTGTTAGCAATTGTACATTAACAGTGTGCCAAAGTTTGAATAGGGGGCGTTGCTACGCCAAAAGCTTATTTAGACGAGAAGAATCTTCACATGTTCAGCTTGATTTTTTACTATGTTATTGTCTTCAAAGTCTACATAGCTATTGGGAGATTTAGATTAAATTAATTTCATCTTAAAATGTTTTTGTATTAAGACGGCATTGTTGAGATAACACAGTCGGTGGTCAAGACATAAAGTTCTAAGAGAAAGAATAATTAATTAAGAGTGTTTAACTTACTTTGGGGTTTGTGTTTCTTCCACCCGGTTTCCTAGCTGGAACTCGTGTGATTTACTTCGGTGTAGTGCAGTGAAGCCAGGGAGGAGGTGAATCAGTTTGCGAGAAGTTGGTGGAGGAGTTCCAGGTGGTTTCAATTTGTTCCTTCTCCTCACCGGTGGCGTTCCCGGAGGTGTCATTGTCGTCACTATTGGAGGGGTTCGAGGAGGAGTATGAATAGGATGCCGTTGTCGTGGAGACGGTGGCAGGGAACTTGGTCCAGTCTCTAATGCAGGGTAAAGTCCAATCGGATCTCCAATGGTCAGTCTATCTGCGTATGTACAAGTGGGTCCTAGCACAGGCACTGAATGGAAGTCTTGCTGCATGAACTTTGATGGGAACTTGGGACTGTGTGCGATATGGCATCCAGGCCACTGGACAGGTTCTGCTTGGCTGACAGGAGTATTCTCTTTCCCAGTTTCTGTTGTAGGCCACTGGATAGCCCAGTCCTGGCTGGAATGGCTACTCCCTGCATTTCAAAAACACAAGATGCTCATTAAATCCACCAAATATGAAAACAATGAGAACATTATAATTAGCAGTCTTAATAGACAACCAGCCAACTATGTCAGAATTTGCCTTGGCTACAACACCATTTTTCCTAAAAGAAAAAGTAGCCGTTAGTGTTAGTGTTAGTGAATCAGGAGTTGACAATTTAGGCAAATGTTCAGCTTACTTCTTGCTAGCAGCTTAACTCTGGGTTCAGACTGCATAAGTGCCTAGAAGCAGTATAGGACCAGTTTAGCTGTATTCATGACTACACTGTGTTTTGGTCTACTGTGCAGTTTTGGTCTTACTGTGCACAGTTTTGGTCTCCTTATCTAAGGAAGGATATACTTGCCTTAGAGGCGGTGCAACGAAGATTGATTCCTGGGATGAGAGGGTTGTCCTATGAGTTTGAGTAGATTGGGCCTATACTCTCTGGAGTTTAGAAGAACGAGAGGTGATCTCATTGAAACGTACAAGATTCTGAAGGGGGATTGACAGGATAGATGCTGAGAGATTGTTTCCCCTGGCTGGAGAGTCTATAACTCGGGGGCATAGTCTCAGGATAAGGGGTCGGCCATTTAAAACTGAGATGAGGAGGAATTTCTTCACTCAGAAGGTTGTGAATCTTTGGAATTGTCTGGCCCAAAGAGCTGTGGATGCTGAGTCATTGAATATATTCAAGGCAGAGATAGATAGATTTTTGTGGGGAGAAATTGGACACCTTTGCGCCTCCTGTTATCGCCTCCGGGGGCCGATAATGGGGCGCTAACCACTTACCACCTGGTCGCGGCGAGAATATCGCCTCCCGCTAAATTCAGCAGGAGGTTTCCGGCGGTGGTATGGCGTTGCGCACCAATCTCCTTCATCGGCACGGAGATCATGATGTCATCGTTGTGTGCATGGCTCCGGTTGCGCCCCTGACCCAAACTTCGGTTCCGCCCCCTGCAGCATCGCCGGGCGACAACACCGGCAGCTGCAGCAGGCGTTCATCGGGAGGCCGGGTGCTTTGGGGGGCGATACTTAAAGGTGAGGTGGCCGAGGTAGGGAAAACAATAATCAAATGCTTGTTTTCTGGGTTTTTTTCCTTTTTTCCCCAGCGCTCGATCAGCCCGGCACTCTGCTGCAGTGCATCGGGCTGATCGGGCCGGATCGCGGCTGCCATTGGGGACCAGGTAAGTTGCTTTCCATTGCAGAGCCTGCAGCGATGGCCCTTCCCTTTAAGGGAGAGAAGGGGCCTTCCAACGCGGCAGCGCTGCTCACCTACCGCCCCGCCTGCTGCTTGTTGCGCTCCAGGAAGTTAGTGGAGTGCTTGATTTAGCGCTCCACTTCCTTCCTGGAGCGCAAAACCGAATTTTTTAAAAGTTGAGAAATATTAGCGCCTGGCGCTAATTTTTTCAACTTTTAAAAGTTAGCACCCCAAACAGGGCTAGAATTAATTTCTCCCCCTTGGACTCTAAAGGAATCAAGGGATATGGGGATAGGGCAGGAAAGTGGAGTTGAGGTCGAAGATCAGCCATGATCTTACTGAATGGTGGAGCAGGCTCAAGGGGCCATACGGCCTACTCCTGCTCCTCATTCTTATGTTCTTATGTTATGCTCTTACACTTCAAAAGTACTTCATTGGCTGTAAAGCACTTTGTGCCGTTCTGAGGTTGTGAACATAAGAAATAGGAGCAGGAGTAGGCCCTTCGGCCCTTCGAGCCTGCTCCGCCATTCAATGAGATCATGGTTGATCTTCTGCCTCAACTCCATTCACCGGCCCTATCGCCATATCCCTTGATGCCCTTACTAGTCAGAAATCTATCGACTTCTGTTTTGAATATACCCAATGACTGAGCCTCCACAGCCCTCTGGGGTTGAGAATTCCAAAGATTCACCACCCTCTGTGTGAAGAAATTTCTTCTCATCTCAGTCCTGAATGGCCTACCCTTTATCCTGAGGCTGTGGCCCCTGGTTCTAGACTCCCCGCTATATAAATGTAACTCTTTCTTTCTTTTTCTTCTTGAAATAAGCTGTCCCCTGAACTCATGTCCTGTCATTAAAGACACTGAGTGGCATTATAAGCTCATTCTAATTCGGTTGTTAATTTTGAGAAAGTGTTGTGTACTTTTTGGTAGGAGAGGTGAGATAACAGAAAGTTGTGCCACTCCATTTCGTTTAAACAACATTTTTTTTTAATTTTCATCAATCTGAGATATCTCTGTGTTGGGACTGTCAGCATCAAGGACACCTGGGTCAGGTACAGTATCGATATGATAAAGAGTAAAGCTCCATTTACTTGCTCCAACAATGTGCTTTTAACCTTTACCTGCATAATAGCCCCGGCACTTCAAAACATAAATCATATGTGAAACAGTTTGAGATGTTTTGATATAATAGGCACTATATTACTACTGTAAACTCAACCTCAGAAAAGCACCTCTGCTCCATTAGTATGACATTTCCATTTCCTACGCCATCCGTTCATGTAGTCTGCCCAAAGTCGACCTCAAATTTAGTACCAATTAATCCCAAATATAGGTCAGTTTTGTGCTGTAGACATTTCAGATCCTGAACTGAGTCTGCCAAAACTCATTCTGTTTGGAATCTTTGCAACCACCAAAGAATTCACACTTTCAACCCAACAACCAGGGCTGAATTCAAACTCAAGACCCAAAGGTGAAAGCGCAGTACTCTATTTCACTGCACCACCCGTCCCTAGCTTCATAACCTTCTATCAGACTTCAGGAACCACTAGTCCAAAGAGATTGGAGCAGAAAGCAGCTTTGCTAAGCAGAATTAAAATACTGAATAACACATCTCTCCTCAGTTCTATTCTCTGCAACTGCTGTAGTTCTGATCACACGCAGTATATTTGCAAGTGAAGCAGCTTCATTGCTTGGCTATTATTTTCTGACTCTGATCGCATCCAAATAATCTCAACAGGAACTGTAGTGTAAGCAGGGTTCTGGATAGATCCCTTTGGTTATTAACATGAAATATCCAAAGGGATCTACCCAAAGCCCTGTAATTTACTACAGTCTACTGGTTGATGTACCAATACAGTGCACAAAGAGTGATTAAAAATTGATTTCTGACCACAGCTTTCCCATATGGTGAGTTTCCAATCCCAGCTAACCTGTCAGGAGACACTGAACAAAGAGAAAACATTTGCCCAGACTGTAAACAAAACATGATACAGTTAACCAAATATCCACATTCACCTCTCAGAAGCTTAACAGTGTTATAAGAGCAGCCCTGGAAGTAGGGTGCTTTCTCAGTAAGGGATTGAAACCCATTCATGGTGCTAGGGAGGTATTAACAATAAGAAATAATATGAAGAAACAATGATTTGATAGTTTTCATATGCATGTGGAATATCCAATTACTGATTTAAAAAGTTAAATCTGGCCACCACACTTTAGGAAGGATGTCAAGGCCATGGAGAGGATGCAGAAGAGATTTTACAGAATGGTACCAGGGATGAGGGTCTTCAGTTACGTGGAGAGACTGGAGAAGCTGGGATTGTTCTCCTCATAGCAGAGAAGGTTAAGGGGAAATTTAATACAGGTGTTCAAAATTATGAGTGGCTTTGATCGTGTAAATAAAGAGAAACTGTTTCACTGACATGAGGGTTGATAGCTAGAGGACACAGAGTTAAAATAATTGACAAAAGAACCAGAGGGGAGAAGAGCATTTTATCACGCAGCGATTTGTCATGCTCTGATATGCACTGCCTGAAAGGGTGGTAGAAGCAGATTCAATAGTAACTTTCAAAAGGGAATTACAAAGGAAAAAATTGCAAGGCTATAGGGAAAGAGCAAGGAAGTGGGATTAACTGGATAGCTTTTACAAAGAGCCGGCACAGACATGATGGGATGATTGGTCTTCTTC
The DNA here is from genome assembly GCA_030390025.1 of Squalus acanthias. Taxonomy (NCBI): domain Eukaryota; kingdom Metazoa; phylum Chordata; class Chondrichthyes; order Squaliformes; family Squalidae; genus Squalus; species Squalus acanthias. The sequence continues at coordinate 63,863,724 of CM059437.1, forward strand.
TGTGCTCCCTGGTTCTATGAAGCGCATTCTCCAATTCCATCCATTTTTCTGTTGACAGCTTGAGTATGTTTACTAAATTAATGGTCTTTAAGTCTACCCAGGTCAACATGGAGAAGCGAGCTTCCAGTTAAATAGAGATTTCATTACTCCTATCCTCTGCATATAGCATACCTCTAATAAAAAGAATAGGCTCACTCTTCAAGCAGGCTTTTTGCTAGCCTGAGCAATGAGGAGACGGGGCATGAGATTAAAGAGATGCAAATACTTAAAGAAAAGAAAGAAAATACTTGCATTTATATAGTGCCTTTCACGACCTCAGGACGTCTCTTAGCGCTTTACAGCCAATTAAGTACTTTTGAATTGTAGTCACTGTTGTAATGTAGGATGTGTTATCAAAATTGTTTTGGCTGTAAGAACTTAGAAATTATTTTTCAGCCCTGCAAAGGCTTTGTGGAGCAAAGGAAGCTAGCAAAAACCGTTGGGTAGCAAAACTAATGTGGAATAAGGAAATGGAACCTGATGGCAAGTGATGGAGCAGTCCTGCACTCAAACCCCCCTGTTTAATAGGTGGCGAAGTGGAGGCGTTGCTGCACGTGGTGCACTGCTTGGCGCACAAGGGTACCCTCCCCAGAAGACTGCGGTGGAACATGCCTCACGGGAGGAGGTGGTGGCGAGGGTCATCACTGTGTACACTACCCGCAAGACCCAGAAACAGATGCAGAAGAAGGTGGCACACCTAAAGGGAGCTGCCTGACTTAGACCACTCAACAGTAGAGAGCCCGAGTATGTGTGCCACAAAGTGCTCCTTTGGCACCATTTCTCCAGTGGGTTCCACCAGTCTCCCACCAAAGTTACGGCAGCAGATCTGGAGAACTCGTGCGGAATTTCAGAGCTTATTGGGGCAATTTTAACCTAACCCACCCGTCGGGAAACTGACGGTATTATGTGCGACGCTTGTTTTTTACACCACGCCCAATTTTACTCTTCATTGAAGTCAATAGAGAGTAATATTGGGCGGGGTGTAAAACCCGCGCGCCACCCGATCCCATTTCCCGCCCGGTGAGTTAACTTAAAATTACTCCAGTGTCTTTGTCCGGAATTTTCTGGCGTCTGTGCGGGCAGGATTGGAGGCGGGTCAGGAGGAAATTTGAAATAACTTGGAGCGGGTCGGGAACCCGCCATCATCCCGCCCCCACGCGCCTTTCCCTCAGGCGCGTTTGCCAACGCAGCAGCAACCCGAACGCCAGAGGCGGGCGAGCTAATTTAGATGATTATTAGGTACTTGTCAGACACTTAAGTGTCTTTTTGACCCCACCTTTCAAATTTCCCTGGATGGCCACGGGAATCACGCAGCTCGGGAACCACATCTGTGAACCTGAGGCAGACGTTCAGTGGCCACTGATCCAGCTCATTAGTGCACAGCATGGAAAGCACAATAAATACTCCCACCTGACACCTGGTTACTATCCTAAGGCAGATGCTGTTGCTGACTGCATTGTCAACACAGATTTAGGTTTCTAGAGGTTGCAAGTGTTTTCAGCAAAGTCGGGATCCACTGTCACCTCATTGGTACAACCTATCACACCACTGACAGATTGCTTCTGTCATCTCTGCCATCTATTACGTAAGCATGGGTGTCGTTTATACTGTCTCAGCTTAGTCCTCACAATCAGACCACGATGAGCCTCAACACCAGCAGCACCAACACCACCACCAACCTTCTCCTCACCAACCTGATGCTGCACAGGACAGAGGGCATCAGCGCAGGGCTGCACTGCGCCGGAGGTGATACCCCAACACAGGATATACAGGCAGAGGATGAGCTTCCTCAACATGACGGAGCAGCAGTACTAAAGGAGTCTCAGGCTATTGTGATAGGTCGGGGCAGACATTTGCACATTGCTGGAGGAAGACCTGTAGCCCAGAGGAGCGGGTGACCACGCCTTACCCGTGGCTGTCAAAGTCACCAGCGCCCTCAACTTCTTCGCCTCAGGCTCCTTCCAGGGATCTGCAGCAGACATTTGTGGCATCTCGCAGTCGGCCACCCACAGATGCATCACACAGGTCACCGATGCCCTGTTTCACGAGTCAGCCAATTATATCAACTTTGCCACTGATGAAGCCAGTGTTACTGAGCGGGTGCTCGACTTTGCCGCTCTGACTGGCTTCCCACGGGTGCAAGGCATCATCGACTGCGCACATGTGGCCATCAGGGCACCCCATCATCACCCAGGAGTCCTTGTTAACCGCAAGGGCTTCCACTCCCTCAATGTGCAGCTTGTCTCCAACCATAGGAAGATCATCATGCATGTGTGCACCAAATTCCCTGGCAGCTGCCATGACTCTTTTGTCCTGCGCCAGTCCACCCTCCCTCAGCTCTTTGCTCCTCCAAACAAACCTTCTGGCTGGCTGCTTGGAGACAAGGGCTATCCACTGAAGACGTGGCTCATGACACCCTTGAGGAGACCAAGTACTGAGGCCCAAGAGAGATATAATGAAAGCCACATTTCCACCAGATGTGTCATAGAGCAGAAAATAGGCATGCTGAACATGTGCTTCAAATGTCTTGACAGGTCTGGAGGAGCCCTTCAGTACGCACCAGCCAGGGTCTCCAGAATCATCGTGGTCTGCTGCGCCCTGCACAACATAGCACAACAGCGAGGATTAGCGCTGCATGAGGAGCAAGGCACTGAGCGCACAGTCTCTTCGGAGGAGGAGGAGCATCAGCTGGAAGATGAGGAGGAGGAGCAGCAGGAGGAACCTGTGGTCCAGCTCCCACCAGCACCCGAGCACACTGCTGCCCGGAAGGTCAGGGATGGGCTCATCATGGCCAGATTCACTTAACTTTAGGCATTACACCCATATGGCTGCCACATGTTGCGCCAGGCTCTCCCACCCCACAGCAACACCATACAGCCTCCCTACAATGACCAGGCCATTCCTTTCAAACTGACCACCATTGCTGGAGGTAACGTTATGTCTCACCATTCACTCCAACTCACTAAGCCAGTTCTAAAGTTGCGGAAAGTGGTGAAAATAAGAATTTTTATCTGTGACATCACATTAACGGAAACTTCACACAGTTATTAATACACCCAAGTGATTACCCTTGTGCATCTACTTGTTTGTCATCTTTCTCTTACGCGTGCTTCTACGAGGTGCTACCCCTGTGGCTTCAGCAGAGGCAGAGGCAGCCTGCTCACTTCCCTGCTGCGACTGCTCAGACCCTTTTGGCAGATGTCCCCTGGGTCTTGGAGCCTGTGATGACCCCGCCAAAGTCTGCTCCTCCTGCGACTGTGCAGGGGCAGACTCGGCCATCGCGATCCCAGGAGGCACTCCTTGACTGAGGGGGAGGCAACGGGAGAGAAGTGTGAGCACTTTGAGAGGAGCCCCCACTTCAATGTCCCCTCTCGCTGTCATCCCTCTCATGGGCCACCCACACTTCCTGCTAGCAAGGATCTGGAGAGCACCTTGCTGCACAGCAGTGGGGCCATGAGGACCCAAGTGTACGTTTACATCCCTTCTAGAGAGAATGTCTATGAGAGTCTGCCATCTATTCTCCATAGATATCCATCTAGTCTCCATAGATAGCCTTCTATTCTCCATAGATCCTATGTGCTCCTGTGAGTGGCGCATTAGCTGCTCCATGCAGGTGGCCATCCTATCCAATGGAAGAGCCTACAGTCGCCATTGCCTGTGACACGGTGGTGCTCATGTTGGAGATGGACTCCTCCATTCTCTACACATTTGCAGACATCGCCGTTGCAAAACCTGTCAAAGCCTCCTGCACTTCTTGCTGCACCTCCAGGATCACCCTCTTTCTGGATGGCCCCCGAGGCTCAGCGTCTGCATGCAGTTGAGCAGAGCTGAACGCGTTCTGCGCCCTCTAGTGAGGACTCTCCACTGCTGTCCCTGTCTCCACCATCTCCTCTTGCTCACTTGTGACTTGTGAGACACCAGGTGACAACACTACTGTATCTCGCATGGGACCCACTGAGGTGTGTGTATCTGTGCCGGTGCTGAGTGCGCTTATGTCTGGTGACAGGTGCACCCTCAGAGGCTGGAGGCTCCTCTGAGGAGTCGTCTTCCTCTTCCTCCTAGACAGTTGGGGGGGCTCTTGATGGACCTGTGGGAGAGTAAAGAGATGATTAAGAAATGTCATATCAAGCATGGGTAACAATACCATTATGCGCGTGATGAACATTCACTGGCTGCTGACATCAGTCCCCATATGAGTGACTGCTGTATGCCATGTGGTATGAGATGTAATTCAGTCACCAGGTTGTTGAGATGTCCCCCTCTCTCTGTCTCCCACCTCCGGCTGCTCTGCGACTCGAGACTTCCAGGGTGACCTCCTCTACTGCAGTTAAGGTGGCCAATGATGGAGGGCCGCCTCAGGTTCTCTCCCTCTCCCTCTTATTGTGGGCTCTCTTCTCCTGCAAGGATGCAAAGGAGAGAAGTTTGAGTGAGAGTAATGGAATAAGTGTAAGGAATGAATGGGTAACATCTTTAGAGGGTGACTATGAGGGAGTGCCGTGCCAATGCCAAATGGCCTCCTTGTGTGTTGTTAGTTGGTATGATTGCATTAGGATGAGGGTGAGTGTGAGGGGTGGTTAGTCAGATGAGGATGTGATAATGTAGATAGAGAGAGAGGGATGGGTGGACATGCAAGGTATGTTGGTGTGAGTAAGGATGTGCAGGAGCAGGCTTGGGAAGGCAGAGTAATGGAGACGTGATGAGAGGCACAGCAGGATGAAGTTGAGTGTGGCTTTGCACTCACCTTTGCTGATCTAATGACATCATTGAAGCGTTTGCGGCACTGCACCCAGGTCCTCCTGACAACATCCCTGCTGTTGACCTCCTCTGCTATTTGGAGCCAGGCTCCTTTGGTCTGCTGGGGAGGTCTCTTCTGCCCATCGAGGACCTCCCTGCATGCTCTCATTTCCTCCACAAGCATATGGGGGGAGTCATCTGAGAACCTGGGTGCAGCCCTCTGCCTCTGTGCAGTCATGTTTGCAAGTGTTTGGAACACTCCAATGCTGTAGTACAGTGCCTACACAATCCTAGATGAACCTTCAAATGCAATGTGGCCATGGCTCCTTTAAATATCTCGGCTGAAAACGTGTCATCGATGATATCATCAGACCCGCACCATTTAATAGGGCCGGGTAACGCGCAGGGCTGCCTTACTAGGCGCCATTAAGGGAAAGTCGATCTCAGGAGCGGGATGGAATGAGGAACGGGGTCGCGACCCGCCACGGCGACCGCCCGCACCCGCCCCACCCAGGTACAGAAAATTCCAGCCATTGTATCCACTTTCTTTTCATTACTTGATGCTATCTGTCATGTGGGTTTATATAGCAGTTTAGTCATTAACAGAAGTCAAATGGCAAAACGTGACAGTGGCAAATACAAGCCCTAAAGAAATATCTGGTGGCAAGAGGAGAAGATGGAAAAACAGAAGGGAATATTTATGCAGTATATTAATAAAAATACCAGCTATCATTAACAGTTTGTCATAAAGCACAATCTCTGGATTCACATGGCTTTGTAAATTGCTTAAACTTTGCTCTTGCAGTTTATGATGCTACTTGAGCCAGAAACACATTTTAGTCCACTAACTGTTCTATATATTTATCATTATTTAGAAATGAACAATGACTAAAAAATGCAAAGTCCCTTCAATTATACATCTGGGAATCCCATTAAGCTAATCAGATGGAACTGCATCTACACCATTAAAGACAGAACTACTGTAATTAGTGAAACGATGATTAATAATTTCACTTGCACAGAATTGAGAGGATACTCTAAGGGGGCATTTAAAAAAATAAAGTTATTTTGGCAGGGTTCAGTTTTTAGCATTTGTTTTCAGTTGTCATGATCCTCATTTGCATAGAAATACAACTTCAAAACAAATTTGCAATCTTGTTCAATTTTCAATAAAGGCCCATTAAAGACAAATGCAAGTTTCAGGGGACATTGAACAACTAACACTAACAGTTTGTCATTGGGAAAACAGATCAATGAAGCAATACCGAATTACATAGGCCTAGATTTTAGCCCGGAGGCATGCTCCGTGCGGGGAGCAGGCTGTTTTGAGGTTGGGAAACCCAGAAGAATGGGTTTCCCGAATGTCCTGCAGCTTTAACTGCAGGGTTCCTTTATATTTTTTTCTGTTGGTTTTCCGCCCACAGGCAGCCTGATTGGCAGGTTAGAGGCTTGTCGGGCAGGAAGCCTGCAGCACAAGGCCGCAGTGGAGAAGAGAAGGTAGGTCTAGTGGGGGAGATGTTACAGACTGTGGTGGGGTCCCGATCGTGGGGGGGGTTGATTCGATGGTGGTCGGGGGTGGGTGGGGTCCGATGGTGGTCAGAGGGGTCTGATGTTGGTCAGGGGAACAGATGGTGTTGGGGCAGGGGGAGGAGCCGACAAATCGCGGGGGGTGGGGGTTTACTGGGTAGCTTGTTGGGCCTGGCAGAAACACTCCTGCTCCTCCTGGCCCACAAGCAGTGCTGTAAAGGCACTTACCTTATAGATTCAGCCCTTCTTGTCTTCTTTCACTTGCCGGATTTCCTGAGGCCAGGGAAACTCGGCCGACATAAGTTAAAAATAGAATGACTGTTAAAATGAAAGCTGGCAGCCTCATTATAATGACCAACCCGCCTCCCGCGAGCAGATTAGTCGCCCGTCCCTCATCCCGCCTCCATTAAAACCAGAAGTGGGCGGGTTCGAGGCTTGTTGGGTTCCTGTTTCAGACTTTCTGAATTTTAAACTCTGACACCACACCAACCCACCCATTTTTGGGAGTTAAGGTTCAGCCGATAGTACTTACAACACAGAAAAAGGCCATGCGGCCCAACTGGTCTGTGCTGGGGTTTATGTTCCACACGAGCCTACTCCCACCCTACTTCATCTAACCCTATCTGCACATCCTTTCTAAAACACAGCAGGTCTGCAGGTCTCCAAAAAGAGAAAAGACAGATTTAACATCTCAGGTGGCGATCCTTCATCAGAACTGGAAAAAGGCAGAAAAGCCTCTGTACAGCACTGACCAAAACAAAAAAACTGTTCTTCCATGGGCCTTGAAGAGGTGCTGGTACCAGCGGTTCCCGATGTGGGGATCCTGCGCCTCCAGCAGAAACTCCAATCCAACTTTGCCAGATTCACTCAGATCAGCAGTTGGGAAGAACTGACTCAAAACAGGCCTTCCTCGCAGCCAGTCTCAGTGAAACCAGCACATTTACATTGGAATAAAAACAGAAAATGCTGGAAACAATCAGCAGGTCAGGCAGCATCTGTGGTGACAGAAACAGAGTTAACATTTCAGGTCGATGACCTTTTATCAGAAGTTCTGGTGAAAAGTCATCAACCTGAAACGTTAACTCTGTTTCTTTCTCCACAGATGCTGCCTGACCTGCTGAGTGTTAGCAGCATTTTCTGTTCGTTTTTTTTCAGATTTCCAGCATCCGCAATATTTTGTTTTGACGTTTAAATTGGAGTTGCTGCCCGGGGCCATAAGCATTGGGAAACAGTGGCTGAAGTGCCCTTCTAAGACCCATGTGAAAGCAGCTGAAAGAGCGTGGGAACTGTTGGAGAAGAGCAGGCAAATAACACAAGAATGAATCATAGAAACCTACGGCACAGAAGGAGGCCATTCGGCCCATCGTGTCTGCGTCTGCAAATTATTACAAAAAGGCAACTAATCGCTTAATTAGCCCAGAAACAGATTTTTTTTTAAATCATCTTTTAAAGATGAAATGAGTTGGATGATATACATTGCTTCTCTCTGCTAGGCTGTGAAAAAAAATATAGGAAACCAAAATTGAAATCTTTAAAAAGTATAAATGTTTAACAAATTGCCGTGAAAATTAAGGATTAGCAAATATCTACAAGCTGATCTAGTTACATTTCAAATAATAAATGATAATTTTATGAGCATACTTGGATAAAGACAAGATAGGTTGGCAGGGATTGTTTTCCCCCACAGTTCAAGGTGTAAGCCTCCTTAAGACATATCCTTAAGACATTGAAAGATCAAAAGAAGTTACCTGATCAGGGATTTTCAAAAATTTATGATAATGTTAAATAGAGGGTCCCAGAACCTTTTAAAATACGGTTATAAAGAACTACAATTAATTCTAGAAAGAACGACTTCCACTTATATAGCACCTTTCACAACCACCGGACGTCTCAAAGTGCTTTACAGTCAATTAAGTATTTTTGGAGTGTAGTCACTGTTGTAATGTGGGAAACGCGGCACCCAATATGCACACAACAAGCTCCCAAACAGCAATATGATAATCTGTTTTAGTGATGTTGATTGAGGGATAAATATTGGCCAGGACACCGGGGATAACTCCCCAGCTCTTCTTCGAAATAGTGCCATGGGATCTTTTACGTCCACCTGAGAAGGAAGACGGGGCCTCGGTTTAACATCTCATCCTAAAGACAGCACCTCCGATAGTGCAGCACTGGAGTGTCAGCCTAGATTTTTGTGCTCAAGTCCCTGGAATGGGACTTGAACCCACAACCTTCTGACTCAGAGGCGAGTGTGCTACCCACTAAGCCACAGCTGACACACAATGACAGCCAATGAAGTACTTTTGAAGTGGAGTCGCTGTTGTAATGTAGGAAATGTGGCAGCCAATTTGCGCAAAGCAAAATCCCGCAAACAGCAATGTGATAATGACCAGATAATCTGTTTTAGTGATGTTAGTTGAAGAATAAATATTGACCAGGACACCAGGGAAAACTTCCCTGCTCTTCTTCAAAATATCACCATGGGATCTTTTACGTCCACCTGAGAGGGCAGAAGAGGCCTCGCTTTAATGTCTCATCCAAAAGGTGGCACCTCCGACAGTGCAGCACTCCCTCAGCACTGCACTGAAGTATTAGCCTAGAGTTTGTGCTCAAGTCCCTGGAGTGAGACTTGAACCGACAACCTTCTGACTCAGAGGAGTGAGTGCTACCCACTGAGCCACAGCTGACACCTGCACCATCTCGTTTTGTTTTACTAATTTGTTCAATACTTTTATTAAACACAGAGTAGCAAAGCATCCTTGTGGGTAGTAACTTGGAAAAGTTACTGATCCTGACAATCCACGTTGAAACTGAAATACCCTTAAGGTTAAAGCCTATCCCTACTGATAATAATTCTGCTCCCACCACTGTTGGCCTCAGTGACTCATTCAAACTAGCACCTCTGATGATGTCATCAGCATTTGTTGTTTAAACAAAAATATCCAAAATAAACTAAAGTGGATAGAAAACAAAAATGGTGATTAATATTAAATATATTTTTTTGTAATAATTTGATTTTGTAAAAGGATCTGATGCTATCAACTTCCTTCCCCATTTCATGGTGTGGGTCTTAGCCACATAAACCAGGAATTGAGGTGCTAGAGGGATAGTACTTCTGGTGGGTGTCCGATGCATCTCTTGAAAACTGCAGGTTAAAGTCCAGAAGGCAGCGAGATCCCAGGGGGTAAGTCACTGCCCATATTTTTACTGCCCTTGCCTGGTTTCTGTCGCGATGAAGGGGTGTTTAAAATCACCCCCACCCCCGCATAGTGTCTATGACTGTCCATCTCTAATGGAACCTGCTAACAGCCACATAAAGGTAAATTTTACAAATTCACACTTCAGTTTTAATGGGCAGAAAACCCTGCAAAGACCACTGACCTCTGCAACGTTATACGTTTCCAGCGGGCAAAGTCTCATGGTGGGTACGGGACTTCGTAAAACTTACCCTAAGATCTGAAGTGTTGGCATCACAAACAAAGCATCGTTAGGGTGTTGACTTCCAGACAACAGTAATGATAGACATAAACCTTTCAATGTTTTATCACTGAGTTGTATATTTTCCTGCATCAGAAGTGTAACAGTCTCACAGCAAGTCTTTAGAATCGTTAGCAACAGTGACATTTAAATAATCTTAGCAACCAGCCTCTCTCTAGATTGGCACTCAACCAACTCATTTATGCTCAGTCAGGCAGACGCTTATTTCCAGTGACATCAATTTTGACCCCCCCAGCTGTCAATCATTATCGAAAGTTCTGTCCACCCTCCTATAAGACATGGAACTGTTCAATTTGAATGGTAGATTTTAAATTCCACACAACAGAGTTCTAATACTGTGTGTGGTTCCTTCAGCAATCGTGTGGCATAAGTAGTCCCAGTAATTTTCATGTTCAGAGGTCATCAAAATGTAGCAACATTATCTGACAATCTGTATGAAACCAATGTGATATGCTTTGTTACGTCAGTCCCCAAGAGATATGGCTGTTGAGAGTGCAATGCCTGGCACCCAGTGCCCTTCAGCACATTGAAAAAAGAAAGACTTGCATTTATATAGCGCCTTTCACAACCACCAGACGTCTCAAAGTACTTTCCAGCCAATGAAGTACTTTTGAAGTGGAGTCACTGTTGTAATGTGGGAAACACAGCAGCCAATTTGCGCACAGCAAGGTCCCACAAACAGCAATGTGATAATGACCAGATAAACTGTTTTTGATATGTTGACTGAGGGATAAATATTGGCCAGGACACCGGGGATAACTCCCCTGCTCTTCTTTGAATTAGTGCCATGGGATCTTTTATGTCCACCTGAGAGAGCAGGCAGGGCCTCAGTTTAACATCTTATCCAAAAGACGGCACCTCCAACAGTGCAGCACTCCATCAGCACTGCAGTGGAGTATCAGCCTAGCTTTATGTGCTCAAGTCTCTGGAGTGGGACTTGAACCCACAACCTTCTAGACTCAGAGGCGAGTGTGCTACCCACTGAGCCACAGCATACCTGCTCCCCATATTATTAAGTTCAGAGGCCTGACGCCTGCGACATCCCCGAGACATACAGTGTGCTCTAGTACAGCCAGTGAGTGTGAACAATGCTGGGAGCCTGTGCACAAGGCTAATTAAACCTCAAGAAAAATTTATATTAGGGGGCTCCCCCCATAACTCGACTGGAGCTCCTGAGCATTTGGAATGGGTGCTGCAGGGAAGCACTAATATATTTGTTTTAATTTCCCTTGCCTGGCCTCTCCACACGCAGCCTGTGCAACCTATGCTCCTGTGCCACCTCTGACCCAATTGCCACCCGGCCCCACCCCCCAGCCCCCACAAGAAAATGTGTCAGTGTGCAATGAGCAGCTGGCAGTCCTTGACTGGCTGCGGGTGCTTGAAATCACACTCCGCACCACCACATTCCAGACTTACAATGAAAAGTGTGAAGAATTCTAGTAGGAAAGGTTTTATTAAAGAATCCATTTTATGTTCAAGACTCCATTTTGAAGTTAAAAGTCAGTTTTTGCAGAATCTGTTAAAACAGACGATATCTGAAGCATGTCGATAAGACAGCCAAAACTGCAAAGCTGGTTTCGGCTGTATATTCAACTAAATATTGGGACGCCGAAGCCATTGTCTTCGGTCCCCGCCACAAACTCCATTCCCTAGTCATCAACTCCATCCCTCTCCCTGGCAACTGTCTGAGGCTGAACCAGACTGACCCTCAGATGAGCTTCCGACCACATATCTGCGCCATCATTAAAACAGCCTATTTCCTCCTCCATAACATCGCCCGACTCTGCTCCTGCCTCAGCTCATCAGCGACTGAAACCCTCATCCATGCCTTTGTTACCTCTAGACTTGACTATTCCAACGGATTCCTGGCCAGCTTCCCACCCTCCGTAAACTTGAGGTCATCGAAAACTCTGCTGCCCATGTCCTAGCTCGCACCAAATCCAGTTCACCCATCACCCCTGTGCTCGCTGACCTACATTGGCTCCAGGTTAAGCAACCCCTCAATTTTAAAATTCTCATCCTTGTTTTCAAATCCCTCCGTGCCTCGCTCCTCCCTATATCTGTAACCTCCTCCAGTCTTAAAACCCTCCGAGATATCTGCGCTCCTCTAATTCTGGCCCCTTGTGCATCCCCAATTTTAATCGCTCCACCACTGGCAGCCGTGCCTTCAGCTGCCAAGGCCCTAAGCTCTGGAATTCCCTCCCTAAACCTCTCCGCCTTTCAACTTCTCTTTCCTCCTTTAAGATGCTCCTTAAAACCTACCTCTTTGATCTGCCCTAATATCTCCTATGTGGCTTGGTGTCAAATTTTGTTTGATAACGCTCCTGTGAAGCACCTTGGGATGTTTTATTACATTAAAGGTGCTATATAAATACAAGGTGTTGTTGTTGTTCTCATTATAAAAGATAGCCTTTTGAAGTTCTAACTCTCTAATGGATGCAACTATCTGTTTGACAACTATATAATTACCTTTTTTGTACAAGTAAAGACAGCTTTGGCTATGAGAACCACTCTCTGGAATCCTGAGTTAGTGTAAAACCAAGAGTAAAGGTCATGGAAGAGGTACGATGTAATGGCCTTTTAGCTGAGGATGAAAGTGTGACCATTGTAAGGAAGTTAGCAAAGACCGGGGGAGCTACTCGCCCTGTGACCAAACACAGCAACTGTAACATGAGGTCTCCCATAGTCTTCACATCATCATCTGTGTGATCACTCCTTCTAATAAATTCGATAACCGAAGATTCTTCATTTAAAACTCTCGTTCCTGGCACAGGGATAAGCTTCAAAATAGTCTCTCTAGCAGTATTAATCAACAAAAAGCATTTATTTAGACCCTTTCATGAGCTCAGGACGTTCCAGAAAGCTCGCCAGCCAATTAATTATTTTGTAGTGTAGTCACTGCTGTAGTAGAGAAACATGTCAGCCAATTTGTGCACAGCAGGGTCCCACAAACAGCAATGACATACATGGCCAGATAATCTGTGTTTGGTGGTGTTCATTGAGAGATAAATATAGACCAGGACATCAAGAGAACTTCCCTGCTCTTCTTTGAATAGTGACATGGGACCTTTTACATCCATCTGAGAGGGCAGATGGGACCTAGGTGAAAGAGACCATCTCTCTATAGCAATCAGATCAGGAAACAAATGATTTTTAAAATAAAGCTATGTGAAGTGTAAATTACAAAATAAGTAATATTACAATATGAATAAGAACTAACCATATATTAAACAGTTTAAAGTCTGAGATAGTTTGAGGTAGACTTAACAAAACAATAAACCAGAACAGTTGACTCTTGTCAGACCCAGAATGCAGTATATCCTGGTTTACAGCCCATCTCAAGCTGTGTCCCACTGACTTCAAGGTGATTGATGGAGACACATCGAACTATCATTATTTGTTAGGTTGAGGGTAATTTCAGAAATAGATACCGTTGTACTCATTTCATCCCAGGAAAATATGCAGAGTCACACACACACACACACACATTGTATGTCCTCTGTTCTGGGGCCCTGCTGTTCACATTATCCATAAATTATGTGAAGCAATGTAATTCCAGTCATATTATAAAAATTGCTTTTGTCACCAAGCTATGTGATAAGAAGATGAGTAGAAGGGAGACTGATAACATTCAAAGGGATCTGGACCAATTAAGTGGATGGACTAAGGAGCCAATGGAATTTAATGTGGTTCAGTGCAAACTAGGGTAGGAAATGTAAAAAATATGTAAAAAGGTGCTATTCAAAAGATTCCACGGCAGTCACCATCAGCTGTGGAGGACATCAAGTCCAAACCCAATCCTGTTCTGTACCACCATCCACTCCCATAGACACACACACACATAATTCCATTAAGGGGTCATAATTAGACTGGGGATTAAACATTAGACCTTCTAACCTGTCCGGGTCAGAGATGGAGATGTCACCTTGGAGCAACTGGGGCAGTTACACACAATGAAAATGTCCCATTTTGCAATGCAATGAAGAGGTCCTATTTTAGGTAGGCCAGTGGAAATGTGGGAGGCAGGCAGGTCACACTGAAAGTGTCTGTCCTTATAAGGGTGGACACCATTAATATTTCTTCAGAGAGGGTCTGGCCCATGTTCCCCGATTTGTAAAATATTAGTAAGCAAACTAAATTAAAACACTGAGGTCAGGGAAGATGACTGCAAAAATTCCACACGATGTCCACCTTTCCTGGAAGAAATCCAGAGATCTGGCAGGTGCCGCATGTTTGTGCTCAAGGAGATACAATGGAAAGGCCCTCAACAGCAACGATGGAAAAGAAGAGGATACGGGTACAATTATTGACCATACACTGAATGGTAGTGTGAGATCATCACCAAAAGAGTGATCAGGAGGAATATGATGTATATCAGGAGCATTTGATTAAAAGTAAACAACAATAACGTGCCTTTAATGTAGAAAAGCCCTTCACAGAGGTACAATCAAAAAATGGATACTGAGATAAAGGAGGAGACATTAGGAGAGGTGACAAAAAGCTTGGTCACAGAGGTGGGTTTTGAGAAGGGTCTTAAAGGAACAGCAGGATATGGGTGCAATTTCCACCCTTCTATCTTCAAAAGAACACTGATATATTGGAAAAGATTTAGAGAAAGTAACAATTCTTGAAAGTAACAAGAATGATTCTATGACATATGGCTCTAAGTTCTGAAGACAGAATCACAAAATTTGATATTTTTTACTGGAGGAATAAAGACAGGCCGTTATCCAAATCTATAGAATTCTGATACAAATGGAAAATGTGATGTAAAAACCACTTCAACCTTGCTACTTTGCTTTCAAAAGCCTCTTATGAAGCAAGCCTTTTCAACCAGCATTTTCTCTAGACTCCTAAATTCCTTCTTCTCCTGTTTAATGCCCACCGCTACCTCTTGTAAAGCACTTCGGTGTTCTTTTACATAAGGAACACTACATAATTGTAGTAATAATTGTAAATAGACAGGCAACAGTAAAGATAGATTTTTTTTACCCCTGAGGGCTAGTGGATATGCAGAACTGACTTCAGCAAAAGTTTCACATTAACAGAGGTGGTCAAATACTTTACAGAACACAATGGCCCGTATTTTCCGATCGGAGGCTTCCTGCGTGTGGAGGCCTCCGATCTGGAAAAAATCTACGAACTTACCCGAGGGCTCCCGAGGTGCATATACTTCTGCTCCTGGGCCTCTCCAACTCGAAATGTGCAGGACCCACGTATCCTAGAGGCGCAGGCAGTTCGCAAGCGTCCTTGGGATCACGTGGGCCATGGGGAGCCAATAGGAGAAGGGAATCTCCCTTCATACACTTGACAGATAGACCTGTCAAATATATGAATGGAGATCACCCCAAAAACACAGTAAAACATTAAATACATTTTTAAAAAACACATTTTTTAAATGAGTTGAAATTACAATAAATTAAATATTTTAAACAAAAATTTAATTTTTTGAAAAAAATTAAAGTTTTTTACGGGGCTAAAAATAAACTTACCTTTTTTTAAAGTATTTAAAAATTATAAATGAGGTTTTTTTCAACTTTTTTTCAACTCTTATGCTGGTAAAAGCAGGCCTTACACCTGCTTTTACCAGGCGTAAGATTTCTAAGGGTTTTCTGCGGGCGGAGGTTCTCCAGAAAGCGCAACTATCTGCCCGCAGAGGCCCTTCTCTAGGGCAGGCATCCGATCTGTCAAGAGCATTCTTGACAGATCGGAAATACCGGTTTTCAATGCATGCATTTCCGATGTCCCTACGGTGTGTACACAGCTCGTACACACCCGTAGGCATCGGAATATATGGCCCAATAGTTCCAGAAGTTCTGGGACTCAAACTTCTGTGGAAAGCAACTGGTTGTAGTGGATTAATATAAACTGCAAATCTCTGTAACCTCCCTATCTCTGTAACCTCCTCCAGCTCTACAACCCTCCAAGGTATCTGCGCTCCTCCAATTCTAGTCTCTTGAGGATCCCCAATCTTAATCACTCCAACACTGGCGGCCTTCAGCTGCCAAGGCCCTAAGTTCTGGAACTCCCTCCCTAAACCTCTCCGTATCTTTTTTCCTTTAAACCTACCTCTTTGGCCAAGCTTTTGGTTATTGTTGTTGTTGATGTTGCGAAAAAAGACAGCTAAATTTTGAATTTTGCTTGACTTTTTGGACACCAGTGAAAAATTTACAGAATTTTCCTTGAGGAGATGTTATAAGTGGGACAGAGTCCATGACAAGCCAAGCTATGAGCTGACTTTTATTTTTCTTTGATTATTTTTCCTTCTGTTCCCATGTTTCGCTTCACTGCTTTTTCATCAACAACAACAACTTGCATTTATATAGCGCTTTTAATGTAGTAAAACATCCCAAGGTGCTTCACAGGAGTGTTATCAAACAGAATTTGACACCAAGCCACATAAGGAGATATTAGGGCTGGTCAAAGAGGTAGATCTTAAGCAACATCTTAAAGGAGGAGAAAGAGGTAGAGAGGCGGAGAGGTTTAGGGAGGGAATTCCAGAGCGCCGGGTCTTGGCAGCTGAAGGCACGGCCGCCAATGGTGGAGCGATGAAAATTGGGGATGCGCAAAAAGGCAGAATTGGAGGAGCGCAGAGTTGTAGTGTGGAGGTAAAGCCTTCTCTACAATTCCCAACATCTAACCAAGCTGTCAGTTTTGGCTCAGTGGTAGCACTCTCTGAGTCAGTAGGTCGTGGGTTCAAACCCCACTCCAGGTAAAGAAAGAACTTGCATTTATATAGCACCGTTTAGCACTGACAGTAATCCTTATCCACACTCCTTTCCGTTGGTCAAAGCACTATAGAATAAATGCAAGTTCTTTCTTTTATTGTAATATACACGATAGTGAAGCAGTGTTGTCTTCGCACAGCTTTGTACCTAACTGTTTAATTTTGCTTGACTTTTTAGATACCAGTGAAACATTTACAGAATTTTCCTTGAGGAGATGGAATAAGTGGGACAGAGTCCTCGACAAGCCAAGATACGAGCTTACTTTTATTTTTCTTAGATTTTTTTTTCCCCTTCTGTTCCTATGTTTCTCTTCACTGCTATTGCCACAGTCACCATGGTTTAGATTCAGGGTCATGGCAAAAGGAGATAATAAAGTAATGGCCTAGAAATTGGAAAACGCGAAAAAACAGGCGCGGGCACCACAATGCGAGATATGCCCGCACCCGTTCAAGCAGCGCAGCCAGCATGTCAACTTCGTGCTGCCTGCTAATTATAATGACTGCAGCGCATAGCCTAGTGTTGAACACGCTGCTGACAGGCTGTGCGCTCAGCAGGGGGCCGAAGTTCGCATTGTTCGAGCGAGGCTAGCTTTACCTAGCTTTACTAGTTGATTTTTTGATGTAATATTGGATGCATATCTGGACAAAGTTGGATTGGAAAGTTTGCTTTGTGGTGGCTTTTATTTCAGCACTGTGGCCAAGAGGACGCTGTGATGGTCATTAACAGAGGGAAGGTGAGATGTGGGACAAATGTTGAAAGGGGAATTGGGATTATGGTCACTGGTACCGCAGGCGGATGATTCGATCCCAGCCAAGAAGTGGCTGCCTAGGTTGCCTCCTTCTTTCCGCTTCCTCCTCTTCTGCTTTTTCCTCTTCTTTCCTCTGTGAGCAGCTTGTCCCCTTTGCTGCCTCTGCTCCATCTCCATGTTGTGCTGCAGCCCAAGGGAGACTGCAACTAGAGCCCCCAGGACTGGGAGCAAATGGTGTTCTCAGAAGCCATCCTTTAAGAGCCAAAGCCTAGCAAATGTCCAGCAGCACTCCCTGCACACTTTAACCACTTTTTAAATGTATTACACCAAGCCACTACTCCAATAAAATGTAAAGAAACCAGTACAAAAGCAAAAATCTAAACTTACCTGAAAGTTGAATGTGTCCCTTTAAGACGTGCTGGTAGGGGGTCCATCGTACTGCTGCACGCACGTTCTGCCGTGCGTGCTTTGGAGAGGGCGGTAAAAGAAGCGGCGACATCCAAACTACCAGATCGTGTGTCAATTCAGCGTTGCATGCCGATTGACATCACGATCTGGCTCATCTAAATATCTGGAGCGAGCTCAGGTAACCATAGTGCTGCCGAGCTGCCCAAAATGGCGGCCATCAAGTTCCGCACCCGAAATGGGTGGAGGCAAGGCGGCCACCATTTTTTCTTCCAAACTGGCCTTAACGGCCGGCGCAAACGGGTCCAATTTCACAGCCAATTTTTTTTGCAGAATGGTAGCGGAATATTCCTGATCTGGTATTTGTTACTATATTAGGATTTTTCTCAAAGTTTTTAGTCATATTCAAAATGTATAGTATGAGCACGTGGTGAGTAGCTCTGATCTCTGCTCATTGAGATTGACTGTGATTAGTGAGACCTTTTCTGATTTTCACGCTAAGTAAACAGCAGCCACAACAGTATCTGGAAAGCTACAAAGGTGACACAGAGGAAACCCAGTCACCTTGTAAAGATTCCTAGTCCCATTGCTCAATACAGGTCAACACCTCGACGATAGCAAAATACTGCGGATGCTGGAAATCCGAAATAACAACAGAAAACGCTGGAAAAACTCAGCAGGCCAGGCAGCATCCATGGAGAGAGAAACAGAGTTAACGTTTCGGGTCGAAGACCTTTCGTCAGAACTGGAAAAAAGCAGGAAATGAAATAGATTTTAAAGCAAGTTTAGGGCTGGGAAAAGGGGGAGGGGATGAAAGAACAAAAGGGAAGGTCAGTGGTGGGATAGAAAGCAGGAGAGATTAAGAGACATTAAGAGATATTCAAGGCAAGAGGAGGTGGAAATGGGACAGGTTGAGGAACAAAGGATGGCTCTAGATGAAGTGTGAATTGCGCTGGCAGAATGAAGGACAGCTGCCATGTGGGAGGGAAGAAAAAAGGGGCCAAACAAAAAGTGTGGATAAAAAATAAATATATATATATATATATATATATATGTGATAGGGGCCGGGGTTATGATCTGAAATTGTTGAACTCTGTTGAGTCCAGAGGGCTGTAGAGTGCCTAATCGAAAGATGAGGTGCTGTTCCTCGAGCTTACGCTGAGCTTCTGTGGAACAATGCAAGAGGCCAAGGACGGTGAGGTCTGAGTGGGAATGGAGCGGTGAATTAAAGTGACAGGCCACCGGGTCACAGGTCAACACCTCCTTCGGTGTCTGCTTGTGTGTCATCAAGACCTCATTAAACATTGCACACTTGTGGCAACAGCATAAGTTTTTGGCAATATCCCTGGGATAATTTGCAAATAGTTGACGGTTTCACTCAAAGAGCCCATAAGGCTAACTGAGGGAATTGGAGATGCCACGTTGATTCAGCAGGGCCTGCTTTCCAGAGGTTGGATAAAGCTACATAGTTGTGTGCTCAAGATTTGCTTTAAACATACCCACATCTGGAGTGGCAAGGAGAACTTTCAAGATTTGCACAATAATTTGTGCTAAGTTAGTTAGTGTCAGTAGGTTTCCTGACACCACATCAGTGACATCATGTAACGGTATATTTAGTTAGTATCGCTGACAGTGAGCCACATCTCACATATTACTTGGACCATGAAGACATTGATATTAAAGTGATTGATGAAAGGACTGCACAGCTTCAAGCTATTTGTGTTACATAGATTGCCAATATAAGTTAAAATATGCACATACGGCAGCTTTGTTACTAACTTCACAATCTGTCAAATGCACAACATGTTATTGGAAAGTTTCTTGTAATTTTTATGAAGTATGGGGGGGGGCGGGGGAAAGAGAAGAATTGGTGCAGAATGTTAGAACACTGTTCTGTCATCTCTGGGGCACAGGTTCAGACGAATGGGATGAAGGCTTCCCTTTCTGTGGTGGAAGTAGGGGTCAGTTTCTATCAGCCACAAGGAGGTCATAGTGTAATACTGCTTCACTAATTCATCACCAATTGGCAACTTTACCGAAGAGTCCTCAAGGCTGACTGTGAGAATTGGAAATGCAATATTTATTCCATATGGGGTGCTTTTCTGTGGTTAGCTGAAGGTGCATTGTTAGGAATTGTGGAGAAGGCTTTACTTTACATCTAACCAACTGTCAGCTTTGGTTCAGTGGTAGCACTCTCTGGGGGGTGGGGGGGGAATTCGGTATTGCCCCATTTGGGGCGGTAACTTTTAAAAGTTGAAAAAATTAGTGCCAGGTGCTAATGGTTTTCAACTTTTTTTTAAAATCGGGGTTTGCACTCCAAGAAGGAAGTGGAATGTTAAATCAAGCGCTCCACTTCCTTCCTGGAGCGCAGCAGGCAGCAGGCGGGGCGGTAGGTGTGCAGCGCTGCCGCGTTGGAAGGCTCCTTCCCTCCCTTAAAGGGAAGGGCCATCGCTGCAGGCTCTGCAAGGGGAAACCTTACCTGGTCCCCGACAGCAGTGGCGATCCAGCCCGATCAGCCCGGTGCACTGCAGCAGAGTGCCGGGCTGATCGATCGCTGGCGAAGACAAATGAAAAAAAAAGATAAAGAGCATTTCTGAATATTTTTCACTTACCTCGGCCACCTCGCCTTTAAGTATCGCCCCCGAAGCGCCCGGCCTCCCGATGAGCGCCTCCTGCAGCTGCCGGTGTTTTCGCCCGGCAATGCTGAAGGGAGCGGAACCGGAGTTCGGGTCCGGAGCGCTACCGGGGTGATGCGCATGGCGATGACATCACAATCTCCGGGCGAAGGAGATCGGGGCGCAACGCCATACCGCCGCCGCAAACCTCCTGCCGAATATCTTCTCACCGTGCCCGGTCGGTAAGTATTTAGCACCCCGTTATCGCCCCCCCCCCCCCCCCGGTGGCGATAACGGGAGACACTAAGGAGGCCAATTTCTAGCCCTGAGTCAGAAGGTTGGGTGTTCAAACCCCACTCCAGGTAAAGAAAGATCTTGCATTTAAAGAGCACTTTTTAGGGTGTCCCAAAGCGCTTTACAGACAATGAAGTACTTTTGAAGTGTAGTCACTGTTGTGATGCAGGGAAACACGGCAGCCAATTTGTGCACAGCAAGGTCCAACAAACAGTAATGAGATAAATGACCAGATAATCTGCTTTTATTGGTGTTGGTTGAGGGATAACTATTGACCAGGACACCGGGAAGAGCTCCTCTGCTCTTCTTCGAATAGTGCTATGGGATCTTTTATGTCCACGAATCCCTATTTTATGATTTTGTTTAGCGCCCTTTTTCAGAGTTGTGTATTTTCTATGGTGTTCGTCCTGTTATTAATGTTATTTTTAGCTGTACATTTTCAATGCAAGTTGTTGTATATACTGACCTCAGTGAGGAAGGAAGAAGGTGGCTGAAAACAGTTTGAAAAAAAATTGTTTGGTTTGTTTTGTGGTCATTGCTGGGTTTGAAAAAAAAAAAGTGATTTTACCAGGTAATCTTGTGATATATACTTGTTGGTAATTGGTGGCTTTTCCTACCTGGCCAGTAAATGGAAGTGTTTTTCATTTGTTTTACAGATAATCAAATATTTAAGCCAACATGGTTAACTTAACAGACTGGTTAGCTGATCCAATCCTGAATCTGGGTCCTATGGATGAGTGACATCTTTGAGATGTGATGGTATGGACACGACAGAAGCTCAAGACTTTCATTCTATAGGGAGGAGGGCCTTCAGATTAAAACTCCTGTCTCCTCCTCTTGGTTTTGGTGGACACTGCAAAATGAGAGAATTGTACCTGGCAAATACAATAACGTAAGATTTACATCTGTTCAGATAATCAAAAGACCGTCTTGGCATTGGTCAGGTAACTAAATATCATTAAACCTGCTGATTAGGGTGGTGCTGTTGTTGTTTGGCGAACCGACCTCTACCGTTCGGAAGCTGAACGCCAACTCTCCGACACCTCCTCCTACCTCCGCCTGGACCATGACCCCACTAGCTAACATCAAGCCATTGTTTCCAAGACTGTCACTGACCTCATCTCCTCTGGAGATCTTCCCTCCATGGTCGCCAACCTCATAGTCCCCCAACCCCTCACAGCCCGCTTCTATCTCCTTCCCAAGGTCCACAAACAGGACTGCCCTGGTCGACCCATCGTTTCAGCCTGTTCTTGCCCCACAGAACTTATCTCTTCCTATCTCGACTCTATTTTTTCTCCCCTTGTCCAGTCTCTTCCCACCTACATTCGCGACTCTTCCGATGCCCTCCGCCACTTTAACAGTTTCCTGGCCCAACCGTCTCCTTTTCACTATGGACGTCCAATCCCTCTACACCTCCATCCCCACCAGGACGGCCTGAGGGCGCTCCGCTTCTTCCTTGAACAGAGGCCCAACCAGTCCCCATCCACCACCACCCTCCTCCGCCTGGCTGAACTTGTTCTCACATTGAACAACTTCGCCTCTGACTCCACTCACTTCCTCCAAATTAAAGGTGTTGCTATGGGAACCCGCAGGGGCCCTAGCTATGCCTGCCTTTTCATCGGATATGTGGAACATTCTTTGTTCCAGTCCTACTCAGGTCCCCTCCCTCACCTCTCTTTCCGGTACATCGATGACTGTATTAGTGCCGTTTCCTGCTCTCGCCCTGAACTAGAAAAGTTCTTTCACTTTACTTCCAATTTCCACCCTTCCCTCACCTTCACATGGTCCATCTCTGACTCTTCTCTTCCCTTCCTTGACTTTTCTGTCTTCATTTCTGGCGATCGGCTATCGACAAACATCCACTACAAGCCCACTGACTCCCACAGCTACCTGGACTACACTTCCTCCCACCCCGCTTCCTGTAAGGACTCTATTCCATTCTCCCAGTTTCTCCGTCTCCGCCATGTCTGTTCTGACGATGCCACCTTCCATACCAGTGCTTCCGACATGTCTTCCTTTTTCCTCAACCGAGGATTCCCCTCTACTGTGGTTGAAACGGCCCTTGACCGTGTCCGTTCCATTTCCCGCACTTCTGCTCTCACCCCTTCCCCTCCCTCCCAGAACCACGATAGGGTTCCCCTTGTCCTCACCTTTCACCCCACCAGCCTCCACATTCAACGGATCATCCTCCGCCATTTCCGCCACCTCCAACGTGATCCCACCACCAAACGCATCTTCCCCTCACCTCCCCTTTCAGCATTCCGAAGGGACCGCTCCCTCCGTGACACCCTGGTCCACTCCTCAATCACCCCTAACAACCCTTCCCCTTCGCCCGGCACCTTCCCATGCAAGCGCAGGAGATGCAACACCTGCACTTTTACCTCCTCCCTTCCCACTGTCCAGGGCCCCAAACACCCCTTCCAGGTGAAACAGCGATTTACTTGTACTTCTTGCAATTTAGTATACTGTATTCGCTGCTCACGATGCGGTCTCCTCTACATTGGGGAGACCAAACGCAGATTGGGCGACCGCTTTGGAGAACACCTCCGTTCAGTCCGTAAGGGTGACCCTGAGCTTCCGGTCGCCTGTCACTTTAATTCTCCGTTTCACTCCCACTCTGATCTCTCTGTCCTCAGTCTCTTACATTGTTCCAATGAAGCTCAACGTAAGCTCGAGGAACAGCACCTCATCTTTCGATTAGGCACTTTACAGCCTTCTGGACTCAACATTGAGTTCAACAATTTCAAACTATAACCCCTGCTCCCATTTTTCATGCTGTATGATTTTGCCATCCCCATTTGCAACATTTTATCTTTCCTGCCTCTTACCTAAGCACAGTATATTCCTTCAATTCCTTCCTCCCCTCCCTCCCCCCTCCCCCCACTCCCTGTCTCTGCACCTGCTTAATATCTATTACATCTCCAGCTTTTTCCAGTTCTGATGAAGGGTCCCAGACCTGAAACGTTAACTCCGTTTCTCTCTCCACGGATGCTGCCTGGCCTGCTGAGTGTTTCCAGCATTTTCTGTTGTTATTTTATGTTGAACTAAATAACTGACTTGGTTATTGATTGAGCCTTCTGTACAAACCCAAAATGATCACATCCAGGTCAGGTATCCTGATCAAACTCACTGTGGCCTCAATGGAATTGAAAGTCTGAATGGCATTCGAGTTGATAATCGGTTTCTTTTTTGAGTTTTGCTGGTTTGCTTTCTGCAGGTCCACTGACTGTGCCTTTTACTGATTTCTGTCCTTCATAGTCTAACCAGCATCTAATTCACCCAATGGATAATCAAACTGCAATGACAGATAATTTTTGTGAAAGAATCTACATCTAAACTATAGCACAGAACATGCAGCATTCCATAGTCCAACTCTTCTGACTTTGCTGTTATCCACTGTGTTAATGTGTTCTGCATCTTTGAGCTTGAGTTATTCATAACTGTCTTTCGAACTGATGGCTGCACACTTCTTGGCCAGTTAGGCCCTTATTTTCAAGAATGTTAATTGCTTCCTCTAGCTTGCACAGCTTTTAAGGCTGCTTCATTCCTTTCCCTTACTCTTTGGTGTTCTGTGAAAAGCTCCATACAGTAAAAATGTCATGAATTCAAAAACCTCAGGAGAGGGGCTAATTGTTTGAACATACAGTAACTGCTCATTTTCATGACTGAGCGCACTAATTATCTGACTTGCCGATCAATTCAGATTTGCCGTGATCACAATGGTGACATTTCCCTGTACTTAAAACTATTTTCCTCAGTTTTATTTGCTTCCAGCAGTATTCCTTATCTATCTAAACTTTATTAGTACTTATTTCATTCACGAATACAAATACCCTTGTGTGGCTTAGGGATATTCTCTGGCTTAATTTACTTTAAAAGAACCTGTGCCCGAAAACCTGTGATCTTTTGATGGATCCAGGGAACTAGCAGCGGGAGCATGAGTGGGAGCTAATTTTGGGGCCGGACCCAATCCACCTGGTCTCTACCCCATTTGACATGCGCCGATGGGCCTCTTGTGCGGCCCATACAGTAATGACGTTACTGAGACAGGGCGAATGGCTGGATAACGTCATCTGCTGGAACTGCCATCAGATCCGCCTGCCCGAAGCAGGCGTGCATTATCGCCAGGACCACATCCTGGTGGAATTAGGTCCGACAACATTTTGAAAGCCCAGTGTCCTTCTGGCAGCCAGTTGCAAAGCAGGCCAGTTTTGATTTCAGGTGTGCATCTTCATCCAACCCTGCCAGCACTCCACCAAAGTGACAGTCCTCTTTCTGGGATCTTCCTCCCCCTCCATCCCCCACCCCACCCCCCACCCCGCCTACTGGCACGGGTACCTGCATATTTTATGCCCCTGACCCTCGGAATTCAGACATGTTCGGGGGTGCAACATGCCAGCAGGGTGAAGTCCCACTTTGCCATGGTTACGGTAACAGAGAAATACTTGCAGGTTTTCAGGCCTACTGTCTTTAACCTAAGAAACTCAACACAGAGAATAAACCATAAGCTAGAGATAAAATTATCCTATTGTTGTCACACTGTAACGCTGTGAAGGATCTCCTTTAGCAAGAGGAGGAGAAAAATTGAAGAGAAACAAAAATGACTCTTTGGAATAAAGTTTCCACATAATATTTGCATAACTGATTCTCAGTAAGTCCCGTTGATGAATTTGGTAATGCAGAATTAGAGAAATTTCTAGCCAACAGTGGAGGTAATGTTCCACTTGCCACTCGGGTGTAAATCTGACGCTGCGGATCGAACGCTGATGAGGGTTGCCAACTCTGATTGGACATATTCCTGGAGGCGTCATCGCATGACCTCCTGCCTCCAACTGCGCCGCCCCACACCCCTGCCATTGGCCACCCAACATGTCCATACTCACGGTGCACCGCCTTCCCACGCCAATTGGAAAGCGAACAGACTCTTCATTACACAATTGCATGACTCTTGACTGTCAGTCAAACAGCCTTTCTTCCCATGTCCAATATTTTTATAACTAGTAAACAAAAATATTCAATTTTTTTTTTAAACCATTTTTTATTGTCCCTATGATTTTTGCCCAGGGTTGCTCACAGCAGTGTCCTGGAGATTAGTCTTTAATTCCTGGAGACTCCAGGGCAATCCTAGAGGGTTGGCAACCCTACCGCTGATCATAGAAACCGCTAAACTTTCATTTCCATTGATATTAATAGAAATGAAAATTGGACGGTTTCTATAAAGGCCGACCCAGCCACAATGTCAGTTTTACAAGCTGGAAATCTACCTCAGTATTTCTAACTCACAATATTGTTAAGAACATAAGAAATAGGAGCAGGAGTAGGCCATACGGCCCCTCGAGCCTGCTCCGCCATTCAATGAGATCATGGCTGATTTTCGACCTCAACTCCACTTTCCCCCCCGATCCCCATATCCCTTGATTCCCCTAGAGTCCAAAAATCTATCGATCTCAGCCTTGAATATACTCAATGACTGGGCATCCACAGCCCTCTGGGGTAGAAAATTCCAAAGATTCACAACCCTTTGAGTGAAGAAATTCCTCCTCATCTCAGTATATATATTGTTATATATGACTGAAACAAGTGGAGTTGTGGTTTTGAGTTTGGTACAGAGATGCAGCACCCAGGGGAGGGGTTTAACCTTGACTTGCACTCCAAGATCCGTGACTGTAAACTGACACTCTCACTAAGAAAAAGCCTGACCTTCATTCTGAGACTGCCCTGCTGAAATAAACTTCTCACCACTCTGTTCAGAGAAAGCGCTGCTAAAATTATCCTCACCAGACTCTATTCAGAACTCTTCTTCCTAAAAGCTTTCTTTCTCACACCTTTCAAGGCTATTAAAAATAATTCTTACATATTGGCCCAAAAATTCATGAGAGAGCCTTCGTGCGAGGGTAAGGCTTCGCCGCGATCTCTCACTGCGCGCTGGCTTTTTCAGTCCGAGCTCGCACGAACTTGATGTTCTGGACAGCAGCTGTGCAGGGCTTCCGTATCCCACAGGCACAGTTAATTCGTGCGAGCTGTGGGATCACGTGACTCAGTTAGAGCCAATGGCAGCACACCATCTTTCATTCATAGCTTTCACATAAGTGCTGTGAAAGCTATGAATCTATACCCCCCCAAAAGAACAGCTAAACCTCAATTAAATTTTAAAAAAACCATCACATTAATAAAATAAGTATAGTTAAATAAATTAACCATTTTAAACAAAAAATTAAATTTTTGAAAAAATTTAAAATCTTTTAAAAAGTTATAAAAATAAACTTACCTGTCTTTAAAGTCTCTAAAAAAGATATACCTGTTAAAAAAAATCAAAATAATACTTAATTAACTACTTACCTTGTTAAAAGAGGGTCTTATGCCTCCTTTCTAAAATGTTCCATGCTTACCTGCGCGTCCAAAGCACTAAGTGCACTGTGTGCGCGCAGCCTGTAGCGCGCACGCGGTTCACCTAGGAACCGCCCCCTTTTGAATTCACCAAGTGCCGGTTTTCAGCGCATGCGCAGTGCATGCAGAAAACTGGCAATTGGAGACAGAATACGCGAGAGTACACAGTGCGTACTCTCGCGTAGCGGCACTAATTTTTGCTGCTAAATGGCCAGTCACAAATAGTCCTTTGTGACAAGAGAGGTTTGTCTTTGCTTTTATATGGTTTTAAATATGATAAATTCTTATCAAAATGGCATCAGCCAGCTGTGTCTCTGGGATGCCTTTATGAAATTTCCTTTGATCTGTGGCCAAGTTAGTCTGTGAATGATCAATCCATATGACTGTCTGCAATGCAAATAGCCTTTGTGAACTCACTCAATGTGGATGTTTGAGTTAAAGGTTGTTGTTTCCTATCCATGTCTCACTGCCCAAAACATAGCCCATTGTTTCCATGAATCCTCAGCAGGCTTATTTTATGTGAATTTGGCAATCTTAAAATGTAATTACCAATTGCTGTTAGGTGTAAACACTGCCAAGAGAGGACACAATTCCTGCGACATCATCCCACTGCTTACTGACAAGTTAGTCTGTCTGCTTGTTAAAGACAATCTTTAAAGAGACTGTTTCTATTATCTAAGGGATCTCAATGCATAAATGGCAGGCCACTAGAGTCTGTCTCTTCATGACTTTGCCAAGAGAAACTAGAAGAATTCAGACTCTTTTTAAACAGTCAAAGCAGTTTGCATGTAATCGGAGTTGATGATTGTCCTGTATAGCATCTTGCCCGTACAAAGTGGTCTAATGATGTGATAGTCTCTGGCATCTGGATTGACAAGATCTGTACTGGCACCCTCTGGTAAGCAATTTACCACCATAAAGGTTAATTGCCAGACTGGGGCTATGCTAACTCACTGCAGCAGAGAATAAAAATCGCAGGTTTAATTCATAAAGGGACACAGTTTGCTTACGGAAATTGTCAAGTCATTCACATGAGAAAAATCTGCTGGAAAAAACCTGAACCATAAAATGAGGGTTTAGCATTTGACGGGTGACGTAAGAAACTACTAGGCACTTGGTCTGAGTATTAAACAAGGCTTTAATCAACTGTTTTTCAACATGGAGATCTAGTTGTGTCCTTCACTAGTTCCTGTTAAAGAATGTCCTGAGCAAGCTGGGCCCATGCCCGAGTATTTATACTCTCCCTGGACAGCGCCACCAGCAGGCCGCCCAGTATTATTTCATAAGTCATTTCCACATGAATGACAAGATTCATGTCAACGGGTTTATAATTTGTAGCACAGTGAAAGCACTGACGAGTGAAAAGGTCATTAAATCGAAGTAAATATTTTGTTTACCTTTGAAAGTGCCTCAACATTTAAATGTGCTGCTGGCTTTATCCCCTGTGCTGGAGAACTGGACAGTAATACAGAGCTCTCACTAGTCCTGTGTACCCGGTTCAGCACACCTCTGTTACTTCAGGAAACCAATCCAATGAGTCTATGGAAGGCTTCCTCCCCCGCCTTCACTGCCCCCAACTCCAACGGAGTCTGGCAGGTGCTTTGCATTTAAGGAAGACCAGATTGAAGCTTCTCCTGGGCTCCACACATAATTCAACCTTCGAAGCAATAGTGTTTGGAGCACAGCAGTATTGTAGAATATCATGGGAAACAGGTTCTAAGGAAATCCTTCCACTGCGCATAGCCCTTTGATTTAGAATTTTTTAAAAAAATGTCAGGTATACATTGAACTGAAAGGAAGCATCACAAATGTTAATATGGTGTAAAGTAAAAGCTACTCAAAGTGTATGATGAATGCCATTACTAAAAATTATACTTGCAGAATTGTTATTGTTTTAATACTTGCATACTTTTCCTCTGCATGGGTATTCAGAATCACCAAAGCTTCATGGAATTGTACAGTGTGACGAGGTAATTCAAATGTGCCATCGCACACCACATTGAAAAATCAGCCAAGTAAGGAAAATTGCATTTTCATGTATTACTGTGTGGTGCTCTGGATAACCACACAGTGATTTTCAGTCACAGAGAGCGACTAACGGTTTGAAAACTGAGAAAACAGCTGAAGTGCAGTACAACAACACAACAGGGAAAGGAATGGAGTTAGGC
This sequence comes from Squalus acanthias, assembly GCA_030390025.1. Taxonomy (NCBI): domain Eukaryota; kingdom Metazoa; phylum Chordata; class Chondrichthyes; order Squaliformes; family Squalidae; genus Squalus; species Squalus acanthias. The sequence continues at coordinate 63,892,867 of CM059437.1, forward strand.
AGTCTTCCTTTATATAAAAAAGGCACTTTAATTTGACTGGAAACCTCACTCAGAAATGTCAAAAGGAGAGTTGGTATGAGAAGTGGAAAATGCACCCAAGTGCTGTAAGAGTGTTCTTCCGACATTAGGGTTAAGGCATATTGTTAGGGCAGCATGATAGAAATATTCAGACTTTGTTGTATCAGATCTCACAGTGTTGATACTAAGAAAAAGTGCTCCATTGTCTATCAGTGGCATCGCTCACCTCAGTGAACCCTAACATTAGGTTATAGAGTGAAGTATAATCAGCTGGTTGCTTGTACAGTTTAATAAAGTATGTTACATAGAATAGAGAATAAACACCTTTTTTTCCCCAGAGTTTCCATGGCTCTTCTGCTTAAGTTAGGCGGGTGAGCGGGAGAACTCCCACAGAAAGTAACCTCCCGCCCATATAATATAAAAGCAAGGGAGTAATGTTGAACTCTACTAGACTTCAGTTAGACTGCAGTTGGAGTACTGCGTGTCGTTCTATGTGTCCCATTATAGGAAGGATAGAAAAGCAATAGAAAAGGTGCAGCATAGATTCACTAGGATGTTTCTGTGCTGTTACATCCTAAAATTCTATGATTAAATAAAAGGATGGAAAAAAAACCTTCAAATAAGTCATATCAGTGCAATCAAACTTTGACAAAGTAGTTATTTTGCAATACTTCTATCTCAATAATAATTCTGACTGCAGTCATAATTTCTCAGATAAGTCTTGGCCTGTCACGACAGCTCCTGTGTGATCAGAGAAAATCTATTTAGTAATTTCAGTCACAAACTAAAAATCTAAATTTAGGTTTTCTCGGTGTAGCTCAAGCAATTGAAAACCAGCCTCAAGTTCATGTCCCAGGAGATTGGCACTTGAACTCACATTTCTCAGCTGGGTGGATTTTGTCAGTTCTCGCTGGAGAGCATGGAATTGTATTTTAGCGGAGAAGGGGAGATTTCTAAGAACATAAGAAATAGGAGCAGGAGTAGGCCATTCGGCCCTTTGAGCCTGCTCCGCCATTCAATGAGATCATGGCTGATCTTCTGCCTCAACTCCATTCACCGGCCTTATCGCCATATCCCTTGATGCCCTTACTAGTCAGAAATCTATCGACTTCTGTTTTGAATATACCCAATGACTGAGCATCCACAGCCCTCTGGGGTAGAGAATTCCAAAGATTCACCACCCTCTTTGTGAAGAAATTTCTTCTCATCTCAGTCCTGAATGGCCTACGCTTTATCTTGAGGCTGTGGCCCCTGGTTCTTGGCTCCCCAGCCAAGGGAAACATTCTCCCAGCATCCATCCTAGCAAGCCCTGTAATAATTTTGTATGCTTCAATGAGATCCCCTCTCATTCTTCTGAATTCAAGAGAATACAGGCCTAGTTTACTCAATCTCTTCTCATACGACAGTCCCGCCATCCCAGGAATCAATCTCGTGAACCTTCGTTGTACTCCCTCTATGGCAAGTATATCCTTCCATAGGTAAGGAGACCAAAATTGTACACAGTACTCCAGGTGTGGTCTCACCAAGGCCCTATATAATTGGAGTAAGACTTCTTTACTCCTGTACTCAAATCCTCTTGTAATGAAGGCCAGCATACCATTTGCCTTCCTAATGGCTTGCTGCACCTGCACATTCACTTTCAGTGACTCATGTACAAGGACACCCAGGTCCCTTTGAGCAGCTGCATTCCCCAATCTTTCACCATTTAGGAAATACTCTGCCTTTCTGTTTTTTCTACCAAAGTGGATAACGTCACATTTATCCACATTATATTCCATCTGCCATGTTCTCGCCCACTCACTGAGCCTGTCGAGATCCCCTTGAAGCCTCTTCACATCCTCTTCACAACTGACACTGCCACCTAGCTTTGTATCATCAGCAAATTTGGAAATGTTACATTTAGTCCCCTCATCCAAATCATTGATATAGATTGTGAATAGCTGGGGCCCAAGAACCGATCCTTGCGGTACCCCACTAGTCACAGCCTGCCATCCTGAAAAAGACCCGTTTATCCCTACTCTTTGTTTTCTGTCTGTTAACCAATTCTCAATCCATGCTAGTATATTACCCCCAATTCCATGTGCCCTAATTTTGTTCACCAACCTCTTGTGTGGGACCTTATCGAAGGCCTTCTGAAAATCCAGATACACATCTACCGGTTCCCCTTTGACTACTCCACTAGTTACATCCTCAAAGAACTCCAATAGGTTTGTCAAACAGGATTTCCCTTTCATAAATCCATGTTGACTCTGCCCAATCTTACTATTAGTTTCTAAGTGCCCAGTTATTGCATCCTTTATAATAGATTCCAGCATTTTCCCAACTACTGATGTGAGGCTAACAGGTCTGTAGTTCCCCGTTTTCTCTCTCCCTCCTTTCTTAAATAGTGGGGTTACATTTGCTATCCTCCAATCTGCAGGAACCATTCCAGAATCTATAGAATTTTGGAAGATGACAACCAATGCGTCCACTATTCCAATGGCCACCTCTTTCAAAACCCTAGGATGTAGGTCATCCAGTCCTTGGGATTTATCGACTTTTAGTCCCATTAATTTTGCTAGTACTTTTTTTTTACTAATAATAGTTTCTTTAAGTTCCTCATTCTCGTCACACCCTTGGTTTTCTCGTATTTCTGGGAGGTTTCCATGAAGACAGAAACAAAGTATTTATTTAATTTCTTTGCCATTTCCTCATTCCCCATTATAAATTCTCCCATCTCTGACTGTAAAGGACCTACATTTACCTTTGCTAGTCTTTTCCTTTTCACATACCTATAGAAGCTTTTACAATCCGTTTTTATATTTTTCGCTAGTTTGTGCTCATATTCCATTTTCCCTTTCTTTATCAATTTCTTGGTCCCCCTTTGCTGATTTCTAAAAAGATCCCAATCCTCAGGCTGACCGCTTTTTCTGGCAACTTTATAAGCTTCCTCCTTTGACTTAATATTAGCTTTAATTTCTTTTGTTAGCCATGGTTGGATCACTGTTCCTTTTGGATTTTTATGCCCTAGAGGAATATATGTTTGTTGCAAATTATGCATTATTTCCTTGAATGTTAGCCATTGTATGTCTACCTTCATACCTTTTAGGTGTAGTCTCCCAATCTACCATGGCCAACTTGTCCCTCATACCCTTGTAGTTTCCTCTATTTAGATTGAAGACCTTAGTTTCAGATTGGACTACATCACTCTCAAACTTAATGTAAAATTCAATCATATTATGGTCACTTGTCCCTAAAGGCCCCTTTACCACAAGATTATTGATTAGCCCTTTCTCATTACACAGTACCAGATCCAGAATAGCCTGTTCCCTGGTTGGTTCCTCCACATACTGATCCAGGAAACCATCTGGCATGCATTCCAAGAATTCGTCCTCCACACCATTAGTGGTAATTTGATTTGCCCAGTCAATATGTAGATTAAAGTCCCCCATGATTACCGTATTGCCCTTGTTACATGCACTTCTAATCGCTTGATTGATACTGTGCCCTACATTACCATTACTGTTTGGTGGCCTATACACAACTCCCACCAATGTTTTCTGCCCTTTGCTGTTTCTTAGCTCCACCCAAACTGATTCCAGTTCTACATCACGATCTGCCAAGCCAAGATCTTTTATCTCTACCGTACCGATCTCATCCCTTATTAACAGCGCTACGCCACCTCCTTTTCCTTTTTGTCTGTCCTTCCTAAATGTTGAGTACCCTGGATTTATTTAGGGTATGCGGACTCAGCGTATAATTCCAGCCACCTTAAAGCAATGTCATCACCAGCGTGCAAAGCGCATAGGCCACCAGATAGTTTAGTTAGTGGGCATGATTGACGCAGTCGGATATCGTGACTGCTTGAACCATATCTCTTGGCTTCTCTGGTGTCTCAACTGGTTAAACCAGTGAGTAGCTGAGCTACACAGATCAGATACCTCCCATATTCAATCTTTGGTCTCCGCTAAGTTTATTGATCTCAGCCAGAGCTGCAACAGAGGTGCAGCAATTGGACTTAGTACTCTCAGTTAGAAAGAAGGAAACCAGCCAGGGTTCCTACTCGATTGATATCCAGTGACTCGCATTAGAAAGTGTGCATGTCCAGTTGGTCAGATGTTGGCTATGATGCTCTATTTGGTCAAACAACCAGTCAACATTCAGCATCTCAGTGATATTTCATTTCAAAAACAAGTTTTCACACAGAAGGGTTAAAACTGAAGATCAGTTTTCTGTGCATTGACGATACTGCAATTAGGTTAAAAAAAAATAAAGAAAACTCTTAGATTTCCTTCTAATTTCAACAAATAGTGTGCCATTATGACCTCTCCACAACAATCAACATCTTCTTTTGCAAAGTGGAAAACATGTACTTTGAAATGTGTTTTTTGAACAGTGAAGCGATAAAAATGAATAAGTTCTAAGAATTAGATATTAGAGATGTGTTCTGTAATGTAAAAATAATCTTAGATCTTCCTGAGGTTCAAATATCCCAAAACACTCCTCCTGACAGTATAATAGAGAAACCTGCTGCCATATTCTGCCTGATGATCAAATGAGAATCAATGAAAGCTCACTCTAAAAATCTCCTTACTGTACTGTGCAACACTTCCATTTCGCACACCAGTCATCCTTGTAGCCTCTCTGAATAAAATTGCCATTTTATTAACATATTTTGGGCTGTTCTGTGCTCTGAGCCTGCATCGTCTAGGATTTCGATGAGGTTTTTCAAATTCACTGTACTTGCAACCAGCAGAGAGACTTTCCTCACATCAGCTCAGTTGTAGTCAAACCCAAATCCCAAATGACAGCATGCAAAGAAACGATACCTTAAACCCACAGGGAAGGTGAATTCATTGTGCTCCTTTAGTCACTCTAAAAATGATGATTTGATTACAGTACTGGGAAATTAACAAAATACACTTGATAGATCTCAAAGAAAACAGTTACACCTTATGAGCAAAGGCTAGGGTACACAACTCCATCTTCTTTATCACAGACTTAAACAGTAACTTAAAAAGAAAGCCTTCAGTAGAGAAGGCACTGGCAGCATTGGGAAATTGCGCACTGTCAAAAGTATCGTTTTTTGCTTTGCAGCGTGTAAAGCCCTTAATGTCACTTGTCACATTATTTAATGACAGCTCATCTGTCACAAGTCAGTCATGTCCGTTTTTAAGACCCATCAGTGAGGTGACATCCATGACCTCGTATGATGCTAAACGTCACAGCTCTCTTGAAGCATTACACAAATAGAAATATAACACGAGGCACTCCTGCTTGTGCCTTGCGGTGCCCTGCTGGAGACTTGGCACGTATCACTGTTCCTGAAGCAGTCCGGTCGAAGTGAAACTGCAGTCAATCTTTCTAAAGAAGACATTTTATTATGAAGCAGTGTTATGCCTAAGCAAGTGCCACTGGGATATAAGATTCACATGCTAGAAAGGGAATTGACATTCCTCGGAGACAATGCTTAGGCATTCCAAGTTTTTTTGTGTAGTTTTGTACTTTAAGATATTCTAAGAAAAACTGCCCATACTTTGCCATGAGGTTTGTTGTAATATAAGAGGCCAGTGCTAAATCTATTTTTGGTAAGTCATTTTTTAATCAATATTTATCAATTGTTTTAAAGCACATTCAATCACTGAGGTATTACTGATTAGGTCATTGCAAACATTTCTGTTTCCAAACCTCACAAAGTCACTTTTTAATTCGTAGAAACATAATGATTTTTATGGAGTTAAGTAAAAACACAGTACAGAGATGGACTGCGTAGGATAACAGAGGATTAGGAATGAGATATGGCGCAATAATTCAATTGAGTGGTTCTGATGGTATCATAAATCACAAGAGTGAAACTTGTATTGTCACTCTGAGCTGCAGTGTGTTCCTACACCAATGCCACTGCACTGCACCAGGCAGGATTCATTTCAAACTGGTAAATGCAATAAGGTTTTAGTAAGGAAAAAAATGACTTGCATTTATATAGTGCCTTTTATGACCTGAGGACGTCCCAAAGCGAAGTACTTTTGAAGTGTAGTCACTGTAATGTAGGAATCGCAGCAGCCAATTTGCGCACAGCAAATGAGATAGTGATGTTTTAGTGATGTTGGTTGAGGGATAAATATTGGCCAGGAAATCGGGGAGAGTTCCCCTGCTCTGCTTTGAAATAGTACCATGGGATCTTTTATGTCTGCCTGAGAGGGCAGACGGGGCCTCGGTTTAACATCTCATTGGAAAGACGGCACCTCCGACAGTGCAACCCTCCTACACTGGAGCGTCAGCCTAGATTTTCTAGCAGCAACAACTGACCTCTTTGTGGCTGGTTATCTTGTTTTATTGGCCCAAAACCTGGTTTCACTTGTTGAGTTTCCAATGTGTTCAAAGATGACAGATGGAAAATGGAACACTTTTCTACTAAGCAACAGTGCTTCAATAGTCTGAAATTTCAAATCGCACCAACTACAACCGGGCAACATCACTGTTTGACTTCTTGACAGCAGTAATATCCTTTAATGATACCACAACATTCAGAATGTGTTCAGATGGCATTCTAAACTTTGAGAGGTAACCTCAAGAAAAATTTATACACTTGCAAGTTACTTCCTCTCCCCTCCCCACCACTTGAATTGCAAACTTGCAATGTACGGTGGCAACAGAATTTCCTGGAAATCAAGTACAAATTGTTTCTACGATTCTAATAGGAAACAGGGTGGCTTTAATGAGCACCATGACCTCAGTGGTGTTATGGCAGCGCCACTTGTTGAAACTGAGTTCCAGTACTCCAGCTATGGATTGCTTCCAGACTAGCTAGTTGAACTCTTTACTTTATTACTGTCCACACCTAGTGATTTTCCAAATATTCTAGAACACTGACCCAGTTGTACACCACAAAAGATGTTGCAATATACTTCAATTTGGACAAATTTTGCATATTTGAATCAGATAACATCAACTGTCACTATGGTCTGCGCATAAAACAAAGATGAAAAAAGGGGGGCTGAAAGGTGAATTGAAGTGTCTCTGCAAGAAAACCACAATTTCAAGTTACAATGAAAGCTGAAAATTAGGGATACCTAAGGGACTTGCATCAGGTCTCCTTTATTTGCAGGTGTCCCTATTTTCAAAATGGTCATTGTATGTACAGTAAACAGGTTGAGCCAAATCTTCCAGGATTGACTGCATCTCCTGCAGCATTCCTTCTTTTTTCACCCTCACCTGCCTAATTCGGGAGCCCTGCCAGCGGGTTGTGATTTCAGTTTGTTTTCTCTTTGTTGGGATTTCTAGTTCATTGCCATCCCGGGATCCTTTTCCATCGAGGGTGGGATGTCCTGATCCTGGGATCTGCTACGTTGGCAGGCTGCGCAGGGCAAGGTGGCTGTTGTAGGGCCAGAGCGCCTGGCAGATCCCAGCCAAATTGGGGCGGTGGGAGGGAATTAATGTCCTGCAGACCCCTGTCCGGGACCCCATCCCTTGGTGCGCTGCAGCTGCTAATGTTTAAAATGTTGGGTAGCGGGTAGGGGGCTGTTAGCAGCTCCTCAGTACCCGACGTACTGGTGGAGTGAGAGGTCTAGGGCTGCAACTCTGGTTGGAGGCATTCCTGGAAGTTTGATCAGTTCTGACCACATGACATCTGACCGTGACGTATGATCGCGTGATACCTGATCACGAGCCCTCATTCACCATCTCTCCTCGAGCCGCCATTCCCCAGTCTCGCTATCTCTCCCCAGCCCCGTCTCCCTCTCCCCCGCCCCCATTCCCCAGTCTCCATCTCTCCCCAAATCCCGACTCCTGAGGCCCCCCAATTGCCGGTTCCCGAGGCCGCCTTGATATTTTAAGTTGTAAATGGACTTGGTGCATTGAAGGCTGTCCGTAGTTCGTAATTTGCGAGTGACCATGGTTTCAGGGTGCAGCTTGTATCCATTACAGTGCATGTTATTTGGGATGGTCAATAAGTGTACATTTTTTGCAGGTATCCATTTTTTGGGGGTGTCTGTGTGTACAGGTGTATATCACAAGAGTGTATTATAATGCTTTAGTTAGACCACATCAAGGATATTGGGGGAGGAACTGCTCTGTTCACCATACGTAGTGATACTGTAAATAATTTGAAGATTTCCTCAGGTTGACATACCTTCTAGCTAAATTGTAAACGCCTTCAAATAGTTCTTGCTGAATTTTTGTGGTCGGGATTTATTTTTAAATGCCAGGATTCTGGGTCTCTCAGAGACTAATGTAAGTGAAGGAAATGCATGTCTCTCTTGTGCTGTGCATTTCCCAATTTTCTTTTTACATGTGTCCATTTTCCTGTTCTGTTTTGTCATGTTAAAAAAAATACATTAAAGATTTTATTGTTTCCTCTCTTTGCTCGACACATTATCCACCATGCCTGACTGAGAGTGGAGTCAGAGACTGTGTTCCCAGGCCTCTGTGAATCGTCTCTGTAATCAGTCCCTAATTGATGCCTGTTGATTGTTGACATGCATAGCATGCAGCGTTACTGAGGCGATAATGATGTAAAATGTGGCATTTAGTGTCATTTGGCATTATCACCTTGCTTATTGGTGCTCGTCCTTATTTGAACGGACACTTCTGGCATCCGGCATAAATAACACCAGAATATCAGGTGCAGAAATGGACAGGAATCTAGTGTAACGAGTTCCTGACCCATTTTCCACATCCGCCCACCTCAGTACCACCTCAAAACCAGCATTAAGGGAGAGAAAAATCCTGCCTTGTAGCTTCACTTCTCATTCAAGCTGTAACAGTGATCAACAATACAATTTTAAACTCAGCAAATGAGATACATATATAAATAATTGGACTCAATATCCACCCCCTCCACCACTGGCACACTGTGGCTGCAGTATGCACTATCTATAGAATGTACTGCAGCAACTCACCAAGCTTACTTTATAGCATCTCCCAGCCACAACCCCTCTCCTATCAAGAAGGACAAGCGCAGCAATGTCATGGGAGCACCATCACCCCCAAGCTTCTCTACAAGTCACACATCAGTCTAACTTGGGCATATACCACCGTTCCTTCATGGTCACTGGGTCAAAATCCTGGAATTCCCTATTCAACACCATTGTCTGATTAACATCATCACAAGGACTGCAGTGGTTCAAGTAGAAGGCCAACCACCGCCTTCTCAGGGAACAAATAACAAAAGGTATAGATGGAAAAATAATGAGAGAGGTGAATAAACAGGGATGGCATATTTAAAACAAGTCAGCATGGGTGGCAGGAGAGAGAATGACACAACCTGCCCAATCACCATACCTATGTTCCACACTATCTACCCCGTGGTTCAGTTGATAGCACCCTTGCCTCTGAGTCAGAAGGTTGTGGGTTCATGTCCCACTCCAGAGACTTGAGCACAAAAATCTAGGCTGACACTCCAGTGCAGTACTGAGGGAGGGCTGCACTGTCGGAGGTGCTGTCTTTCGGATGAGACGTTAAACAGAGGCCCTGTCTGCCCTCTCAGGTGGAAGTAAAAGATCCCATGGCATTTTTTGAAGAAGAGCAGGGGAGTTATCCCTGGTGTCCTAGCCAATATTTATCCCTCAATCAATATCACTAAAACAGATTATCTGGTCATTATCACATTGCTGTTTGTGGGAGCTTGCTGTGTACAAATTGGCTGCTACATTACAATAGTGACTACACTTAAAAAAAAAAAGTACTTCATAGGCTGTAAACTGCTTTGAGACATCTGGTAGTCATGAAAGGTGCTAAATAAATGCAAGTCTTTTTTAACTGTCACTCTCTTTTTATTTCTGCATGTATCTCTCTATTCTCCTCTGATACTTTCTCTCTTTACACACATCATAAAATATATATTATATAAAAGCAAAATACTGCGGATGCTGGAAATCTGAAATAAGAACAGAAAATGCTGGAAATACTCAGCAGGTCAGGCAGCATCTGTAGAGAGAGAAACAGAGCTAACATTTCAGGTCTGTGACCCCTTGTCAGAACTGGAAAAAGTTGGAGATGTAACAGGTTCTTAAGCCAGTATAGGGGCAGGGAGATTCCCCCGGCATTTAAAAAAATGTTCTTTTCACCTGCATCTTGATCGCCTGCTGCTCCCAGTAATCATTCCCTGGTGAGATGGTGAACATGAGAACTACTCTAAAGCCTTTGTTAATATATATAAAAAGTTGCAAAGTGCCAAATAATCTGTAAAAATCAAAATGTTCTATAGCTCATACCCCCTAGAAAATAACATTTGTGCATAATTTACAGTATATCCAGTTCTAAAATTGCCACTGCACCAGTGTTAATTTTAGAATGGATAAAGGGCAATATGGAAACTTGGAGAGATGAAGGTATATGGATCAGAAAGTAGAAAGTACGATGGCCTGATTGGCCTTTTTTGGGCTATGTTTTTCTCTTGTCTACTTTTTTGCTGAAATGCCTGAAAGGATGAAGATATACTCTTGCTCCTTATGTTCTCAGCCACAACATATTGGAGTGTAGAGTTTCCTCTGATTACTAATAGTGTTCAGCTGTGGCTCAGTTGGTAGCACACTCACCTCTGAGTCAGAAAGTTGTGGGTTCAAGTCCCACCCCAGGGACTTTGAGCACATAAAGCTAGGCTGACACTCCAGTGCAGTGCTGAGGGAGTGCTGCACTGTCGGAGGTGCCATCTTTCAGATGAGACGTTAAACCGAGGCCCCATCTGCTCTCTCAGGTGGACGTAAAAGATCCCATGGCACTATTCTGAAGAAGAGCAGGGGCGTTACCCCCGGTGTCCTGGCCAATATTTATCCCTCAACCAACATAATAAAAACAGATTATCTGGTCATTATCACATTGCTTGCTGTGCGCAAATTGGCTGCCGTGTTTCCCACATTACAACAGTGACTACACTTCAAAAGTACTGCATTGGCTGTAAAGCGCTTTGAGACGTCCGGTGGTCGAGAAAGGCGCTATATAAATGCAAGTCTTTCTTTCTTAGGGGTATAAACTGGAACTGGCTTATCCATTCACGGTGGTAAACAGGAAAATATGCCCAGTTGATCTCTAGCACAGAGTTTGTACCCATCTGCTGACCTGCGGAAAATCTACCACTAAAACAAGACTCACTGCGCACAAGTTCTGACTGTTCATTATATTCCAATTTGAGGAAATATAGCAATTGTCTACAGCCACAGTGAAAAATTGGATGTGTATGCACAGAGGAAATGTAAAATATTTTAAATGCGGGAGAATGCTAATTGTGTACGGAATAAAACACTAACATACTAGGACAGGACAAGTAGGTTTCAGATGCTTGATGTGTACACTTTGTTCCAGCCGCTTGCATCTTCCCCCGACATTTAAAAAAATGTTCTTTTCACCTGCATCTTGATCCCCTGCTGCTCCCAGTAATCATTCCCTGGTGAGATGGTGAACATGAGAACTGCTCTAAAGCCTTTGTTAATGTTTCCCTGTTAACCACCTGATACAAGGTGCACAAACAGCTGCTCGGTGATTTTTATTCAGATATTCCTTCCTTTTGGGAACTGCCAGGGCTCCTCTCAGCATCTCTTCCTCTTGTGTGGAGAAATCACAAGCATAAACCACTGTCAGTCCTCGACATAGTGGATAGGAGCACCCATAATTAATGCCAATGTTAAAAACTGCACGTTCCTTCTAGCTTTTACTAAAATTTTGAAACATTTCAACTGAGGGAGAAAGAGCGACAAGGTGAACCTATAGCTTTGTCTGTCCATCTCTGCCGCGTGGGTTTGAACTCAGGCAGACTTGAGACCAAACTCTGCTCCCTCTTGTGACTATAAATGGTTCCAAGTGAAATGGCACAGCTTTTGCACCAGTTCTTGATGATGTCTAATGACCTCTCTGGGTGCGATTGCCAGTTCATTGCCAATCTGTGCTGAATCACAGGGTAGTTTTGTGCTGTGGATCAGTGTCCAAAAAGAACTGAGCTGAGATTATCCAAACTCATTTCACCGAGGAGCTACCATCTCATCATTCTAGGTATGGACACTACTACAGGTCCTGAGAAGCGAAATGCGAGTGTGCTAACCAATGTTCCCTCTAATTTATTTTTCCCCTGCGCGGGCCCTTTAAATTTGCTGTGCCGTATCTCTTCCAGCGGAACAGCTGGTGAGCGGTCTGCGCGGGACCTCGTGATCGGTGCGCAGCTGCACGGCCGCGCACCTTAGGGGGAACATTGATGCTAACTCACTATATCGTGCATTCCCACTAATTAATAAGAAAAATAATTACAGATAAGGCAAAGGTAGCATGTCAAGTGGGTATTCTGGTGCATATAATGTACCTGAACTTTCTCACAAAAGCTTTTGAAAAAAGATTTTCAATATTAGTATTTGACAATTCAGAGCAGCTCTCTCTCTCATTTTTTTTTAGTGGAAATTACACTTTTCGATCATGAAAACTAGCAGGACTATCTTTAGTAGAAATGAACAATTCTTCCTACAAAGTGTCCTGAGATAACTTCTAATAAGCTGGAGTCAAAAATGGCCAACTAATGAAATATATGTTTCTGAAATTTGTGTTCCATGGTCTCTGTACTTTCTCCCAAATCTCAGACATCATCAGGAATTTCAGTCAACACAATGGGGGCGGGGGGGGATTTTAACTGCTAGCTGGTTTCAGATTCTCACCCGCCCACGGCAATATGAGGACACCAAGATGTTAACCACCGGATGGGTAGGGTTAATATTCTCCCCCCACCCACCCAAAATAAATTGAATCCAAGAGAAAAGGACACAAAAGGCGTTCTATGACAGGACTCTGTGGCGCTCTTTACACATGCACACTCAAAACCAAGCCAAGTTTTGCTTCCACAGTTTGGAATTTGCTAAAAGGGCAGGGAAAGGCTCCAGTTGGAAAGCTCGCACCAGTACAGATGCTAATAGGCCAAATGTCTTCCTTCTGTGCCCTAACTTTTTATAATTCTAGAACTATTTTAAGTCAACACCACTTAAAATGTTAATTCATCAGATATTTATTCAAATATTTAACGTCTCAAAATTAAATTATTTAATCCAACAATACTGAAGATGTGTAGATTCCAGGGATTCCCACATGCAACTGTCGAAAGCAAACATGCAGGTGCAGCAAGCAGTTAGGAAGGCAAATGGTATGTTGGCCTTCATTGCAAGAGGATTTAAGTACAGGAACAAGGATGTCTTACTACAGTTGTTACAGGGCCTTGGTGAGACCACACCTGGAGTACTGTGTGCAGTTTTGGTCTCCTTACCTAAGAAAGGATATACTTGCCATAGAGGGAGTGCAGTGAAGGTTCGCCAGATTGATTCCTGGGATGGCAGGACTGTCGTATGAGGAGAGATTGGGTCGACTAGGCCTGTATTCACTAGAGTTTAGAAGAATGAGAGGGGATCTCATTGAAACGTATAAAATTCTGACAGGGCTAGACAGATGCAGGGAGGATGTTCCCCCTGGCTGGGGGGTCTAGAACGAGGGGTCACAGTCTCAGGATATGGGGTAGGACATTTAGGACTGAGATGAGGCAAAATTTCTTCACTCAGAGGGTGGTGAACCTGTGGAATTCTCCACCCCAGAGAGCTGTGGAGGCTGAGTCATTGAATATATTTAATGGCCATGATGCGGAGATGCCGGTGTTGGACTGGGGTGGACAAAAGTGAGAAGTCGCACAACACCAGGTTATAGTCCAACAGTTTTATTTGAAATCACAAGCTTTCGGAGCGCTGCTCCTTCATCAGCTTGTGATTTCAAATAAAACTGTTGGACTATAACCTGGTGTTGTGTGACTTCTCACGAATATATTTAAGGTGGAGATAGACAGATTTTTGAACGATAAGGAAGTTAAAAATTATGGGGAGCGGGCAGGGAAGTGGAGTTGAGGCCAAGACCAGATCAGCCATGATCTTATTGAATGACGGAGCAGGCTCGAGGGGCCAAATGGCCTACTCCTGCTCCTATTTCTTATGTTCTTATGACATTGACCTCAATACAGGCACTCCACCCTTCATTATTACCCAAGTAAAAGTGACTTTCTTCTTTTTTTGCTATTTAAATGAACAATGTCACAGTACTGGGCAGTTTTCAATTTGGTTCAGTTCCTCAGCTGCCAAAAGCAATGAACACTAAATTCTCAGCAGCAGAACCACCATTCTATCTGTTATTTTTGCTAAGTGGCAAGCGCTACACTGCTGTGTCACTGAATGAAGGGTGTGGGTTGATGACAGGTGATTTCCCCGGACTGTGAACTCCTGATCTCGGCCAATCATTTCCCCAAAGGAAAGAATGGAGAAAATAAATCAGAGGAAGAGTCACCGTGGGTCACTTCCAAGATCCTTGTCGGACCCAGTTTCAGAATAACATTGACGGAAACCCAAGATAAAGTTAGCTGCCTGTTCTCTTATCTGAGGATAGAAAAACTGAAGGAAAGGGAATGGTCGGATAACTTTTGAAAAGGGGGATGTTCAAAAAATGTGGCATGCAATTCTTACCATGTCTCTATTGCAACAACTATCTTAAACCTGTCAAAAATTAGATTTTTGACAACAGCCTTATGTTATTGAATTTACAGTATTGGTGATTTAAATCTAATACCTTGTGATAAGGTACTCTCCCTTGCTTGCTGAATGACTTGTTTTTTGAATACACAACAGAGATAATTCCAATCAGTAAAGGACTGTTGCCCTCTGCTGGTGCAGAAAGCACCTTAAAACGAAGCAAAATGATACTTTAAAGCCAGTTCAACAGCACGGGTAGAGTTTGACTTTGTACGATAGTATATAACAGGTGATAACTAATCAGGAGAATGTCAATTCACTATCACCCGTTTTGCACTATCGCACAAAGTCAAAATCTACCCCACTATGTCGTTCATAATTAATTATTAAAATCAAAACTCCAAACTATTTCCTCTTCCTATGTAAATATTCCAACCCCTTTATGTAATAATAGATCTCACTTTATATGAGCACCTTAGATCACTTTTAACAAATGAGACTACACCTGTGTGACATAAGCTCCCAGCCAAGGCTCCGTAAGAATCGTGCTGAAAATCCAAGCCTTTTGTGAATTTTGCAGCAAATGTACCAACTATGGAAGTAGAAATGGAGGACGGATATTTATTTTGATTGCATTTCAGAGTTATGTTGACACAGATGGCCAAGCGAGTGATTAGCTCAACAGCAGATAGCAGAAAGGAATCAGGGTTAATCCCGGCGAGTTAGTTGAATTCAGGTGGGGTGGCAGTAAAGGTACCACAATTGGCCCCACTGCTCTGAGTGAGGGAGGGGGGAAATCGAATAGGTTTCCCACTCCTGAACAATATCCAGCGAAACCTGCGGATTGAGGGAGGATGGGATCAGGCTCGGCTAGCTGACACTCGCTGTCTGGACACACACGTTAGGAACATTTCCTTGGGCAAGGCACCCAGTGTCTGTGAAACTGTACCTCAGCAAGATGTCAATGCCTTCGAGAGAGGAGGATGAGAAAATTGGTGGAAAAATGAGAAGAGGAGAAAAAAAATTAATATCAACCTACAGATTTAAGCTGAAAACTAAAAGTCAGGGCACACTAAGGGCAGATTTTTTTTTTTAATATCTTCATGAACAGGGGGAGTGTTTGCTGGAAAGAAATGAATGGATCTCTTTCTGCCCCTAGTGGTAATATAATGGGCCGAAACTTGATCCCGGGACGCGAGAGTACGCACTGCGTACTCTCGCGTATTCCCACTCCAATTGCCGGTTTTCTGCATGCCCTGCGCATGCGCTGAAAACCGGCAATTGCTCTTCTGAAAAGGGGGCGGGTCTTGGGTGCATCGCGTGCGCGCTACAGGCTGCGCGCACGCTGTGCACTTCATGCTTTGGACGCGCAGGTAAGTACTGAAGATTTTGGAAATGTAAAAAGGAGGAGTAAGACCCGCTTTTAAGAAGGTAAGTAGTGAATTAAGTATTTTTTTGAATTTTTTTTTACAGGTATATCTTTTTTATAGACTTTAAAGACAGGTAAGTTTATTTTTATAACTTTTTAAAAGATTTTAAATTTTTTCAAAAATTTAATTTTTTATTTAAATGGTTAATTTAATTAACTATACTTATTTTATTAATGTGATGGTTTTTTTTTTAATTGAGGTTTAGCTGTTATTTTGGGGGGGTGTAAGATTCATAGATTTCACAGCAGGTCTGTGAAACTTATGAATGGAAGATGGTGTGCTGCCATTGGCTCTAACTGAGTCACGTGATCCCACAGCTCGCACGAATTCACTACGCCACTGGGATACGCAAGCCCAGCACAGCTGATGTCTGGAACATCAAGTTCGTGCGAGCTGGATCTGAAAAAGCACAAGCGAGGTGAGAGATCGCGGGGAAGGCTTACCCCCGCGGGAACAGAGCGAGATCAATTTCTGGGCCATAGTTACAACACCTCTGGTACTGCTATGCCTGGCACTGTGGCAGCGGCTGGTTCTGTCCAATTTCTGCCACATCTTCTGCCATTTGAGGGAAAGGGGGAGAGCTTGGTTGGGATGGACGTGACTTCGCCCTGAAATGCAGAGGCCTCGTCCGTGTCTACTGCAGCCACAGCCGTATTACTGGGACTCCTTCAGCACGTCCGCTGATCTGAATTGAGGCAAACCTTTAGCCAGCTATGAGAACAGCAAAGTCCTGAGTAAAGGTTCTCTGCATCTGATGCCCCGGCATGTTGCAGCCAGACACGAAAGAAGTCCAAAACTTCTATAGCAACAGTCTGAGTATTCGCGAGAGGTGTTCAGACTGGTCTTCGGACTGCGGGATTCGATGCAGTTGACCCGAGTGGGTCAGATCATGTCCTTCCTCAGCTGCAGGGCGCAGGGGATTCAGACCTCAATGGGGCCCACATTTAAAAGAAAGATGCTATTTCAGCGACAATGCAGGTGAAATTCAACTTCGATGGGGGCACAAAATGGACGGTAGTCAGTTGTACACCCCGCCCAATTTTCCTTTCCATTGACTTCAATGCCACTAGTCCCCCCAGTACTTTTCCCAAATGGGCATTCTTCTATGAGTTTGGACAGTGAATGTCAGCCGGCTATTCAACCAGAGAGGGCGTGGCAACCAAGCCCAAGCCTGTCCTCACCCAAAATCTATCCGCACATGCGCTTTCAAGCAGGTGTCGCTGAATAGCATTCAGGAGCAGGAAACTCCAGAGTGAATTTCCCCAGCCCAGGAACACTGATACCAACTGCAGCAACCCAACCGCTGCCCCAGCAAAGATTAGCTAACTTAGGTCTGTATAGCTCAGTGATGCAAGGAGCAGTGCCTTTACTCACTGTACCATCCGAGAGCTGAATTAAGTATGTTTTTAATCCCCTGCACAATGCTTATATTTATTGAACAAAAAAAGCTTTCAGAACGTGTATCTCTCTCTTCCATAAAATGCAGCCATCCTCAAATGTGCTCACCCCGGGTACATTGCAGCTTTGCACTACACAGTTTACCCACCTGATTTATGAACGCTTCTTAGGCAGGATAGTGAGGCGTTTAATCTGGCACATTCCTCACTGTTTGTTCCGTATTTCTTCACCGTTTCACACACTTCATCATCGGTCATCTCTAACAGGGCTTCCAGAGTCAGTTGGTCAGGGGTTATGTCCTGAGGGTTTTAACAGAAAGCTTAAATCATAAAGTGTATTGCATGTTAATGATGTTTTTTCGGCCCTTGTGCTTTACTTCACCTGACAGTTTGAGTAATGGTGTCTCGGTTATCTAGAATTAAATAGAAATTACAAAATGGAAACAGTTCATTTGGCCTAACTAGTCCATGTTGGTGCTTATCCTCCACACGAACAGTAGTCCTAATCCAATCCACCTGCCCTGTTCCCATATTCCTTTATTTCCCTTTCCCTCACCCACCAGTATTATCCAATACCTTAACCACTAGTTAACATGTTAACATGTGGGTAATTGGGAACGCCAGCTGTGGCTCATTGAACTTTTGATTAGTAAATAAAAAGGGAGTCACAGACACCGTATGTGATCTCAATACTCATAGTTGCATGGCCTATGCATGTGCACTTCAACAATTTTGTGCACTTGTTGGTAAAATGCCAAGCCGAGAAGTAGAGCGTGCGAGTGTTTTTTGATCATTGTGTGTGCTTTACTTTCTTGGTTACTGATTAACACAGGAGAAAACACTGGACTTCAGCACCATGGGAACACCAGAACAACTGTATGGAAACAAGGGCTCTTGAGTATATCATTTAATTGTAGTGTAATTAGTGGTATTGATATGATTTAATTTAAATTAATTAAAGGGTGAGTCATGGCAGCACAGCTTGGCCCCATAGCATGCTCCTCCTGCACTATGTGGGAAAGCAGGGACACTTCCTGTGTCCCTGACTACCATGTGTGCGGGAAGTGTATCCAGCTGCAGCTACTGGTAGACCGCATTGCAGCGCTGGAGCTGCGAATGGATACATACTGGAGCATTCGCGATGCTGAGGACGTTGTGGATAGCATGTTTAATGAGTTGGTCACACCGCAGGTAAAGGCTGCACAGGAAGGGAATGGGTGACCGCCAGGCAGAGTAGTAGGCGCAGGCAGGTAGTGCAGGGGTCCCCTGTGGCCATCCCCCTCTCAAACAGATATACCGCTCTGGATATTGTTGGGGGAGATGGCTTATCGGGGGAAGGCAGCAGCAACCAACTTCCTGGCACCATGGGTGGTTCTGCTGCACAGAACGGGAGGAATAAGAGCGGGAGACCTATAGTGATGGGGGATTCTATTGTAAGGGGAATAGATAGGCGTTTCTGCGGCCGCAAACGAGACTCCAGGATGGTATGATAGCAAAATACTGCGGATGCTGGGAATCCGAAATAACAACAGAAAACGCTGGAAAAACTCAGCAGGCCAGGCAGCATCCGTGGAGAGAGAAACAGAGTTAACGTTTCAGGTCGAAGATTCACTACAAGCCCACTGACTCCCACAGCTACCTGGACTACACTTCCTCCCACCCCATCTCCTGTAAGGACTCGATTCCATTCTCCCAGTTTCTCCGTCTCCGCCGCATCTGCTCTGACGATGCCACCTTCCATACCAGTGCTTCTGACATGTCTTCCTTTTTCCTCAACCGAGGATTCCCCTCTACTGTGGTTGACACGGCCCTTGGCCGTGTCCATTCTATCTCCCGCACTTCTGCCCTCAACCCTGCCCCTCCCTCCCGGAACCACAATAGAGTTCCCCTTGTCCTCACCTTTCACCCCACTAGCCTCCACATTCAATGGATCATCCTCCGCCATTTCCGCCACCTCCAGCGTGATCCCACCACCAAACGCATCTTCCCCTCACCTCCCCTTTCAGCATTCCGCAGGGACCGCTCCCTCCGCAACACCCTAGTCCACTCCTCTACCACCCCCAGCACCCCTTCCCCTTCGCCCGGCACCTTCCCGTGCAAGCGCAGGAGATGCAACACATGCCCTTAAACCTCCCCTCTTCCCACTGTCCAGGGCCCCAAACACCCCTTCCAGGTGAAACAGCGATTTACTTGTACTTTTTGCAATTTAGTATACTGTATTCGCTGCTCACGATGTGGTCTCTTCTACATTGGGGAGACCAAACGCAGATTGGGTGACCGCTTTGCGGAACACCTCCGTTCAGTCCGTAAGGGGTACCCCCGAGCTCCCGGTGGCCTGTCACTTTAATTCACCACTCCATGCCCACTCAGACCTCACCGTCCTCGGCCTCTTGCATTGTTCCACGGAAGCGCAGCGTAAGCTCGAGGAACAGCACCTCATTTTTCGTTTAGGCACCCTACAGCCTTCTGGACTCAACATCGAGTTCAACAATTTTAGATCATAACCTCAGCCGCTATCACATTTATATTTTATTTTTTCATCCACCCTTTTGTTTGGCCCCCCGCCTATTTGTTCCTCCCAGAAGCTGGCAGCTGTCCTTCATTCTGCCAGTGCATTTCACACTTCATTTAGCCTCAACCTGTCACATTAACACCTCCTCTTGCCTTGATTATCTCTTAATGTCTCTCAATGTCTCTTAATCTCTCGTTTTGTTCTTTCATCCCCTCCCCTTTTTCCCAGCTTTATCCTTGCTTTAAATCTATTTCATTTCCTGCTTTTTTCCAGTTCTGACAAAAGGTCTTCGACCTGAAACGTTAACTCTGTTTCTCTCTCCACGGATGCTGCCTGGCCTGCTGAGTTTTTCCAGCGCTTTCTGTTGTTACTCCAGGATGGTATGTTGCCTCCCTGGTGCAAGGGTCAAGGATGTCTCGGGGCGGCTGCAGGGCATTCTGGAGGGGGAGGGTGAACAGCCAGTTGTCGTGGTGCATATAGGTACCAACAATATAGGTAAAAAAATGGGATGAGGTCCTAAAAGCTGAATATAGGGAGTTAGGAGGTAAATTAAAAAATAGGACCTCAAAGGTAGTAATCTCAGGATTGCTACCAGTGCCACGTGCTAGTCAGAGTAGAAATAGAAGGATATTTCAGATGAATACGTGGCTAGAGGAATGGTGCAAGGGGGAGGGATTCAAATTCCTGGGACATTGGAACCGGTTCTGGGGGAGGTGGGACCAGTACAAACTGGACAGTTTGCACCTGGGCGGGACCGGGACCGATGTCCTAGGGGGAGTGTTTGCTAGTGCTGTTGGGGAGGGTTTAAACTAAAATGGCAGGGGGTTGTGAACCTGTGCAGGGAGACAGAGGAAAAGGAAGCATGGGTAGAAACAAAAGACAGGAAGGAGAAAAGCAAAAGTGGAAGGCAGAGAAATCAAGGGTGCAAATCAAACAGGGCTACAGTAAATAATAATTCTAAAAGGACTAAGAGTGTTCAAAAAACAAGCCTGAAGGCTTTGTGTCTTAATGCGAGGAGCATTCGTAATAAGGTGGATGAATTAGCTGCGCAAATAGATGTAAACGGATATGATATAATTGGGATTACGGAGACATGGCTCCAGGGTGACCAAGGCTAGGAATTCAACATCCAGGGGTATTCAATATTCAGGAAGGACAGGCAAAAAGGAAAAGAAGGTGGGGTAGCATTGCTGGTTAAAGAGAAGATTAACACAACAGTAAGGAAGGATATTAGCTCTGATGATGTGGAATCTGTATGGGTAGAGCTGAGAAATACCAAGGGGCAGAAAACATTAGTGAGAGTTGTATACAGACCCCCAAACAGTAATGCTGAGGTTGGGGATGGCATTAAACGGGAAATTAGAGACACGTGCAATAAGGGCACAGCAGTTATCATGGGTGACTTTAATAAGAACATAAGAAATAGGAGCAGGAGTAGGCCAATTGGCCCCTCGAGCCTGCTCCGCCATTCATTAAGATCATGGCTGATCTGATCCTAACCGCCAATCTACTATCACAGAACCATCTCCTGAACCTAACAGAATTGGACACACGAAATAGGAGCAGGATCAGGCTACACGGCCCCTGGGCCCGCTACGCTACCCACAGGGCCATGACCGATCCGAACCTAGACTCATGTCCAAATTCCTGCCCGCTCCCCGTAACCCTTAATTCCCTTTACTTCTAGGAAACTGTCTTATGTATGTAATGATGTAGCTTCTACAGCTTTTTGGGGCAGCATATTCCATGGACCTATCACCCTCTGAGTGAAATAGTTCCTTCTCATCTTAGTTTTGAAAGAGCAGCCCCTTATTCTAAGACTATGCCCCCTAGTTCTAGTTTCACCCATCATCGGGAACATCCTCCCCGCATCCACCCGATCCAACCCCTTCACAATCTTATATGTTTCAATAAGATCGCCTCTCATTCTTCTGAACTCCAATGAGTAGAGTCCCAATCTACCCAACCTCTCCTCATATGTCCATCCCCTCATCCTCGGGATTAACCGAGTGAACCTTCTTTGTACTGACTCGAGAGCAAGTATGTCTTTTCTTAAGTATGGACACCAAAACTGTACGCAGTATTCCAGGTGCGGTCTCACCAATACCTTGTACAACTGAAGCAATACCTCCCTATTTTTATATTCTATCCCCCTAGCAATGAAAGCCAACATTCCATTGGCCTTCTTAATCACTTGCTGCACCTGCATACTAACCTTTTGAGTTTCGTGCACCAGGACCCCCAGATCCCTTTTGTACTTCAGTACTTTCCAGTTTCTTGCCATTTAGATAATAACTTGCTCTACTATTTTTCCTGCCAAAGTGCATAACCTCACACTTTCCAGTATTGTATTCCATCTGCCAAATCTCTGCCCACTTACTTAGCCTGTCTATGTCCCCTTGCAGATTTTTTATGTCCTCCTCACTCACTACTTTCCCTCCCATCTTAGTATCATCTGCAAACTTTGATATGTTACACTCGGTCCCCTCCTCCAAATCGTTAATATAGATTGTAAAGACTTGGGGACCCAGCAATGACCCCTGCGGAACACCACTAGTTACTGATTGCCAGTCTGAGAATGAACCATTTATCCCAACTCTCTGCCTTCTGTTAGATAACCAATCCTCTATCCATGCCAGAATATTACCCCCAATCCCGTGATTTTTTATCTTAAGCAATAATCTTTTGTGTGGCACCTTGTCAAATGCCTTTTGGAAGTCTAAATACACCACATCCACTGGTTCCCCTTTATCCACCCTGTGTGTTACTTCCTCAAAGAACTCCAGCAAATTTGTCAAACATGACTTCCCCTTCATAAAACCATGCTGACTTTGTCCTATTAAATTATGATTATCCAAATGTCCCGTTACTGTCTCCTTAATAATGGACTCCAAAATTTTACCTACCACAGATGTTAGGCTAACCGGTCTATAGTTTCCAGCCTTCTGTCTACTGCCCTTTTTAAATAAGGGTGTTACATTAGCAGTTTTCCAGTCTGCCGGGATCTTTGCTGAGTCCAGGGAGTTTTGGAAAATTATTACCAATGCATCCACAATCCCTACCGCCACTTCCCTTAAGACCCTAGGATGTAAGCCATCAGGTCCAGGTGATTTATCCGCCTTGAGTCCCATTATTTTACCGAGTACCACTTCCTTAGTGATTTTGATCGTGTTTAGCTCCTCCCCCCCTATAGCCCCCTGTTTGTCCAGTGTTGGGATATTCTTAGTGTCCTCTACTGTAAAGACTGATACAAAATATTCATTCAGTGTATTTGCCATCTCCATATTTCCCACCATTAATTTCCCGGTCTCATCCTCTAAGGGACCAACATTTACTTTAGCCACCCTTTTTCTTTTTATATAACTATAAAAACTCTTACTATCTGTTTTTATATTTTTTGCTAATTTACTTTCATAATCTATCTTCCCTTTCTTAATCAATTTTTTTGTTATTTTTTGCTGTCTTTTAAAGTTTTCCAAATCCTCTATCCTCCCACTAGATTTGACTACCTTATAAGCCCTTGTTTTTAGTCGAATATTATCCTAAATTTCTTTACTTAGCCATGGATGACTGTCTTTTCTTTTACACCCTTTTCTTCTCAGTGGAATATATATTTTTTGGAAGTTGTAAAATAACTCCTTAAATGTACACCACTGATCATGTATCGTCTTACCCTTTAATCTATTTTCCCAATCCACTCTGCTCAATTCTGCTCGCATACCTTCATAGTCTCCTTTATTCAAGCTTAGCACGCTTGTTTGAGATCCAACCTTCTCACCCTCTAATTGAATATGGAATTCAACCATGTTATGGTCACTCATTCCAAGGGGATCCTTTACTAAGACATTTTTAATTAATCCTGTCTCGTTACACAGGACCAGATCTAAGGTTGCTTGCCCCCTGGTCGGTTCAGTTACATACTGCTCAAGAAACCCATCCCTAATACACTCAATGAACTCATCTTCAAGGCAGCCCTGCCCAATTTGATTTGTCCAATTAATATGATAGTTAAAATCCCCCATAATTAAAGATGTTCCCTTATTACAAGCCTCAACTATTTCCTGATTGATACTCCGTCCAACAGAGTTGCAACTGTTCGGAGGCCTATAGACTACGCCCACTAATGTTTTTTTCCCCTTATTATTCCTTATCTCCACCCAAACTGTTTCATTATCCTGATCTTTTGACCCAATATCATTTCTCTGTATTACAGTGATTCCTTCCTTTATTAACATAGCCACCCCACCTCCCCTTCCTTCCTGCCTGTCCTTCCTGATCGTTAAATAACCTGGTATGTTTAATTCCCAGGCATTGTCACCCTGCAGCCATGTTTCTGTAATGGCCACAAGATCATACCCATATGTAGTTATTTGTGCCATTAACTCATCTATTTTGTTACGAATGCTACGTGCATTCAGATAGAGAACTTTCAAATATGTTTTGTGACACTTAGTTCCTGCTTTTGCCCTTTTTATTACTTTACCTTTTACTCCATACCTTCTGCCCCTTCCTGACACACTCTGGTTTTTAATTTCCCCACTGCTACCTAAGTCTATGACCTTCTCTGTTGTCATTTTTATTATTTGCTCTCTAGGAACCTCCCCCACACTAGTTAGTTTAAAGCCCTCTCTACAGCCCTAGTTATATGATCCGCCAGGACTCTAGTCCCAGCACTGGCCAAGTGAAGCCCGTCCCAACGGAACAGCTCCCTCCTGCCCCAGTACTGGTGCCAGTGTCCCAGGAAGCAAAACCCATTCCACACCAGTCTTTGAGCCACTCATTTAACTCTCTAATTTTATTTGTCCTAGCCAAATTCGCTCGTGGCTCAGGTAATAATCCAGAGATTAATACCCTTGAGGTTCTGTTTTTTAATTTGACCCCTAGCTGCTCATACTCCTTTAACAGAACCTGCTTCCTTGTCCTATCTACGTCGTTTGTACCAACATGGACCACGACAACTGGATCCACCCCCTCCCACTGCAAGTTTCTTTCCAGCCCAGAGGAGATGTCCTTAACCCTGGCACTGGGCAGGCAACACAGCCTACGGGACTCTTGCTCTCGGCTGCAGAGAACTCTATCTATCCCCCTAATAATACTATCCCCTACCACTACAACATTTCTATTTACTCCCCCCCTCTTGAATGGCCCCCCGTTCCACGGTGCTGTGGCCAGGTTGCTCATCCTCCCTGCAGTCCCTGCTCCTGTCCCCACAGGGAGTAAGAACCTCGAACCTGTTGGACAAGAGCAAGGGCTGCGGCTCCTCCAACACTACCTCCTGGATCCCCGTACCTGCCTCACTCGTAGTCACACCGTCCTGTCACTGACCATGGGCTACATCTGAATTAATTAACTTCATAGGTGTGACCACCTCCTGAAACACAAAGTCCAGGTACTTCTCCCCCACCCTGATGTGTCGCAGTGTCTGAAGCTCAGACTCCAGCTCATCAATACGGAGCTGGAGTTCCTGTAGCAGCAGACACTTGTCACAGATGTAATCTACATATAGATTGGGCTAACCAAATTAGTAACAATACTGGGGAGGAGGAATTCCTAGAGTGTATACGGGATGGTTTCCTGGACCAATATGTCGAGGAACCAACTACAGATCAGGCCATCTTAGACTGGCTATTATGTAATGAGAAAGGATTAATTAGCAATCTTGTTGTGCGAGGCCCTTTGGGGAGGAACGATCATAATATGATAGAATTCTTCATTAAGATGGAGAGTAAAGTAGTTGACTCAGAGGCTGGGGTCCTGAATTTAAATAAAGGAAACTACGATGGTTTGAGGCGCGAGTTGGCTAGGATGGATTGGGGAACGTTACTTAAAGGGTTGACGGTGGATAGGCAATGGCAAACATTTAAAGATCGCATGGATGAACTACAGAATTTGTTCATCCCAGTTTGGCATAAGAATAAAACAAAAAAGGTGACTCAACCATGGCTAACAAGGGAAATTAGGGATAGCATAAGATCCAAGGAGAGGACATATAAATTGGCCAGAAAAAGCAGCAAACCTGAGGATTGGGAGCAGTTTAGGATTCAGCAAAGGAGGACAAAGGGATTAATTAAGACGGGGAAAATAGAATATGAGAGTAAGCTTGCAGGGAACATAAAAACTGACTGTAAAAGCTTCTATAGATATGTGAAGAGAAAAAGATTGGTGAAGTCAAGCGTAGGTCCCTTGCAGTCAGAATCAGAGGAATTTATAATGGGGAACAAAGAAATGGCAGACCAATTAAATACATACTTTGGTTCTGTCTTCACAAAGGAGGACACAAATAACCTCCCAGAGATGTCGGGGAACACAGGGTCTAAAGAGAAGGAGGAATTGAATGAAATCAGTATTTGTAGGGAAATGGTGTTAGGGAAATTGATGGGATTGAAGGCCGATAAATCCCCAGGGCCTGATAATCTACATCTAGGGTACTTAAGGAAGTGGCCCTCGAAATAGTAGATGCATTGCTGGTCATCTTCCAAAATTCTATAGACTCTGGAACAGTTCCCATGGATTGGAGGGTAGCTAATGTAACCCCACTATTTAAAAAAGGTGGTAGGGAGAAAACAGGGAATTATAGACATTGGTAGTGGGGAAAATGCTAGAGTCCATTATAAAAGATGTAATAGCAGAGCACTTGGAAAACAGTGACAGGATCGGACAAAGCCAACACGGATTTACAAAAGGTAAATCATGCTTGACTAATCTACTGGAATTTTTTGAGGATGTAACTGGTGGAACAGATAAGGGAGAACCAGTGGATGTGGTGTATTTGAACTTTCAGAAGGCTTTCGATAAGGTCCCGCATAAGAGATTAGTGTGCAAAGTTAAAGCACATGGGATTGGGGGTAAGGTACTGACTTGGATGGAGAACTGGTTGGCAGACAGGAAGCAAAGAGTTGGAATAAACTGATCTTTTTCCGAGTGGCAGGCAGTGACAAGTGGGGTACCGTAGGGATCGGTGCTAGGACCCCAGCTATTCACAATATATATTCATGATCTAGACGAGGGAACTAGATGTAATATCTCCAAGTTTGCAGACGACACAAAGCTGGGTGGGAGTGTGTGCTGTGAGGAGGATGCAGAGAAACTCCAGTATGATTTGGACAGGTTGGGTGATTGGGCAGATGCATGGCAGATGCAGTATAATGTGGATAAATGCGAGGTTATCCACTTTGGTGGCAAAAACAGGAAGACAAATGATCTGAACGGCAATAGATTGGGAAAAGGGGAAGTGCAACGAGACCTGGGTGTCCTTGTGCACCAGTCGCTGAAGGTAAGCATGCAGGTGCAGCAGGCGGTTAAGAAGGCAAATGGTATGTTGGCCTTCATAGCGAGAGGATTCGAGAACAGGAGCAAGGATGTCTTGCTGCAGTTGTACAGGGCCTTGGTGAGACCACACCTTGAGTATTGTGTGCAGTTTTGGTCGCTTTATCTGAGGAAGGATGTTCTTGCCATGGAGGGAGTGCAGCGAAGATTCACCAGACTGATACCTGGGATGGCAGGAATGACGTATGAAGAGAGATTGGGTCGATTAGGCTTATATTCGCTAGAGTTTAGAAGAATGAGAGGGGATCTCATTGAAACTTATAAAATTCTTGCAGGACTAGACAGACTAGATGCAGGAAGGATGTTCCCGATGGCAGGGGAGTCCAGAACCAGGGGTCACAGTCTAAGGATAAGGGGTAAGCCATTTAGGACTGAGATGAGGAGGAATTTCTTCACCCAGAGAGTGGTGAACCTGTGGAATTCTCTACCACAGAAGGCAGTTGAGGCAATTCATTAAATATATTCAAGAAGGAGTTAGATATATTTTTTAAGGCTAAAGGGATCAAGGGATATGGGGAGAAAGCAGGAACAGGGTACTGAATTTGGATGATCAGCCATGATCGCATTGAATGGCGGAACAGGCTCGAGGGGCCGAATGGCCTACTCCTGCTCCTATCTTCTATGTTTCTATGAAAGGGACACTGTCATTGTAGTCAGCTCGACCAATCGTAATCAGAAGGAAGCAAATCCAAACAATGATGAAGAGCTCCCAAAGGACACGTCGTGGCAAAGAATAAGCAGCATCCAATCACATTCTGGAGAGCGGGGGAAGGTCTGGATGGAGAGCGGAGGCGGGTCTGGATGGAGAGTGAGGGAGGATCTGGATGGAGAGCGAGGGTGGGTCTGGATGGAGAGCGAGGGAGGGTCTGGATGGAGAGCGAGGGAGGGTCTGGATGGAGAGCGGGGGCGGGTCTGGATGGAGAGTGAGGGAGGATCTGGATGGAGAGCGAGGGAGGGTCTGGATGGAGAGCAGGGGAGGATCTGGATGGAGAGCGAGGGTGGGTCTGGATGGAGAGCGAGGGTGGGTCTGGATGGAGAGCGAGGGAGGGTCTGGATGGAGAGCGAGGGTGGGTCTGGATGGAGAGCGAGGGAGGGTCTGGATGGAGAGCGAGGGAGGGTCTGGATGGAGAGCGGGGGCGGGTCTGGATGGAGAGTGAGGGAGGATCTGGATGGAGAGCGAGGGAGGGTCTGGATGGAGAGCAGGGGAGGATCTGGATGGAGAGCGAGGGTGGGTCTGGATGGAGAGCGAGGGAGGGTCTGGATGGAGAGCGAGGGAGGGTCTGGATGGAGAGCGGGGGCGGGTCTGGATGGAGAGCGGGGGAGGGTCTGGATGGAGAGCGGGGGAGGGTCTGGATGGAGAGCGGGGGAGGGTCTGGATGGAGAGCGGGGTGGGTCTGGATGGAGAGCGAGGGAGGGTCTGGATGGAGAGCGGGGGAGGGTCTGGATGGAGAACGGGGGAGGGTCTGGATGGAGAGCGGGGGAGGGTCTGGATGGAGAGCGAGGGTGGGTCTGGATGGCGAGCAGGGGCGGGTCTGGATGGAGAGCAGGGGTGGGTCTGGATGGAGAGCAGGGGCGGGTCTGGATGGAGAGCGAGGGTGGGTCTGGATGGCGAGCAGGGGCGGGTCTGGATGGAGAGCGAGGGTGGGTCTGGATGGCGAGCAGGGGCGGGTCTGGATGGAGAGCAGGGGTGGGTCTGGATGGAGAGCAGGGGCGGGTCTGGATGGAGAGCGAGGGTGGGTCTGGATGGAGAGCGAGGGTGGGTCTGGATGGCGAGCAGGGGCGGGTCTGGATGGAGAGCAGGGGTGGGTCTGGATGGAGAGCAGGGGCGGGTCTGGATGGAGAGCGAGGGTGGGTCTGGATGGAGAGCGGGATGTTAAGTAAATATGCATGTGAAGGACATTTACCTGTATTGTGTGTAAGGCGTTTCCCACTAAGATTAGTGCATGCACAGCCCTGACAAAAGGTCATCGACCTGAAACATTAGGCTGGATTTTCAATGACCCGTGGAGTCGGGTTTGGAGGCGTGTGGGGGGTTAAAGTTGCAGATTCGGGGGTCCCGACTCCATTCCGCCTCCATGCAATTTTGACAAAATCGGTCGTGGGGTTCCCAACTCCGTCCCGCCTCCAAGAGGCGGGAGAGGCCATTAAAGCCCTTAACAAGCCCTAAATTGGCTCTGTAATGCCATTTTGAAACGTTTTAGCTCGTTTAACCCTTTTCCGATGTGAAGTACGCCTGATGTGAAACACGCCAGTGAAACCTGGCGGGAGCACAAGTGGATAGCTGACTATCAGCTGCAGGTCCACTATTACAATGGAGATGTGATGAAGGTCGTAGTAGTATTAGGTCTGAAAGTCGTCTCTGATGCTGCTGCATTGAATGTCTTCAGAGACTGCCTGGGAGGACTTGGTCGGTCGATCTCTCTCTCTCTCTCTCTCATGCTGCTCATTTTGCATCCAGGCAATCTCTCAGACCAGGGAGTCAGTCTCTGACCTGCAATGATGACATCATCAGAGGCGACTTTCAGACTGAAACCACTAATTGGTTCATGGGTTCCCACATGCTGGAACTCAATTGCCCAATTAAGCGAAAATTGCATCATTCATCCACATTAATCTGGAGTCAGGGGGGCAACACGAAATGTGGGTAACACGACCCCAACCCGACCCCAAGACAAAATCCAGCCCATTAACTCTGTTTCTCTCTCTACAGATGCTGCCTGACCTGCGGAGTATTTCCAGCTTTTGCTATTTTTATTACCTTTAATCATCTCAGTTAGATCACCCTTTAATCTTCTATACTCATGGGAATGCAAGCCAAGTCTCTGCAACCTGTCCTCATAATTTAACCCTTTTAGCCCTGGTATCATTCTGGTGAATCTGCACCACACCCTCGCCAAGGCCAATGGATCCCTCCTGAGATGCTGTGCCCAGAAATGAACATCGTCTGGTCCAAGAGTCTAAATTAAAGTTGTGCCAGTACATAAGCGTGAATAGCGATTCAAATGCACATTATGGTACTGGTAGATTTGTAAATTTGACACATAATCATAGTATAAAAAGGACACTAAGGATTTTTCATCTAATTTTATGTTAAAAAGAAAATATGCCATATTGTTGTTTCTCAGATTGAAGCAGACTCTTCGCGACCTTGGTGTTCTATTTGACCCCGAGCTGAGCTTCTGACCCCATATCGTCTCTATCACAAAGACCGCCTACTTCCACATCCATAACATTGCCTGCCTCTACCACTGCCTCAGCCCATCTGCTGCTGAAACTCTCATTCATGCCTTGGTCACTTCCAGAGTTGACTATTCCTATGTCCTCCTGTGCGGCAACTCATCCCCCACACTCTGTAAACTTCAGCTCATCCAAAACTCTGCTGCCCATATCCTATCCCGCGCCAAGTCCCACTCACTGATCACTCCTGTCCTTGCTGGCCTGCACTAGCCTGAGCTTTGTTTTAATTAGTTTACGGGATGTGGGCGTTGCTGGCAAGGCCAGCATTTATTGCCCATCCCTAGTTGCCCTTGAGAAGGTGGTGGTGAGCTGCCGCCTTGAACCGCTGCAGTCCATGTGGTGAAGGTACTCCCACAGTGCTGTTAGGTAGGGAGTTCCAGGATTTTGACCCAGCGACAATGAAGGATCGGCGATATACTTCTAAGTCAGGATGGGTATGTGACTTGGAGGGGAACTTGGAGGTGGTGGTGTTCCCATGTGCCTGCTGCCCTTGTCCTTCTAGGTGGAAGAGGTCGCGGGTTTGGGAGGTGCTGCCGAAGAAGCCTTGGCGAGTTGCTGCAGTGCATCTTGTAGATGGTACACACTGCAGCCACGGTACGCCGGTGGTGGAGGGAGTGAATGTTTAAGGTGGTGGATGGGGTGCCAATCAAGCGGGCTGCTTTGTCCTGGATGGTGTCGAGCTTCTTGAGTGTTGTTGGAGCTGCACTCATCCAGGCAAGTGGAGAGTATTCAATCACACTCCTTACTTGTGCCTTGTAGATGGTGGAAAGGCTTTGGGGAGTCAGGAGGTGAGACACTTGCTGCAGAATACCCAGCCTCTGACCTGCTCTTGTTGCCACAGTATTTATGTGGCTGGTTCAGTTAAGTTTCTGGTCAATGGTGACCCCCAGGATGTTGATGGTGGGGGATTCGGCGATGGTAATGCCTTTGAATGTCAAGGGGGGGGGTTAGACTCTCGCTTGTTGGAGATAGTCATTGCCTGGCACTTCTGTGGCGCGAATGTTACCTGCCACTTATCAGCCCAAGCCTGAACGTCGTCCAGGTCTTGTTGCATGCGGGCATGGACTGCTTCATTATCTGAGGAGTTGTGAATAGCGCTGAACACTGACTCTGGCCTCTTGTGTATCGCCCTCCCTTTGCCCCAACATTGGCGGCCGTGCCTTCAGCTGTCTAGGCCCCACACTTTGGAATTCCCTCCCTAAACCCACGCTCCACCTTCTTCTCTTCCTTTAAGACCATCCTTAAAACCCACCTCTTTGGCCAAGCTTTTCTTCATCCCTCCTAATATTTCCTTCTGTAGCTCAGCGTCCATTTCTGCCTGATTACGGCTCCATGAAGCACCTTGGAACTTTTTTCTGTGTCATAGGTGCTAAACAAATGCAAGTTGTTGCTGTTATTTTTAAGCCCTCCATAGCTGTCAAGATGTGCATGCTAACAAAATAGCATTACCGTGTTTTATCTTACAGTATAGAAGATTGAGGGGTGATCTGATCGAGGCGTTTAAAATTTTTAAAGGATTTGATGGGGTTGATACAGAGATACTATTTCCTCTGCTGGGCGAATCAAGAACATAAGGGATGGTTATCTGGATCAATATGTCGAGGAACCAACTCGGGAACAGGCTATATTGGACTGGGTACTGTGCAATGAGAAGGGACTAATTAGTAATCTTGTTGTACGGGGACCCTTGGGTCAGAGCGATCATAACATGATCGATTTCTCACTCGAAATGGAGAGCGAAGAAATTGACTCAGATACTAAGGTCCTGAATTTAAACAAGGGGAATTATGATGCCATTAGACGGGAACTGAGTAGGTATGATTGGACAACGTTCCTGGGAGGACTGGAGGTAGATAAACAATGGCAAGCATTTAAAGATAGAATGACAAAATTGCAAAAATTGTTTATACCAATCTGGCATAAAAGGAAATCTAAAAAGGTGACTCAACCGTGGATAACAGGGGAAATTAGAGACAGCATAAAATCCAAAGATAGGGCGTATAAAATAGCCAAAAAAAGCGCCAGAGCGGAAGATTGGGAACAGTTTAAGAGAGAGCAAAGGAGGACAAAGGGCTTAATCAAGAGGGGCAAAATAGCTTACGAAAGCAAGCTGGCGGAAAATATAAAAACTAACTCCAAAAGCTTTTATAAGTATATCAAGAGGAAAAGACTGGTGAAAACCAAAGTTGGCCCATTGCAGTCAGATACGGGGGAATATATAACGGGAAATAAAGAAATGGCAGACCAACTAAATGCATACTTTGGGTCAGTCTTTACGAAGGAAGACACAAAAAACCTCCCTGGGATATCGGGAAAAATAGGGACATTTGCAAAGGAGGAACTGACACAAGTCAATATCTCTAAGGATATGGTGTTAAGGAAGCTAAAGGGATTGAAGGCGGACAAATCCCCAGGGCCTGATAACATGCATCCTAGGGTGCTGAAGGAGGTGGCCCTAGAGATAGCGGATGCACTAAGTATGATTTTTCAGAATTCATTAGACTCGGGAACAGTGCCCATGGATTGGAGGGTAGCTAACGTTACCCCACTATTCAAAAAGGGGGGTAGGGAAAAAGCAGGTAATTACAGACCTGTAAGCCTTACATCAGTTGTGGGCAAAATGCTGGAGTCCATCATTAAGGATGAAATAGCGGAGCACTTAGCAAATGGGGACAGGATAGGACAGAGTCAACATGGATTTACAAAGGGTAAATCGTGCTTGACTAATCTATTGGAATTTTTTGAGGGAGTAACTGGTAAAATAGATGGGGGAGAGCCAGTAGATGTGGTGTACCTGGACTTCCAAAAGGCCTTCGATAAGGTCCCACATAAAAGATTAGCAGGGAAAATTGAAGCTCATGGGATAAAGGGGAAAGTATTGACGTGGATAGAGAACTGGCTGTCAGATAGAAAACAGAGAGTTGGAATAAACGGCTCATTTTCTGAATGGCAGGCAGTAACAAGTGGGGTACCACAGGGATCTGTCCTGGGTCCCCAGCTGTTCACAATTTACATTAATGACCTGGATCAGGGAGTCGGATGCAGCATTTCCAAATTTGCAGACGACACTAAACTAGGAGGGGGGGTGGGCTCAGAGGAGGAGACCAGGAAGCTCCAGAGCGATTTGGACAGACTGGGTGATTGGGCGGATAAATGGCAGATGCACTATAATGTGGACAAGTGTGAAGTTATCCACCTTGGGTGCAGGAACGGGAGGGCAAATTATTATTTAAATGGCAATAAATTGGGAGAGGGGGAAGTACAGAGAGACCTGGGTGTTCTTGTACACCAGTCACTGAAGGCGAGCATGCAGGTGCAACAGGCGATCAAGAAGGCAAACGGTATGCTGGCCTTCATAGCAAAAGGGTTGGAATACAGGAACAGGGATACCTTGCTGCAGCTGTACAGGGCACTGGTGAGACCACACCTCGAGTACTGTGTACAGTTTTGGTCGCCTCATCTGAGGAAAGATGTTCTTGCCATGGAGGGGGTGCAGCGGCGATTCACCAGGCTGATACCAGGAATGGCGGGATTGACCTATGAGGAGAGACTATGTAGTTTAGGGATGTACACACTGGAGTTTAGAAGATTGAGAGGGGACCTCATAGAAGTGTATAAAATTCTGACAGGTCTAGACAGACTAGATGCAGAAGGAATGTTTCCCTTGGCGGGTGAGAACAGAACTAGAGGACATAATTTAAGGATAAGGGCTAAACCATTTAGGACAGAAATGAGGGGGAATTTCTTCACTCAGAGGGTGGTGAACCTGTGGAACTCATTGCCACAGAGGGCAGTGTACGCCAGCTCATTAAATATATTTAAGAGGGAATTAGATATATTTCTACAGGCAAAAGGGGTTAAGGGTTACGGAGAGAAGGCGGGGACGGGATACTGAATTGGAGGATCAGCCATGATCTCATTAAATGGCGGAGCAGGCTCGAAGGGCCGGATGGCCTACTCCTGCTCCTTTCTTCTATGTATCTATGTATCTATGTATAATCTTAAAATTAGAGCTAGGTTAATTAGGAGGGAAATTAGGAAGCATTTTTTCCACCAAGGATAGTAGAAATCTGGAATTCTCTCCCCCAACAGGCTGTGGGTGCTGGGCCAACTGGAGCGCTAAAGACTGAGACCACTAGATTTTTGTTGGGTGAGGGTATCAAGGGATATGTAGCTAAGACAGGTAAATGGAGTTGAGTTACAGATCAGCCACGATCTAATTGAATGGCCGAGCAGGCTCGAGGGGCTGAATGGCCTTACTGCTGTTCCTATGTTCCTACAGTAATGCTGAAATCAGAAAAAAGAGGGTTATGGAAACAGACAGAAGAGTTGGAAATGGAGCACTACAAAAATCAGGGCTTCGTTGTTTTTTTTGTGGTAGGATTGTAATGTTAC
This sequence comes from Squalus acanthias, assembly GCA_030390025.1. Classification (NCBI taxonomy): domain Eukaryota; kingdom Metazoa; phylum Chordata; class Chondrichthyes; order Squaliformes; family Squalidae; genus Squalus; species Squalus acanthias. The sequence goes on from CM059437.1 coordinate 63,927,635, forward strand.
CGACTCTACACCAGCAGCGCTCCTTCAAGCAAAAATGGAACTCTGTTCTCAGTGTGGTTATGGAAGCAGGTCATATTATGGAGAAACAATGGATCTGCTACTGAGTAGAATTTTTTAAAACTGCAAAACATTAAGAACTAAATCGTGACAGATCTCATTCCAGGTCTGATACATTTTCAGATCAATACTGCCCTCTGCTGGATAATGTAATATTTACACAATTCAGACAGGGAAAGGACTTACTGAATTATATGAAAAAGCCAAATGCTACAGGCTAAATGTTCTGGTGCTAAGTACTGCACCTCTATTAATCTGTCACTGATTTGGAATTCATTAGTTTTGAATATTGGTGTGGATTGGCAAAAAATAAAGATATCATCGCTAAAAGATGTGAGAATGAGAGTAAGCGAAGAAACAAAAATCAAAAATGAATTCAGAGATTTCACTGCTGGCTCAGAAAGTTTATCCAGTGACTACCTGAATCACATGGACCAGCAATGTTCAATCTCTGGCCTGTGCTGAGTTAGTTGATCTCAGCCAGTTGGGTGGGTGGGAGGGAGGAAGGGAGGAAGACTTGCATTTATATAGCGTGTAAACACTGTTGTAATGTAGGAAACGCAGCAGCTAATTTGGGCACAGCAAGGTCCCACAAACAGCAATGAGATAAATGACCAGATAATCTGTTTGTGATGTTGGTTGAGGGATAAACATTGGCCAGAACACTGGGAAAAAAATCCCCTTCTGTTCTTCGAAATGTGCAATAGGATCTTTTACGTCCACCTGAGATGGCAGACAGGGCCTTGGTTTAATGTCTCATTCAAAAGACAGCACCTCTGATGGTGCAGCGCTCCCTCAGTACTGTACTGGAGTGTCAGCCTAGATTTTGTGGGTGGGACTTGAACCCACAACCTTCTGACTCAGAGGCGAGGGTGCGACCACTGAGCCACTGGTGACAATAAGCTTCAGTGCCCCATGTTAGAGAAGGGATTCCCCCCCTCAGGTGGGACAGTTTGCAGGTTCTGGGTCAATCGCATTTGTGCACTGGTGGTCCTAACCGAGCGCCGAGTCCTGCTGGTTGTATCCGCTCGGGGCCCCGTCCTATTTCACCGGTTGCACAGTCCTAACACCACCCCTGCCTGGTTGCTACCCAGAGAACTCTGCTGGAAGTACATGTCTATGGACCTCAGGTGAGAATAGGGTCGGGCTCGACCATGATGCCCCCACAGTTAAAGAACATGATGACACTCACTGTCAACGCTCAAACATGAACAATGGTCATGAACAGTTGTGTAGTGGCTATGGTCCTGGACTAGTAGCCCGAAGGTTGTGAGTTCAAGTCCCACCACGGCAAAATTTAATTCAATATTTGTGGGTCAGTATAAAATGACTGGATTGTTGCTAGATCACTAATGTCCTTCATGATGGAAACCTGCCACCCCTACCTGCTCTGGTCTACATATGACTCCAGTGCCACACTATGTGGTTGACTCTTAAGCCAATTGAGATCACGTTTAAAAATGTTCCCATGGAACTGCACTCCATTAAGGAATCTACAGGAGAGGAAGGAATTGGGAGAAGATTGGCAGAAAAAATGAATCTAGCGCTTGAATGACAGCCACTGGAAGAGTTTCTCTAATTCTCTGCTCGATGTAGAACCAGAGGTTCAGAGAAAGGGGACAAATTAACAGGATGATCATTCCCACTCTATGAAGTTTACAACCTTCCAAAAACTGTGTGGAGTAGCAAGGACACCCAGTCAACATCATCAAGCCCAGAAGAAAGTAACAGCATTGACACAGGAAGGCAACAGAGGCTAGGGTACCAGTGGAAGAGGGAGAGGGGATGTACCACAGAGTGTGTCATTCCAACAGTGTTATGGGTTACTCAGAAATGATGGTTTTAACTGCTTTGTGCTGAGTTTACCTCTATCACTTCTTTGCGGATATTTACAATCCGGAACCAATGCACGAGGTACGGAAACCCCTCTAGCTCAGCATTCCGCTCCTGCAGAGAAACTTTGCGTTTGCAGGAAAGCTGACGGCTGAAGTATTTCACAAGTTTACCCTAAAACAAAGAGAAAAAAAACTGTTAGAAAATACCAGTAAATGAATCCTCTGAAAGAAGATTATACACAAATCTGTGTCAAACCCAAAGATAGCACAACTGCAGTTTGGGATTTATTTTTAATCAGTCAATAGCGATTGCAACAAAATTATTAGCATTTGTCACAGCTTTAAAATTTTCACCTTCCCATGGCCCCCCCCTCCCCCTCCACTGGCCCACCCCTTCACCCCTCCGCCCAACTGACCATTCTTGATGTACGAGTCCGGACAATGAATGTCAGGAGACTATTTAACCATTGTAAGGAAAGGGTCAAACACACTGTCCTGAAGTCTACTAATGTTATACTAAGATTGATTTCTCTTTGTACTGTAGTAAGATTAACCTTTAGCCTTTGCCTGTTAAGCAGGGATGTTTAAGTCAATTTAAAGTACCACTGGGCTATAGAGCCAGGGCTGACCCTGCCACAATGGTCAGCTTCAGGATGAAGTAGTAAGCGGTTTAATTAAAGACTGCCAGTGAATCATTTCGTAACAGTGTGGAAAAACAGTTAGTTCTGCAAAGGAAAACATCCAGGTATACAACATTCTTTTTAATTGGGGTTTCTGTAGAAGCAGGACATTGACTGATGCGGAATGGTACTGAATCAAAGACAGACTTAGAATTCCAAGTTTCACTGGGTAGAATAGCAATTATGTGTAACAAGAGTGAAACTATTGATAAAATAACAAAGTTAGGGCGTTGCCTACAGAAAAAAAAGAGCTCGTTAAGTAAAGGAAACTAAAGCTATTGATAAGGGATAAGTCAATTAAATTCTCCTTTTATGGAGTTGTATTTTAACTTTTATATAATTATGTAATGCAGAGGGAGAGTCTCGCAGAGGAGAGTCACGCAGAGGGAGTACGGAAAATGTATAAAAAGTGGCTGATTGTAATGAGTATTTGGATTTGTAAAAGCCTAAGATACAGCTCAGAACTGTAACATGTTTAAATCCCCAACCAACCATCATTAAGTCTGGTTGTAAAGACTACTTTTTAGGTGTATATTTAAGCACTATTGCATGTGCTGTATGCTTAATAAATCTCTGACACCTGATTTTCAAAGTTTAGAACCTTATTGATTTGAGGAGTACATTATGAATACGAACACCTCCTCTAACACCATGGAGAGTGATCAGACCCAAACCTGATCCTGTCTTCACCCTTTGTCCCCAAAACACGCAACCTTCTTCACTCAGAGGGTAGTAAATCTATGGAATTTGCTACCTCAGAGAGCTGTGGAAGCTGCGACATTAAATAAATTTAAAACGGAGATAGACAGTTTCCTAGCTGATAAGGGAATTAAGGGTTCTGGGGAGCGGGCAGGGAAGTGGACGTGAGTCTAGGTTCGGATCAGCCATGATCCTATTGAATGGCGGAGCAGGCCCGAAGGGTCATATGGCCTACTCCTGCTCCTACTTCTTATGTTCTCATGTTCTAACCTTTCCAGCGGGAGGCACTGAATGATGATCAAGAAGAAGAATCCTAACTATTTTTTTCCTCTCACGAGCCCATGGGTACTGAAGCCCTTGTGCCCTGCATAAGGACACTGGTGGAATGGATGAGGTCAGCTTACTGAGTGCTGATGAGGGATGAAACTGGGAGCATCTAGTCTTTGTGGCTCCGTATCACACCATGTGGTGCACCTTCTCACTAAACTCTTTAGAGAGCTTAAAACACATTCTCAACCTGGCTTCACAGCAGAATGAACTTACTCTGGACCTAGTGCTATGCCCAAGCACATCACACTGGTATGACTGCAGCCTAAGACGGAGAAAGTGATCTGAAGTCATGAACATAATTCTGATACTGTTACACTTACTATAATAATCCCAATGGCAATTCGCCCTCTGTTCAGTCTGTTATATTTGTTTTTATTGTTAATCAGTGCAATACTTATAAAATTCATATCGATTTTACATAGTTTTCTATTGATTACTAGAATCCAATCAGAAAACTTGATGTAATATTTTCAAGTACAAGAATTTCTGCAGCTATAACAGAATAAGTGACTTGTATAAGGACACAGGAATGAAAATATTTGAAAGAAACGTTCGATGAGTCCTGCAGTCTCTTTAACGATCTGTAGGAAACTTTAAGTAAAACAATTTTATACTAGAGTATCTAGCTTACATTATTTAAAAGTATCTTATTGAGTGTAAAAGCAGAAATTGCTGGAAATATAAGGCAGGTGTAGGCACTTCTAAAAAGAGAAAAGACAGGTTAGCATTTGGGGTATAGAACCTTATTTTAGATTTCCAGAATTTACATTTACCTATCTTGGAAATGCAGCTAGGAGATCTCAGAGGTAAAGAAACAACAGCACCACCTACCGAACTTGGAGGACATAATCAAAGGAAAGTAAAATGAATTGGTAAGTTTAACTGTGACAGAACAGTGAGGGAGAAAAAGTGTGACAAAATATTAAGGTGATAGGAATGTGTTACAGGATGTGTTACCTGACCGGAAGTATCTGCATATGCAAGACTTATATAGTGAATTTCTACTTACAGTTTATTAGCCCATCTATGACAATCCTAAACAGTTAAATAACTAATAATGGGGGAAGTCTGGAAGGGAGGTCCTGAGATCCAGTAGGACTGACAAAGGGGTTTTGGAGCATTGGGGAGATCAGAGTCTTGCAGTATTGAGAGTTGCTGGGGTCTGTCAGTTTTGGGGAGAGTTGGACCTAACAGCCTTGTTGAGGAGGGAACCCAGGAAAATGGAATCCAAACTGCTATTGGTCCCTATTGGATCATCTGGCCCCAACCACCCCACCATACACCCACCTGTCAGCCTCCAGACCCGTCCATAACTCCCTCTGTGCCCTCAGGTACCCATTCCACCACCTTCCCCATAGTCAGCCAGTGCCAGTCTTTATGTTCCTGCCATAAAATATTTAAGCGTAAATGTTATGCTTTTCTAAAATGAATGGGACGGAAAGTCACAGACTGGGGGTGGTGGGGTGCGCACATTCCTAATACGCAGTCCTAGGATGCACCACCTGGGCAGAAGCAGGAAACTAAAATTACCTCATAAAGCATTCATAAGTTAATTGTTTTCATAGTTTTCAAATTCTTATATCTAAAAAAAAATCCCTACTCCTCAGAAGAGTTTTTTTTAAACTGAATTTTCAACAGCAACAAACAGAAATCCATTCTCTGTAAACAGTGTTTGTTTTCAGAAGGTCACAGTTCAAGCCCTACTCCTGAGACAATGGGGCAGAATTTGCCGACAAAATAACAGCGAGTTAAAGTCTAAAAAATCCAGCAATTTGTGGTGAGGAAGAGATACGCCGTGAGTTGTGAAACGCCACAAATTGCTGCCGTTAACTTCGAGAAAACAGTAGCTCACCACCAATCTCCCCGGGAGTTTCAAGAAATTGCTGGATTTGTACCGTAAATGCGTATGAGACAATAAATTGAGGCTCCATCTGCCCTCAGTAAAAGATCTTATGGCACTATTTGAATAACAGTTCTCCTGGTGTCCTGACCAATATTTATCCCTCAATATAACCAAGTTACATCAGATACAGTGAGAAAATGTTAGTTTGCAAAACTCTGCAATGCACAGTATTGCATACTTACGAAGCATGCAGTTTAGGGAATCTTTGGCTCAGGATTTCCTTGGAGCTGCTCTGTCACCTTAACTTCATCGGAAGCGCGTATACAGGGTTTCTGCTGCACGACAAGTGAAGTTACAGCAGCAGCTCCAAGGAAATACCGAGTCATTATATTTATGATAAAACTTAACATAAATTGCACCGAGTACTTTGATTTATTTTTTTTGCGTATAAAAATGAGATATAGAAATGCACAGAAGTTACAACAAGGAAATAGTCCAATTGGCCCAAACCAGACCGTGTTGGTGTTTACCATGCGAGCAAATGGTTCTCATAAACTCAACCTAATGGTCAAATTGAATTTAAATCAGTTGTGCAAATGGAAAATCCCATTAGACTCCACTGGGTGGCAGCATATCACTCATGCACATCTTCCAAGCTGGATCAAATAGTGTACAGCATGCAGAATGTGAACTTAACACTTCATAGAATCATAGAATGATACAGCAGAGGAGGAGGCCCTTTGGCCAATCGTGTCTATGCCGGCTCTTTGAAAGAGCAGTCCAATTAGTTCCACTCCCTGCTCTTTCCCCATAGCCCTGCAAATTTTTCCTTTTCAAGTATTTATCCAATTTTTTTTAATTGAATCTGCTTCCACACCACCTTTTCAAGCCGTGCATTCCAGATCATAACAATTCGCTGCGTAAGTCTTATTTTCCTCATGTCACCTCTGGTTCTTTTGCCAATTATCTGGTTCCCGACCTTTCTGCCACTGGAAACAGTTTCTCCTTATTTACTCTGTCAAAACTCTTCAAGATTTTGAATACCTCTATCAAATCTCCCCTTAACCTTCTCTGCTGTAGGGAGAACAAGCCCAGTTTCTCTAGTCTCTCCACGTCTCTGGTACCATTCCAATAAATCTCCTCTGCACCCTCTCTAAGGTCTTGATATCCATCCTAAAGTGTGGTGCCCAGAGTTCGCCGCTATACTCCAGCTGGGGTCTAACCAGTGTTTTATAAAGGTACTCTATGCCTCCATTAATACAGCCAAGGATCACATATGCCATTTTAACAGCCTCCTCAACTTGTCCCGCCAACCTCAAAGACTTGTACACGTACACCCCCAGGTCACTCTGTTCCTGTTAAAATTGTACCATTGAGTTTATATTGCTTTTCCTCATTCTTCATACCAAAATTAATCACTTCACATTTCCCTGCATTAAATTGCACTTGCCATGTGTCTGCCCATTTCACCAGTCTATGTCCTCCTGAAGTCTTTTATTATCCTCCTCACTGTTTACTATATTTCTGAGTTTTGTGTCATCTGCAAACTTTGAAATTATGCCCTGTATACCCAAGTCCAGGTCAATAATATATACCAAAAAGAGCAGTGGTCCCAACACCAACCCCTGGGGGACACCACTGTATACTTCCCTCCAGTCTGAAAAACAACCGTTCACCACTACTCTCTGCTTTCTGTCCCTTAGCCAATTTTGTATCCACTCAGCCTCTGCCCCTTTAATCCCATGGGTTTCAATTTTGAAAGTCCATATACACATCGACCTTCATCCACTCTCTCCATTACCTCATCAAAGAACTCAGTCAAGTTAGTCAAACACGATTTGCCTTTAACAAATCCGTACTGACTTGAATTTATTAACCCGTACTTTTCCAAGTGCCAATTAATTTTGTCTGGATCAAAGTCTCTAAAAGTTTCCCCACCATCAACGTTAGGCTGACTGGCCTGTAATTGCCGGGTTTATCCCTCTCCCCTTTTTTGAACAGGGGTGTCACATTTGCAATCTTCCAGTCCTCTATCACCACTCCCATATCTAAGGAAGATTGGAAGATTGTGGCCAGAGCATCCGTAACTTCCACGCTTACTTCCCTTAGCAACCTAGGGTGCTTCCCATCTGGACCAGGTGACTTTTCTACTTTGAGGTCTGCCAACCTTTTAAATATCTCTTTATCTATTTTATCCTGTCCAATTTCTCTATTACCTTCTCCTTTACTGTGACATTGGCAGCATCCTCTTCTTTAGTGAAGACAGATCCAAAGTACTCATTTGTACCTCAGCCATGCCCTCTGCCTCCTTTTTGGTCCCTAATTGGCCCCACCTTTCCTCTGACTACCCTATTTTTTATGAAAGACTTTTGGGTCTCTTTTTAAGTTACCTGCTAATCTATCCTCATACACTCTCTTTGTCCCACTTATTTCCTTTTTCAGTTCTCCCCTGTACTTTTTGTATTCAGCTTGATACTCTACTGAATAATGAACCCGACATTTATTATAAGCCTCCTTTTTCTGTTTCATTTTAATCTCTATATCTTTAGTTATCCTGGGAGCTCTAGCTTTGGACGCCCTTCCTTTCTCCCTCGTGGGAATGTGTCTAATCTTGCTGCCCGTCTGCGACATCATCTGAAAACACGTCAGGTTCCACATGTACGCTGATAACGCCCAGCTCTACCTCACTACCACCTCTTCCGACCCCTCCACTATCTCTGATTTGTCACACTGCTTGTCCGACATCCAGTACTGGATGAGCAAAAATTTCCTCCAACTAAATATTAGGAATACCAAAGCCATTGTTGTTGGTCCCCGCCACAAACTTCGTTCCCTAGCCACCGACTCCAGCCCTCTCCCTGGCAACTGCCTGAGGCTGAACCAGACCGTTTGCAACCTTGGTGTGGTATTTGACCCCGAGATGAGCTTCCGACCACACATCCACTCCATCACCAAGACAGCCTACTTCCACCTCTGTAACATCGGCCAACTCCGCCCCTGCCTCAGCACATCTGCTGCTGAAACCCTCATCCATGCCTTTGTTACCTCTAGACTTGTCTATTCTAATGCTCTCCTGTCTGGCCTCCCATCTTCCACCCTACATAAACTTAGAATCATAGAATGGTTACAGCACGGAAGAAGGCCATTCGGCCCGTCGAGCCTGTGCTGGCTCTCTGCAAGAGCAGCTCAGCTAGTCCCACTCCCCCACCCTTTCCCCATAGCCCTGCAATTGTTTTTCTTTCAGGTACTTATCCAACTCCCTTTTGAAAGCCATGATTGAGTCTGCCTCCACCACCCTTTCAGGCAGTGCATTCCAGATCCTAACCACTCGCTGCGTGAAAAAGTTTTTCCTCATGTCGCCTTTGGTTCTTTTGCCAATCACCTTAAATCTGTGTCCTTTGGTTCTTGACCCCTCTGCCAATGGGAACAGTTTCTCTCTATCTACTCTGTCCAGACCCCTCATGATTTTGAACACCTCTATCAAATCTCCTCTCAATCTTCTCTGCTCTAAGGAGAACAACTCCAGCTTCTCCAGTCTATCCACATAACTGAAGTCCCTCTTGAGCTCATCCAAAGCTCTGCTGCCCGTATCCTAACTCGCACCAAGTCCCGTTCACCCATCAATCCTGTGCTCACTGACCTACATTAGCTCCCGGTCAGACAATGCCTCAATTTTAAAATTCTCCTCCTTATTTTCAAATCCCTCCATATCTCTGTAACCTCCTCCAGCCCTACAAGTCTCCGAGATCTCTGCGCTCCTATAATTCTGGCCTCTTGCGCATCCCCGATTTTAATCACTCAACCATTGGCTGCCGGGCCTTCAGCTGCCTAGGCCCTAAGCTCTGGAATTCCCTCCTTAAACCTCTTCACCTCTCTCTCCTCCTTTAAGATGCTCCTTAAAACCTACCTCTGTCCTAATGTCTCCTTATGTGGCTCGGTGTCAAATTCTGTTTGATAACGCTCTTGTAAAGCGCCTTGGAACGTTTTACTATGTTAAAGGCGCTATATAAATGCAAGTTTTTGTTGAACTATCTCCTCTTTGAAGCCCTCCCATTGCCTGACAATCTTTGATTCCAATCCACCTTGGCCAGATCACATTTCAACTCACTGAAGTTAGCTCTCATCTAATTTTTCCTTGTCCTTTTCCATAACTATTATAAACCTAATGATATTGCGATCACTTCTTTCCCAAGTGCTCTCCCACTGAAACATGCCCCACTTCATTCTCCAGCACTACTTCCTTCCTCGTTGAGCTGGAAACACACTGACCAAGAAAGTTTACATGTTCACATTTCAGGAATTCCACCCCGCTTTGCCCTTTACACTGTTATTTTCCCAGTCTATGTTGGGATAATTGAAGTCCCCCATTATCACTACTCTAAAGTTTTTGCATCTTTCTGCAATTGGCTTGGAAATTTGCTCCTCTATCTCCTTTCCTACTATTTGGTGGCCTATAGTACACACCCAACAGCATAATAGCTCCTCTATTGTTCCTTAATTCAAACCAAATAGATTCTGTCTTTAAACCCTCAACTACATCATCCCTTTCTCGTGCTGCAATAGTATCTTTGATCAATAATGCCATCCCCACTCCTTTTTTTCCCTTCCCTATCTTTTCTGAATACATTGTCGTCAGGAATATTAAGTGCCCATTCCTCCCCTCGTTTGAGCCAGGTCTCCGTTATTGCCACTATATCATAATCCCATGTGGCTACTTGTGCCTGCAGCTCACCAACCTTATTTCCCACGCTCCGGGCATTTACACCATGCATTCTAAACCCATATTAGTCTGCCTCGCATTTCCCCCCGTCTGATCTCTCTTATTTCTGAACTACTTTTTATTCTAATGCTGTTTGTCTCTCCCAGTCCTCTGTGCACTTGGTATCTCCTCTTTAATGCTTCATCCTGGTGCCCCTCCCCTTGCCAAATTAGTTTAAACCGTCCCCCACAGCACTAGTTAACCTCCCTGCGAGGACACTGGTCCCAGCCCTGTTGAGATGCAACCCGTCCACTTTGTACAGATTCCTCCTGCCCCAGAACTGGTCCAAATGCCCCAGGAAGCTGAGGCCCTCCCTCCTGCACCATTTCTCCAGTTACATGTTAACCTGTCTTATCTTACTGCTCACTAGCATGTGGTACTGAAAGTAATCCAGAGATTACTACCTTAGAGGTCCTGCTCTTCAACTTCTTCCCTAGCTCCACTCTGTCTGTGGGACCTCAACCTTTTTCCTACCCACGGTATTGGTTCCAACATGGACCATGACTTCTGGCTGTTCCCCTTCCCCCCGCAAAATGTTCTGCACCCTCTCAGTGATGTCCTTTACCCTAGCTCCAGGAAGGCAACACACCGTGCGAGACTCACGTCAACGGTTGCAGAAATGCCTGTCTATCCCACTGACTATCGAATCCCGTAGGACCACAGTATTTCTACACTTTGCTGTTCCCCTGTGTGCAGTCTTTTGCCCCACGATGCTGTGGATGTGCTCTAAACTGCACTCCCCCGAGGTATTGTCACCCTCACCAGTATTCAGCACGGAAAACCAGTTTGAGAGTGCCACACTCCCGGAGGATTCCTGCATTGCATGCCTCTTTCTACTCTGCTGGATGGCCACCCACTTACTATCCTTCTGAACACTCTGTAGCTGTGGGGTGACCACCTCCTGAAACGTACGCTCCAGGATATTCTCAGCCTCCCGTATGCCTTGCAGTGGCTCCAGCCGCTCCTCAAGCTCAGAAACCCTGAACTTGAGTTCAAGCAACTGGAGGCACTTCCTGCCCATGTCGTTATCCAGGACACATGAAGCATCCTGGAGTTCCCACATGGCACAGGAATTGCAGGCAACGGGTCTCAGCTGACCCATCATTTTGCTTAAAAGTCTATCTACTTTTTATTTAATGCAATTCAGATCCTTTAATGTTGGTATCCTCTACTTAGTTAATTTAAATTTTATCCCCTTAGATCTAATTCATTACTCTGATTATTTATATATTTACTTATTCACTGTTGGCCCTTGGTATAAATTACTTAGCACCTTGTTCCCCCTCTGCACCAAATTCCCACCATCACTGTTTAGCAGATTCACCCAGCTCTGTGTGCACAGCTCGCAGTGAGTTCTCATTCGTGAGGATGCAGCTTTACCTTTATGAGTAACAACCTTTAATAAGATTGGCTGATGTTCATTCAGAGGCAACATTCTCAGCTGAAAAATCCCATTTTTGGAAAAAATAAGGGACAATGCCTCTTTTTTAATTGCAATTTACAAACCATCAATAAAATCGTGGCAACATGCAGTTTTCAAAAGTGCATTAAGAATCCCATTCTGTTAGCTCTGACAAAAAAGCAACCAGTTATAACACACCTGCAATAACGATCATTTAGTATTTCTCCAGCACCTTCAAAGAAGAAGCCTTTAAGTCACCATTACCATTAAAATACAGTACGAGAGCCAGCGAAACCTGCTGCAACAAGGGGACAGTATAGCGGAGAATCATTAAAACCTTTGACAGTTTTCTGTTGTTTCTCCTCCCTCAGCTCAGCTCGCCTTGGCTCCGTACTGCGCAAATTGATCAAAATTCTGCCTGTGCAGTCTGTCCTCTCCTGGTAAAATGCAACATAATAAATGTACTGGAAGGTTTTGTCAACGGGATTGGGCAGGCGAGGCTGTTGGGGGGAAGAGGGGAGAGGGGCCTATTGATCCACTTTGCCATGCAGCTCAGCACTAACCTTTGAGAGTTCACAGGTTTTGTCTGGATTAGATTAGTCTATGTGCGCAAATGCCAGAGAGAATTCTGCTGTACAGTCATCAATATCTAGCACCTGGTCACTATATTCTATCGCCGGGAAAGTTGGAGAGCTGTGAAAGCCGGTCGTTCAGTGGAATGCAGCTCTGTCAGCCAATGGCAATGCCGAGGAAAATGGCAGAGATCATTGCCCTGATACATCAGTTATTTCTTTATTACTCTTGGCCAAGATGTACTGCACTACACTGTTCTTAAAGATCGCATCGTCCATGGTGGGTGCCCCGTTACAGGCCGACGGTCTGCTTTGCTCCAAGACAATTAATGCGCTTGGGGAAAACAGGTGGAACATCACAGTGTCCTGGTCAGCAGAGTCTGTACCATATTTATATTGAATATCACCAGGATTCACTGACTTGAGTGGAGAACCCCATTAACTCCAGGACCTCATGAAAAGACGTTGGTGAAAAATGAAAGAGAAATTCCAACTGGCATGGGATCAAAATTTGCTGCTGTACAATTTGATTGTTTGAAATACAAGTTTACCAAAATACTGAAACAGGTGATGCAAACGCGTAGAATCGTAAACCCAAGAAACTGTTTAATTTAAAAATCATGAGACACATGTCATAGTTTAAGCATTGAGCAGCGACCAGCGATACTCTTAACACTGTTAATAATGTCTTACAATATTGTCACAAAATATCGTCACAATCAGATTGTAATGTATATTTTTATCATCAGTGTCACTGCAAAGGAAATAATTGTTTGTTATGTAACCTGGGGTTTAAGAAAAAAATTCTAGGTAAACGAAAGAAAATCCATAGAAGTGAAATTAAAAACCTAATCAGCAATTTGAATAAGGTTTGTGAAATATTAATACTGAGCATGTTGATAAATATATCTTTATTTGTATATGAATGATTATTTAATAAAGGCAAATGAAACGCGAGATCTAAACTGCATCTTCAAAGACTTCCAAAAATGAACAGGCCACAATCCAGGGAAAGTTTATAGAAAGTGTCGGAATAAGATTCATATTCCAATTTATAATTTATCCAGAATATACTTCATTTGTATCTTCTGTTTTTGGCAAGTACAATGCGGACCCAAAATTGTTCTGTTTTCTTGACCACACTTCATGTAGATATAGCGAAGCAAAATACTGCGATCTTGAAAGACAATGACAAACTACTATGCTTATAAACCCCTTTTGTATTTTGATAAAGTCATGACTGCGTATTTCATGACCGATTTGTAATTGTACGGTATGGATTTATTAGTAGGAGCCTAGCTTCATGGCACATTTTACAAAATTTCACATTGGATTCTAGTGAGAATTTAGCAACAATATACCAGGCATTAAAGTGATGGTGTCACAGTGAGATGTTGTGGCTCATCATAAAACTAATACATAAACACGGAGCTGCTACTAACTGCTGCTGGAACCCAAACCGTTTCCACCTGGCCTCTGCCTGCCCCCAACTTGCCCACTGTATTATTCACTCCTAGCTTATACTTTTCACTTCTGTCACTGCAAATGTTCCCATTGTTAATCTCACTGATCTGGAGTAAAATACTCAATTTGACTCTGAAGCGGAGAAGAGCTGCAACCTTTTTAATGACCTCAGTGAGGTCTGAACAAACAAAAGTCTGTTCTTTTTTCTTAATTCAGTCCTCTGACACGAGGCGGGGGGGCGAATTTTAACCCCCAAAAAACGGCCGGGTTTGGGTTGGGTGGGAAGTAAAAATGTAAAAAGTCTCAAACCCGAACCCAACCCGCCCACTTCCGGTTTTAACGGAGGCGGGATTGGGGGCGGGCGACCAATCCGCTCCCAGGAGACGGGTCGCTCATTTAAATATTTTAATGAGGCTGCGTGCCTCAAATTTTTTCCCTGTTGCAGCTTTAACGCTGGCCAGCCGGGTTTCCCGGGCCTCGGGAAACCCGGCAGCTAAAGGGGGGGCGAGGACTGCTGCATGGAAGAGGTAAGTGCTTTTCCAGCACGGCTTGTGGGCCAGGAGGAGCGGAAGTGCTTAACTCCGGCCCCCCCCCCCCCCGCCCCCAAGCAAACCTGTTAACCTCCCCAGCGATCGGAATTGAAAATGAATCTCCAAGACACTGCTACGAGCTACCCAGGAGAAAAATCACTGGGGCATTAAAAAAAGAGGCATTGACATTAAAACAAAATTGTGTGCGATTTTTTTCATTTTCTTTGAATGTTTATTAGTTATAAAAATATTGGAGATGGGATAAAAAGGCTGTTTGACTGACAGTCAAGCATCATCCAGTCAGGTAACTGGGAGCCTGTATGCCTTCCAATTGGCATGGGAAGGCGGTGTGCCATGAAGATGGTCGTGTCGGGCGACCAATGGTGGGAGAGTGGGGGCGGGGCGGTTGGAGGCAAGAAGTCATGCGATGAAACCTCCAGGGATACATCCAACCAGAGTTACCAACCCTAAATGCAGGACTAAGGCTGGGAAGGTAGGACACAGCAGTGCCCAACAACAAGAGTGGTGACCTTCTGACGAAAGGTCGTCGACCTGAAACGTTAACTCGGTTTCTCTCTCCACAGATGCTGCCTGACCTGCTGAGTATTTCCAGCATTTTTTGTTTTTATTTCAGATTTCCAGCATCCGCAGTATTTTGCTTTTGTAAGAGTGGTAGGCCAGTCTGGTTGGAGGAGGGTTGGGGCAGAGCATGTGCTTGAGACAGAAGGCGACCAATGGGAATGATAGAACGGAAATGATTCATTCTTCAGAGTCGTGAGAAATTGTATGAATGTTGTAGACAAAAATGTGCATGAGACACAGACCACATGACTGGGAAAACCAATTAAATTACAGGCAGAAAGTTGAGGTTCAACTCACATCAAGCAGTTTGGCGAATGAAAATGCTCAGATAAAAAAATCAATTATAGGTGACTGAAGAGCCAAGAAATAATGAATCAGCTTCGACTTTCCCAAAGCAAAGGCAAATAAACTTTGGAGGATTGGAAGAAGAGTGAACTCTTCAATTACTACAGTTACTGTGTTGAAATCAAGACTCATCACGCCATCTCCCACTCTAATTCATTTGTTGATAGACCTCGAAATCAGGCAGCTCCTGATCTCCTTTCCTCCTATAATTTACAGGTTCTTAAAACCTAAGCTTGACAACACCTAACCACTTCTTCCTGATTTAACTTTGCTTCTCTTCTACTCTTCAACAAGTCGGACTGTCATTTCGGTTTCTCAATTTAAAGAAAAAAATTACAACGACAATTCTATATTTGGTAGCCTGCTCCTTGACTATCATTTCAAACGGCTCCTTGATTATACCACATAAAATTGTGGATTTTGATTCTGACTTAGAATCAAAAATTCAAACATTTGCAGTGAAGATTTTGGAAAAAGTTCCTGTTCCAGAAGCAGACAAAGCTCCTCTAAACGTATGGAAAAACTCATGAAGGGCTACTAATTATCTTGTAAAATGATCACCCTTCTGAACCACCATTAACTGTAATGGCAATAGGCTGGCACTATACAGAACAGAGAAGCCATGAATGAGATCAATCTGGTGACCTAAGTGTGAATGGTATGTTACGGGTCAGCAGATACTACAATGTGGATCAGCTTGTTATGTGTGTGCTTTCTTCTGATTAAAATTGTTCCATTTCGCAGCAGTAGTTTTGATGTTCAACGGTGAATTGTTTCTAAGACTGAGTGAAACTGGGAACCCACTGTGGCTTTTACAATGGTTCTCAACTGATCAGAGCCCTCTATTAAGATTAACCAAACTCGATAGTCATTTTTAGCTTCGCTGCAGTGAGTCAAATGAAAGCAAGAGTGACCACAGCACATGCTGTGCTGATCTTCACACTGATACTAAAATGATACCCACCTCCTTGATTGCATATGCAGCGATGTTGCAGCCCATACATTTCATGCTGAATCCAAAGTTTCACTCTCATACTGTACGTACAGCGAATTAACCAAGAGCAATATTGATGCTGGGTTACAGACAGCCAAATACAGCTCTTAGTCAGAGTAGGGAAATTACAGGTTACTCAAATCTTTCCTTGGGTAGATACAAATCTCTTTCAAACACAATACTGACAACGAAACTATGGAGGAGATTTTTTAATTGTGCTGTACCTGGTCTCCTCATAGTAATAGTTTTAATGACGTTTTTGGATCATTAACAGCTGTCACATATATTTTAAACTATCTTATTTCTTATTAGTCTTTTACACTCTCTGGGATAGTCTTTTTTTTCCCCACGATTATTTCAATTAATACACAAGTTATGCAACACATTTTACACGGATACGAAGCAGTTTCCCAACATAAAATGTACCTGGGTGTGAAGTCACCTTAATCGAATCCAGGAGATAGTTTCTTGCTGCAGCAGATTCACACAAGCTGCAGCACACTGAAGCAAAGTTTAAAAAGTTCCCAGCGGTCTAAATTGGTTTTTAATCCCTTTAATGTTTGTAGGAGCAAAGTGTCACACTGGCTTCTTTATTAACAATAAATTTAGCAATCAGTTGGACATCAGTGAACAGAGCTCTGTGCATGTACCTTTGTATATATGTACGGAGTTCCACTTTCTCTGGTCAAACAACCGTGCAGAGCCAGCAGTATAACTGAAGTCCCATATTGCTCTATACAGGAACTGGTCTCACATTAGTAATGTGCTTATTACAAATTCGGGTCTGCTGTAGATGCCCTAACATTTCTTTCTGGCAAAGACAAACTGAAAGCTTTGAACCTAAGTAGTTTTAAAAGCTTGTGTCAAGTCATTATTTCTGATTTCATGATTCGGTGCCATTGAATGTATTATACTTCATCACGTGTGAAACTTTCCAGCTCAGCATCTCTGATGAAGCAATCTGTTGACTGATCCCCAATCGGAGTGTGAATATCAAGCTTAGGAGATAACCAACAGCTGGAATAGGTTATCAAGGAAATGTAGTTGAGACCACGACACTGGACTCAATTAAAAACAACTCATGCTCTAATGGGAAGACAGCCCAGCTGAACAGGATAACAACAACGTGCATTTATATAAACCTGTTAATGTACTAAACATCCCATGGCACTTTACAAAGTTGTAGTAAGAGGAACGGCACACTGAACCAAGCTTAGGAGCAGAGAGAGGTAAAAAAGCGGACGGGTTCGGGGAAGGACTTTCTTCGAACGGGAGCTTGGTGTCCGAAAGCTCTGCCAACAATGGCAAGACGATATAATGGGGAGGAGCGCAGGAAGCTAGAGTCAGAAGACCAAGGCGTGAGGGAGGTAAGTAATCTAGAGAGGGGTGCAGGAGTAGGGTGGAACAAGGCCATGGAGGAATTTGAAGTCAAGGACAAGGATTTTTTTTTAAACTTAATGCACTGGGAAACATATTCAACAGGACAAGAACAACAGGAAAGCAGGGCTCAGTGTGGAACAGGATACAGGTGGCTGCAATTTAGGCAAGTTGGAGTTTATGGAGCATGGACAAGGGAAGGCCAGCGAGGGGGGCTCTGGTACAATCAAGTATGGATTTCAAGGTTTCAGCAGCAGAGGGGCTGAGATAGTGGCAGAAATAGGCATTGCAGCAGAGATGATAATAAGCAGTCTTAATGATGGAGAGGATGTGGGATTTGAAGCACAGTTCAGGGCCGAACAGGACACCAAGAATTTGCACACTCTTGTTCAGGCTGAGTGAGAAGCTTGGGAAGGGAATGGAATTAGTATCAACGGAGCGATGTTTATGCCAGGTGCTAAGAACGATGCCTTTGGTCTTCCCAATAACTCTCAACACCCTGGTTGCACAAACACTTGCAATGAACACAGCAAAATGCACTAGCACCACTGCCACTACCCGCAATCAGTTCCCAATGTCACTCACAATCCCTGCCACTCAGTAAGTTAATTCGTTACTACATCTGACATGTACATTATACCTCGTACACTGTATATTGTGAATGTAATGTATGTCAACGTGTTTTAATCAATGCAATAAAAGTTAAATTTTAAACATCTTAAAATAGAAATTAATCTGATAAAATTACAATGTGGCTAAGTGAGCCCGACAATAAATGCACCTTGTCACAGGTCACAAAGTTAGCAGACAAACCATCGTTTCTGTTCACAGTAAGGAGGAGATTTAGTAAATGCAGCACTCAAAAAAAAACTTTAGGTGGTAAACAAAATAGTTTCCACCACGTGTGTGATAAACAATTGAAAAGATTTTCGCGTTTGCGCCTGAAATAGTTTTGTGATGCTATTGTTCAAAATGCTCCTTGCAAACAGTCTATGCGAGAGTAACATTTCAACAACAAAAGAACTGCCCGGTAGAATACGAATTATTATGAGGGAACATGAAAATGAAACTGTCAGCAGCAGCTCCAAATGAAAAATAAATTATCTTAAGCGTGCATGTTTATGAAAGAAGCGCCTAAGTGCAGAAATTCAATTATTGTATAAGCATGATGCTTTGAAAATTTTGAAAGGAATCGGACGACATTGCTCGACTTCACGTCTCAGTAAAAAAAATCCCTTTGGCAACCCTCTTGTAAGCACATAAGCTTGCCCAGTAGAAAAAACTGGTTTGATCATCCATCATTCGGCCAGACAAACACTCTCTCAGACAAGGGCCCTTAATGTTTTTAACAGCCTCGACAAAGTGCATTTAATTGTAATGTTATGTTAATAGATTTTCAACTGGCTTCTGGGAATTCTAGGTTACTTCACCCTGGGGGAGTCTCTGAACCAGAGCTCGACCGTCTGCATATCACTGATACCCTGATCGTTCATTTTATTGGAAACTTACTTAACCCTTTCAGTAATTGACTGCTTTTGAAGCTACGAATACACTCAGATTTGTTTCATGTGGAACATGTACTGTGCACTACTTCCCCACAAAAGCAAAAGGAAACATTGTTTTCTTCATTTTTTTTAGTAAAGGCTGAATTTCATGCTCAGCGAATGAGGAGTGTCAGTGATGGGAAATGGAAGGTTTTTCCACTTTTTCTATCTACTATCAAAATCAAGTTCCTCAAGGTAAGATGCAATACAAGTCAAGTGCAGAGTAAAGGTCCTGCTCCAAAACCCCAGTAAAGTGCCTATTATAAATCTGATGCCCTCTCAGGTTCAGTGGTGTCAATCGCTCCCGTAACCGGTCTAACCATCCTACTTTTATGGAACAAAAGAAAAATATTGCGGATGCTGGAAATCGGAAATAAAAACAGAAAATGCTGGAAACACTCAATAGGTCAAGCAGCTTCTGTGCAGAGAGAAACAGAGTTAACGTTTCAGGTTGATGACCTTTCATCAGAGTTCTGATGGAAGGTCATCGACCTGAAACAATGGGCTGAATTTTGCCGGCGCTTAGAGTGCGGGTTTGGAGGTGGGTCCGCTGTCAAAATCACAAAGATTGACAGCGGGTCGGTATCCCGCTGTAAACCCGCCTCCTTGGCAGTTTCCCAAGTTCATCCCTGAACAGACCCGACACCAAGTGGCGGGTCAGCCAATTTAGATAGTTAAAAGCTTATTAAAAGGTAGTTAAGAACCATTTTCCCATGTACTTAACATTTTACAAGGTTTTCAATGAGGTTCCCGGAGAGCAGCTATCACGTCAGGTAAGTGTGTCGGGTTCTCAATGACTGTGGATTGCTGTGAATAGGTGAAAGCTGCAAAAGTGGTATAAAACCTACCATTTCACAGCTGTTCACTTCCCAATCTTAGAAGCTGGAGCATTAATGATCTGGAACCCACTTTTGAGCTTTATGCACTTTTGAAGTGTTTGGAGTAATCTTTCTATTCACTGTCACCTCCTTGGAACAACCTATCTCAACATTGACAGATTACTTCTGTCATCTCAACCTCACCTGCCATTTATTCCATCAGCATCAGTGCCCTTGAAAAAATCTCACCTTGGTCCTCAGAATCCCAACTTGATCAGCCCCAACACCAGCATCACCGGGCACACCAGCAGCATCAACATTCACACCAACCTTCTCCGCTACACTGGACACAGGGCATCATCACCCGTGCACATTGCTGCCCGGGATTCCAGCGATGGCCTCACCATGTCCAGATTTGCTTCACTTAACACTGAACACCCTGGCTGCCACATGATGCACCAGGTTGGCACCACCCCACACCAGCACCATAAAGCATCCCTACAATGTCCAAGCCATTCCTTTCACACTCATCACCATTGGGGGGGCAGGGGGGAACGTTATGTCTCACTATTCACTGGAACTCATTAAGACACTTTCAAAGGTGCACACAGATCTGTCCAAGAAGGCAAAGTGGTGACAATAAGGATTTCAATGCTTGACAACACATTAATAGAACCTTCACACGAACATTGGCTAAAACACCCAAGTGCCTACCCTTGTGTGTTGTTAGTTGGTGTGATTGCACTAGGGTGAGGGCGAGTGTGAGGGCGGCTATTGAGATGGGGAAGTGACAATGTAGATAGAGAGGGATGGGTGGAGGTGCAAGGTAAGTTGGTGAGAGTAAGGCTGTGCAGGAGTAGGGTAGGGAAGGCAGAGTGATGGGGATGTGATGAGTGGCACAGGAGGATGAGGTTGAGTGTGGCTTTGCAGTAACGTTTCATGATCTACTGAGATCATTGAAAGGTTTGTGCCACTGCAGCCTGGTCCTCCTGACGACATCCCTGCTTGTGCCCTCCTGTGCAATGTGCAACCAGGCTGTGTTGGTGTCCTGGGGAGGTCTCTTCCGCCCACTGGAAGGGAAGAGAAACTCCCTGCGTGCTGTGACTCCCTCCATAAGCATGTGGAGGAAATCATGAGAGAGCCTGGGTGCAGCTGTGCACCTTTGTGCAGTGACTGTCAGTATTTGCAGCACCTCAATGCTGCAGAATACCGACAGCAGAACTGTCAAAATCAATTTGGACATGGCCCCTTTAAGGAAACCGGCTGATGACGCATCATCAAATGATGTCACCAGACCCGCTTCCTAATAATTGGCCGGGAACCTCGCAGGGCAGGCTTAATAAGGCCAATCACGTAAAATCTTGTTGGAGGCCGGGATCCAGACAGATGCGAGGTCCACTCATGCCACGGACATCGCCCGCCACAGACCCGCCGAGGTTGGAAAAATCCAGCCCAATAACTGTTTCTCCCTCCACAGATGCTGTCTGACCTGCTGAGTGTTTTCCAGCATTTTCTGTTTTTATTACTTTTATAGGAGTTGACTGACACTGACCTATATCTACCTGTACGATAGCGGGACACAGAGATCTAACAATGAAATCCCTTTGTGACTTGCATCGGATATCAATGCCTTTTGCATGTGTACTATTTCAATCTCTCCGAAGGTAGTCCAAGTCAACAGTGGATGAGGTGAGGCTTGGTTCAAATTGTTAAGCTGCTTTATTGCACAGCGAAGTGAACATACAGGGCAATCTATGATTAGATTCACTTAGCTCATTCGATACAACTTATCTTTGCATGATTACATGAAAATATTATGTGCACTTTGCTATCCTACTTCAGTGGGCCGTCTTACTTCACTTAAACGGAACAACCTCTCTCCATTCAGTCCTGCAGTCCAGGGCAGAACCTCCTCTCCCTGTGGTCTTTTACTGCCTGCCTGACTACGCGGTTTCCAAAACCAGACCATCTTTTTAGTGACTGTAACTCTCTTTTTAACCAGCGCCCCTCACTTTGCAAATGGACTGAGATCCAAGGTATTCCTGGGGCTTTCATCGCATGACCTCCCGCATCCAACTGCCCTGCCAAACAGCCATTTATCCCATCACCAATATTTTTTTATAAATAATAAATTGAAGTGTTCAAAGAAAACAAAAAAAAAGCCACACACCATTTTTTTTTAATGCCGCTTTGATTTTTATCCTGGATTGTTTTTTAATTCCAGGACTCCAAAACAATCATGGAGGGTTGGCAACCCTACTGAGATCAAAAGGTTTTCCAATACCATGGGCG
Source organism: Squalus acanthias (assembly GCA_030390025.1). Taxonomy (NCBI): domain Eukaryota; kingdom Metazoa; phylum Chordata; class Chondrichthyes; order Squaliformes; family Squalidae; genus Squalus; species Squalus acanthias. Next base: position 63,949,758 of record CM059437.1, read on the forward strand.
AGAGGTGTTTTTCCGATTCCCCATGGTTTATTGGGGGGAAAAAAAACACCATTTAACCTATTAACCATCTAGTCGTCTGGTGCCCTTTTTAAAAAAAAAACTCATGGGAATGCACATTGCTTTTAAAAACCCATCATTAAAAGTAGCTTTTTTTCAACAACAATTTGCATTTATATAGCACCTTTAATGTAGTAAAACATCCCAAGGTGCTTCATAGGAGCATTATCAAGCAAACTTTGACACAACCACATAAGGAGATATTGGATAAGTGACCAAAAGCTTGGTCAATAAGGAAGGTTTTAAGCAGCATCTTAAAGGAGGAGAGAGAAAGGTACAGAGGCGCAGAGGTTTAGCGAGGGAATTGCAGAGCTTAGGGCCTTGGCAGCTGAAGGTATGGCTGCCAGTGGTGGAGCAATTAAAATCGGGGCTATGAAAGAGGAGCGCAGAGATCTCGGAGGGTTATAGGGCTGGAGGAGGTTACAGAGCTAGGGAGGGCCGAGGCCATGGAGCGATTTGAAAACAAGGATGAGAATTTTAAAATTGAGGCTTTGCCAGACCGGGAGCCAATGTAGAAACATAGAAACATAGAATCTAGGAGCAGGAGTAGGCCATTCGGCGCATCGAGCCTGCTCCACCATTCAATACGATCATGGCTGATCATCCAAATCCAGTACCCTGTCCCTGCTTTAATCCCCACAGTACACATATCCCACCCTACCCCCGTAACCCCACGTATTTAATTCCCCACAGTACACATATCCTACCCTACCCCCGTAACCCCACGTATTTAATTCCCCCTAACATATCCCATCCTATCCCCATAACCCCATGTAAGTCAGCAAGAGCAGGGATGATGGGTGAACGGGACTTGGTGTAAGTTAGAATAAGACCAGCGGAGTTTTGGATGAGCTCAAGTTTATGGAGGATAGAAGGTGGGAGGCTGGCCAGGAGAGCATTGGAATAGTCGAGTCTAGAGGTAACAAATTCATAGAGGTTTCAGCAGCAGATGAGCTGAGGCAGGGCAGAGACGGGCGATTTTATGGTGGTGAAAGTAGACGTCTTGGTGATGGAAAGGATATGGGGTCGGGAGCTCAGCTTAGGGTCAAAAAAGGTCACCAAGTTTGCAAACAGTGTAGTTCAGCCTCAGACAGTGATCAGGGAGAGGGATGGCATCGGTGGCTAGTGAATGGAGTTTGTGGTGGGGACTGAAGACAATGGCTTTGGTCTTCCCAATATTTTAATGGAGGACATTTCTGCTCATCCAATCATAAGCAGCATGACAAATCAGAGGCAGTGGAGGGGTCGAGAGAGCTGAGGTAAGGTAGAACTGGGTGCCATCATCATACATAGAGTCATAACGGCACAGAAGGAGGCCATTCGGCCCATCGAGTCCGTGCCAGCTCTCTGCATAGCAATCGAGTCAGTCCCATTCCCCCGTTCTATCCCCGTAGCCCTGCAAGTTTATTTCCCTCAAGTGCCTATCCAGTCTGCCCTTGAAAACATTGAGTGTGTCCACTTCCACCACCTCCGTCGGCAGCGAGTTCCAGGTCCTCAGCACTCGCTGCGTAAAGAAGTTTTTCCTCACATCCCCCCCTGTATCTCTTGCCCAAAATCTTAAATCTGTGTCAGCTAGTCCTTGTACCATCAACTAGTGGGAACAGCTTTTCCCCGTCTAGCCTATCCAAACCCGTCATAATCTTGTACACCTCTATCAAATCACCCCTCAACCTCCTTTGCTCTAATGAAAACAAATCCAGCTTCTCCAACCTGTCCTTGTAGCTAAGATCTCCCAACCCTGGAATCATTCTGGTAAATCTCCTCTGCTTTTGTACTCAATACCTCTAATTATTAAACCCAAGATCCCATATGCTTTGCTAACCACTCTCTCAATATGTCCTGCCACCTTCAGGGACCTATGCACATTAACTCCCAGGTCCCTCTGTCCCTGCACACTCTTTAAAACTGTGCCATTAAATGTATATTGCATCTCCCTGTTCCTTCTGCCAAAATGCATCACCTCACACTTCTCTGTATTAAATTCCATCCGCCACTTGTCTGCCCATTCTGCTAGCCTTTCTATGTCCTGTTGCGGTCGATTGGTATCATCCTCACTGTTTGCCACACCCCCAAGTTTGGTGTCATCGGCAAATTTAGAAATTCTACTTTGTATTCCAATATCCAGGTCATTTATATATATCAAAAAAAGCAGTGGCCCCAGCACTGACCCTTGGGGAACACCACTGTCTACCATCCTCCAGTCTTAAAAACAGCCATTTACCACAACTTGCTGTTTTCTGTCCTTCAGCCAATTCCTTATCCAAGCTGCCACTGACCCACCTATTCCATGAGCCTCAATTTTGTTAACTAGCCTTCTATGTGGCATTCAATACAGTCTCGAAGACGATGTGACAAGTAATTGCAGCCCGAAGACCTGCAGAAAAGAGAGCATCAAATTTCAACGATGCTGAGATCTGCTCTTGGAAGCAATGAGGGAGAATGTGTCCTTTATCAGAGCACTTCTGACATTTCTTGGGCCAGCCTTTGGATCATCTTCATTCTCCTGTTCATCAGTACCTCCATCAGCATCCTTCTGCCTTTCCTGTGCTAGTTCCTCCTCTTCCTGCAATTGGACTCCTCCCTCCAGTGCAAGGGTGCAGTATGCAATGAATATTCTGGATGCTCAAGCTGAAGCATATTGTTGATATGAGCTGGGAAAGGGCATGATGTGGGACAGGAGAGAAACTAGAGAAAGATGCTAATTTGGTTTGGGGCTGAGCAAAGGAAAGCTTGGGGAGAGGTTTTCCTTGATGGGCAAGTGGAAGAGGGGGCAAAAGCAGCAGAAGCAGCTGAACGGATAGTCTCAATATTAGCGACAAGTCCATGAATTCCTTGCGCTTTTTGGATTTTAAGGTGGGGGGGCAGGGGAGAAGAGCTCAAGTAGATGGTTGATAGTTTAGAAAAGAAGCCAGGTGTATTGTTGCTGTCCAAGATGATCCGGGTATCAGGGACAGCTTTGGCAGAGGAGTGTGAGGCCCAATAGTTCTTGATGTGGTCCTGGTGATGGATGCCAAAGAATGTCACTGAGGACTATGAGTCTTGGTGCTATGGACAGGGAAAACCAGATTGGAAGGATTCAAAGATAGAGTACTGGGAAACATACTTACAGAGGTGGTAACAACATGCTCGAGGACTTCAGAGAGAAAGAGGTGGTTGTAAGTGGGGCAACACTAGGAGAGGATAGAGGCATCAAGGAACGGTTTATTTAAGAGGGGTGAATATGGTACTTGTCATAGGGGAAACTAAACAAAAAGAGAATGAGCCATCATCATCAGTTTAAGGTTAGTATCATAAATTTGGAATCTGCCCGACATTTCCGTGCCTGCACCATGCAAACCATATGTTGTGAAATAATGGGCCAGATTTTGCTGTCAAAATAACGGTGAGGCTAATGGTGCTTTCCATTATTTTTGCGCAAGTGCTACAGCAAATTCAGGTGAGGAGCAAATGCACGTTTAAATGCCAATATCCAAAAGTTGCTGCCCAAAGTTGCGCCGCTCCACCATTAGCTTCGCAAAAAAGGCATTTCACATTCTGCCTCACCGTTGACATGTATTGAATGGCGTGAAGTTGTTGTATTTGCTAAAGACATAGAAAATGGGATCCTGCAATTTGAACTATATCTCCATCATCCCCTCTCTGACTCTGAAGGCTTTCCAAATTAACTGGGCTACGCTTTGAAACTGGAACAAATAACACCAAGCAAACTTGTGATCTCTGAGACAACAGGGGGTTGAAATTCTGCAGGGTTCCTCTGGTCTCCTGCTGTAACTCCAACAGGAGACTGCCAGAACCCCTCGGAAAACAGCGGAGACCCAGCTGTACCAGAGCCCCACTATTTCTGGAGGTTTCCTATATGCATTGTAAAGAGCGAAAGTTCTGTTCGTCCCTTACAAGGCAAATTGCAATGTGGGGAGGCGGGGGGGGGGGGGGGGGCGGCGGAGAAGGAGCGAGATCTACTTAAAGCAAGGTTCCTACTGCATTTGTACAGATGGGATCCAGTGTCTCTGTGGAGGCCAGTATGCAAAGTGAGTTAAGGTCTCATGCTGGGCAAAAGTGGGACCCACTGATGGGGCCAAGGAAGTCAGCTGAACCCCTGTAGAATCACTATCACTGGAGAAAAAGTACTAGGCAAACTAAAAGTGGACAAGTCCCCTGGACTTGATGGCCTGCATCCTATTGTCTTAAAAGAAGTGGCTGTAGATATAGTGGATGCATTAGTTGTAATCTACCAAAATTCCCTGGATTCTGGAGAGGTCCCAGTGGATGGGAAAACCACAAATGTAACACCCCTATTCAAGAAAGGAGGGAGACAGAAAGCAGGAAACTATAGACCAGTTAGCCTAACATCTGTCATTGGGAAAATGCTGGAGTCCATTTTAAGGAAGTAGTAGCAGGACATTTAGAAAATCATAATACAATCAAGCAGAGTCAGCATGGTTTTATGAAAGGGAAATCATGTTTGACAAATTTGCTAGAGTTCTTTGAGGATGTAATGAGCAGGGTGGATAAAGGGGAACCAGTAGATGTAGTGTATTTGGATTTCAGAAGGCATTCGATAAGGTGCCACATAAAAGGTTACTGCACAAGATAAGAGCTCACGGGGTTGGGGGTAATATATTAGCATGGAGAGAGGATTGGCTAACTTACAGAAAACAGAGAATCGGGATAAATAGGTCATTTTCAGGTTGGCAAACGGTAACTAGTGGGGTGCCACAGGGATCAGTGCTGGGGCCTCAACTATTTACAATCTATATTAATGACTTGGATGAAGGGACCGAGTGTAATGTAGCCAAATTTGCTGCTGATACAAAGATAGGTGGGAAAGCAAGTGGTGAGGAGGACACAAAGAATCTGCAAAGGGATATAGATAGCTTAAGTGAGTGGGCAAAAATATGGCAGATGGAGTATAATGTGGGAAAATGTGAGATTATCCGCTTTGGTAGGAAGAATAAAAAAGCAAATTATTATTTAAATAGAGAGAGACTACAGAATGCTGCGGTACAGAGGGATCCTTGTACATGAAACACAAAAAGTTAGCATGCAGATACAGCAAGTAATTAGGAAGGCAAATGGAATGTTGGCCTTTATTGCAAGGGGGATGGAGTATAAAAGTAGGGAAGTCTTGCTACAACTGTACAGGGTATTGGTGAGACCACACCTGGAGTACTGTATACAGTTTTGGTCTCCTTATTTAAGGAGGGATATACTTGCATTGGAGGCAGTTCAGAGAAGGTTCACTAGGTTGATTCCTGAGATGAGGGGATTGTCTTATGAAGAAAGGTTGAGCAGGTTGGGCCTATACTCATTGGAGTTTAGAAGAATGAGAGGTGATCTTATTGAAAGATTCTGAGGGGGCTTGACAGGGTAGATGCAGGGAGGATGTTACCCCTCGTGGGGGGTATAGTTTCAGAATAAGGGGTCGCCCATTTAAGACGGAGATGAGGAGGAATTTCTTCTCTCGGAGGGTCGGGAATCTTTGGAATTCTCTACCCCAGAGAGCTGTGGAGGCTGAGTCATTGAATATATTCAAGGTGGAGATAGACAGATAGTTGAGCTACAGGGGAGTCAAGGGTTATGGGGAACAGGCAGAAAAGTGGAGTTGAGGCCAAGATCAGATCAGCCATGATCTTATTGAATGGCGGAGCAGGCTCGAGGGGCCAAATTACCTACTCTTGCTCCTATTTCTAATCTTCTTATGTAATGCGGAATTTTTTTTTTTTTAAATTAACAATCACCTTCCCCTCCCCCTTAAACCAGACAAAGGGCTGGTGGCCAGGGTTATTGGGGGGGGGGGGGGGGGGGGGGGGGGGGGCGGGGTTTGGGCAACCCTCCTCCACCACCAGATTTTCTGGCCACAAGGGACAGGCGGGTGCCAGAGATACACCGCTAGTGGCGCTTGCACCCACCTGCCTCATGCAAATTAGGTGCCCTCTCACTGACCCTGCAAACTCCAGCAATGGAGGCCACCAGCGGAGATCACACCCCAAAGGATTTCGACCCCTACATGTCTATTTCCGCCACTGGCACCACCATGTAGTTTTTTTTTTCTGCAGCTGTATAGAGATGAAAATGCCAGATGAAAAAAGAAAAAAAGGTTCTATTTTTAAGACTGTACCATAATAAAATAGATGCTTACTGCCTAAGGCATGCATAGAAATTATGAAATAACTGGCTTTGCCACATAGCCACCTGCTGATAACACCAATTCTACTGAACTGCAGACTGCAATGAATAGAAAATGAGGACTGAAGTGCTTGCTCAGCAGAATGTGGTGTACAGCCTGGAATTGAACTGACTAAAATAAAATGTGGAGGAGGATTGCTGACTCACTGTAAATGACTCTCTACATGAGTGGAATTATTATTTTTCTATAGCCAAGAAACAGCACTGTTTAAGGCGATATTGCTTTTACTTCCGACACCATGTTTGTCTTTTAAGAAATCCGACACATGAAAAGGCCCGTATGCAGGTTGCCACTGAGGTGAAAGAGAGTAGAGAAGGAGGCATGGTTAAGTCCGGAAGTAGTAGTTAGGTGATCCCACAACTTGGATTATAAAAGGATGAAGAAAAGATTGAGGAAGATAAGGAATTCTATAATTATATGCTCCTGGGAAACAATGAGCTAAAGTAGATGAGTCCACTTTATAAATACAAGTCCTTGTCCCTGCTTTGGTTATTTCTTGACTTCAATATCTATCAAATGAGAAACATAAAATGTGTTTTGTTAAATCCAAAAAATCTAAAACACGGCTGCAGTCTAACAGGTATGAAAGATTTTTGATTTGATTTTTTACTCACTACATGGCAGGAACATACAACGTTAAAGGAGCATTCGTACAGCAATGCTCTTTTTTACATCAAGAAAGAAAAAACAGATCAAATCTCCAAAGTCTAGAATAGTTATTGACCACAGGGCAGGTTTTCCTGTTTCTGCACCTGTTACATTACACGGACATAGACTATCGAGTGGGCTTTGTTAGGGTCATGCAGTTTGCTCATCTGATTATCCCGTATTCGTTGTGCCCAGGTGATTCAATAGCCCCAGGTGCAAGAACAAGAAAATCTGTCCCCATATTTTACATGTGCTTTGATGAGCCTTGGAGGGGGTGCAGGGCAGATACCAGGGCGTAAAGGGTTAAGTTATGAGGACAGGTTGCATAAGCTTGGTTTGAGTTTAGAAGACTGAGGAGAGATCTAATCAAGGTCTTTAAAATGATTTGATAGAGTAGATACAGAAAAACTATTACTCCTGGTTGGGGAATCCAAAACAAGGAGACTAGGGGGGAGAAATTCGGTATCGCCCCGTTTGGGGCGCTAATTTTTGAAATGATGAAAATTAGTGCCAGGCGCTAAGGATTCTGAGCTTCTCCTAAATTGGCTGTTAGCGCTAATGACCTCAGTAGGGCGCTACAGGGGCGCTACCAGCAGAGTGATAATGAATTTCAGGTGCAATGCAATCGGGAATGATCCTTCACACTGGCTCCTTCCAGCTCTTAAAGGGGAGGTTGCATCATTGTGCAGCTTCTCATTATCAGCAGTGCTGGCTGTGAAGGCGACCTGCAACCAACTCAATCCCCTGATCATGATGGCTGATCCCACTCCCAGGGAGAGAGCTCGTCATTTCACAGACGAGGCATTGGAGGCATTGGTCGCGGGAGTGGAGCGAAGGAGGGCAGTGCTGTTCCCGGACACTGGAAGGAGGCCATTGCCCCAGGTCTTCAGGGCAATGTGGAGGGAAGTGACCCAGGAGGTCTCGGCCAGTAGTGTGGTTGTACGTAGCCTGACACAGTACCAGAAGAAATTCAACGACCTCACGCAGGTGGTTGAGGTGAGTGCGTGCTTCAACAGGTCCTAAATACCAGCAGCTGAACCTCAGTCTGTACACTCACCACACCCCCACCACGCATCTGCACCTACACAAACTCACATCCACATCTCATGCCTTGCCTACAATCACAGCTATTCAACTACGGCAGGCATATCTCCCAAACACATAGCTGGACTCTGACTCACACACATTCGTTTCTCTTGCAGGCCAAGATGGCCCACAATAGGAGGGAGCAGCAGAGAGCAGGTGGGGGTGATGCGCAGCTCCAGCAGCTCTCAGACCTGGAGGAGCGAGTGCTGCGACTCATTCAGCAGCAGGTGGTGGGTGGTGTGGCCGTCGGCAACGTCGACCCGCTTGGGGCCAACAACGGTATGTTCATCCCCTCTCCTTCTCTCATCCCACTTCCCCCTCACACCACAAGCCTTTCCCACTTTCCAGCTCCTGAGAATGTCTGCATTCCTTGCTCCATTCCTGCCCCCTCCTTAATGCGAGTCTTGTGCCTTTATGCTTTCAGACAATCAACAACAGCTGACCAGCCTGTCCCTGAGCCCCCCCACTGAGAGTGAGGAAGGAGAAGAGGAGGAGGAGCAAAGCACCGCGTCATTGCATGTCTCACCTGCAGGCACCACCTCAGATACTGGCACTATGCGATATTTAGAGGCAAGTTTAGTAGAGGGGTCTGCACTGGGTGATGCACCGGGGATGAGCGGGCTGCAGCAAGGCCAGGGGGAAAGGGTAGCTCGGGGGCCAGCTCCCCAGAGGGCAAGTTCACGCGCGAGTTCTACTGCACAGGACTCAGATGAGGACCCCGATGGGGCGGCGTTCACAAGGAGGGTGATGGGCATGCACTCCGAGATGATAGGTGCAATGGCAAGGGTGCCCGAGAGCCTATGGTAAGGAGCATGGAGGAGTCCGCCTCCAACATTACACCGAGCTCTGCGCACACCATTGAGCCCATCATTTCCACTCTGCAGAGGATGGTGGACTCACAGAGGGACCGTGCGGATCCAGACCTCATGACACGTGTCATGGGCGATGTAGTAACTTCCATTGCAGCACAGGCGGAAGCGACGCAGCGTCTTAGTGCTGCAATGCAGTCAATGGTTGCTGCCATCCAATCTCAGACTGCTCTCATGCAGTCTCAGCTTGATGTGACACAAGCTCTGACTGCTGCCATCGTTCGCTGGGTCCACCACAGTCCACCGGGGATCTCACCGTGTCGCAGCGGGCCATCAATCTGTGCTCCAGCAGATTGATAGGGATGCTGAGGTGCTGCCCCGGGGGAGTGGCAGTGGGTCAGTGGAGCAGGAACCTGCTGTCCTCTCTCAGGATGACAGTATACCTGATCCCACCACTGCCACCCCACTTGTCACTGCCTGTCATCCAGCCAGCCCAGACTGCCGCCGCCCAGCCTGAGGTGGTGCAGTGTACAGTCGGGTCTTCCAGGCCCAGAGCTTGTCGAGGGCGTCCTGCAAGGCCATCTGTAGTCTCTGGCACCGACACTCAGCAGCCTTCCACCAGCCCTGCTGCAGCCACTGGGGAGACACTACGTAGGAGCAGCAGATTAGGAAAAGGCAATGTAAAGAGGGCAAGTAAGGGTGTGCACAAGGGTGATTAGATCATTTTGTTGTTGTATACATGTGGTTACTGATTTTGGATAAATTTATTCCTGCAATGTTGCAGAAATGGTGAGGTTTCTCATTTCAGCTTTGATGTGTGGCATGGAATGAGAAATTGATGGATTAATGGGGACGGGCTGAGCAACCGGGAAGTGGCCTCGAAATCATTGGAACCAAAGTCTGATGAGGTGGTCACGGACCACCCTTACACAAGGCCGATGGAGTGGCTGGTTCCTCCGTCGCTGCTGTTTGTGCTCCTGTTCATCCTCCTCCTGAGGTGGTGTGGCTGTGCCTGATGGCAATGGCTGCGCCCTCATGATGGCCAAGTTGTGCAGCATGCAGCAGATGCTGACGAAAAGTGACACCCGCTCAGCCCAATACTGGAGGGCTCCTCCCGACCGTTGCTTGAGCACTCCGATGGTCTGCTCAATGATGTTCCAGGTGGCAGCATGGCTCTCATTGTATGAGTGCTGGGCACGAGTTTTGGGGTTGCGGAGGGGAGCCATGAGCCAGGTGGAGAGTGGATAGCCCTTGTCTCCCGGCAGCCAGCCGCGAGCTTGATGTGGTGGCTGGAACATAGCTGGCACAGGATGAAGGCATCGTGGCTGCTGCCAGGATAGCGGGCATTGACGGTAAGGATTTGCTGTGTATGGTCGCACACCAACTGCACATTAAGTAAGTGGTAGCCTTTGCGGTTACAGAATACCTCAGGATTGTTATGAGGTGCCCGCAAAGTGACGTGGGTGCAGTCAATGGCGCCCTGCACCACGGGGAAGCCCGCTATCCTGGCAAAGCCACATGCACACTCGCGCTGCTTCTCTCCAGTCATGAGGAAGGAAATGTTGAAGGGATAATTACAAGTCCTAGCCCTTTTTGGGCTACCCCAGATCAGGCATATTCCCCAGACGTTCACCTTCAACTAAAGTTAGCAGTAGCCGAATCCTAGAGACGCTTAATTGGGTCTAAAGGTCAGACTACCGCTCCCTAAAGAAAGGAACAGCTTGAAGATGTTACCGTCCTCCAGATAGCACTTTTAATAAGTTTAACTAGACTGTAACCTTCCGGATATTATGAGGGTTCAGAAAACCCCCCAGAATTCTGCAACTCCTCACAAAAGAGTGTACAGAAACTGAGTTTGCGAGGTTGATACAAAATTACTCTGTGAGACAATTCTAAAAATATATAGATTTATTAAAGTACCCACATGTAGTTAACAGCTGGTGTCAATCGCAACTTTAACAGTTCAAAATACAAATAGCTTACATTTCTTATCAGAGATCCTTATTCTCAAATCTTAACTTCGTTACATTTCCACACTTCTACTTATTCTTAATCCAGAATATCCACCAAAATCAAATACCTTGATTACCCGAGACTCAAAGAGTTGCAGGCCTACAGAGTGGTTCTGAAGGCGAGAATCGCTCTGCCCCTTCCAGCGACTTCTGACTTTCTATCTGAAAAGCTCCATCTTTTATACTCTTTTTTTAGTGGTATATTCTTTGAAGTTTTCTGCTGATGTAAGCTAATTATCTCTAGCCATACCTCTGTTGACTTCTTTTCTATTCTTACTGTCATTTCAGCTGCCAACTTTCAGACTTCTGTCTCTACCTTTAGGTGTTTCAAAACCTATCATAAAATGGCTTATCATAAAAAACAATTTGACAGTTGTATCTATTTGATGCGATTCTTAGGAGGTTCCTCTATTGACTTCTTAAACCACTTTAACTGCTTGTAAGCCAGACGTCGTGTCTCCGTGTGTTCCAAGTTCAATACAAAAACAATGTGATTGCTTGGTACCATCTATTGATGTAATATTTTCAAAGTGTTCTGTAGTTATCTTTTACAACATGTAAATTAAAAACACTTCAACCAGGGTGTTTGTTTTCCTAGCCATCTTAGTTGGTTATATATGTAATCGTGTTTCCTGTTTCATTTGATGTTACTTTTACAAAGGCACATGGTTTTTTAATGTTCTGTTTTTCTGTTCGACGTATTATTTTTTAACACTTTACTTGGGCATTGCTATTGTGTTGGTTCCAAACCACAGACTCCTCGGAACAAACTCTTTGCTTCTTCAATAGGCCACTGTCTTAGTATTTACAACCATTTCCCATTTCAAAAGCTTGTGTGGTGTTTACAACTTTTGTGTTAACACTTCATCTTATCTCAGAAGCCTGTGTTCTGTTTGCAGCCTGTGTCGTTGAGGCTTTTAGATTTTTAACCCCAGTTTGTCTTATTTTAATAAAATCAGAATTCTGTTCATAGGATGGTGTATTTTTCTGAATAGGTTTGGCTCATTCCTTTACAATGTAGTCCCTTCTCCTTCTGCACAGAGCATCTGTGACCTCGCGGATGCAGCAATGGATAGCGAACTGCGACATGTTCACTCTGACTCCTGTTGCACACTGGAAGGATCCGCTGGTGTAGAAATTGAGGGCGATGGTGACCTTGACTGCCACCGAGTGCGCCCTGGTGCTCCTGATCTGAAGCTCGCGGTCTGGCTGCAGGAGGTGGCAGAGCTCTGTGACCATGTCCTTGGTGAAGCGGAGCCTTCTAACACACTGTTCCTCAGTGAAATTGATGTAGGAGAAATGCTGCCGGAATACCCTGGGAAGGTAAGGCCTCCTGTTGAGAGCCCTGTTGGCCCTCCTCCCTCTGGCCACATTTGTCAATCTTTCTCTCTGCCTCCACTGCCTCCGACATTGACGCTGGAGTGCGAGGTCCAGTGCCAGTACAGCCGCCATTAAAGTATGGAAATGTTGCACTTTCAAATCTCACTTAACTGAAACTGAATAATTTTTCGGAGGCAGGCAGAACACGCCTTCAATTGAAAACCGCTGAAATCGCTCAAAACGCCTGTTTGTCGATGTCAAACTGGCAAGGCAGCATTCTTTGCAGACTAAAAAAAACCAGATGTTGACGCCTTTATATAGCGCTCCTCCAGCGCTTATCCGACTGCATACCGCCTCCTCTACCTGTTGTTGCTAACGGCAGGTGCTCAGGCAGGGGGTGAGAGTGAATTTCTGAGCCGGGGCGCTACCAGGGCGCTGCGCAGACAGATAGCGTCACGATCTCTGGGCGCAGGAGATCGTGGTGCTAGTGGTTACCGATGCCGCAAACCTCCACGTCAATTTCGCGGGCATCGGTACTATCGCCCCGCCCAGTCGCAAAGCCAGTAGCGCCCCATTAGCGCTCCCCCGGAGACTCTAAGGTACCGAATTTCTCCCCCATAATCTTAAAATTAGAGCTAGGCTGTTTAGGAGGGAAATCAGGAAGCACTTATTCATACAAAGGGTAGTGGAAATGTGTAACCCTCTACCCAAAAGACTGTAGATCCTCGGTCAATTGAAATATTCAAGACTGAGATTTTTGTTATATAAGAGTATCAAGTGATATGGAGCAAAGGCACATAAATGGAGTTAAGATACAGATCAGCTATGATCTAATAGAATGGTGGAACAGGTACGAGGGGATGAATGGCCTACTCCTGTTTCCAGTTTCCTATGTTCTTCCTATGACTGTTTTACATTGTATCCGATAAATGATCTGGGACCTTACTTTTGGACAGTTGACCAAATTATTGTCAAGTGGAAAACTGCATTTTGGCCAGTAATGTGCATATTTGAGGTTGTAATGCCATACTACATTCTCTGATATGGTTTTAACACAATGGCAAATGCCTACCACTAGAGCGCCATTGATCTGACCCATGAAGCCCCTGCATGGTTCCTTTCCTATTTGCACTTGTATCCAAAGCCAACTTCTTCTGCCTTTGGGCTTCAGGCCTAGATTTGCCATTTGCCATTATTATTTAACTCACCACCAGCAGCAAGATAAAGCTCAGTAGGTTAGAGCTTTGGGTCATTTGCAGTTGTGCCGATGCAGAATGGGTACAGGGGACCAGAAAATTGGGGATGCAGGCCTCATGTATTACATTACAACAGTGACTACACGTCAAAGGTACTTAATTGGGTGTAAAGCACTTCGGGACATCCCGAGATCATGAAAAGCGCTGTATAAATTAAAGTCTTTCTTTTCTTTTTACATGTTTTGCACCCAATTCCTTCAGTTGTGGGCTTCTGTCCAGCTGCATTTTATGTGCCACAGTCCTTGCACAGATTTCAAAGTAACAAGTTTTCGCCTTTAGCGTTCCCGACACTTTGGGGGTGGTAACCGAATTAGCGCCTCACGTTTAGCGCCCGGGGCAAGAGTACGGCCCCAGCCGCTAAATTGGGTTTACCGCCCCGGCGAGGAAGTGGGCTATCTCGGGCGCTCCACTTCCTCTCGGGGCGGTGCATGGGGCGCAAAGTGCGGTAGCGCCGGAGCGTTACGCGGCCGCTCTGCACAGCACTGATGCATTTCAGCGCCCCTCCCCTTCTGTTAAAGGGGAGGGCCGCTGTGCACTCTGCAGGCCGTTTGACGGCCCCCATTAACCCACCAGGGCGGCGTGGTGCCGTGGCTGCAGCCCTGAACGGCGTGATGGTGGCCACAGACCACGCCAAGGGGCGCCAAGAGGGGTCGACCTGGAGGTCAGCCAAAATAAAAATGTCGGCGCGGGGCGCAGCCGAACCACCCCTTTAATTAGCGCCCACCAACGGTGTGCGACCCGGCTCATGACCCGTGAGGCTGTCGCTGACATCGCCCGCGGCAGCCTCGCGGGGCACAGCCGAATTTCGGCTGCGGGGCACTAAGGGTCGTCGTCGCGATTACATCATCGCCAGCGGCGCAGCAGCCTGGGGCGCTACCGGCGGGGTCGCGGCACTATCGACTAGCGCCTCAGTAGCGCCCCGCCGAATTTCTTGGCAGGCGCTATTAGCGCCCCTGCCGGGCAATAAGCCCTTTATGCCCCGTTCGCACCCCCCGGAGGCGCTAACGGCAGGTGCAAAGGAGGCGAATTTTGCCCCTTTATCCCTTACCAATAATGCTTCAGACTTATTGCAGGCATGCTGCAATTCTGTCCTATGGGAGGATACCGAAGTGCCAAAGAAAGTCAACCTTTTTGTATCTACCTCATGGAAAATGATCTCCACTTCACCAGCCATGAAATCGGTGTCAGGTGCTGCAACGCACCATCTCTTGCCCCCAGAGTCCGTATCATGTTCTCACATTGGGTTTTCTTTCATTTTATTCTTGCTTAGCACTTTTTAGCCTCCTATCCCTCTTCAGCCTCAGCAAAGGCCACCAAAAAAACGAACAACTTTTCTCTCTTTGTTGCCAGTTACCTTTACATGTCACGTTTTTCCATTTCCCATTAAATCAGCTCTCTGCACAAGGCAAAAGAGGCACTGGGAGCTGGGAATAATTATGGAAATTAGTTGACCCAGGAAAATTGCATGCTGTCAGCACATTATACTTCAGGTTAGATTTACAGTTGAACTGACCTTCACCAGGACTTGAAATGCTCACCTAATGTAACCAAAATTAGGTGTTAGTAGTAAATCCATACAATTCCTGCCACAAACTTGTCTGATGTGCCTGTGCTCCAAAAACAAGGCCAATGATTTATGACATCTTATAGGGCTAATGACTCCTCACTGGAGAATTTCAACAGGCTCATTCCCTGCAACAGCCAGGAACAGCTTACAATGAATAGTTCCCCCTTATCTTTTCATTCTGGTAACACAGGAATTTTTTACTGCAGGAGACATTACTGGGTAAACTCACTGAGCCCTCCATTCCCAGGGAGGGGGCAGAGGGGTCAGAGATAGGGCGATGACACTGTAGCACCAATTTACTATCCAGAATGGGATTGGTGAATTTACTTTATTATATATTGTAGTGTGAACTTTTATAATGTGGTTTTAATGTTTTGATCTTTCTATTAAAACTAAAAATTAATTTGCATTACCAGACGTAACTAATGATGCAGTGATAGCAGGACTTTAAAGGCGCGATATAAATGCAAGTTGTTGTTGTACATCACTGAACACATCACCACCTTTTGCCTCTGTTTGCTAACAGAGTAAATTGTTTTTCAAGATAACTTATCCGTTGAGAATGATCCTTTATATGCACTACTTTAAAGACCATCACAATTCCAAAAAGCTTTGGGGTCAACATTCCTGTGATCAATTATCTTAAGAGAAAAAGCATAATGAATAAAGAGTGATGGAATATTGGGAGAAACACCAACAGATAATTTGTCCATGTCTGGCTGCTGTAAGGAGATTCTTCCCTCTCAAAAGGAGAGTAAAAAAGGCTAGTGAAATATGAGAAAATTTAATTTGCTAATGCCTGGTTAAAGATCATGTCCTAGATTTTCCAATCATAAGGAAAAATATATTTAAGGGGAAGCTAGATATGCACATGAGGGCAAAAGGGATAGAAGGATATGCTGATAGGGTTAGATGAAGAGGGGTGGGAGGAGGCTCGTGTGGAGCATAAACACCGGCATAGACCAGTTGGGCCGAATGGCCTGTTTCTGTGCTGTAGACTCGATGTAATTCAATGTAAGGCCAACTGAAAGTGGGACAATGCAAGAATAGCAACTTATTTAGTGTGCACTGATCCCGTGCAAGTCATGGGGCCAGCGTCATTTGCGTAATCTCAAAGAGCTCCCGTCCTGTGATTGGAAGCTTTCCCACTGACACGTGAGAAAAAGCACAGTGCTACAGGATTCAAGGGCTCGAAGCAGCTTAAAAGGCCGGGTACTGTGGTATGCAAGGCAACATCCTTCTTTTTGCAAACTTTTCTGCAAGCAGTTCAGCAGAGCACAGAAGGCCCGGCTTATTCGATGGAGTGTCATGAGCAATGTACAAAGTACAGGAAACTTTCGTTTATCCGGCATCGACGGGACCGGTGTGGTGCCGGTTTATCGAAAGTACCGGATAACGGAGAGTTATATCTACCGAGGCTATTTTTAACAAAGAGACTCCAGGCAGCGCGGGAGAATCAACTCCTGCTACTGCAGTGTTTCGGACTTCCGACAGCGCCAGGAGGCCGAGTAGTGGCACTTTTGAAAAGTACCCCTACTGACTAAATCGGCGTTCGCGGACTCGGACTCGGACTCGGGATCGGCAACATTGCCGGTTATTTGAGAGGAGTTTTCGGAGCACTCGGCGTTCGCGGAGACTCGACTGCGACTCGGCAACATTGCCGGTTATTTGAGAGGAGTTTTCGGAGGATGATTTTTGCCGGTTAAGCGAGAATTCCGGATATTTGGGTGCCGGATAAACGAAAGTTTCCTGTACCTGGAGGTTAAGAACATTAAAGGTGAGTCGAGGTAAGAAAACCCACTGCTACCTTCCATTAATTCAGTGTACTAAACACCTATAACTTACACCGACCTTCCCCTCACACTATACTATCAATGCTTGGCATGAATATCCATTCTGTATCATACCTCCTTGCGTGCATTCAAGCTAAGGTAATCATCCCATCTAATGTAGTTGCATGATGCACATATGTCATTCCACCGACTGTAAACTGCTTGCTGTCTCTTTAGTATGATTGTATATTATCATGACAATATCAACTTCTCAATGTTTTTACTCTTTTTGCAAGAGAAGACCGCCCATAAAAAAAGAACGAGAGCACACGCAGGAGGGATGACCCCAAACATTCGTGACTAATCCTATGTGAGAAGAATGTCTGTAAATCGTGGGCAGAGAAGCCATAGAAAGTTTTGAAGCTGTGGAAGTAGGAAGGTTGGCAGCAGCTCCAGGATTGTGCTAACCACTTTCTCTTGTTCTTTCTTCTCATTCTATTCTCTCATTCACTCACAGGTGACAAGCCATAGAGTGAAGCACTTTATCAAGTAACCTCTTCTATTGGAAGCCTTACGGGAAGGTTTTTTCTTAAAGTTATTCTTGCAACATCTCTTCCTCTTGCTTTAGGTGAGGCAGAGGAAGCTTGAGTCATGCCCCAGGTACAGCAAGCCTGTTAGCATTTCACATCATGCACGGTCACTTACTCCAGCCCTCCCAAGCACCAGCTCATGTAGAGGAGCTCACTAACTGTGTGTGCGCAGCCTTGCATGACAGTTTCCCAACACTGCAGTCCATCAGGAAGCCATCTGATGCAATTCTTCCACTCAGGTAGCATTTATATGAAGCACAAAACTCATTTCAAGAACAATTACATGTCACCAAGGGGAAGCACTTCAAAAGTAATTCATTTGCCGTGATTTTGGGACGTCCTGAGGACATGAAAGGCACCATAAGTTCGTTTTATACTAACCCAGTCAGGGGATATACGGCAACAAAGTCAGCTACCTGGGTATAAGAGAGGAACATTGCATGAGGAGGTTAAGGCTCACCAGGAAGACTGTGACCAAGTTATACCAGCTGAAAAACTTGCAGGTACAATCAATCAGTCACATACTTCCAGCATTTTCTGTTTTTATTACTATAATTTTTCCGTTCATTCTGTGGTCCAAAAGCTACACTCATCATAATATAAATAAATGTATTTTTAAATTTACATTTTCTGCTCTCACCCTTCCTCCTCTCCTGAAGCCAATGACTCATGCTAGGCTATATAAGCAGTGGCAGTACTTTGATGCCTCCCCCAAGTAAGCTTCCTTCATCTGTCTTCAATGGATAGTGAATTCTCAGCAAGCCACTTGACTGGGAGGACCATCACAACCAACCTGATCCATCACCTCAATCAGCATCTACACACTTCTGGCAGGGATCACTGGGCTGACTGAGAAAAGACTGAGGAAGATATGGTACAGGTCTTAAAAATAAAGGTGCAGATAAAGTCCATTGGGCCCATTCCCTCCAATGTATCACACGTAACTTCACTCGTGATCTCCAGCTAATCCAATCCAGTATCTCCTGAGAAAGCTGATTTAAATCAGTAAATACCCAAACAAGTGCCAGCAATACCAAAGTCTTAACCCAGTGTGAAGCAAAAGTAACACAGGCTGAACCTTGTCTGCTGCCAGTGCATGTCAGAAAATCATCAAGTTTCCAGCATGCACTGGTGGCAGGCCAAGGCTCCAACACTCATGCAGAAAATAACTCCCAAAGAGCCTTCCATTGATGTCCACCTTTGAATGACAGAGCTGTAATTTTACTTGTAATTTTGAGTTCTACAAACTCCTTCCCTAGACACCGATTCTATCCCTCTCCCTGGCCACTGCCTGAGGCTAAACCAGACTGTTTGCAGCCTTGGCGTCCTATTTGACCCTGAGCTAAGCTACCGACTCCATATCCTCTCCCTCACCAAGACTGCTTACTTCCACCTCCGTAACATCGTCCGTCTCCACCCCTGCCTCAGCTCATCTGCTGCTGAAACACTCATCCATGCCTTTGTTACCTCTAGACTCGACTATTCCAATGCTCTCCTGGCTGACCTCCCACCTTACACCCTCCATGAACCTGAGCTCATCCAAAACTCTGCGGCCCGTATCCTAACTCCAAATCTCGTTCACCCATTACCCCTGTGCTCGCTGACCTACATTGGCTCCTTGTCCGGCAACGCCATAATTTTAAAATTCTCATCCTGGTTTTCAAATACCTCCATGGCCTCGCCCCTCCCTATCTCTGTAACCTTCTCCAGCCCTACAACCCTCCGAGATCTCTGCACTTCTCCAATTCCGGCCTCTTGCATATCCATGATTTTCATCGCTCCACCATTGGCAGCCGTACCTTCAGCTGTCTCGGCCCGAAGCTCAGGATTTCCCTCCCTGAACCTCTCCACCTCTTTCTCTTCCTTTAAGACGCTCCTTAAAATCTACCTCTTTGAGTCACGTGTCCTAATATCTCCTTATGTGGTTGTGTCAAATTCTGTTTAATAATGAAACACCTTGGGATGTTTTACTACATTAAAACTATATAAATGCAAGTTGTTGTTGTTGGTGGTGATGGGCCAGCATCTAAAATGTTAACCTGTCTTTCCTTACACTTACTGACAAACCTCCAAATACTCCTGCCATGTACTGAATAAGATGTTACAAGCATTCCATAAACTGAACACCTGTGCTTAAATTTATCCTCATTTTACCTTCAATCCCATTTTTTGCCAAATGATCAGTCAACACATTTTAAAAAGCTCAGTAAATCAGCAATTAGCTGTGGCTCAGTGATATCACTCTCATCTCTGAATCAGAAAGTTGTGGATTCAAGCTCCACTCCAGAGACCTGAGCACATAATCTAAGCTGACACTTCAGTACTGAGGGAGTGCTGCACTGTCAGAGGTGCCGATTTTCAGCAGAAACATTAAACCCCGATGAGTTATACAGAGTACCTTACTTTGATTTGTAATCAAATGATCCCAAGATGTATCCTCAGACCCGATTTGCCTTGTTTAACAGTTTAACAATGATTGGATATTTTGGTGAATGATCAATAATCATAGCCAAAACTTTCTTCTGTTCCACTTTCAATGGAAGCCCATGTATTCTTTACAAATAAAGCTAGAAACTACTGTCAGCGATAATAGTGCTGATAGGTTAACACATTCCTAAGACATTCCTCTGTCCAATATTTTAATGTATTTTAAGTAATAACCCATTTATTTTAAGCAGGTTATTGCCTTTGTTAAAATAACAGATAGAGAAATGTCATTCCAATGCACAAAGTATTCCTTTGTTATTATCAGCAATCGTAGTTTCTAACCTACAGTCCTTATTCCCCGTACCTCTAGGTCTTACCTTACAATTCTTCACATTGAACTCCATTTGCCATTCCTTAATCCATCTATATAATTTCTCCAGATCGAATTGAATATTTTCTATCGCCTCTACAATGGTCACCTGACCATACAAGCAAACTTTCTATCATCAATAGTAGTAGCCATTTCATTATCATCCTTCTTCAACAGTGTAAACAAGAGAGGACCCAAAACAGATACTTTGGTTTTCCTTCAATTTGTTACACATCTAGTCATTTAACCAGATTCTATTTTACCCTATTAAAACAATTACTCGCTCTCACCCTGGCCGTTCCCCCGATACGGCCCTCATCTTCGCTCCCTCAAGTCCAAGGGACGCAGACCTGAACAGACATGGCAGACAACTGGTTTAGCCATTCACCGCCATATCTGGCTGGACCACATAAAGCATTATCGGATCCTACTCTTTTCTGCCAAAACTGCTCAATATTCCAGGATCATTCTGGAATGCAAAGATAAACCCCGGATTCTATTCTCTACTGCTAACCATCTTCTTAAACCCCTCTCCCCTGTCTCCTCCACACCTACCTCCAACAACAAGTATGAGGAGCTCATGAACTTCTTTGTCTCTAAGATTGAGACCATCCCTTCAATTGGCTCTGCCACTTCCCTTCCTTCCCCTAGCCCACCGGGCCAAATTTCCTCTAAGGATCCCCCCTGCCCTAGCCCTGAACTTGCATCTTTCTCCAGTTTCTCTCCGATCTCCCCTCTTGACCTCTCCACACTCATCTTGTCCATGAGATCCACTTCCTGCTCCCTCGCCCTTATTCCCACCAAACTGCTGACCACCCAACTTCCTTTTCTCGCTCCCATGTTAGCTGACATTGTTAATGGTTCGCTCTCCTCAGGTACTGTCCCCCTCTCCTCAAATCTGCCTTCATCACCCCTCTCCTCAAAAAAATACCCTTAACCCCTCTGTCCTTGCAAACTACCGCCCCATCTCCAACCTCCCTTTCCTCTCCAAAGTCCCTGAATGTGTTGTCACCTCCCAAATCCATGCCCATCTTTCCCGCAACACCACGTTTGAATCCCTCCAATCCGGTTTCCGCCCTGCAACATTACTGAAACGGCTCTCATCAAAGTCACAAATGACATCCTTTGTGACTGTGACAAAGGTAAACTATCCCTCCTCGTCCTTCTCGACCTGTCTGCAACCTTTGGCACGGTTGACCACTCCATCCTCCTCCAATGCCTCTCCACCATCGTCCAGCTGGGTGGGCCTGGTTCCATTCTTATCTATTTAATCATAGCCAGAAAATCACCTGCATTAGCTTCTCTTCCCACTCCCGCACCGTTACCTCTGGGGTTCCCCAAGGATCTATCTTTGGCCCCCTCCTATTTCTCATCTATATGCTACCCCTTGGTGGCATCGTACGAAAACACGGCATCAGTTTCCACATGTACGCTGACGACACCCAGCTCTACCTCACCACCACTTCTCTCAACCTCTCCCCGGTCTCTAAATTGTCAGACTGCTTGTCCGACATCCAGTACTGGATGAGCAGAAATTTTCTCCAATTAAATATTGGGAAGACTGAAGCCATTGTCTTAAGTCCCCGCCACAAACTAGGTTCCCTAGCCACCGACTCCATCCCTCTCCCTAGCATCTGTCTGAGGCTGAACCACACTGTTCGCAACCTTGGTGTCATATTTGACCCTGAAAAGAGCTTCCGACCACATATCTGTGGCATAACTAAGACCGCCTATTTCCAATTCCGTAACATTGCCCGCCTCCGCCCTTGCCTCAGCTCATCCGCTGCTGAAACCCTTATCCATGCCTTTGTTACCTCTAGACTTGACTATTCTAACGCACTCCCGGCTGTCCTCCCACATTCTACTCTACATAAACTTGAGGTCATCCGAAACTCGGCTCCCCGTGTCCTAACTCGCACCAAGTCCCGTTCACCCATCACCCCTGTGCTCACTGATCTCCATTGGCTCCCAGTTAAGCAATGCCTCGATTTCAAAATTCTCATCCTTGTTTTCAAATCCCTCCATGACCTTGCCCTTCCCTATCTCTGTAATCTCCTTCAGCCCCACAACCTCCCCCCCCTCCCCCCAGAGATATCTGCGCTCCTCTAATTCTGCCCTCTTGAACATCCCTGATTATAACCACTCAACCATTGGTGGCCGTGCTTTCAGCTGCCTAGGCCCTAAGCTCTGGAACTCCCTGCCTAAACCTCTCCGCCTCGCTACCTCTCTTTCCTCCTTTAAGACGCTCCTTAAAACCTACCTCTTTGACCAAGCTTTTGGTCACCTGCCCTAATTTCTTCTTAGGTGGCTTGGTGTCAAATTTTTGACTTATAATACTCCTGTGAAGCGCCTTGGGACGTTTTACTATGTTAAAGGTGCTATATGAATACAAGTTGTTGTTGTTGTTGTTACCTTAAAAGCATCAAATCTATAACTTTAGCAAATGCTTTCTGAAAAACTTGAAGTAAGCAAGCTATTTAACTTGAACAATGACCACAGAACTTTAAGACATAAACACGAAATTCACAAGTCATTAATTAGGTGGAGACTAGAAAAAAAAATCCCCCCCCCCCCCACCCCCGGTTCCACAGGATATTGCACTTGTGGAAAAAATCTCAAAGGAAGTTTGTTAAATATTTAATTACTGCTCTATTTCACATTAAGGTAGCTTTAATATCAACTCTTTTAAACATTGAACCAAGTGGTTGTATTATAGGATTACTGAAGCTGAAAGGACAATTTTGGGAGAATCAATTGCCAACAAGATTCGGCAATTTACAAACCAACTCCAGTTTGGTATCAGTATTATTGCAGACAAATCCAAGAATCTGGAACAGCACCATGGACAGAGATACACATCCTATAAGGTGTCAGCCTTGATTTAGTGGTACAGGTTGAGCGTCCAAAATCCGGAGTTCCAGAATCCGGAATGTTCCGGAATCTGGGACGATTGGTGGCAGGGTCGTCCGGAATCCGTAAAATGTTCCGGAATCCGGAACTCCGGATTCTGGACACTCAACCTGTACTTCAAAAAGCCATTAACTTTTGTTGTCTTTTTTGAAAAATCCTATGAAAAATGCGAG
Organism: Squalus acanthias; assembly: GCA_030390025.1. Lineage (NCBI taxonomy): Eukaryota > Metazoa > Chordata > Chondrichthyes > Squaliformes > Squalidae > Squalus > Squalus acanthias. Next base: position 63,972,942 of record CM059437.1, read on the forward strand.
TGACGCAATAAAACTTTAGTGTTGTGTTTTATCCTCCTTAATCTGCACAGCTCCACTAAGTGTTTCCGCCAGGCTGCGGCCACGGCACCACACCGCCCTGGTGGCCTAGTGTGGGCCATCGGATGCTCTGCAGAGCTCGCAGCATCCCTCCCCTTTAACAGAAGGGGAGGGGCGGAGAAACGCGTCAGTGCTACGCGGAGCGGCCCAGGCATTTCCGGACTTGGAACGTGTTTCTGATGTCCGAGGTCCGGAAACGCCAGAGCCCAGGTTGCGATATTTCTGGACTTCGGACATCAGAAACACGTTCCGAAGTCCGGAAAAACACGAAAACCGGCTCGGCCTCGGTCCCGAGGTTGCCGGATTCAGGACGCTCAACCTGTAGCAGTCCCGCCTCTGAATCTGAAGGTCATGGGTTCAAGCCCCACTCTAAGCTGACAAATCAGACCAGTACTGAGCTGCACAGTTGGAGATGCTGTCTTTCGGATGACGTTGAACCAGTTCTCCTGGTTTATCCCTCAAATAAAACCATCAAAAACAAATTAACTCATCATTATCTCATTGCTGCTTGTGGGTCTTTGCTGTGTGCAAACTGTCTGCCACATTTGCCTACAAAATTAAAGTGACTACGCTTCAAAAGTAAGACTGACATCTTATAGGATGGCTATAAATCACTTTGAATTGACCAAAAAGTTCTTTCTCGTTCTTATAATAAACCACTATATTTACACCACCTCTGTGCTCAGAAAACACATTCTGCTGCTGAGTAAATAATAATATGTCTACCATTGGTTACAGTAGATGAAGGTTCCAACTAAAAATTCCCCATTAGTGAGTTCTTGATCTCAGCCAAGCTGTCCAGGCATTTGCTTACAGCCAAATACAGATTTGCACTACCAAACTCTGCCTGTCTTTTCAGCTGAGAAATGGAAATTCTAAAGAGGAATCTAAAAGAGTGCAAAAGTCCTCTCGAAATGTTTTTAAAAATTTGTGGTGGAGCAGGTTGTTGTTTCTTTAATGGTTCCTTTCAGATCACTCAGGTTTGCCACATCTTTATTGCCTCTGTTAGTTTAATCTGAATCAAAACACTGGTAAACTGATCTGGGTCTAAAAGTACAAAGTGTACTCCTGTGCTTTCTACACTTCTGGCAAAATAGCCCAAAAGACAGATGCCTCTTTTTTTCGAATGTAAGGCAATTTTTTTCAACCAACATCAGTTTGGATTCTGTACCACATTCTATTGTCAAGCTACATTGGGGGAAAAAATCTATATTGTCTTGGCCAACGAGCAATATTTGTTTGTAGTACTTTCATACAACGGTATTCTCTTACATAACAAACAATGAGTCACTTAGCTAAGTGTAATAGATCCTTCAAATCTTATTTAAATAATATATTTCAATAATTATTGATCAGTTCATTTAATTTACACCTGATAGCATTTATAGAATCATAGAATGAGATAGCACAGAAGGAGGCCATTCAGCCCATTATGCCTGTGCCAGCTCTTTGAAAGAGCTATCCAATTAGTCCACTCCCTTGCTCTTTCCCTATAGCCCTGCAAATTTTTCCCTTTCAAGTATTCATCTAATTCCCATTTGTTATTATTGAATCTGCTTGCACCACCAGATCATAACAACTCGCTGGTAAACATTTTGGTCCTCATGTTGCCTCTGGTTCTTTTGCCAATTACCTTAAATCTGTGTCCTCTGGTTACGGACCCTTCTACCACTAGAAATAGTTTCTCCTTATTTACTCTTTCAAAACTCTTCATGATTTTAAACACCTCTATCAAATCTCACCTTACCTTCTTTGCTCTAAGGAGAACAATCCCAGTTTCTCTAGTCTCTCCACGTAACTGAAGTCTTTCATCCCTGATACCATTCTAGTAAATCTCTGCACCCTCTATAAGGCCTTGACATCCTTCCCTAAAGTGTGGTGCCCAGAATAAAACACAATACTCCAGCTGAGGCCTAACCAGTGCTTTATAAAGGTTTTTCATAACTTCCTTGCTTTTGTACTCTATTCCTCTATTAATAAAGCCAAGGATCCTGTATGCTTTTTTAACAGCCTTCTCAACTTGTCCTGCCACCTTCAAAGAGTCATAGAGTAAGAGGGCACTAATGGGGCGCAAAGCAACTAGCGCCCGGGCGCGGCACCACCAACGCCTCCCGCGAAATTCAGCGGGAGGTTAGCGGCGGCGCTAACAGTTAGTGCCCCACGGCACTGCGCCGCCGATGATGACGTCATCGCCATGCGCAGCACCCCGCTCGCGCCCCGGCCGCGATCTTCGGTAGCGCCCCCTGACTTACCGCCAGACGCTATGTCCGACGGGGTCAGGGGGCCCTACCTGCAGCCGGGGCGGCGCTATTTAAAGGCGAGGTGCCGGGCAGCCATTTTTGTTGCTGGCACACCCCCAAGTTTGGTGTCATTGGCAAATTTAGAGATTCTACTCTGTATTCCAATATCCAGGTCATTTATATAAATCAAAAAAAGCAGTGGCCCCAGCACTGACCCTTGGGGAACACCACTGTCTACCATCCTCCAGACTGAAAAACAGCAATTTACTACAACTCGCTGTTTTCTGTCCTTAAGCCAATTCCTTATCCAAGCTGCCACTGACCCACCTATTCCACGAGCCTCAATTTTGTTAACCAGCCTTCTATGTGGTTCTTTGTCAAACGCCTTCCGAAAATCCATGTAGACAACATCCATTGCATTCCCTTCATCAATCCTCTCTGTTACTTGATCAAAAAATTCAATTAGATTAGTCAAACACGATCTGCCTTTTACAAATCCATGTTGGCTCTCCTTAATTAGTTTAAACCTCTCCAAGTGTCAGTTAATTTTTTCCTTGATTATTGTTTCTAAAACTTTACCCACCACTGATGTTAAACTGACCAGCCTGTAGTTACTAGGATTGTCCTTGCACCCTTTCTTGAACAATGGTGTCACATTTGCCACTTTCCAATCCTCAGGCACCTCCCCCGCATCTAGGGAAGATTGGAAAATTATGGCAAGCCCTTCCGCTATCTCCTCCCCCAATTCCTTAGCAACCTGAAATGCAAGTCATCTTGACCTGGCGACTTGTCCACGCTAAGCATACTCAGCTTTTCTAGTACAGCCTGTCTATAAATTTCCACCCCTTCCATTGCTTCTAACTTTTCCACTTCTACCGATATTTTGTCAGCATCCACTTCCTTAATAAACACTGATACAAAGTACTCATTGAGTATTCTAGCCTTGCCCTGCGCCTCTAAGCATATATCACCTTCTTTGTCTCTAATAGGCCCCATCCCGCCTCTTACTACCAGCTTACTGTTTACATGCCGGTAGAAGATTTTTGGGTTCCCTTTTATGTTAACCGCCATTCTACTCTCATATTCTCTCTTTGCCAATCTTATTTTCATCTTCACATCCCCTCTCAACTTATTGTATTTGGTCTGGTTCTCCCTTGAAGAATTCACCTGACATGCATCATACACCCTCTTTTTTTGTTTCATCATCTTCTCTATCTCCCTCGTCATCCAAAGAGCCCTTGCTTTGGTTTCCTTACCCTTCCCTCTTGTTGGAATGTAGCTAGCCTGAACTTGGAACATCTCCTCCTTAAAGATCACCCATTGTTCCATTACAGTTTTTCCTGTCAGTCTTTGGTTCTATTTTACCCTGGCTAGATCCTTTCGCATCCCATTGAAGTTAGCCCTATTCCAGTTTAGAAGTTCCACTCTAGATTGTTCCTTGCTCCTCTCCATTGCTAATCTAAATCTTATGATACGATGATCACTCGTACCCAAGTGTTCTCCCACAGACACTTGGTCGACCTGGCCCACCTCATTCCCCAGCACCAGATCCAGCAATGCCTCCTTCCTAGTTAGGCCAAGAACATATTGGTCAAGGAAATTCTCCTGAACACAGTTCAGAAATTCCTCCCCCTCCTTTCCATTTACCCTAGCATTATCCCAATCGATATTTGGGTAATTAAAGTCCCCCAATATCACCACTCTATGGCTCTTGCATATCTCTGCGATTTCCCTGCAGATTTGCTCCTCTACCTCCCTCTCACTATTTGGAGGTCTATAGAATACCCCCAATAGCGTGATCATACCCTTTTTGCTCCTCAACTCTAACCAAATCGATTCTGTCCTTGTCCCCTCAAGAACATCCTCCCTTTCCAACACTACAATATCTTCCTTAATCAACACTGCCACCACACCTCCCTTTTTTCCTTCCCTATCTTTTCTGAACACCTTGTACCCTTGAATATTAAGTGCCCAGTCCTCACCGTTTTTAAGCCACGTTTCCGTTATTGCCACAACATCATATTGCGGCTAATTGTGCTTGTAGCTCACCAACCTTATTCACCACACTTTGTGCGTTTACATACATGCATTCTAAACCCATTTTTGAATTTTTCGTAGTCTTTCTTAGTCTGCTCCTATTTAATATGGTACTACTACCGCCTCTAGTACTATCTTCTCTAGTACTATCCAACACACTCACTCTTTTATGCACCTTATTCCTCTTTTCTACTCCTATATGCTGGTGCCCATCCCCCTGCCAAGCCAGTTTAAACCCTCCCCGACAGCACTAACAAACCTCCCCGTGAGAATATTGGTTCCGGCTCTGTTGAGGTGTAACCCGTCCGGCTTGTACAGGTCCCACCTTCCCCAGAAACGGTCCCAATGCCTCAGGAATCTAAAGCCCTCCCTCCTGCACCATCTCTCCAGCCACGCATTCATCTGTTCTATCCTCCTATTCCTGTACTCACCAGCACGTGGCACCGGAGATTACTACCTTTGAGGTCCTGCTTTTTAATCTCTCTCCTAGCTCCCTAAGCTCTGCCTGCAGGACCTCATCCCTCTTTCTGCCTATGCTGTTGGTACCGATATGGACAACGACCTCTGGCTGTTCACCCTCCCCACTCAGAGTGTCCTGCAGCCGCTCAGTGACATCCTTGACCCTGGCACCAGGGAGGCAACATATCATCCTGGAGTCACGTCTACGGCCGCAGAAACGCCTGTCTTCTCCCCTAACTATTGAATCCCCTACCACTATTGCTCTTCCACTCTTTTTCCTCCCCCCCCTTGTGCAGCTGAGCCACCCGTGGTGCCGTGGACTTGACTCTGGCTGCACTCGCCAGAGGAACCATCACCTTCACCAGTACTCAGAACAGAATACTGGTTGGAGAGCGCGATGCACTCCGGGGACTCCTGCATTACCTGCCTGGTCCTCCTCTTCTGTCTGGCGGTCACCCATTCCCTCTCTGCCTGCATACTCTTAAGCTGCGGGGTGACCACCTCTAGAAATGTGCTAGCCACGTAACTCTCAGCCTTGCGGATGCACCACAGTGACTCCAGCCACCGCTCAAGCTCCGAAACCCGGAGCTCAAGTTGCTGTAGCTGGTGACTCTTCCCGCACATGTGGTCGTCCAGGCTACGCGAAGCGTCCAGGACTTCCCACATGGCACAGGATGTGCACTCCATGGGACTGAGCTGTCCTGCCATGCCTCTATTTAATAGACTAAGAACTAACCCAGCAGAAATAAACTTAAAACTTAACAAAAAACACTCCCCAACTACTCACCAATCAGCTCTTTCCCTCTATTTAATAGGTTATTAACTAACTTAGCAGAAATAAACTTATAAACTTTAAAAAAAAAGCACTCACCAGCTACTCACCAATCAGCTCCTTCCCTTGTGCCGACGTCACTTTTTTTACTCTGACGTCACTTTTTCAAAAACTGCCTCTGTTGAGTTGCTGCCGCTCGGGACTGCTCCTTTTAACTGCTCCGCTCTCGCTGTGCTCCCTCCAGGTCCGCTCCTTCCGGTCTCAGGCTCCTGCCACTCGGGACTGCTCCTTTTAACTGCTCCGCTCTCGCTGTGCTCCCTCCAGGTCCGCTCCTTCCAGTCTCAGGCTCCTGCCGCTCGGGACTGCTCCTTTTACCTGCTCCGCTCTCGCTGTGCTCCCTCCAGGTCCGCTCCTTCCGGTCTCAGGCTCCTGCCGCTCGGGACTGCTCCTTTTAACTGCTCCGCTCTCGCTGTGCTCCCTCCAGGTCCGCTCCTTCCAGTCTCCATGTACATACACCCCCAGGCCACTCTGTTCCTGCACGTCCTTTAAAATTGTACCATATAGTTTATATTGCTTCTTCTCATTTTTCATACCAAAATGAATCACTTCACACTTCTCTGCGTTAAATTTCATCTGCTAAGTGTCTGCTCATTTTATCAATCTCTCTATGTCCTCCTGAAGTTTATCAATCTCTCTATGTCCTCCTCACTGTTTACTACATTTCCGAGTTTTGTGTCATCTGCAAACTTTGAAATTATGCCCTGTCCAGGTCAATAATATATACCAAAAAGAGCAGTGGTCCCAACACCGACCCCTGGGGGACACCACTGTATACTTCCCTCCAGTCTGAAAAACAACCGTTCACCACGACTCTCCGCTTTCTGTCCCTTAGCCAATTTCGTATCCATGTAGCCACTGCCCCCTTAATCCCATGGGCTTCAATTTTGCTAACAAGTCTATTATGCGGTACTTTATCAAACACCTTTTGAAAATCTGTATGCACAGCATCAACTACACAACCCTCATCAACCCTCTCTGTTACTTCATCAAAGAACTCAATCAAGTTCATCAAGCACGATTTTCCTTTAACAAATCCATGCTGGCTTTCATTTATTAACCCATGTTTCTCCAAGTGCCATTTAATTCTGTCCTGGATTATTGTCTCTAAAAGTTTCCCCATCACCGACGTTCGGCTGACTGGCCTGTAGTTGCCGGGTTTATCCCTCTCCCCTTTTTTGAACAGGGGTATAACATTTGCAATCTTTCAGCCCTCTGGCACCGCTCCCATATATCAGGAGGATTGGAAGTTATTGGCCAGAGCCTCTGCAATTTCCACCCTTACTTCCCTCAGCAACCTAGGATGCATCCCATCCTGGGTGACACCTGCTCCTATTTCTTATGTTCTAATACTAGCTCACGATGCCGCTCTCAGTATAGGCTGCAAACTAGCTCTCTTTATTAAAAATTAGGATAACCCATGAAGTTCTGCAGGGTCAACATTTATCCAATCAGGTGGGTTCTAATCCTGCTGCTAGGTCCACACTGAAACTCAAAAATCGGCGCTACTGTTTGCTAATGACAAAAACTGAAACCAAATACTTTGAATATAGGGTTATACAGATCTTTTCAAAAGCACAATTTTATAAAAAGGGTGTGAAATTTCCACTTGTTGGTCAGTCAGACCAATGTTTTTTTTAAATGTCTGGTCAATGAGATGAGACTGTAGAACACTTAAGGAGCACAAACAATTTTTCACATGCTGCAGAATGAAGGCATTCTCAACAAAAAGCTTGCAATCACATTATTTAATGGCTAGATAGTGACAATGACAAGCTTAAAAAATTGCTAGCCTTGGTAATAATTTTGGAGAATATCTCCTCGATATGAGGGAAGAAAAATTGCTTATTGTAGAATACAGTAAAGTAAGGGTGCCTGAAGCTAAGGCCATCCTTACACTTCAAAATGGAATATTTATGCAGTAATACAATATTTTGTGAGGAAAACTTTACGTTTAGTAAGAATCCCAAGGGCCAAAGTACAGAACATTGTTAAGATTGAAAAATTAGGAGAGAAACTGAGGCAAATCAGATGGCAGCAAGCTTGGGTTTTTAAAAGCCTGTAGGTTGTAGGTGGGAGTCTTCTAATGGAAGCAAGACGCTCAAGATTCTGGGAATCTTGCAGCATTGTTCTCAAAATTGCTTACTGCAATTGTGTCTTTGTGATGCAAAATCGAGTATCTGTGACATTATTCCACTGATGGCCCAGAAAACCTAGGCAACATGAAATGCTGCACGTTGAAGAGTAATGTAAGAAAAGATTTTGTGAGCTACATTCGCACTGGATCACATGGACCCCAACACCATTCAGCCTCACAATATTTGCACTCGCGATAGTCTTAAATCAGTCCAGCTGCTGGTAGGCAGCAAATGGAAACTGAACAGAAGTGGTAAGCATTCCTTTCTTTTCTAATTTTTTTTGTGAACTTTGCGCTCATCTAGTTGAAAGATATTAGTCCTAGTCAGATACAACATGGTTATATATCAACAACGTGCCTCAGCCCCAATCTCAAAAGAGCACTGCTAACTGCACTGATTTGACATTTTCCATTTCCCACATCAACTGCCCTGTGGCCTGTGAGTGAGTTTGCCAATTTAGCATCAATTAGTACTGAATTAGGTGCCGTTTTGTGCTGTGGGACTATGCCTACTATAATCTGGGTTAAAGGTGCACCTTATACTGCCAACTGCAGCATTGGTACAAATTCCTTTCACTTCACATCTGTGCTGCAAATCAGACCAAAGCCTAACCCTAGAGTGAAGCAGAGTGGGACACCATAGGAGGGGAGTCTCATTCTACTTCGCCCAAGAGCTAATTTGGCCTTGACACCCAATTTATAGTACACAAATTCAGTGTCAGTGCAAACATGTAGTGTAAATGCAGCCTAAGACTACAAACTGATATCGCATAGCACTCACACTATTCCTTTCACTGATCTACTCATTCATCTTTCTGTCTAAAAATTGAGCCATTTCTCAGCTGCTTTTCATTTTTCATCAGAATGCCCTACTCATTTGAAGTGTTAACTTTGGCTCACCGGTAGCACTCTGGCCTCTGACTCAGAAGGTCATTGGTTAAAGCCTCACTCCAGCACTTGAGCACATAATCTAGGCTGGAACTTCATTGTAGTAATGAGGTAGGACTGCATTGTTGGAGGTGCTGTCTTTCAGACAAAATGTTAGCCAAGACCTCATCTGCCCTCTCAGGTTGATGTAAAAGATCCCATGGGACTATTCAAAGAAGAGCAAGGAGTTCTCCCGCTGTCCTGGCCAATATTCATCCGTCAACCAACACAGCTGACCATTTATCTCATTTTCTGTTTGTGGGGCCTTGCTGTGTGCAAATTGGCTGTCACATTTGCCTACAAAACGACAGTGACTACATTTCAAGAATAATTAATCGGCTGTAAAGTACTTTGGGACATCCTTGTGCATATGAAAGGTGCTACATAAATGCAAACTCTTTCTTTTTTCATTTAAGCCTATTGTAAAATATTACAGTGGAACAAGTATTCACAGCTGTCATGAACCAGGCTGCTGACATACTACAGGTTGTAGAAAATTTACAAAATAAAATACAATATTTTTCTGGGGTGTCTTTTTGTGTATATCTAAGGAATCAAATACTCAGTTTCGGCATCAATAAATATCAGATCAGGTGTGCACAGGCTTTATTAAGATATAATACACTCTCTTTTATTAAGCTATGATACTTTTCTACATTCTAATGTTCTATCTGTGTTATACCATGAAAGAAGACCTCTGACCAGAGGGATAAAATCTCTCACGAGATCCACTAGAACTTAGCTTTGTGCAATAACCATGCCTCCTGCCTCAATACATTGCAGGGCCATCCCGTTGCAGAATTACAGATATTTACACTAAAATTCGACTTCTTTTTTAACTTCTGAATATTCTCCCTTCTGATTCACTCTGCCATATGGTTCCATGGGTGCTAACTGCCTTCTGGTCACAAACGATCATTCGTCAGTAAGATCCTGGATAGTGTGTTCTGGCAGTTCTGTCCATTTGCTCCGATCAGCACATGGACTTATTCAGCGCAGTGGTGAGTGCAAACACCGTGACAGTGAATAGGTCTGGGATTATTCAACTGTAGAGGGCCATTACGACTGACCGTGAGCCTGTCTTCACCTGACGCCATCTACACAAACTTTCCATCAGGGGGCACTAATGAGCAGTCAGCAGAGACAAGCGTAGCTAAATTTCCCCTCCCTAATTCAGGGGTACTGAGACCATTTGTAGTTATCCTCCTAAACCACTACCGAGATCAGCTAACTCAGCTTAGACTGGGAACTGAACTGCAGCCTTCGTGGTCTGCATGGCTCAGTGTCACAAAGAGCAGTGCATTTACCAAATGAACCATCAATAAAAGTTCAATCGAACTCTAAAGCAAATCATTTTTAGATAGAAAAAAAGCTGACATTTCTTAATGCTTTCATGTTGCAAATAGTGTAGCTAAAGCGCACCAGCGTAATGCTTTTCTTCACAACTAGTGACTTAACCAGTATAACAGATTCTTGATTGCTTCACTTGTGGGTTATGTGGTTGGGTGTTAAACTGTCACACATAAGCTAGCCTCTGCATAGTCCTTAGAGTTCTGTAGTAAAAATAAATAGATCAAATACACCAGGAAATCCTACCTTACCCAATGGAAAGAAAATATATTATAGCAACAAGCAGAAATTTCACACTGTACACCACAATTGCAGTGCTCATTTCATAAGTAACAACAAAACTACTCTCCATGTCACAGCAGCCCAGCCATTACTCGCCTAGGTGAGTGTTTAAATAGTAAACTTTTTTGTTCAATAGCTAATGTAATAAGATCTATATTGATATTATAGTATTTCATAATAGAGGTATGGTGCAATTCTTTCTCTTATAAGTGTCTCTCATATACTAAGACCTCTGATTCAACATACTGCTTGTACATTCCTGGATAGTCCATCAAAGAAACCTATTACAAAACCCTTCTTTTTGCATGATTTCTAACTGTATTTTAATTTTATTTTTCCCACATTTTCATCTTGTGTAATTTCCCAAACTATGTGCCATTCCCAAGCATTTGCTAAAACCAGACTGTAACCTGCTACAGGAGGGTAGACCGTAGAGTGGTAGTTGACATTCCCTCTCTAGAGGACTCACCTTGCAGCAGACAGTCCCTGAACAAGATTGAGAACTCACTGATTTGGCAATTGTGTGTGTGTCTATGTGATGGGAAAGTGGTAGAAACTACATCATATTACTCCACAGGACGGCATATCAGGTTCACAAATTCAGGATACGATTTGGGACATTATTCTATTTTCTTCAATTTATCAATGATACACATAATGGGCCGGATATTCCGATCCCTACGGGTAGGTACGTGCTGTGTACCCACCCATAGGGACATCGGAAATGCCGGTTTCAGGCATGCACTGCGCATGCGCTGGAAACCAGCATTTCCGATCTGTCAAGAAAGCTCTTGACAGATCCTCCGGCTGCCCTGGAGAAGGGCCACTGCGGGCGGATAGTTCCGCTTTTTGGAGACCGTCCGCCCGCAGAAAACACTTACAATTCTTGTGCCTGGTTAAAGCAGGTGTAAGGCCTGCTTTTACCAGGATAAGAGTTGAAAAAAGTAAAAAAAAAAAAAAAAATTTTTCACTGATTTATCATTTAAAAATACTTTTAAAAAAAGGTAAGTTTATTTTTAGCCCCGTAAAATACTTTAATTATTTTTTTCAAAAATTTAAATTTTTGTTTAAAATAGTTAATTTATTGTAATTTCAAGTCATTTTAAAAATGTGATTTTTAAAAAAAATTTATTTAATGTTTTACTATGTTTTTGGGGTGATCTCCATTCATATATTTGACAGGTCTCCTGTCAAGTGTATGAAGGGAGATTCCCTTCTGTGATTGGCTTCCACGTGATCCCAGGGACGCTGCGAACTACATGCGCCTCTGGGATACGTGGGCCCTGCGCACCAGCAGTTTGGAGAGGCCCAGTATCGGAACTGTGCGCGTCCCGGGAGCCCTCAGGTTAGGGCGCAGATTTTTCCAGATCGCAGGCCTCTGCCCGCGGGAGGCCTGCAATCGGAATATCTGTGCCAATATTTCAGCACATTTAACTGGGTCCATTTTGAGTTTCATAGCTGGTTTAGAATCAGCAATAATTGCTTCTAGCAGCCAACTCAGGAGTAGAATAGGTAGTAGGCTAGGAATGGATCAATGCCTACCCTAGTACTCAAGAGACCTAAAGAGAGGAAGAAAATGCCTCATAAAACATAGTCAGAACAGAAGGAAGTTAAATAAATTATAATAAAATGTAATAATTAAAACAGCAGTAAATTAAGAAAGAAAATAAATTCAGTAACACATCATAATTAGTGATAAACTTAGTGTGATTCGTACTTCATAATTCCATCAATTTGTGAATTTCTAACATCTGATGTGTTAGATTTTTGTGGCACTTGACCGTGTGTAATGGAAAACCCTAGAACTCAACATTTATTTTGGGCATGAATTCCAACCATCTCAGCAGTTAAAATGGAAACTCAATGGCTTGATACTCTGCAGAAAAATGTTGATCAAACCGTTGAACTAAATGATATAAATTCTTGCACAAATTCTAAGTCCACGAGTAAATTCTTCTTCTTCTTAGGCAGTCCCTCGGAACCGAGGATGACTTGCTTCCACACTAAAAATGAGTTCTCAGGTGGCTGATCAGTCCAATGCGGGACCTACAGTCTCAGGTGGGGCAGACGGTGGTTGAAGGGGCGGGTGGGTGTGGTGCTTGGGTTGACGTGCTTGGCTTCCGCTTGCTCCCGGCGAAGAGGAAGCCGTGACCCTGACCAACGGATCCACCACAGATGAGTGAATTGCCACCCAGCTGACTACGCCATCAGTCAATGCAAAATTACTTTCAGTTCAGAGAGTACAGTGATTGCAAAAACTCGTATAATTTGTTTAATTCTCCAAAAGGTAACAAAATCAACAATCCACTTTATATATATATATATGATTACTGAGGCGGTATTAGTGATACTATTTCCCTTAAGAAGCTACAGAGGCAAATAACCAACAACAACAACTTGCATTTATATAGCACCTTTAACGTAGTAAAACATCCCAAGGAGCTTCACAGAAGCGTTATCAGAAAAAAATTCACCCTGAGCCACATAACGAGATATTAGGACAGATGAAAGAGGTAGGTTTTAAGGAGCGTCTTAAAGGAGGAGAAAGGCAGAGATGCTTAGGGAGGGAATTCCAGAGCTTAGGGCCTAGACAACTGAAGGCACGGCCGCTAATGGTAGGACAAAGAAAATCGAGGAAGCACAAACGGCCAGAATTGGAAGAACGCAGTGTTCACGGAGGGTTGTAGGGCAGGAGGAGAATACAGAGATAGGAAGGTGCAAGGCCAAATGCCTTTTTATATTCTTAACAGTTCCTATGTTCAGGAAGATTGTGTGGTGCAGGGGTGAGGTGCTGGCCTTTCACTTCTGATTCCAGCCCAGGCTGATGGGGTGAAAATCTCTTGTCTGCTGGATTTAAGAGTCCTGTTTAAAATGATCTTCTGAGGTTGGAGCAGAGTGGAGGGAGGTTTAGTCTACATGTAACTGTTCTATACCTGATCTGGGAGTGCTTAATGTTTACTTTGGGGAATAAATTTTATCTTTGGTGCTCCTGGTACAGAGTGTTGTGCACTGGGGGCACATATCTAGAATTAATTTTAATGGACAGCAGATTCTAAGCCTGCAAGACAATCGCATGCTGGAATTCCCAAATTCCCAGTCCACAAAGCTCTCCGCCAAGAATGTTAAATTTATCCCTGGGTGCCTGAAATGGAAAGTGTTTCATTCCCCAGCACTAACACTGATATCCTGATGAGAAGAAAAATAACAACAAAAATTTATGTTCAACAATGCTTAAGTGCTCAATGGTTATAGGAATATCTTACTGTGAACTCTTAACTAGACGCAGTAAAAAAATGTTTTAATACTTTTATTCAACTAAAGTGAAATTTTGTTGGTCAACTGTTCAGCATTTAGAGTTTTAATGTTGAATTGAGACATTACCAAGGTAGGCCTAATAATTAGTTGCTACGAGATTCAAGTGTCAATGAAATTATTACACATCGCTTGACTGCATTTGAATCTCTTATAATCCCAAATTGTACAATATATGTGGTGCCTGCGTTAAAGGGGAAAACACGTCCAAAACAATACACAGTATTTATATTCACCTAATTCAATGAACAAGTCACCTAATTGTAATTTTACAACACGGTGAACTTCAAAAGTACTTCATTGGCTATGAAGCACTTTGGGACAGCCTGAGGTCAGGAAAGGCGCTATATAAATCTAAGTTATTTCTTTCTAAAGCAAACATTTTTCCATAGTGAGCCACTTAGGTGTATACAATGGGCCACATGCGAAGTTTAAGTGCATGCTTCCACTTAAGTTACATTTATCTCTTGATGCCAATATCAGCAGACCTTGGTGTTCAGATTAAAGATGTACTCGCCAATAAGGAAGCAATACTGAGAAGAGACATTTCCCCAAACCTCTACGGCCATGAAATTCAAACAGGAGAAACCCACAAAGTAAGAAATATATATGCAAATTGAGTTGCCATGGCTTCACAGGCCTGGTAACCAAGGCTCTTGGGATATGGCTTGGGTGCTGTAACATATGAGAAAGTTTGCTCGTTAGGATGTGAAAACAGTCCATCAACACTTAATTATGTTAGTCAAATGATTAATTATTCTCCATGTATTAACATGCATTTGTGAAACTCCTAATGAAAGTACAGTAGTAAGGATGCAAATTTTAGCCCACTTGGCCAAAGTGATTGATATGAATTTTAGTGATGACATGTAGAATGTTGACTGCTTGACAACCAAATACTCTCAGCTATAACAAAAAGATGAAAATGTAGGAGGTCTAGAACATTTGTTTGTAAAGTGCAATATGCTGGTGAGAGTGCCAACCTATAACTTTTAGACATCTTTGCACTTTGAAATAGCTATTTACTATTATAAATTTCTAAATTGCCTACAATTTGATCAACTACATATCTAATATAAAAGAAAAGAAAGACTTGCATTTATATAGCACCTTTCACAACCTCAGGCACCCAAAAACGTTTTACAGCCAATGAAGTACTTTTTGAAGTGCAGTCACTGTTGTAATGCAGGAAACACAGTTGTTGAAGGCCAATCATCTCAGCCCCAGGACATCACTGCAGGAGTTCCTCAGGGCAATGTCCTAGACCCAACCATCTTCAGCTGCCTCATCAATGACCTTCCCTCCAACATAAGGTCAGAAGTGGGGATGTTCGCTGATGATTGCACAGTGTTCAGTTCCATTCGCAACTCCTCAGATAATGAAGCAGTCCGTGCTCGCATACAGCAAGACCTCGACGACATTCAGGCTTGGGCTGATAAGTGGCAAGTAACATTCGCACCACACAAGTGCCAAGCAATGACTATCTCCAACAAGAGAGTCTCTAACCACCGTCACTTGACATTCAACAGCATTACCATCGCCGAATCCCCAACATCAACATCCTGGGTGTCACCATTGACCAGAAACTTAACTGGACCAGCCATATGAATACTGTGGCTACAAGAGCAGGTCAGAGGCTGGGTAGTCGGCGGTGAGTGTCTCACTTCCTGACTCCCCAAAGCCTTTCCACCATCTACAAGGCACAAGTCAGGAGTGTGATGGAATACTCTCCACTCGCCTAGATGAGTGCAGCTCCAACAACACTCAAGAAACTCGACACCATCCAGGATAAAGCAGCCCGCTTGATTGGCACCCCATCCACCACCTTAAACATTCACTTCCTCCACCACCGGCGTACCGTGGCTGCAGTGTGTACCATCTACAAGATGGCGCTGCAGCAACTCGCCAGTGCTTCTTCAACAGCACCTCCCAAACCCGCGACCTCTACCACCTAGAAGGACAAGGGCAGCAGGCACATGGGAACTCCATCACCTCCAAGTCACACACCATCCTGACTTGGAATTATATCGCTGTTCCTTCATCATTGCTGGGTCAAACTCCTGTAACTCTCTCTCTAACAGCACTGTGGGAGTACCTTTACAGACAGACTGCAGTAACTCAAGAAGGTGGCTCACCACCACCTTCTCAAGGGCAATTAGGGATGGGCAATAAATGCTGGTCTTGTCAGCGACGCCCCTATCCCATGAATGAATTTTTAAAAAGCCAAATTGCGTACAGCAAGCTCCCACAAACAGCAACATGATAATGACCAGATCACCTGTTATAGTGACGTTGGCTGAAGAATAAATATTGGCCAGGACAACGGGGAACCCCAGCTCTTCTTCAAAATAGTGCCGTGGGATCTTTTACTCCCACCTGAGAGGGCAGACAATTTAATGTCTCATCTGAAAGACGGCACCTCCGACAGTGCAGCACTGCCTCAGTACTGCACTAAAAGGTGAATGAAAGCAAATGAAAGGTACTAGACTGGGTTTAATATTATTACCTTACCATGTGCACAGGCTCACTTGTTCAGCCTCATAATAATGATCCAGAACGGCAGTAAGTATGAAAAGCAGAAACACTTCACACTAATTTAGTGTTGAGTATATTCAAGACAGAGATTGATAAGATTTTTGAACATTAAGGGAATCAAGGGATATGGGGATAGTGCAGGAAAGTGGAGATGAGGAAGAAGATCAGCCATGATCTTATTGAATGGCGGAGCAGGCTCAAAGGGCCAAATGGCCTACTCCTGCTCCTATTTCTTATGTTCTTATGTCTTGATTTTAACCAACCATTTAAGCGTGACCTGCTAATAACTTATCTTCACATGAATACACCAATCATTTCCTTACTTAAACCTTTACACCTCAGGTTGTGCCATAGCTTTAAGCCCAACCTGAAGCACCATCTGGCATGCTGATGCTTCTTAATTTCAAATGTTATTTGTGTGTGTTTTGTAAATGTTTTGTCAAAATTTAAGAATTGATTAACTCGTAGATGAAAATACGTATTTGAAAGATCATATGAAGTCAAAAGCTGCAAAACAAGTGTTCCAGGTTTCAGGGTATAAGAAAGAGTTAGTGGAGATATAAATATTAGTGAGGAAGTAACCATATTGTAACATTCACACTTGTACGGTGGGGGGGGGGGGGGGGGAGTGGGGGTGTGTGCAGGTTCCAGGGCAACTTCACCCAAAAATCCAGAGATCAATGATGCAAAGAAATCAGCAGCAAATGTGGATTTTAAAAACACTGGACAGTTTATTAATTATGACACAGGTACGGAGTAGATCTTAACTTTGTGCGTTAGTGTAAAACAGGTGATAGCGAATCGTCAGTCCGTTTTACATCTCTCACGATTTTTATTCCATTGACTTTACCATTGCACAAAGTCAAGATCTACCCTATAATTTCTTCCCTAACTAACAATAGTACAGATACAGGCTACACATCCTTTTTATGTTGTGGATATTCTGGAATTTGTAAGTCTATTCTGATGGGTGTGTGGATTTCAGTGCCACTGGCTCAGCTGACCCCCGTGACAGAACCCTCCCTGTAAACTGAACACTGCCAAGATCTGTCACCTAGTGAAGGCCTACAGATGAGACAGTGTTGCAAATGCAACCGGGGTGACTTCTGTCCTTCTTGCTGGCCATATTACAGAATTAGACAGTCGTAGGCTTTGTAAGTTCTGAAGAAATTTCTAGCTCTAACTCCATGTTTCTTTCCACAGAGGACTTGCAATTGGCCCAGCCATGGTGGTGAGGTCGTCAATGCGGCACACCCAAGCTATATTCTGGAAAGTTATCCTGGGAGCTTCTGCTCTCTGCCAGTTTTGACAACAGCTCAATCCTCACATTCTATTCCTTGTGCTTGCTTCTTTTGCTTGCAAGGGCTGTGCTCATTGTTGGAACAGTGATGGTTGTGTATGGATGTAATGGTCCACTTCCTTTCTCCAGCTACTGTCAAACTTCTTGTATTTTGGCTTGGCGTAGGCAGTGGCCTTTGAAGAAGAAGAACAACAACAACTTGCATTTATATAGAACCTTTACCATAGTAAAACGTCACATGGCGCTTCACAGGAGTGATAACAAACAACATTTGACACCGAGCCACATAAGGAGATATTAGGACAGGTGACCAAAAGCTTGGTCAAAGAGGTAGTTTTTAAGGAGCGTCTTAAAGGAGAGAGAGATAGAGAGGCGGAGAGGTTTAGGGAGGGAATTCCAGAACTTAGAGCCTAGACAGCTGAAGGCACGGCCGCCAATGGTGGAGCGAAGGAAATCGGGGATGCGCAGGAGGCCAGAATTGGAGGAACTCAGCTTTCTTTTGGTCTGTCTCTGCACTGTATCCGAGGTTATGGGTTTTTTGCCCTCTGGCTCTGCTATTCTGAATTCGTTGAGATCTTGCTTTTCCTTCAGCCTTTTTGCAGAACAGGTTCCACTGCTTGGGGAGTTGTCAGATATTTCCCATGTTTTAACAGAGTCCCTCCTCGGTCTGTTTTTAACCAAATCAGCCTGGTGATGTGTTGATGTATCACAGCAGCCCGATTACAAGGATCCTTCTTCATTGTTACTGCTGCTTTGCGCTCCCATTTTAGTGTGTCAGTCAGCTGCTGGCTGGCCAGCTCAAGAGCGTCAGGTGTTTTGTAGACCATTGGATGGGTGATGTTTTCTGCTGAATGCAGACTGAATGCAGCCCAGTCAGCTCTTTTGTTGTCCAACTATTCTGGGTGGTCAGAGTCAGGCAGACAAGGTCAGTGTGAACTGCGCTGGGAGCCTTTGCTAATTATTTAAATAAACTGACCTAATAAAATTGGACATAGTCACCATGGGCAAGTTTGGTCCAGGTAGCTAACCATTTGGCACAGATATCTTAAGATCAAAACTTGCTGATCTTAGTCACAAATTTAAAAAGATCATTATTTATTTTTAAATTGGAGCAGACTTTTATCCCCCCCAGTCTGAACCTCAGTCTGTTCAATTACTATACGAGGCGTTAGACCTGTGGAAAACTGGCCCTAATATAATTACTGAAGTCACTATCTCAGTTTTCCGGCTTATGTGACCAGTTTCTTTCTTAACTTCAATTTTATTTAAATAAACATATTCCACGAAGAACTGCACAACTTCATTCAGCTGCAAGGATGGGACTATCTGGGCCAAAGATTGCTAAAATTACAACGCTGCTTATTTGACACAAAGTCCACTTTTTGGGAGAGTCAAAGGTGCCAATTTTTTTCTCCCATCATGACAAAGAGAAAGAAAAACTCATTCCCAAGCAGAAAAAGGGTAAGCTTGACAGACAGCAGGCCCGAGGACTCAAATCAGTTCCAAAGAGTTCCAGATGAGATTCAGGAATTCAATTATCTTTGCTTCCAAGCTCCTCTTGTCTGCTTTGAAGATTTTTTACATTGACTGGCAGTGTACCTACCTGCACTTAGCTGGGCAGACAGGCAGATACAGAGAATGCTGTACACATCTGAACACTTTGAGTTCAGAAACATCTGAACAAATCTCATTAAACTTAAATTTGAAAACAGCTTTGGAATGCATCTGTATATTTCAATATGGACCATCTGAAGTACCTAGTACTTTGTACTATGAAGTATGAGAGTAGATTTTTAAAATTCGGAAAACTTACTCTCTGGGCCTCAGCGCAGTCTTCATAAACACCCTAGGATAGAATTTGCACGAGGGTTGTCCTAATTGCCCGCTGTGTAAGCCATTTCTCTGGGTTCTCTCCAATCTTCTGCCAAAGTTACGGCGGAGGACCGGAGAATCCCCATGGAAATTCCAGGCGCCAGTCTAACAGCAAAACTAATATTCACAGATATATATACTGGAGAGACACTGTAAACAGCTGTAGATCATTTCCCAGTAAAACTGCAGTAATGGTTTTGCAAACTCCTTTAATATACTTTGTAAACAGCACACCTCTCAGCTGTCAAATTAGTAATGAAATGAAAGATTTTCTGATCCTGATGCTAAAACAGCCAGATTAAAGTGCAACAGGTTTTCTGCGCACCACTTTGCCCAATCACCAAATACATAGGATATCCCATGGGGAGTGTACTTAATATATTTAAATTTATACAAGCGAGCTCTCAGCTCATATCGGCCTAGCGCTGGGAGCTCAGCAGAGCAGAAAGATGGGGATATTGTACGTCAGCAATGCTGGGGAAATTAAAGGGATGCGGTGACTTAAAGGTAAGTAGTAGATATGAGCGCAAAAATTTGATTCGCCTTTAAAAATCTGTAAGGCCCTGAAATTCTGCAGGGATTCTTCCGATCATCCACCGTAACTTTGGTGTGAGAAATGGGCGGAAGCCCCAGAGAAATGATACAAGTGGGTAAAATTAGCCTTTCACACTGTTTCTCTGGCAGTTCCACCGATCCCCTGCCAAGGTTATAGCAGGAGACTGGGAAAATCCCTCACGGAATTTCCAGATCTATATATTTTTCGAAGGCTGTTTGTCACAAATGAAAGTGGCTGGCTAAACCCGATGGTTGGTACAATCAATATACAGGCAGGAAATGGAGTCTCTGGGCTAGTGATCAAGCAGTGCAGCACTCGATTTCACCGTAGCTGGTGCAGTAGAGGTGCTCCTGCATGAGCTGGGGGGCAAAGAAAATTGCTCATTCACCACTCCAGGGCAGCTTCCTCAGGGGACAGCAGATCACCACATGTCAGGAGGAGGCAGTCAGTCTCAACTTTGAGTTGCATGACCTGGGAACAGACACGGAGGATGGTGCACCTTAAGAAAGCCACCAAGGTAAGCTTGTCCAGTGGCACCATTTACCAGGTACATGACACATGTATGCATGCCACAAACGGTTGTCAGGTAACCTGTTGCATATTTAATGCTGGTTTATTGCCAACCATTTACACAACCTTACAGCTCTTTCACTGCTCACCAATCATACCCGATGGTCACACATTACAGCAATAATTTACAATTGAAAGCCTTGGCATATTCACATCTTCAAAGGGCTTCACACATAAAAGCACTGTTACACAACTTAAGGTACTCTACTTAAAAGCATGTGGCTAAAACATACCACTACGTATTAAATGTTTAAAATTCACTCGTCACATTAGAAAGATTATGGCCCATAATTTGCGGTCAGCAGCGAAGCAACCGCGATCGCCACTGACCTCGAAGAAAGCTGCCCACAGAGATCTCGCGATCTCTATTGGGAGAACTTTAGCTTCCTCGAAGTGGAATTGATTGGAGTGCTGTCAAAAGAGTATCCCCAGCGTGATGCAGCAGTGATGTCATCGAGCTGTCTAAGCAGCCAATCACATTAAAGAATTCTCATAGACAGCAAACCAGGAAATAAAAAGCACTGCTTATATGCACTTTTAAAAAATGTTACAGAGAGTGAAATAAAGATTGGGACTTACGCATGGGGTTAAGGTAGAAGCCAAAATATCATGAACAAACTTTTTTTTTAAATCTAGTCATTTTTATCATAATGGAGAAATTTGACATTCCACAAATATAAAAATAGTTTTTCAGGGCCAGAACGGTTGTTCAGCAAACAATACGCTGTTAAAACCCCAGTTACACCTATTCCAACATGGCTTAACATTTAATGGGGTGTTTATCAGTGATATTAGCGCAGAAAAGCTTAAGTTTTCGTCAGTTCCACTGATTTCACTGATTGCTGACTATGGGGAGTTCCACAGAGCAGCCTGTGGCAGAGCAGGGAATGACTGACTGCAGCTTCAGGATTTCCGCGTTTAGCTGCGCATGCGCTAAATCCTGAAGTTGCTGTCAGTTTCAGAGGGGTAATGATGGCGAACGTTAACAGTTTGCCGTCATTACCCACCGCA
Source organism: Squalus acanthias (assembly GCA_030390025.1). Lineage (NCBI taxonomy): Eukaryota > Metazoa > Chordata > Chondrichthyes > Squaliformes > Squalidae > Squalus > Squalus acanthias. Next base: position 63,994,416 of record CM059437.1, read on the forward strand.
AAATCCGGACCGATATTCTGACTTTAAAAATTGATTCTTGGTAACAGCAATGTTTATTTTTCTCATAAAGTCAGATGTCTTTTGATAGTATACTGCCCATCAGTATTATATTTTGTGGCACCAGATGGTACCATTTCTGACCAAACTCCAAAATAGCTGCTTAGACGACACTATAGCTGTGGGCTCCCCTGAGTTTTTCCAAGGTTTCGTCATAACTCTAGCTGGAGTTCAGCGAAATCTACCGAAAAAAGGCAGGGGTCTGGTTATGCCAAGTCCCAACCCCCGACTCTGGAAGATCAAAGCTGGCCTTGTCAGGAACAGAATCTCTGCCAGCCCACGAAGCCGGTATACCAACAACAACAACAACTTGTATTTATATAGCGCCTTTAACAAAGTAAAACGCCCAAGGCGCTTCACAGGAGTATTATAAGACAAAAAATATGACACTGAGCCACATAAGGTGAAACTAGGGCAGATGACCAAAAGCTTGGTCAAAGAGGTAGGTTTTAAGAAGCGTCTTAAAGGAGGAAAGAGAGGTAGAGAGGCGGAGAGGCTTAGGGAGGGAGTTCCAGAGCTTAGGGCCTAGGCAACAGAAGGTATGGCCACCAATGGTTGAGCGATTATAATCAGGGATGTCCAAGAGGGCAGAAATGGAGGAGCGCAGATATCTCGGGGGGTTGTGGGGCTGGAGGAGATTACAGAGCTAGGGAGGGGTGAGGCCATGGAGGGTATTGAAAACAAGGATGAGAATTTTGAAATCGAGGTGTTGCTTAACCAGGAGCCAATGTAGGTCAGCAAGCACAAGGGTTATGGGTGAACGGGACTTGGTGCGAGTTAGGACACAGGCAGCCGAGTTTTGGATGACCTCAAGTTTACGTAGGGTAGAACGTGGGAGGCCAGCCAGGAGTACGTTGGAATAGTCAAGTCTAGAGGTAACAAAGGCATAGATGAGGGTTTCAGCAGCAGATGAGCTGAGGCAAGGGCGGAGATGGGCAATGTTACGGAGGTGGAAATAGGCGGTCTTAGTTATGCTGCAGATACGTGGTCAGAAGCTCATTTCAGGGTCAAATATGACACCAAGGTTGCAAACAGTGTGGTTCAGCCTCAGACAGATGTTCGGGAGAGGGATGGAGTCAGTGGCTCGGGAACGGAGTTTGTGGCGGGGACCGAAAACAATGGCTTCGGTCTTCCCAGTATTTAATTGGAGAAAATTTCTGCTCATCCAGAACTGGCTGTCGGGCAAGCAGTCTGACAATTTAGAGATAGCGGAGGGGTCAAGAGAAGTGGTGGTGAGTTAGAGCTGGGTGTCATCAACATACATGTGGTAACTGGCACTGTGCTTTCGTATGATGTCGCCAAGGGGCAGCATATAGATGAGAAACAGGAGGGGGCCAATTATAGATCTTTGGGAGACACCAGAGGTAACGATGCAGGAGCAGGAAGAGAAGCCATTGCGGGTAATTCTTTGGCTACGATTAGATAGATAAGAACGGAACCAGGCGAGTGCAGTCCCACCCAACTGGATAATGGTGGAGAGGCATTGGAGGAGAATGGAGTGGTCAGCTGTGTCAAAGCCTACAGACAAGTCAAGAAGGACGAGGAGGGATAGTTTACCTTTGTCACAGTCACAAAGGATGTCATTTGTGACTTGGGTGAGAGCCGTTTCGGTACTGTGGCAAGAGCGGAAACCTGATTGGAGGAATTCAAACATGGATTTGCGGGAAAGATGGGTATGGATTTGGGAGGCGACAACACGCTCAAGGACTTTGGAGAGAAAAGGGAGGTTGGAGATGGGGCGGTAGTTTGCAAGGACGGAGGGGTCAAGGGTTAGTTTTTTGAGGAGGGAGTGATGACGGCAGATTTGAGGGAGAGGGGGACAGTACCTGAGGAGAGAGAACCGTTAACAATGTCAGCTAACATGGGAGACAGAAAAAGGAAGACAGAAAAAGGAAGTTGGGTGGTCAGCAGTTTGGTGGGAATAGGGTCGAGGGAGCAGGAAGTGGGCCTCGTGGACAAGATAAGCGTGGAGAGGTCATGAGAGGAGAGTGGAGAGAAACTGGAGAAAGATGTGAGTTCAGGGCTAGGGCAGGGGGGAACCTTAAAGGAAGTTTGGCCCGGTGGGCATTGGAAAGGAAGGGAAGTGGCAGAGGCAGCTGAACTGATGGTCTCAATCTTAGAGACAAAGAAGTCCATGAGCTCTTCACACTTATTGTTGGAGGTGAGGGTGGAGGAGACAGGGGAGAGGGGTTCAAAGAAGATGGTTAGCAGTAGAGAATAGAAGCCGGGGTTCATCTTTGCATTCCAGAATGATTCTGGAATAGTGAGCAATTTTGGCAGACGAGAGCAAGACCCCATAATGCTTTATGTGGTCCAGCCAGATCTGGCAGTGAATGGCTCAGCCAGTAGTCAGTCATATCCTTTCAAGTCTGCGTCCCTTGAACTTAAGGAAGTGAAGATGAGGGCCGTACCAGGGGGAACGGCCAGGGTGAGAGAGAGTAATTGTTTTAATAGGGACTAGGGCATCAAAGGTGGTGGTGAGGGTGTGATTGAGCAGATCGGTAGCTGCAGAAATGTCGTGGTGAATGGAGGGCCAAAGGCTGGACAGTTGGGATTTCGTAAGTGCAGTTGTAAGAGAGTTGGGAGAGAGTTTTTTCCAGGGGCGGACACAGAAGAAAGTAGGGTTGGGTGTGGTGGGGGGGGGAGGGGGGGGGGGGTGGTGGAGGGGAAAGGGGGATGTGGGTGGAGAGCGACACGAGGAAGTGGTCAATGATACCAAAAGAGGGTTGTCACATGCTATCACAAGACAATTTATACTCTCGTCAATCTTCAGTTCAAAGTTGATGGGTTGGACCAGAGAGTGAGTATTTATACATAGGTGCCCCAAAGCTATATTGGTTATTCAAATCACACAGAGTTATTATGGAGAATTGGAAAACAATCGTCTTAATTTAACCAACCTACGTTGGCCAGCAAACAATGTTTTATTCCAAGTTGTTTTTTGCCATGAAAACATTTAAGTCAAAAAACAAATTTGTTGCTCAGTTCCAAAAGGAACCTGAAAAACACATTAGGGTTCATTTTCCCCAGGGGGTTGATGAATCATCCGCCAGGACTTTGGCGGAAGGTCACAGCAACCCCACAGAAATGGTGTAAAGGCATTTATGCAGGGGACTTCTCCCCGGTGTCCCGGCCAATATTTATCCCTCAACCAAGATAAAAACGGATGATCTGGTCATTACCTCATTGCTGTTTGTGGGACCTTGCTATGCGTAATTGGCTGCCGCGTTTCCTACATTACAGCAGTGACTACACTTCATAAGTACTTCATTGGCTGTAAAGTGTTTTGGGACATCCTAAGGTAGTGAAAGGCGATATATAAATGCAAGTCTCTTTCTTTGTTCCTTCTTCCCCAGGGTTTCTGTGGATCTTCCACTGAAGTTACGGCAGACAATCAGGGGAGCTCCGGGAAAATTTGAACCCCATCCTTTTTTAGCATGGCCAAAAATGTATTAAACTTTTATCATACAACCAAATGTATTATTTCATATTTAACCTTCGATTATCATACAGGAATATCCAACTCTTTGTAGCAGCACATTCCCATTACGTTCACTGCACTTCCACCAACGCTGTATTGATGTCCCTCTTGATACCATGCTTCACTGACTGGAAATCTGATGCCGTTTCACCAGGTACTACATTGCACAAAATACTTCTAATTCTGCACTTTTGATACCAATTTGCAAGAAAGAAAGACCTAAATCTGTCCAATCTAGCTGTGAATCAGTAGAGTTGTACAATTCTTGTAGCATAATTTTTTTTTTTATTCGTTTATGGGATGTGGGCGTCGCTGGCAAGGCCAGCATTTATTGCCCATCCCTAGTTGCCCTTGAGAAGGTGGTGGTGAGCCACCTTCTTGAACCGCTGCAGTCCGTGTGGTGAAGGTACTCCCACAGTGCTGTTAGGGAGGAAGTTCCAGGATGTTGACCCAGCAACGATGAAGGATCAGTGATATACTTCCAAGTCAGGATGGTGTGTGACTTGGAAGGGAACTTGGAGGTGGTGGAGTTCCCATGCGCCTGCTGCCCTTGTCCTTCTAGGTGGAAGAGGTCGCCGGTTTGGGAGGTGCTGCCAAAGAAGCCTTGGCGAGTTGCTGCAGTGCATCTTGTAGATGGTACACACTGCAGCCACAGTGGTGGAGGGAGTGAATGTTTAAGGTGGTGGATGGGGTGCCAATCAAGCGGGCAGCTTTGTCCTGGATGGTGTCGATCTTCTTGAGTGTTGTTGGAGCTGCACTCATACAGGCAAGTGGAGAGTATTCCATCACACTCCTTACTTGTGCCTTGTAGATGGTGGAAAGGCTTTGGGGAGTCAGGAGGTAAGACACTCGCCGCAGAATACCTAGCCTCTGACCTGCTCTTGTTGCCACAGTATTTATGTGGCTGGTCCAATTAAGTTTCTGGTCAATGGTGACCCCCAGGATGTTGATGGTGGGGGATTCGGCGATGGTAATACCATTGAATGTCAAGAGGAGGTGGTTAGACTCTCGCTTGTTGGAGATAGTTATTGCCTGGCACTTCTGTGGCACAAATGTTACCTGCCACTTATCAGCCCAAGCCTGAGCATCGTCCAGGTCTTGTTGCATGCGGGCATGGACAGCTTCATTATCTGAGGAGTTGTGAATGGCGCTGAACACTGTACAGTCATCAGCGAACATCCCCATTTCTGAGCTTATGTTGGAGGAAAGGTCATTGATGAAGCAGCTGAAGATGGTGGGGCCTAGGACATTGCCCTGAGGAACTCCTGCAGCGATGTCCTGGGGCTGTGATGATTGACCTTCAACCATCACAACCATCTTCCTTTGTGCCAGGTATGACTTCAGCCAGTGGAGTGTTTTCCCCGATTCCCATTGACTTCAGCTTTACTAGGGCTCCTTGATGCCACACTCGGTCAAATGCTGCCTTGATGTCAAGGGCAGTCACTCTCACCTCACCTCTAGAATTCAGCTTCTTTGTCCATGTTTGGACCAAGGCTGTAATGAGGTCGGGAGTGGAGTGGTCTTGACGGAACCCAAAATGGGCATCTGTGAGCAGGTTATTGGTGAGTAAGTGCTGCTTGATCGCACTTTCGATGACACCTTCCATCACTTTGCTGATGATTGAAAGTAGACTGATGAGGCGGTAATTGGCCAGGCTGGATTTGTCCTGCTTTTTGTGGACAGGACATACCTGGGCAGTTTTCCACATTGTCGGATAGATGCCAGTGTTTTAGCTGTACTGGAACAGCTTGGCTAGAGGCGCGGCTAGTTCTGCAGCACAAGTCTTCAGTTCGATAGCCAGGATGTTGTCGGGGCCCATAGCCTTTGCTGTATCCAGTGCGCTCAGCCGTTTCTTGATATCATGTGGAGTGAATCGAATTGGCTGAAGACTGGCTTCTGTGATGGTGGGGACGTCAGGAGTAGGTCGATATGGATCATCCACTCGGCACTTCTGGCTGAAGATGGTTGCAAACGCTTCAGCCTTGTCTTTTGCACTTACGTGCTGGGCTCCACCATCATTGAGGATGGGGATATTCATGGAGCCTCCTCCTCCCGTTATTTGTTTAATGGTCCACCACCATTCACGACTGGATGTGGCAGGACTGCAAAGCTTTGATCTGATCCGTTGATTGTGGGATCGCTTAGCCCTGTCTATAGCATGCTGTTTCCACTTTTTAAGCATACATGTAGTCCTGTGTTGCAGCTGCCCCAGGTTGGCACCTAATTTTTAGGTACGCCTGGTGCTGCTCCTGGCATGCTCTTCTACACTCCTTATTGAACCAGGGTTGGTCCCCTGGCTTGATGGTAATGGTAGAGTGAGGGATATGCCAGGTCATGAGGTTACAGATTGTGGTGGAATACAATTCTGCTGCTGCTGATGGCCCACAGCGCCTCATGGATGCCCAGTTTTGAGCTGCTAGATCTGTTCTGAATCTATCCCATTTAGCACGGTGGTAGTGCCACACAACATGATGGAGGGTGTCCTCAGTGTGAAGACGGGACTTTGTCTCCACAATGTGCGGTTTTTCCCTCGTGTTGGTTCTCTCACCACCTGTCGCAGGCCCAGACTGGTAGTTATGTCCTTCAGGACTCGGCCAGCTCGGTCAGTAGTGGTGCTACCGAGCCACTCTTGGTGATGGACATTGAAGTCCCCCACTCAGAGTACATTCTGTGCCCTTGCTACTCTCAGTGCTTCTTCCAAGTGGTGTTCAACATGGTGGAGCACTGATTCATCAGCTGAGGGAGGGCGGTAGGTGGTAATCACCAGGAGGTTTCCTTGCCCATGCTTGACCTGAAGCCATGAGACTTCATGGGGTCCGGAGTCAATGTTGAGGACTCCCAGGGCCACTCCTTCCCGACTGTATACCACTGTGCTGCCACTCCTGGTGGGTCTGTCCTGCCGGTGGGACAGGACATACCCAGGGATGGTGATGGAGGAATTTGGGACATTATCTAAGGTTAAATATGAAATTTAAAATTTGGTTGCATGATAAATGTCGAATAAATATTTGGCCAAGCTAAAAATGGAAGGGGTTCAAATTTCCGTGGGGGTTCTCCTGATTGTCTGTTGTAACTTTGGTGGAAGATCTGTGATGAATGATCTGATGAAGATCACAACTGAAACATTCAGCTCTCTTTCTCTTTGAAATGCTGATTGACTGCAATGCATTTCTATATTTCTTGTTTTTCCTTTAACCTGAGCACTCTTGCTGTGCTGAATAACTAACCACCATGCTTGAAACTGTGCTCACAAATGAGCAATTTTCCCCAAACTTATTTTAGTAGGACTCCTACATAAAGTTTCTTATAACCACACTGCACAGCTTAACAGTGACTACACCACTGCAGATTAAATCAGAAACATTTCTTGGGCTTCATAACAATTTGTTTTATCAGATTTGGATACAAAGATTATGGACCAACCCTGGTTAAATGAGGAGTGTAGAAGAGCATGCTGGGAGCAGCACCAGGCATACTGACCAGTGGCTTCTCTGGCTACTAGAGCAGGTCCGAGATGGGTATTCTGTTGCAAGTGGCTCACCTCCTGTCTCCCCAAAGCCTCTTCATCACCTACAAGGCACAAGTCAGGCATGTGGTGGAACACTCTCCACTTGCTTAGATGAGTGCAGCTGCAACAGCCCTCAAGAAGCTCAACACCATCTAGGACAAAGCAGTCCGCTTGATCGGCACTTCGTCCACTAGCCTAAGCATCCAACCTCCACCACTGGCGTACTGTGCATGCAGTGTGTGCTATCTATAGGATGCACTGCAGCAACTCACCAAGGCTTCTTCAGCAGCACCTCTCAAACCAATGACCTCCACCACCGAGAAGAACAAGGCAGCAGGTACATGGGAACACCATCACCTCCTCATTCCCATCCGAGTCACACACCATCCTGACTTAGACATATATCACTGTTCCTTAATCGTCACTGGATCAAAATCCTGGAACTGCCTATCTAGTAGCACTGTGGGAGCACCGTCACCACACAGACTGCAGTAGTTCAAGAAGAGGTCCACCTCCACCTTCCCAAGGGAAAGTAAGAATGGGCAATAATTGCCAGCCTTGCCAGCGATGCCCACATCCCAAGAATGAACAAAAAAAACTTTTTTGGTCATTAATGCATTTTTGTGAAAGATTCATTTGTATGCCACAATACTTTTCTATAACTTTGGGCCTCCAGTATCACTGTTTGGCAGCTCGTCTGACATCACCCACATTTGTCTTCATGATGATGCAGCAACCAGCATTTGCCACAAAGAAAACTGAAAAATAACTGTGGAGTCCTTCTATGCCTTAGGACTTGTATTTCTATGACAAATAACAATGAGATTTTCACATGAATTGTGTATTAAGTATATATATTATGCACCATGATGAAAGAAAAAGGCTAATTTTTTTGATTGGATTAATTTTTGTCTTCAAGTGCATGAGTAGTGACTAAACCAACCAAACTTACAATTCAGTTCTGGTCTTCTATAACATACTACATGAACTTTATAGAAAGTAAATTCCACTTTAAAACTGGTAAGCAACCTAATATAAACCCCACTGAGTGATTCTCAATTAAATACAATAGCAAATGCTAAATTGTGTCATTTTTATGACAAATAACAATGAGATTTTCATGTGAATTGTGTATTAAGTATATATATTATGCACCATGATGAAAGAAAAAGGCTATTTTTTTGATGGGATTAATTTTTGTCTTCTTCAAAATGAGGAGGACATGTTAGAACTGGAGATTGGAATATATATCCCAACATCAGAAGACATGCCCTACTGCACCAGTGTGACATTTCCATTTCCATAAACATGCGTCATGTTTACAGCCTCTCCAATTACAGCTACACTGCACAAAGAAAACTGAGAACAAATCACTCAAGTTCACTCTGGTTTTGGAGAGCCAGATTAGCTATTTCAGGGAGTCCAACACAACTCCCAATCCAAGCTGTAATGAATTAAGAGCAATAGGGAATGCTGAAGTCATATCCCAGCACTCTGAACAACACAGAGAGCTAATGGGTAGAGGCCCAGTAGAAATAAAATAATTCACTCTGCGGTATATTATTTGAGTTTGCAAACTACTGTAACAGCAGGGTAGATTAGCGGAGACATTAACGTTCATTTCACACTGAAACATGGGTAGGTAGTGTTGGATTTTTGTTTGATCATATTCAATCTTGTTGATGTTGTTCTACCATAATTATAATCTGTGTTTAAGTTTATTGTGTGTAATAGACAGTAGTTGTGTGAACTGGTGGTGAAGGCCATGACACATTTATCCTGAGTTAGCATATTCCAGTGACAATTGCTTTTGTTAACAGTTATTTTAGTTAAAATTAGGTGGAATTTCCTATGGACTGACGAGCACTCCTTGATACAGGTGATATGTAAAGAACAATTTGGGAAAAAAACTGCATTTGGTAGGAGAAGCTTAAACATAAATTTGTCATGATCTCAAAACACTGCTCGCAGAAAGAAACTGAAGCTGGAAAACCCAAACTACCAAAGACCTTGTTTCCACAACGGTAAGGGAGTTGCACTTCAGGTGTGAAACCGCCAGCGGATAGGGGTGTCAGTTTTATTTTAAAAGTGTGCTGATCCGATTCCATATATACAGTCCAATTTTAGCACGTCAGGAACCACTTTGCTGCAATCTTAAAGTTGAAGTGTACATGACACCTTCTGAGTGAAATTAGCAGCTCGTGTTGACCAGTTCCAAAGTATGGAAAGTTTTTGTGGTATGGGTTCTTAGGGTAAAATTTTATTAGACCCTACAACACCGGCAGGGCTTCACACGCAGCAGGCAGTTTATCGAAAAATCGCAGCAACACATGCTGCAATTTTATGCCTGTTGATTCAATGGACACAAAATCGCAGAAGGTGTGAAACTCTGCTGGTGGCCTAAGTCTCAGAACACTCTGCCCATATCCTCCAGGAATTGGTCTGAAATTGGCCTAATTCAATTCAGACCAGAACAGCTGTCTTAAGAAAAAACATTTTATTCCATCAGTCTGGGCTGAAGTGAAACCAAGATCCAAGTAGTCAACCAACAGTGTTCTCATCCACCGGACTATCCTATTTCTCAAATAATTCTCATTATGAACATATGTTGTCATTTCCATTAAATTACACTCCCAGAGCAAATCACCCATAAGTTGAGCGTCATTGATCTTATCCTCTGAGCCTGGTGAATCTGAGCATTTTGTTTAAAAAATCCACATATTTTAACATTTTTATTAGGAAAAGAGACCTTTAATAGGAGCAAATGACGTAAATCAGTGATAAATATGATTCAGACACTTTGAAAACAAGTCATGTAATTTAGATGATTAAATCAAGAGATAGATTTTCTCAAAGATGGACATAGCTCATATTTATTGTGTTATTGGACAATGTTTGTGTGAAATGTAATGGCTTATTTCTCAGAACTCACTGGCACACCATGTGGTGAGGGGGAGGGAAGATCAGCACTCATAGGCACTTCTTTTGCATCAGATCTGGAATTGGTTCAAGCACCAAGATTACTGATTTTGGAATATTTTGTACATTATATTCTCAGTGATCATATTCCTAAGTGGTTTACCTTAGCAAAATTTAATTATTTAACTGGAGACATTTAGGGCTAGAAATTCCCCTCGATCCCCGTTTGGGGCGCTAAATCAGAAAAACTGGAAAAGTTAGCGCCAGGCGCTAACCTCTTCCAGCCTTTCTAAAATTCCCACCTTTTTGCTCCAAGAGGGAAGTGGAGCGCTAAATCAAACGCTCCACTTCCTTCTTGGAGTGCAAGAGGGGGGGAAGTTCGCGACCCGGGGCACACGGCTCAGCAGCGCCACGCACTGGGCTGTGTGGCGCTGACGCGTTGCAGGGGCTCTTCCCTGAATTAAAGGGAAGGGCCCACGCTGCGAACTCTGCAGTTTTTTTTTTACTTACCTGCAACCGGGGAGCGGGTAAGCAGAGTGCAGGGCTGACCAGTCATGGCACGGAGCCCGCGTCCGGAGCAAAAAAAACATTTTCCAAAAAAGTCGAAATTTTTTCAGGGCGGCCGGCCACCTCACCTTTAACTTCCGCCCCGCTAGCGGCCAGCCGCCCTGCTCGCGTCCCCTGCAGCAGTCGCTGCCATCGCTCCGCGCTGCTGCAGGGGGCAAAGGGGAATTTTTCTGCCGGGGTGCTACCGGGGCGATGCGCCCAGAGATGACATCATGATCTCCGGGCGCATGAGATCGGGGCGGAACCTGGTAGCGCCGGCGCTAAACTCCTGCGGAATTTGGCGGGAGGCGCGATCAGCGCTGCGGCTGGGCGAAAAGGACTTTGCGCCCCGTTAGCGCCCCCCATGGGAGGCACAAAGGAGGGGAATTTCTCCCCCTTATAGTCTTGAATATAATATAAATCACGAAGGATTTTGATAGAGTAAATAAGGGAGAAACTGTTTCCACTGGCAGAAGGGTCGTTAACCAGATGACACAGATTTAAGGTAATTAGCAAACGAGCCAGAGGGTGAGATGAGGAGATTTTTTTTTCCCACAGTGAGTTGTCATGATCTGGAATACACTGCCTGAAAGGGTGATGGAAACAGATTCAACAGTAACTTTCAAAGGGAACTGGATAAATACTTGAAGGGGAGAAAATTGATAGGCTATGGGGAAAGAGAAGGGGAGTGGGACTAATTGGATTGCGCTTTCAAAGAGCCAGCACAGGCACAATGGGCCGAATGGCCTCCTTCTGTACTGTAAGATTCTGTGATTCTATAGTTAAAATTTCAATGCTTACTTTTTGTTTGAAACATATTTGAAAAATATTTGTTTATAACAATATTTACCTACTGTGTTCATAACATGAAAAATGTTTATATAATAAAATGAAGGTAAAATCCAATTTTATTTACTTACTAGCGTCAAGAAGATTTTTATAACTTTACTGCTTAATATTATCAGTATTAATAACTACAAAGGCACTAATAGAAAAAACCTCCATTTATATAGTTCCTTTCATGTCCTCGGGATGTCCCCAACTGCTTCACAACCAATTAATTACTTTATAAATTGTAGTCAATGTTGTTACGTAGGCAAACATGGCAGCCAATTTGCACACAGCAAGATCCCACAAGCAGCAAATTAAATAAATGGTTGGTTCACATGTTTTTGGTGGGGTTGAACGTTGGCAAGGACATTGGGAGAACTCTCTACTCTTCTTTGAACAGTGCCACGGGATCTTATATGTTCAGGTGAAGTGTCCGATGGGGCTTTGGTTTAACGTTTCATCTGAAAGTCGGTACCTTCTACAACACAGAATTCTTTCGGTACTGCACTGAAGTATCAGCCTATTATCTCCTAAAGATAAATCCCTCTTTGGAAAAGTACTAGGATAGCATATGGTGACATGGAAATCTCTCAACCAGAAAGATTCACATTGTTTTGGGCTTACCTATAAATGAAATTACTATATTGTAAATGTCACAAATCTGTATCAAATTCTTAGTGTCATATAAATTTCTTTTTTTTAATTATTCAACCCCTTCCTTTTTAGGTGTTACTCCCCACACCAAGTGGATGGACATGCAAACTGTTCCCCAGTCTGTGCCAATAAGGCTCTAAATCTATCCTTTAAGCGATGTAATAGAATGATTCGGGTGAATTATTTTCTCCTTCCCTGTTGAGAAAGACCCCACATCTGCTCTTCACTCTCCTCTGACTGTGGTGACATGAGGAATGCATCATGTACAAAGTCACAGGGGGGGAACTCACATCCCATCACTCTGTGGCACAATGTATTGTACCTTTACGTGCGATGCCAACTGGCCACCATACCATATTAAATAAGAGGAACATATTCATTTTAATTCTGATCTAAAATCTACAGATCCACAAGAATGAGAGATTGTGTTCATATTAATTCAATGTAGCCATGTAAGTCATGTGAAAATAGTCATTTAGCTTTCCATATTAATCACTTATACACTATGGTAACTGAAAATCTTTACTAATTTTAGGAAGAGGTGCAGCAGTGTTCTTAGCACACTCTATATTTCCGACAATATTTAGACCTCTGTGGTCAGAGTGCTTTGCTAATGTAAATTTGTGGAGTGTTCTTTAAGTGCTCACATTAGTGCTGCACCTTGTCTTTCTGTAAATTTTGCATGTCAGCAGAAGTATGACACGACCTGGCCTCATTGCATCATTTTCATTTCACTTTGCGTGCATATCTGCCCGATATGAGGTCGGGAACTTGCAGGGCTACAAAGTAACGCGTGGGCAACATAGCCTGCTTCTAACCACACTTTATTACACATGCAACCCTTCAGGGAGGGCTCTCGCAGTCGGGGCTTTAAGTAACCAGCAGCAAATGTTTCAACTCATTTGCGTATGGAAAATTGCAACACGCTCCACGTTTCAGGTCAACTGCCGTCAACTCCTGAACTTTCCCACGGACTCTACTACTGTTGACCGAAAATAAAAAGAAAATGGTCATTTGCTGTTTAGCGCAAGGCAACATAATCCGGACTCAAAGCTGCCCCAAGTTTATCAGTTCCTTAGCAATACTTCAAAAAAGTATCTTTCATCTGCGACAGTTTGTTCTATGTGTATATCATTTAAAAAATACAGAAGATACCTTTAAATGCCACGTTGATGCAGTAGGACAGTTACTTACTCAAGGTTCATGACAGGTCCAACACATGATTTTGTAAATTTAGTTTTTAAAATTACTTCGGACTGTATTTTTTTTTAATAAATCAGGTTAAATAATTTTTTTTACGGAATCTATCTAATATGGAAACAACAGATTTCCCGTTTGCTTTGAAAAGTCAGAAATTAAATGCACGAATTTACCTGCGAAATCATTCATTAGCTTCTAATTTACAACAAAAACTCATTAATTTCTGATCGCTTGCGTTCCTATCCTGCAGAAAAACGAAAACTAACACGAATGGTTCAACTAATGTCTATCGCCTCCTGAAAGTTAGTTCCGAGTTATTACTTTTTGCAGACTGCTGGAATAAAAGCAGGTTCAAGTCATGGCGCGCGGTCCAGGGTTATATTTGGACTGTTTTGTCTAGAAGCTGTGTGTTTTTGCAGTTTCCTCAAGGGCTGGATGGCGAACAGTAGATGTCGCCAGTTGCACGAGCAGCCCGTGCTAACCTCTGCATACCTTGAGAAACTTCCAACATCTGGACAATATCTTGATGTACTTTCTGGAATTGCATTACCTCGTCTATCTCTTCCGTGCAGGTCAAACAAATATTGCTCGTTGCAATGAAGTGCGTCTCTAGGGGGTGACAGAGCGCCCAAGGGTACTGTCTATGGGATCATACAGCGCCCAGAAATATCGAACTGCTAGAAATAAGCATTCCGCGTCCAACATTGGTGCAGCCTTCAGACATGTGTAATCTGCAATATTAGATATAGTCCCCAATATAATGTAAGAGCAATGTAGTGAGAGCATCAATATGCTGCTTTGAAAATAAATGTTAATTTCCATTCCGGGTGCAATAGTTATGCACTACCTGGAAGTATGTATTTCAGTATAAGTGATCATTTGAAGGGAGTCTAAAGTTAATCTAAACGCACGTTCTTTAGAATAGAAAACATGCATTTTTAATGACAATTTTGCGACATTTCAGTTCAGAGCTTAAAACAATTCGAAAACTGAACCGACCATAATGATTCACAACTACAGAAATAAGTCACACTTCAATAGCGTAAATTCCTGTGAAGTTAAAACCCAAAAAAATTCCCCACCTACGAACGAACCATCAGTGTGACTGGTCCCAGCCACCATGTGTTGTACATTAAAAGACATCAGGCAGCTAACATCTCTATCCGTTAATGACAGGGCCATAAAGAGAAAGGGAGCCCACAAATATATTACCATATATTATTAATTATGGTCATGTAACATTTTGCAATTCATCTTGAGCCGCACGGAGATAAAAGTGCGCTCTCTTTAATCACCCTTTTTTTTATTATTCCGATTGTATCAAATCCAAGAACCACCGATGCAAAACGTGGAATGCAGGATATTTTGAAACGACATGTATTCATTTTTAAATGAGTCGCAGAGTGTAAAAAAATAAATAAAACTAACATTTTATAACACGGAGCCCACCACCTTTCCACCACCTGCAGAATGCGCAGACTCACTTCATTCTGCTGCAGCTCCTTAATTTATTACACTGCACACAACACCATTGTATATAAACAAAATACAGCAGACACCTAGCCTGCAGCCAGCCTCCTTGATATGTTAACCTTACATCATTTATTTAAAATGCAATGCAAATACAATTTTTTTTTGGAGGGGGGGCATACAAAACATTTTAATTCATTTTTCATCATTATTTTCCTTACCTCCAGTGTTCTTATTTCTTTTTGCGTGAGATCATTTGATGTGGCACATTTAGTCCTTAACCCTTCCAGACTGGAGATGCTGATGTCTATCATATTTTGGACCAATTCACATTGCTGCAATGCTTTTTGCAAAGTTAGATGCTGTTCTTCGCTCTTTGTCTTATTATCTTCATCCATGACTGGAAATTATGATATAAAAAAATAAATAATAAACAGCTGCAAGATTGAATTAAAAATCTGAGGAAATTATATATATATATATATATTTCAAATTGACTCCATGCGGCTGGGTAGAGTTTGACTGGAGAAAGTGGCCTATTTTAGGAGAGCAGCTTGTGGTGCTGATGCTATGGAGAGCTGCGCGCTTCTGCTGCAGGTGCTTGTTGTCGCCGTTCCCAACAGCTTGCACCGGGGAGCTCTTTCTCCACCGACATCTTGGTTGTCAATCAAAGGGGGGGGGGGGGGCAGTGCGCCAGCTCTCGCGAGATAAGCCGCGATTGAAATCGTTGCAAAGCTCCCAAACAGCAAAAGAAAACTTACTGTTAACCTCACTTGCCCGTAATTCGCGTTTAATCTTTCGTCTTTTGCGATTGATTTCTCCAGTGCAAAAATATTGGTGCCTTTCACCCATTATGTCTTCTTATTGCATAGATACTGTGCCACTTTGACAAGAGCTGTCGGATAGTTTCCACATCGCAATAAACAAAACCAACGAAAATGGAAACGTCTGCCTCTATTTGTGGTTTGATAGTGCATTTGGCAATTATTCTAAAGTCAAACTATAATCCTCATGAATGACAACTGAGAAGGGACTGGCAGAGGCTGAACTTGTTTTCATTGGAGAAATGAACCGGGGGTTGATTCGATCTGAGTCTTAATATTACAATTGTAGAGGGGATGCAAGACCATTTCACTTCCCACCGATGCTACAGATACAGTGTCATTGCGTGCCAAGAGCAGAATCAGGGCTTAACCTGTCACTGGAGACAAGCAAAGTGAAATGCCCTCCTCCAAAGAGTCTCATTTTGCTTCACTTCAGAGTCATGCTGGGCCCTAAATCTTCACGTACACCACACAGGTTTAGCATCAGTGCAAAGTGGAAACTACTTCTCACCAACACTAAGCATGTAGTGTAAATGCATCCTAAAATACTGAGAGGCATAGATGATGTAAACTTATTTCACTTAGGTTGTGAGCACAAAACTATACAGGTTCAAAGTTCAAAAACTTCCAGTGAGATTGGGGGTTGTTTTCCCTGTATAGTAATGGATACATGGATCAGTAATTGATGTTGTGTTCACTAACCTCCTTATAAAAGAGCTAAATAGATATCTGGGTGGAAATAAGATTAAAGGTTATAAGGATAATTAAAGATTGTAATAAAACTACTTCAAAGGGTCTATTTTTCAAATAGTAATTTCGCAACAAAGTTCAAATCGAAGCATTATTACTTCCATTAATCTAACAATTCAAATCATAGAATCATAGAATGGTTACAGCACGGAAGGCCATTTGGCCCGTCGAGCCCGTGCCGGCTCTCTGCAAGAGCACTTCAACTAGTCCCACTCCCCCGCCCTTTCCCCATAGCCCTGCAATTTTTTTTCCTTCAGGTACTTATCCAATTCTCTTTTGAAAGCCACGATTGAGTCTGCCTCCACCAGCCTTTCAGGCAATGCATTCCAGATCCTAACCACTCGCTGAGTAAAAAAGTTTTTCCTCATGTCGCCTTTGCTTCTTCTGCCAATCACCTTAAATCTGTGTCCTCTAGTTCTCGACCCTTCTACCAATGGGAACAGTTTCTCTCTATCTACTCTGTCCAGACCCCTCATGATTTTGAACACCTCTATCAAATCTCCTCTCAATCTTCTCTGCTCTAAGGAGAACAACCCCAGCTTCTCCAGTCTATCCACGTAACTGAAGTCCCTCATCCCTGGAATTATTCTCGTAAATCTTTTCTGCAGCCTCTCTAAGGCCTTCACATCCTTCCTAATGTGCGGTGCCCAGAATTGGACACAATACTCCAGTTGAGGCCGAACCAGTGTTTTATACAGGTTCATCATAATTTCCACGCTTTTGTACTCTATACCTCTATTCATGAAGCCCAGGATCCCGTAAGCTCTTTTAACTGCTTTCTCAACCTGCCCTGCCACCTTCAACGATTTGTGCACATATACTCCCAGGTCTCTCTGTTCATGCACCCACTTTAGGATTGTACCCTTTAGTTTATATTTCCTCTCTTCATTCTTTCGACCAAAATGTATCACTTCGCATTTCTCTATGTTGAATTTCATCTGCCACGTGTCTGCCCATTCCACCAGCCTGTCTATGTCCTCTTGAAGTCTATCACTATCCTCCTTACTGTTCACTATACTTCCAAGTTTTGTGTCATCTGCAAATTTTGAAATTGTGCCCTGTACACCCACATCCAAGTCATTAATATATATCAAGAAAAGCAGTGGTCCTAGAACCGACCCCTGGGGAACATCACTGTATACCTTCCTCCAGTCCGAAAAACAACCGTTCACCACTACCCTCTGTTTCCTGTCACTTAGCCAATTTCATATCCATGCTGCCACTGTCCCTTTTATTCCATGGGCTTCAACTTTGCTGGCAAGCCTATTATGTGGCACTTTGTCGAACGCCTTTTGGAAATCCATGTATATCACGTCAACCGCATTGCCCTCATCAACCCTCTCTGTTACCGCATCAAAAAACTCGATCAAGTTGGTTAAACACGATTTGCCTTTAACAAATCCATGCTGGCTTTCCTTAATTAATCCACACTTGTCCAAGTGACTGTTAACTTTGTCCCTGATTATTGTTTCTAAAAGCTTCTCCACTAGCAAATGAAAAAATAAAGTGTTGTCCGCTATAAACTGTAAAGCACGAAGTCCAAACACAAGTTATGTGTCATTGGTCTATCAATAACTTTGCTACTATTCACTGCAATATCCAGTGAACATTTAGAAGCGCAAGCAACTAATCAGTTTTAACTAATCAAATTGCAAAACTGACAAGTTCTGGAAGAACGTCTGTTGTTTTATCAAGTGATCTAAGGTAATTCTTTCAAAAGAATGAATCAGAAATTCTGGGGGTGTCTGAGCACCCCCTACCTATATCACTGGTGTGTCAATGGATAGATATTCTGGATTTGCATGTGTTTACCTTTGAGAATCAGGCAATATTTATAGAGAACATTCCCTCAAGTGATTAAATAGTGCATTGCTCGTCCACATTAAAGATGGGACAAATGGTCCTCTCTCATTCCACGTTCTTAGTCAGGAGCTCACTTTATCACAAAAAGGAGTTCATTTTTCTGTATATACTGTTTGCGGTTGAGTTTCTCTGTGCATCCTCTGGTTGTAAATGGAGTATTGTGCAGTTGTGAAATTCTGTAATGTGAATTATGTTCATTTACAGTGATTATACCAAATCTGTTATTTTGTTACCACATCACAAGCTTAAATATTTCGGGGGAAAAATTCGATTGGTTTGCGCCTCCTGTTAGCGCCTTAAGAGGACGCTAATGGGGCGCAAAGCAACTAGCGCCCGGGTGCGGCGATGTTTGCGCCGCCCGCGAAATTGACAACATTTTGCGGCGCGCTAAACACTACCACCACGATCTCCTGCACCCGCAGATCGTGACGTCAGTCGAGCGTGCAACGCCCCGGTAGCGCCCCAGACCGGATTTTGAGTGGCACCCCCGCCTTACCGCCTGCCGCTAGCAACGACAGGTTGAGGGGAGCGTTTTGCGGTCAGGAAGGGACTGGGGGAGCGCTATTTAAAGGCGACCGGTTCCTGCCTTTTTTTTCAGCGACATTTTTGCACCACGCATTCCGAGTGAAAGAGAGAGACTTCTGGGATATTCAACGCTGTGTTGAGGAGTTTTAGGTACTGAGCAGCACTTTGCAGGTTCATTTTGATTTGATCTTCCTTGCATCAATTTAG
Organism: Squalus acanthias; assembly: GCA_030390025.1. Classification (NCBI taxonomy): domain Eukaryota; kingdom Metazoa; phylum Chordata; class Chondrichthyes; order Squaliformes; family Squalidae; genus Squalus; species Squalus acanthias. Next base: position 64,013,251 of record CM059437.1, read on the forward strand.
AAGAGACTATGGGGGCTGCACTCTGACATCTTTCCCTGGGCCTCTCCATTGTTCTTTCCAGCAGATTTGATGTACAGGTCTCTCCAGGCCGAGATTCAAGGCTGCAATGAGCAAGGTGTGGATGAAGAGCAAGATCGACCCTCCCCTTTAAGAACTGGCCAGCGCCAGTGTGTCTGTGTTCCACTGCTGACTGACATCACATGAGCTTCACCAGCGCTCTGAGATAGCGCCTCGCTCCTCGGCGTTAGCGCCTTAAGAAAGGTGTGTAGCGCCTGATTTAGCGCTCCAATCACCTCCAGGGGCGATAGAAGCCAAGTTTGCAGTCGGAGGTGATAATTAGGCCGATAATTGTGCCCCAAACGGGGCGATACCGAATTTCTCCCCCTTGTATGACAGTATTCAGAGACATCATAAATTTGCCTTTATAACACATCGGTGAAGCTTGCATGATATTACTCAGAGTGGGCAGAGGTTATGCTGTTACACGGGGTGGGTGCTGGGATGTGGGAGATGGGTGCACATGGCCACTGAAAGGATTTGGAAAAAAGCTTATAGGATGTGCTCAGGAACAGTGAATTTAAAAAATTAATTCTCGGGATGTGGGCATCACCGACAAGGTCGGTATTTATTGCCCATTCCTTGTTGCCCTGACAACTGAGTGGTTTGCTGGTCACTTCTGAGGACAGTTAAGAGTCAACCACATCGGTGTAAAACTGCAGGCACATATAAGCCAGACCAGGTATAGACGGCAGGTTTCTTTCCCTAAAGGACAATAGTGAACCCTTTGGATTGTTAGAACAATCCGACAGCTTCATGGTCACTTTTGCTGAAACCAGCTTTTTATTTCCAGATTTTTAAAGCTGTATTCAAAATTCAAATTCAGTGAATTAAGGGGGAAAAATTGGGTTGCTTTGCGCCTCCCGTTAGCGCCCTAAGTGGGCGCTAACGGGGCGCAAAGCAACTAGCACCCGGGCGCGAAATTCAGCGGGAGGTTAGCAGCGGCGCTAACCGGTAGCGCCCCGCGGTGCTGCACCACCGGCGATGACGTCATCGCCGTGCGCAGCGCCCCGCTCGCGCCCCGGCCACGATCTTCAGGAGCGCCCCCTGACTTGCCGACGGACGCTATGTCCGACGGGGTCAGGGGGGCCTACCTGCAGCCGGGGAGGCGCAATTTAAAGGCGAGGTGCGGGGTGGCCATTTTTGTCGCTGGCCGCCTGCCAGCACTCCCATCCCCGGCCTCCTGAACAGCCCCCACCCCCCCGCGGAGTGCCGGCTGCGCTCCAAGAGCCCGGCACTTCTCTTGAGTGCCGGGCTCTTTTGCCGGCACTCCCGATCCCCGGGGGCCCAGCTGGGCCCCGGGTCGCGCTGCGCAAGGCCCCTCCCCTTTAAGAAGGGCAGGAAGGCCTGCAATACCACGGCGCGACGTGCCACAGCGCATGTCGCTGAGGCACGTAGCGCCGCAATATTGACTCGCAGCGCCCCAAGAGGGATGCGGGGCGCTTCCAGTAGCACCCCGCTTCCCTCTTGGCGCGCAACCACTCAATTTCCGGCGCAGGGACGCTAATTTTTACGCCCCGGCGAAGTTAGCGCCCCACTCAATTTTTAGCCCCAAGTGTTTTTGATTAGATCCTGGAAAATAAATAGTACTTTCCTTAGCAGCTGCTAATAAATAAGTAAATGTGTTCCTTGCACATACCAGTTACATAAATAGATAGATCTGTGCATGTGTCACAAAGTGGGGAGGGGCAGAGCTAATTCCACTTTTCACTATGAAACTAGACATTTGGCTTTCCTTAAGAGTATTCTGAGTCGTGTTCCCATAGCCCTTTTATTAGCTTTCTTAGTGCATATGCATGTCTCTCTTTTTCTCTCTCAATTAGGCACAGGAGTCATCTGGCTTGGTTAAAACAACTAATTTTATTCAACTACAACAACTTGCATTTAAGTTTGGATGAGCTCATGTTTACGGAGGGTGCAAGGTAGGAGGCCAGCCAGGAGTGCATTGGAATAGTCGAGTCTAGAGGTAACAAAGGCATGGATGAGGGTTTCAGCAGCAGATGAGCTGAGGCGGGGCAGTGACGGGCAATATAACGGAGGTGGAAATTGACTATCTTGGTGATGGAGAGGATATGGGGTTGGAAACTCAGCTCAGAGTCAAATAGGACGCCAATGTTGTGATGGTCTGGTATAGTGTTAGACAGTGACCAGGGAGAGGGATGGAGTTAGTGGCTAGGGAACGGAGATTGTGAGGAGTGGACCGAAGACAATGGCTTCGGCATTCATAATATTTAATTGGAGAAAATTTCTGCATATCCAATTCCTGTACTGGATGTTGGACAAGCAGCGTGAAAAATCGGAGGCAGTGGAGGGGTCGAGAGAGGTGGTGGTGAGGTAGAGCTGGGTGTCATCAGCGTAAATGTGGACAAGGTGGACATGTGGACAAAAAGTGGTATCATCAAGGCCAGCCCATCACTGCCAGCTACAATATTAAATTGGTAGACTGTTTAGAAAATAGCCATTTTCTCACAATATCTACAAATCTATATTTCTGTGACATTTATATAAATTAAAGTGAACAAACCAGGTTACAGCTCTCTGTTTAACCATTTTTTAAAACAGAACTTTAAACTTTAATATTTTGCGTTAAACTTCCTTCTGTGTCCTTTATGTTTTGGGGTATAAAATACAATATTCTGTATAAAAATAATAAAAATTATATATTTTTTCAAAAACAGCTAGTTACCTACTGTGGTAACACTTTTCAGCTTCCTGTATGACATCACTTCCTGTAATCAGTCCAGGATAAATACTGGACTGATCAGTTAGCTCTGGAAGAGGCATAGGGTAAGACCTCTTTTGTATGCAGCACCGTTTTAAGTTGATTAAAGCTTACATTAAGTTTACCACGCGTAAGGCTCATTCTTACGACAATTTAATCAACTTTTGAAAAACTTCGCACTCAAACTTTTTGGACGAACTCGGAGCTAAGGATCCAGGGAATCACCCATCATGGAAAACATCCTTAAACCATCGCGTCTTGACTTGGACCCAAACACCCCAGCAGCCGGTAAGGTGTGGAAACACTGGTATCGCACGTTTGAGAATTTTCTTGAGTATTGCAAAGCGGATGATAACTCAAAGTTGCGGATACTCATCAACTGTGTCACCCCGAATGTATTTCAGTATGTGGAAGACTGGGACAGTTATGAGGAGGCAATTCAGACGCTTAAGAGACTATATACTAAGACACCGAATGAGGTCTATGCTAGACATCTACTAGCTACAGCCCAACAAGGGCCGGAGGAATCCATTGATAAATTCCTCCAAGAGCTTCGCAGACTTAGTATGGACTGTAACTTTCGGGCAGCCTCAGCTGAGCTATACCGCGAAGAAATGATCCGTGATGCGTTCATCTGCGGGCTTGCCTCCCCATTTATACGCCAGCGTCTACTGGAAAGTAAGACACTTGAGCTGCAGAGAGCTTATGACCTGGCTTGCTCTCTAGATCTAGCAAAACGAAATGCAGACCTTTTTACAGTGCCCAGACCTCGGTCTGCTGCCTTAACTACAGTCAGGCAATTTAAGAGGCCACAGGTGAACTCTATTAGGGAGGACTTTATCCCTGACGATCGATCTGATGACTTCACCGATGAAGAGGATGATGACCCCACTGTGGCAGCCTCTTGGCAATCTAAGAAATGCTTTTTTTGTGGGGATGAGTTTCACCCTCGGAGATTCTGCCCTGCTCGCAATGCGTTTTGCAGTCATTGCAACAAAAAGGGTCATTTTGTAAAGGTTTGCCTATCAAGAGCCTCTACGAGGGCTTATCAAGCTAAGTCCTACCGAACTGCCCCAGTAAGGGCCTATCAGGATGTTCCAACTAAAAACTATCGTGCTTCCTCTCGGGTTTTTTCTCGAAGAAACACACCTAGAATTTCAGCCACTCTTTGTGCAACGACACCAATTACAGCTGCTTGTCCTCAGAATCTATTCCATGCAGCTACAAAAGCATCAATTAAGGGACATACTTTAGATGCCTTAATTGACTCAGGTAGCACTGATAGTTTCATTAGGGAACAGACTGTTGCACAGTTAAAGCTACATGTTTTTCCATCGGACCAGGCAGTTGCGATGGCTCAGTCATCACTTAATACCAGAATTTCTGGCTTCTGTGTAGTTGAAATAATGCTTAAAGGTCACAGGTATCCCTCCACCCGGCTTTCGGTGCTCAAGGACTTATGTAGTGATCTTATCTTAGGGCTGGATTTTCAAAAGCAGCATAAGAAGCTTACCATTGAGTTCGGCGGATCCAAACCTGAACTCACTATTTCTAATATACGACCTCGATTACCGTTCTGTGCCTTGTCAGCAGCTTCACTGGATGAACCCTCACTGTTTGCCAGTATCCCTCCTCGATGCAAACCGATTATAACAAAGTCACGCCGTTTCAGTCAGGAAGACCAGTCTTTTATTGCGGCTGAGATTTCTCGGCTTTTAGCAGAGGATATCATCGAGCCTTGTTCGTCGCCATGGCGCGCCCAGGTCGTTATTGTTAAGAACCCTCTACAACCTCACAAGAAACGGCTGTGCATTGACTATTCACAGACCATCAATCAGTATACGGACTTGGACGCATACCCATTGCCGCGCATCGATGATATGGTTAATAAATTGGCTGAGTACACGGTGTTCTCGACTTATGATCTGAAAAGCGCCTATCATCAGGTACCCTTGAAGGTCTCAGACAAGCAGTATACAGCCTTTGAAGCCAATGGGCGGCTGTATCAATTTCGTCGCCTCCCCTTTGGGGTCACTAATGGAGTGGCTGTCTTCCAGCGAGCAATGGATGACCTGGTCAAACAGGAAGACTTGAAGGATACGTTTCCTTATCTGGACAATATTACTGTCGCAGGTCGCAATCAGCAGGAACATGACGCCAATCTCCAACGATTTTGGGATGCACTCCAGCACCGTAATTTGACATTGAATGCGGCTAAATCCATTGAGTCACAACCAACTATCAACATCCTTGGCTATTGTGTGGGCAATGGCATCATTAAACCTGACCCTGAAAGGCTTCGCCCACTCCAAGAACTCCCGCCACCTAAGAATCCGGCCTCCTTGCGCCGGGCCCTCGGCCTGTTTGCATACTATGCGAAATGGATTCCTAACTTCTCGGACCGAATCCAACCTCTACTGAAGGCCAGCACATTCCCACTAGACACAACGGCTGTTGCAGCCTTTAACCTCCTGAAAAAGCAGTTGGAGAAAGCGGCTCTTCACTCCATCGATGAGAGTCTTCCTTTCGTGGTTGAGTGTGATGCCTCAGAGGTGGCAATCTCAGCCACTCTGAATCAGGAAGGTCGTCCGGTGGCATTTTTGTCCAGGACTTTTCAAGGGGCTGAGCTACATTATCCTCCAGTCGAGAAAGAAGCTACAGCCATCATAGAGGCAGTACGGAAGTGGAGTCATCTCCTGGCTCGCCAGCACTTTACCTTAATCACGGACCAGCGATCGGTCGCCTTCATGCTCGATAATCGAAAACGGACCAAAATTAAAAATAATAAAATCCAGCTTTGGCGGCTGGAATTGGCCTCTTTTGGTTACACCATCCACTATCGACCTGGCAAGGAGAATGTGGCTCCGGATACCCTCACACGAGCATTCTGCTCCGCCATGGCACCCTCTACGCTCGTAGACATCCATGATGGGTTGTGTCATCCAGGCGTTACTCGCATGCTGCACTTCGTGCGGTCCCGAAATCTCCCATTCTCTACCGGGGATGTAAAGAAGATGTGCTCGGACTGCAGAGTCTGTGCGGAATTGAAACCTCGGTTTTTCCGCCCCTCGGGTGGTATACTCATACATGCGACCCAGCCAATGCAAAGGCTTAGCATCGATTTTAAGGGGCCGTTGCCCTCTTCGACTCGCAACACTTATCTATTAACAATGGTTGATGAGTATTCTCGTTTTCCGTTTGCCTTTCCCTGCCCCAATATGCTGACAACCACGGTTATCAGCTGCCTTGAACAGGTATTTGCTTTCTGTGGCATGGCATCCTATGTTCATTCAGATCGGGGCCCTTCTTTTATGTCGGGAGAACTCAAGGCCTATCTCTCGGAACGGGGTATTGCTGCCAGCAAAACGACGCCTTATCATCCGGTTGGGAATGGGCAAGTCGAGCGTTTTAACGCTATCATCTGGAATGCGGTACGTCTGGCTTTGAGATCTCGGGGCCTACCCAACCAGCAATGGGAAGCAGTACTTCCAGACGCATTACACTCCACACGGTCCCTCCTTTCGACCGCCACAAATACGACGCCTCATGAACGGTTCTTCCGATTTCAGCGTCGCTCATCCTATGGGACATCTCTCCCGTCGTGGCTGACTACACCGGGACCAGTGCTACTCCGAAGATATGTCCGGGCGTCTAAGAATGACCCCCTGGTAGATGAGGTTGAGCTCACTGACGTCAACCCTACCTACGCCTATATTCGGTATCCTGATGGTCGGGAATCTACCGTGTCATTGCGGGATCTGGCTCCCTGCCCGCCGAAACATAGAGGGACACCAGGGGATGATATTGTACCAGGCACATCTCTGGGCTTGCCAGGTGCCTCTCATCATGATCGGGATCTAACGCCGGCTGGTACCTCACTCCAGCGTGCCGACCTGGGGCAGACTGACTATGAGCCCGTCGGGGCTCGCACGCGCAGCCACGATCAACCCTGTACCGTACGCTCAGAAACGGATCTGCCACAGCCCTGCCCGACACCCATTCGGGTACCAGTACACGGTCAGGATCGTTCTGACCCCTCACAGAGCGGGCTGGAGCACTCGGACTCTGGTCCATGGCCCGCAGCGGGTAAACGGGCTAGGGGCCCTCTACCGCTACGAGAACCCAAACGGGTGCGGCTCTCCCTCATCCAACGGCTACGAAATGGAGGGAGCATTCCGGCCTCCTAATCTTTTGGGGGGGGAGAATGTGGTAACACTTTTCAGCTTCCTGTATGACATCACTTCCTGTAATCAGTCCAGGATAAATACTGGACTGATCAGTTAGCTCTGGAAGAGGCATAGGGTAAGACCTCTTTTGTATGCAGCACCGTTTTAAGTTGATTAAAGCTTACATTAAGTTTACCACGCGTAAGGCTCATTCTTACGACACCTACATTATCAAATAAGCAGACTGCCCCGTCTTCCTTCAGGTTTGTTTCTTTTAATATAAAAACTGTGGCAGGTAATCACAAATGTTAACGGTGCAGAAACTTGATCCATGTCCTTGGCAAATTTCCAGTGTGTGAGGGGTTCTTACGGGAAATCACATCAGCCTGAAAACCTGGAGAACCAAAAGTTAAAAGTGAGTGCTAGAAAGTTGTAATAAAAACGAAAGTTGCGTCAAAGTGGTAAATAAATGGAAAGAATTAACAAAAAATAGTAAAACAAGAAAGGTAGAAGAAACTTACAATTGTTTGACAATGGTGGAGTCTTCTCTTAGGCAGTCCCTCAGAACCGAGGATGACTTGCTTCCACATTAAAAATGAGTTCTCAGGTGACTGATGAGTCCAATGCGGGACCTACAGTCTCTGTCACAGGTGGGGCAGACGCTGGTTGAAGGGGCGGGTGGGTGGGGTGCTTGGGTTGACGTGCGCTCTTTGCGCTGCTTGCGCTTGGCTTTCGCTTGCTCCCGGCAAAGAGACTCGAGGTGTTCGGCGCCTTCCCGGATACTTCTCCTCCACTTTGTGCGGTCTTGGGCCAGGGATTCCCAGGTGTCGGTGGGGATGTTGCACTTTTTCAAGGAGGGTTTGAGGGTGTCCTTGAAGCGTTTCCTCTGCCCACCTGGGGCTCTCTTGCTGTGTCGGAGCTCCGAGTAGAGCGCTTGTTTTGGGAGTTTCGTATCGGGCATGCGGACGATGTGACCTGTCCATCGGAGCTGATCGAGCGTGGTCAAAGCTTCGATGCTGGGGATGTTGGCCTGAGCGAGAACACTGACGTTGGTGCCAATGGATTTGCAGGATCTTGCGGAGGCAGCGTTGGTGGTACCTCTCCAGTGCTTTGAGGTGCTCTGAGGCATACAGCAGGGCGGGTATCACTGCTGCTCTGCAGACCATGAGCTTAGTGCCGGGTTTGAGGTCCTGGTCTTCAAACACTCTCTTCCTCAGGCAACTGAAGGCTGCACTGGCACACTGAAGGCGGTGTTGGAATTCGTCATCGACGTCTGCCCTTGTTGACAGTAGGCTCCTGAGGTATGGAAAGTAGTCCACGTTGTCCAAGGCCTTGTCGTGGATTTTGATAATCGGGGGGCAGTACTGTGTGGCGGGGGAAGGTTGGTAGAGGATCTTTGTCTTACGGATGTTTAGTGTAAGGCCCATGCTCTCGTACACTTCGGTGAAGGTGTTGACGATGTTTTGGAGTTCGACCTATATTTTTGCACTCACTTTTATCTTTTGGTTCTCCAGGTTTTCAGGCTGGTGTGATTTCCCGTAAGAACCCCTCACACACTGGAAATTTGCCATGGACATGGGACACGTTTCTGCAGGCGTATTTCTCAAGACGTTCACCTTCAACTAAAGTTTGAGGTTGCCGAATCCTAAAGACGCTTAATTGGGTCTAAAGGTCCAGGCTATCTCTCCCTAAAGGAAAGGAACAACCCGAGAATGTTACCGTCCTCCAGATAGCACTTTTAATAAGTTTAGCTAGACTGTAACGTTCCGAATATTATGAGGGTCCGGAAAACTCCCTCAGAATTCTGCAACACCTCACCAAAGAGTGTACAGAGATTGAGTTCGCGAGTTTTTGATACAGAAGTCTTATGTGAGACAATTCTAAAAATATATAGATTTATTAAAGTACCGACATGCAATTTACAGTTGGTGAGTCAATCGCAACATTAACAGTTCCAAAAAGAGAAAACTTACAATCTTATTATTAACAGAGAATGTTACTTTTAAATCTTAACTTCACTACAGTATTACAGTTCTTAGTGTTCTACAGGATATCCACCAAAATCAAATACCTTTGATCCCCGAGGTACAAAGAGTTGGAGACTTACAGAGCCGCCTCTGAAGCCGAGAATCGCTTTGCCCGATTAAAGCGAGTCTGTTATCCCATTTGAGAGTTCAATATTTATACCCTTTTTCCAGTGGTATTTCCTTTAAGGTTTTCTACTGATGCAAGCTAATTATCTCTAGTCATTTTTCTGCCGACCTCTGCAACTCTTACAGCCACCTCAGCCAGAATCATGTCTCATCTCTAGGTGTTCTAAGTTTACCAGATAAAAATGGTGTGACGGCAGGTGTTCCTTACTTTATGTCATCTTTACGAGGGCAGATGTTCCTTATCTTATGTGCTTCTTTACGAAGTGTAAATTAGAACACCTTATCCAAGGGTGAATCATTGTTTCTGTTCCCAAAGGTCAGCCTGTCGGAGCCCTTCACCTTCTGTTTCAATAAGGTTATTTATTCAGGGTCAACAACTGTCTTATCTCAATAGCCAGAATGCTTTCACAGCTATTTCATAGTTAAGTTTCTAAATTTCCAAACCCAGTTTGTCATGTTTTAATAAGGCCAGAATTCTTTCATAAGATAGTGTATTTTTCTGAATAGGTTATATGGCTTATTCCTTCACATAACCAGTTGCAATGAGTAGGATGACACTTTCAATTTCCATATGTATTACATCAAGAAAAGGAGAGTTAAAAAAAAGCAAAAAGAGTCGTACATAAATAGGATATTTCACAAGACTTTGTCTTGCAAAATTCAGGAGTACGGATATAGGAGTGTGGATAATAGAGGTTCAACTGTATAGTATTTCTGTGCCGATTATTAAACAACTATAGCAGAATTTGTTGTGCTAAATGCAGTTTTTGTTAATTCAGTGTGGTCATATTTAGCAGCTATTTTTATTTCTAAATGTGTCTATCCTTTTCTGGTACAAGTGGTGTACTATTATCATGAACACTTCATATGTAGCACCGTAGCGAAACTTATGTTAATTATGAATTGCATAGATTTTATGCCTACTTATTTAGAGACTGCTATAACATTAGTACTCAAAATCTAGGCTGACACTCCAATGCAGTGCTAAGGGAGTGCTGCCCTGTTGGAGGTGCCGTCTTTCAGATGAGACGTTAATCCAAGGTCCCGTCTGCCCTCTCAGGTGAGCGTAAAAGATCCCATGGCACTATTTTGAAGAAGTTCTCCCCTGTGTCCTGTCCAATATTTATCCCTCAACCAACAGCACTAAAAACAGGTGAGCTGGTCATTATCACAGTGCTGTTTGTGGGACCTTGCAAATTGACTGCTGCGTTTCCCACATTATAACAGTGCCTATACTTCAAAAGTACTTCATTGGCTGTAAAGCGCTTTGGGACATCCTGAGGTCGAGAAAGGCGGTAAGTTCTTTCTTTTTTTTTTGCACCATTTTCCTACAAATGACCTGCATCTTAATTATAAGCTACAAGTGCAAATGCATACTTCCCACTAACAATTAAATATTGAAGTTATTTTGTGACCCAGAAGTGATAACGACGGTGTCACTTGAATTCAAGTCATCAAGTTCATAGGTTCACTGGTGGTTTTTATTTGGATATACTATTGCAGCACCACACTAACATGTGAACTAACATAAGAACAATCAACAAGAAAAGGCCATTCAACCCGCTGAAACTTTTCCCTCTAGTGGTCCAGCTCCCTAACCTTGCATCCCACTGATTTTTGAACATCTCTAATTTCTTTATAAATGCAAGAACCAAGCCGCAAACCATAAAATATTTGAAAATAATTACACTTGCGATATTGGAAAGCATTTAGCGACGTGACCCACAAATTCTCAACACTGTATTTCACACAACGTTTTGTGGTCTATTTTTCCATTCTTCCGGTCTTTTAAAATGACCATCTGAAACAAACTTTGAAGAAAATGGCACAGTGCACTGGGGTTGATAACCAGGGAGCAAATCCCAAACTGAAAATCTGAAAAACAGAGACGGAGGCCCCAGAAATCAGGAACATATGGCCAAAATCAGGACACTATAGTTTACTAAGCATAGTGCAATTAATATTAAAAACAAGCTGATATTTTCTTTTATTTCACTATTATTTGTATATTGATACTAAGTTTAAACCTGTAGTAGTACTACGCTGCTGGTCTGAGACAGATAGTTGTAAAGTATTTACTTGCGCTATTTTTCAACATGAGGAGACAACAGGATCTGCCTTCTCATCACGCTAAAAAGACTCAGCACTAAGTTTATATAGTGCCCAGGACCTTTTAAACTTGGCTTTGCACCAGACTGAAGTTATACTCTACTGATGCCAAGCTTAAGCTGTGTGATACAGACTCCTGGAGGGCGTCTCACCAGTTTGCTTTAACTTGATTTGGGAGTCAAATTGGCAACTGATGCTAAATTGATAGTCAGCTGTGCTGTAATGAATTGTTATGGTTTCCACAAATCCAATTTTAAATTAAGAAGATTTTGGCCTACTTTTTGCTTAATACGGTTTAACTTTTTATTCTACATGTTAAAACTTTTTTTTATCTGTTATAAACCTTCAGTAATTGTGGAACCCATGGTATGAGTTATTTTGATAACTTTCTTGACCAATTATCCCTGCTGAGAAACCTTTAATTAATTAGTATTAAATATTTTGGTGATGGTGCTCCAGCTCCTCCATTGTGGCATTGTATAAAAATCCTAAACTACCATTAATGAGATGGGTAACTAAAATATAATACACTGTTTGCCTGTTTTTAAGTACAAGTAGCACCACACATCTTAACACTAATGCTATTTAGCACCAACACTAAGTGAGTAAAATGTTGCCCAAAATGTTTTACCATTTTGGTTGATGTTTAGCATAACGTAAGTAGGTGGCTATTCATTCTACAGCATGATATTGTTATAGATGGGACTTATTTCAAACCCCTTATCCTATCCATTACCAAAGCCCCTTATTTCCATCTCCACAACAATGCCCACCACCGTCCCTACCTTGCCCTCACTGTCACTGAAATCCTTAATCACACTTTCATCACCTTTAGACTCAATTCCTCTGATGCCTTCCTGACCTCCACCTTCCATAAACTCCAAAATGTACAAAGGTCTACCACCTGGATCCTGCCTTACAGTAAGCCACACTCACCCATCCCCCTTTCTCATCACTGAACTACATTGGTTCACTATCACCCCAGCAGGTCAAATTCAAAATCCTGGTCCTCATCTGCAAATCCTTCCATGGCATTGCCCCATCCCACCTCTGCAACCTTCTCCAGGCTTACATCCCCTCTGGTTCTCTAACTCCAATCTGTGCACCCCACCCCCTCTACTCTCTGCTTCACCTTCGGTAGCATAGCCTTCAACCGTCTTGGCCCGACTATCTGGAACCCCCCTCCCTAATTCTTTCTGCCTTTCTAACTGAGGCATCTCAAAACAAATCTCTTCAACCAAACATTCAGATACTTCTCTAAATCCTCCCGTAAAGGATCATTGCCTGCTCCTCTTCCCCTCTATGAAGCACCCTCGGTTTCTACATTAAAGGTGCTATATGAATGCAAGTTGCAGTTGTTACCGTAAGGTAGTTGTGAAATCGACTGTGTCCAACTTATTGGGCCCTGATCCGAAGAGTTTTTCCCCATAAATTTTGATTTGCTGCATAAGATGTCATTATAGTGCCACACTACTGAGCCACACTAAAGTAATGTAGAAACAGTAACCAAGAATAATACAGAAAAGTTGCATTAGTGGAAAAAAAACCATATCAAATTTTAAATCTAAAAAAATGTTAAACCAATGGTAACCTTAATTACATCACAGTTCTGTTCTCTGAAGCCATGATTTGAACCTGTTGAATGCAATTTCTTTCACAGGGCTGCTTGCAGTCTAAATTTAGAAGAGCTACTGTGACTCCCATTTAAAACAACTCAGACAGTCAAAGCTAGCTTCCCACACACAATCACATTCTTGCACAAATAAATTCAGTTTGGAAAAATTGCAAAGCAAGCATATTAGATACAGTGGGGCTGATTCTGCAGTCAGGTGCTCCCATTGAGGAGCAGCGCTCACAGGGAGCGCTGGTCGGGAAGTCGTGTGCCAGCAGTGCCTGATTTTCCATCTATTAGTTTAAATGGATGGATAATTAGGCACTGCAGGCCCACAATTTTGTGTCCAGCGCTCCCTGCACACACCACTTTGCGTCGACCATGGAATTAACTCAAATAATTTTTAACTGTTAACCTATTTTTCCTCAGCCCTAGTGTGATTATAACTCCCTCCTCCAAACAATGTAACCAAGCAGTGCCTTGTGTGAAGTGAAGATTTGAATTTGAAGTTTTGCATTGTTTGTTTATCTTATAATATGTTTTGAGTAGCTGGCGCAGTTTAATCTTTTTTATTGATGTGTATCTGAGAGAGGACACTATGGGCTAGAAATTGGCCTCCTTTGCACCTCCTGTTATCGCCGCCGGCGGGCGATAATGGGGTGCTAACGACTTACCGACCAGGTGCGGCGAAAGAAACAACTCCCGCGAAAGTCAATGGGGGGGGGGGGGTAGCGCCGGCGGTAATACTTACCGCCTTGATCTCTTGCGCCCCGGAGATCATGACGTTATCCGGTGCGCATCACCCCGTTACCGCCCCGGATCCTAAATTCGCTTCTGCCCCCTGCAGCTTCGTCAGGCGTCAGCAACGGCAGCTGCAGGAGGCGTTGTGACCTCGGCCGGCCGCTTGGGGAGCTTGGGTAATCAAAGGGATTGGTGGTCAGGTAGGCCCCAAAAAGATTCTCACCCCTTTGTGTTGTTTTTTTAAATGTTTCATTGCTGCGATTGATCAGCCCTGCACTCTCTTAGAGTGCTTGGGGTTGCTCCTCGCGGATCGCGGGAGCCGTCGCCGACTCATCCCCAGCCTTCCCTTTAACTGCTGTGAGCATTGGCCCTTCCCTTTAAGGGAGGGAAGGAGCCTGCGAATCCGGCCGCGCTGCACGGAACAGTGATCAGCGCTCTGGCGATACCGTCCCTCTCACTCCCTTTAGCGCTCTAAGGGAAGTGGTAGCGCTTGATTTAGCACTCCACTTCCTTCTTGGAGCGCTAGAACTGAATTTCGCGGGAGCCTCTCATCATTAGCGTCTGGCAATAATTTTTCCGCTTCCGAAGTTTTAGCGCCCCAAGCGGGGCTATAATCTCCCCCTAACACAATAACAGCTGAGAAGGGGCCAAGTTAAAGGAGGGCAATCCTGGGAAGACTGTACCATCATTTGAGTAAATAGAGGAGATCTATATTAACAGTCCTCCACATACACATGGTATATAAACAGAAGCTCCTTAAGAACAATTAATCATAATGCAGAGGCATTGGACATGCTAATTTGAAGAAATAGGGTGTCTCTCTTACCTGTCTCTGTTGTCTTCGTATTGCTGTTTGTCTCTCTGTCTCTCCTCTTTTGCTTCTGTCTCTCTTTCTCTTCTCTTCAGCTTCTCTCCTTCACTCTTGTTTTTGCTGCACTCTCTGTCCTCTTCTGCTTTTCTCTTTTTCATTTTTCCTTTCATGTGAGAGTTGGCGGCTGGCACGGTGCAGTGGGGAAAGGAGCCACTAATGAATGCAGACTGCTTTTGAGGTGGAGTTGTGGGGAAAATCTGGCCCGCAGCAACTCAATTCATATTCTCTCCTCCAATTACGTGTGCTTTCCTCACCCTCTCACTTCCATTGTATCCCCTTCCTCTTCACCTTGCCACTACCTCCATCACTACCCCAACTTGTGTCACTTTGAACTACCCACTTAGCACCTGTACTCTCCAATCCTCCTCATTCCGCTGTCACTCACCTCACCCTTCACCCTCCATCCACTCCTCCCACTTCCATTTTCTCCCCCCAGGGGCCTCCTCACCCTGTTTTCTCTTCCCTTCTCCCTTCCCCCCTCCCCTGCTATCCAATTTCCTCAAAGAGGCTTTTTTGCTTTCAATATTCAACTGACTTGTTCCATTACAAAAAAAGACTTTTCTGTCTTTCTTTCTCTTTCACAGGTGTTAGCAATTGAAAGCTCTAGGGTAGATTTTCATCTTTACTAATTGGACGGTAATCCGGTGGAGCGGATCACCTGCCCTTGATAGAACCTGATCGATTTTTATTCCATTGAAGTCAATTAAATTGATAAATTTAATAATGTTATTGCGGAATATGTTTCTTTTTTAATTGTTTAAAGCATTATTTTTGTACATTAGAAATTTCATTTACTGAGGGGAAAAAAATGGCAGAAAGAGAAAAGTCAGAAAGCATTGAGTGATTTGTAAGAACCCAGTGGCCCAATTGTGCAATTACAGAGTGATGAGTTTACATAGACACATTGGGCCATAATTTGCTGTGCCAGGGTATCTAACAGCACCTGCCATCAGTCAGACTTGCACTTGCACATTTAGGTTTTTACAATTTTTGCGTGGCAAGTTGCTGAAAGTGCAAGCTGATAACGGTGCAGCGAGGGAAACCGAGCATATGGGACCGGAGTGAACAGCGGAAGCAACTGTGTATCTCCTGAACCAATCAGATTGAAGGATTGTGACATTAACAACACAAGAAATCAAGAGAGGGAATAAAAGATTGGATTAAGTAAAACTTTTTTTACATTTTACATTTTAAAAATATCCAACAATTAAAAAATGAAGGAATGAGGCTCCACACTTGTAATAGTTAATTTTCAGTCCCAGAGACATTGTTTGGGAGTAATTAACACTTATCACTGCCTTAAAAGTGTACTTAGACTGAAATGGACAAGACTTAACTTTCTGTGGAGAGTTTAGTTCGTATCTATCACGAAAATACAACAACTTCACGCCATTCAATGCATTTCTGAGCCAGACAGCGAGGTGCCATTTTCGCGAAGCTAAGACGGAGCGGCAGAATTCGGACAACAACTTTTGGATATTTGAGTTTAACCTTGCATCTGCCCCTCGCCTGCAGTTGCTTTACCATTTGCGCATAAATAACAGTGACGCCATTAGACTCATCATTATTTTGAGAGCAAATTCTGGACCAGTATAAATGTGGACATAAGCTTTAAAAATTTCTAATGGAAAAAAGTTGAGAAATGTGAGAAAAAGAATGACAGCAGGATGTAAGGTTTGTAGACAGGAAGTGCATGCATGTAAGATTTTTATAAGATATAGATAAGTTCCATGTCAGAAATGTTTGTTGAACAAGAAAAACTGTAAATTAGTTGAATATTATCTTGTGTTATTGGAGGAAGTTTTAACCCCCAAAAATGGGTGGGTTGGGGGGCGGGTGGGTAGTTTAAGTAATTGATTTTTGGATCACAACTGCAACCCGGCTCCAACGCGTCCACTTCCGGATTTAACGGAGGCATGTTGGAATGCCTGCGGATAACCTACTCACTGAAGTCGGGGCGTTAATTAGTGCAGGGGGGTGAGTACTTATTGCTGCAATTGACATCCTTAGGAGACGTTAATGAGGTGTTATTAAATTGAATTTTACTTAGGTTTAAATTTGACCTGTCCAGCACACGTTTCCCGGAGTTCGGGAAACTGACCAGTGAAACAGAAGAGAGATAAAGCCGCCGTGGGTGGGTATTTAAACTTGTGATTGCCCCATCTGAATAGAAGCTCACTTAATACAGCTGGTGTCTCAGTCCCCTCTGGCAAACGTTTGGCAGAGAGTTCTTGTGTGGATACAGCTTTTTCTAAACTTTGAAAACTTCCAAATTGACAAGACCAGAATAGGAGGTGCGTTGGATGTGTTTGACAGTACATCAGTAGAGGAAGACCGTCACCATCCAAGGCAGTGATGACATGTGGTGGGATCAGCAGGTGCACAGGAGGGAGATGCACAGGGGAGGGGCTGAGGTCGCAGGAGGCACTGCCCACGTCACAGGGTTTACAGACAGAGGTTTGGCTTCCTTGACCTCTTGGAAGAGCAGTGCTTCCGCAGGCTGAAGTTGTCACGTCAGGTGGTAGCAGACATCTACAGCCTCCTAGAAGACCCGCTACCTGCTGGACCTGGCAGACATGCATTACCAGTGACTGTGAAGGTCACCACCATCCTCTATTTTGCCTCTGGTTCCTTCCGGAGACATCTTGAGAGTCTCGTCGTCCACTGCACATTAATGCATAAGGCAGGTGATGGATGGATTGTTTACCAGGGCTGGGAACAATGTTCCCCCCTAAGTTGCGAGGCCGCATAGCCACACGCCGATCGCGAGATCCCGCCCACGCAGGCCGCTAATCAGTTGATACCGCTGGAAGAGATACCGTGCATGCAACAAATTTAAAGGGCCCGTGCAGGGGAAAAAAATTAGAGGGAACATTGGCTGGGAGTTATGTAAACTTCCCGTGATGACAATAACCATAATAAGCAGGCACTCTGATTCCCCTCTCTGGCTGGATTCCCACAGGTACAGGGAGCCATTGATTGCACACAAATGGGAATCCGAGCACCACCACAGCAACAGAAGTTTTTATAAACCGCAAGGGATACTCGTCCATCAATGCGCAGGTGGTGTGCAACCACAAGAAAAGGTTCATGCAGGTGTGTGCCAGATTTCCTGGGAGCTGTCATGATACACTCATACTGCAGTAGTTCAACATTCCAGACCTTTTCGTTCCGGGATGCAGACTTAAGGGCTGGCTTTTAGGAGACAAGGGATACCCCCTTTCAAACTTGGCTCATAACACCTGTGAGGAACCCCACCAATGAGTGTTACAACGAGAGCCACATGACCACCAGGTGTGTTAATGAACAAACTATCGGAGTGTTGGCAATGCGCTTTAGGCACTTAGATAGGTCTGCAGGTACCCTTCGGTACTCATCAGTGAGGGTGTCCAAAAGATAGTGGTGTGCTGCGTCCTGCACAACATCGCGCAGCAGAGAGGATAGCATGCGCAGGAGGACAAAGGGACTCATCACTCATCTTTGGATGAGGAGAACATAGAGGAGGAGGATGAAGATAGGGCACCTATCCCTAGACTAGCTGCTGGCATGCCAGGGATGCCCTAATATCGCGAAGGTTCACCTAGTGCTGAGTCACACAGAAAAATAAGAAATGAAATGCCATGGTCAACTCCCACCACCAGGACCACCATTCCACCTCCCCCACCCACTCCACCCCCACCCTTGCACTAAACAGTCCTTCAACCACTCATCCACCCATTGCACATCCTCCCAATGGGTCCTGTCATGTATTGACATTCATCATGAAACAAGTGAAAGGGTGAGTTGACACTCGGGATGTAATAGTGGGCAAGACATGGAAGTGGTGCAAAGCAATAAATTTTATGTGAGTTTATAAAAAAAGGAAACTTAACAACATAATATTTTGTCAAACACCCATGTGCATACACTTGGTGAATTACAATTTCTTTAACTTAAGCTTCGTACCACTTCTACGTGGTGCATCCTGTTTAGCTTCAGCAGAGGTAGAGGCAGGCTGCTCAGATCCATGTCCTGACTGCTGAGAAGCGTTTGGCCTATGTCCTCTGGGTTTTGGAGCCCCTGAGGGCCCATCCAAAGAATGCTCCACCTCCACCTGTGCAGGGGCAGACTCGGCCATCGGGAGACAAGGCAGCATGTCGGGTACTGGCTGAGGGGGGAAGAGGCAACGGGTGAGAAGTGGGAGCGCTTTGAGTGGAGCTCCCACTTCCAAGTCCCTTTTCGCCATCACCCCTCTCGTGGGCCAGCACCACATCACTCCTACCACTCTGCTGCAGACCAGCTTGGTGGAGATCAGTGACATGCTGTAAGGCCACGAATAAGGTATATGTCATCCTGCTTAAGGTGGCAGACATCTCCTGCAAGGATGTGGTCATGACCTGCATGGACTCATTTGAGAGCCATGTTGAAGCTCCATGGAGGCAGCCACTCTCTCCATGGCAGACAGTCTCACAATTCCCTGCGTCACCAATCCACTAGCAATTGAGTTGGATACTTCTATCCTTTCCACTATTGTGGAGATTGTGTGTGGCACGTCTGTCAGTATCTGCACCTCTAGCATTCTCCTTCTCAATGGGGTTCAGTATCTGTGTCCAGCTGAGCAGAGTTTTGAGAGGATTGCGCCCCCCAAAGCGGACACACCACAGCTGGCTCAGCTACCAGTGTCCACTTGTGCTCACTTATGAGTTGCAAATCACCAAGTGAAAACCCAACTAACTCTCTAAGTGGATCCACCGAAGTGCGAGTATTTGCACTGGTGCTTGGCTGTACGTCTTGTGACAGTGCACCCTCAAAAGGAATGAGGTTCTCTGAGGAATCGTCCTCATGCATAACCCTGACATTTGTTGTACACATGAAGGCTCTGGAAGACAAAAGATTTAGTTGTGGCAAAGTCACAATCCTGACAATCACCGTACTCAATCTTTTCATAGTTCAGTCATTGATGAAATAAAGTCAGCTTATGTGTGTCAGAGATATTTGTAATTCTGTCGCCAGCTATCTGCGAGCTCCTTGTCTCTCCATCTCCGATTGAGAGGGATGCAAATGTGCAACTTATCTCTTTTGCTATCGTTATCTCTAGGGCTTCCTCCTCTACATCTGTTAGCTGGACTTTTTGTGGTAGCCCACCTCTAGACCTGTCCCTGCCCCTTGTGTTTTGCGTTCTCTTCACCCATTGGATGCAGTGCATTCAGTGAGGGTGAGTATGAGACAGATTCTTCACATTGCATAAGGATTGGGGTGAGTGGCAACAGTGGATGGATAAATGGAGAGGTGACAAAGTGCATAGAAAATGAAGGCTAGGTGCTGCTGAAAGCTGAGTGGGTGTGAGGAGTGATGTGATGGAAAATGCTTAGCAAGACAGAGTGAAAGGGGGGCGGAGGACTAAAGCACAGGATGTAGGTGAATCAGCAAATGTACTCACTTTTCCTGACCTAGTTAGGTCATTAAACTGCTTCCTACATTGCATCCATGACCTGGGCACAACACTCCTGCTGCTCACCTCCTCAGCCACCTCCAACCACGCCGTGTTGGTGAGAGCCGTAGGTTTCTTCCTACCATTGTTGGGGAGAAGTATGTCCCTCCTGCTCCTGACGGCACTCAGCAGTAATTCCAGGGATTCATCATTGAACTTGGGTGCTGCCCTTGCTCAGTATCCATCATGAACACCTCCAATTTCCATCTGTACATTGTTCCTTTAAATACAGCTGGGATTTTGTCATGCGGGTGCGCATCATGCCCACTGTGCAGCTTGAAGACGCGGAACCCGTAAGTCAAAATGAATTATCTCAATTCATTTGCAATTGCAGATTCCGACTCATTCAGTTGACTTCTGGGTATCGCCCACACAATTCCACCCCTCCCGCTTGGAAGCCGCCTTCAGATTAATATCGGGGCCATTGATTCTCAGTATAAAGTCTCATCCCCTAGCTTAATGGAAAGTAAGGCCTAGATTATTATCTCTCATTCTGAAAGTATTATTTAATTTGTATAAACTTTGTTCAGAACATTGTGTTTTGTACCCTTAAAAATGCAGGAAGTTTGGAAGGAATTGTTTAATATATCACTTTTGATTTGCTGAGAAATCATCTGTTTTCTAAAGGTCTGCTTATTTGATGATTATAATGCGATTAGCTTAATGAAACTAATTCAGTGGCAAATAAAACTTACTATTAACCACACTCAACTAACTCTGGTTAGAGTGTTGGCTGCGGTCATTAGGGAAGTAAGTATAAATATTAGTGACTCCATTTTTCTGAGTGGTATTTTGCACTCAATGTCACTGTCGAGCACTCCAGGTCATGGAGCAGATGCAGTGTAAAGTGTCCTCCACACTGCTTTAACTCCAAGCTCAAAGAGCACCCTCCATTGCCTCAGGGATTTAATTTCCCTTACCAAGCACCCTTTTAGCCTCTCTAAGTAGGGTTATTAATTCTGGGCTGTTTTGTGCTGTAGATTCATTCCCACTACAAACTGGTTTGTAATTGTCCAAATTATGTCATCGGAAAATCCTGCTTTGTCATGAGACTTTCAACACTTCAGTTTATGCCGCAATTAAACTTAGATGTCAGAGGTGAAAATACAGTGTTCTAACTCACTGCACCATACTGTCCTTGAATATTGTGGTATATGAGGGATTGCAATGCAAGTTTTATTTTCATTATTATTTCACTTCACGTTGTTCAGAATTATATAAATGACCTGCAATCTAGGAATCTATAATACATTAAAAGTCTTGCATCTAGCACGCAATTCCTGTTTGCCACACTTATTTCCTGTGTCATGATTTTGCAACATCTGCTTTTACTTTTAACTATAACGTAAGGTATGCATACTTACTATTGTACTTAGCTTGCAGCCCTTGCAACACGAGGGGGCGGAATTTCAGCACACACACATAGTTATGGTGGCAGAGCGGGAAAACCTCTGAGGAAATTCACCCTCTAGGTTGTGCTACTAGTCTTCCAAATTGCATCACCCAGATCCCTTCACTACAAGGCCTGGAGTACAGTAATATACTGGTTATGGTAATGGACTAGCAAGCCGGAGGTTGTGAGTTCAAGTTGTGAAATTGAATTCTGTCTGGTAACAGGAAAAAATTACCTGAAACCTGCCAGATTGTTAGAAAGCCCAACTGGTTCACTAATGTCCTTCAGGGAACGGAGTCTGTCACCCCTATCTGGTCTGGTCTATATGTGACTCCAGTTCCACAGGACGGGAGAGGGTAGGTGGGGGAGGAGGGGGGGTTAAAATATTGGGTTCGAGCAACCCGACTCTATTCCTGCCCATTTAAAATTTGACAAACAGAAATCAGGCCATCAACGAGGCTCCCGCAAAAGACAGGCGAGGGTCTAATTAACATTCAAAAGTGGCATCATCGGCGCCGCCAACTTAAATTTAAGAGTGAATGAGGGGGAGGGCTGCGCTGTGGACTTCCCTGCAGCAGATCCCAGGCAGGAGTTGCCGACTTGCCAAGGTAAGTGCTGAAGATCAGCTCCTTTTAGCTCCCTTGTGGGCCAGGAGGAGCAGGAGTAAGCCTTCGGCTTCACAAGTAAGCCTTCGGCCTTCTCCCACCCCGGATCATGGCCCTGCCATTCTCTTCCCCCTTCCCCCAGCAACCCCCCACCTCTCCACGATGGCTCGATTGCAGCCCCGTTGTTCTCGCTCTCCCCCCCGCCACGCCCCTCCCGATGGCGGCCCAGAGTACAGACTGCCAGAGACCGTTCCCACGTGTCCCCAGCTGTAGCCTCCTGCTACTTTTTTGTGCTCCCATCAGCCGGCCAAACTATCATTAAGATCGGCAGGGCCTCCCCGTCCCCAGCTTTGCTGGGTTTTTCCCATGCTACCGCACTCCCCGCACGCTCCCTGTCAATATCGGCGTCTATGTGATTGACAATGCTCTCTGAAGTGGCCTAACAAACCATTCAGTTATAAACAATTGCTACAAAGTTCAGACAGACCTATTGTATCAAAACAAACAAGACGCAGGCAGTTCAGCCTAGTTGACCCTGCAAAGGCCTCCTCACTAACATATGGGGAATGGTGCCCATGTTGTAAGAACTGTCCCACAAGAAACAGCCTGACATAGTTGTATGTCTATGTTTAGCTGTACTGTCCCACACACTCAAACAAGCCCAGAATAGAGCAAAGAAGAAAATGGTCATTAACATTGCTGCTACCAATACCATCCCAATTTTTCCTGGTGTGGAGGAGCCATTGCTGGTAATTATAAGAAACAGGGAAAAAGAGAGGGAATGAGAGTGACAAGGATAGATAGAATGAAAGAAAGAAGAAATAAGAGAAAGACAAGGAAAGAAGGAGCAAAAGACAGAATGAGAGGCAAGGAAAGAGGAAGAGCAAGAATGAGTTAGAATCATAGAATGGTTACAGCACAGAAGGAGGCCATTCGGCCCACTGAGCCCATGCCGGCTCTCTGCAAGAGCACTTCAGCTAGTCCCACTCCCCCGCCCTTTCCCCATGACCCTGCAATTTTTTTTCCTTCAGGTACTTATCCAATTCCCTTTTGAAAGCCACAATTGAATCTGCCTCCACCACCCTTTCAGGCAGTGACCCCAGATCCTAACCACTCGCTGCGTAAAAAAGTTTTTCCTCACGTCACCTTTGGTTCTTCTGCCAATCACCTTAAAGCTGTGTCCTCTGGTTCTCGACCCTTCCGCCAATGGGAACAGTTTCTCTCTATCTACTCTGTCTAGACCCCTCAGGATTTTGAACACCTCTATCAAATATTCTCTCAACCTTCTCTGCTCTAAGGAGAACAACCCCAGCTTCTCCAGTCTATTCACATAACTGAAGTCCCTCATCCCTGGAAACATTCTTGTAAATCTTTTCTGCACCCTCTCAAAGGCCTTCACATCCTTCCTAAATTGTGGTGCCCAGAATTGGACACAATACTCCAGTTGAGGCCGAACCAGTGTTTTATAAAGGTTCATCATACCTTCCTTGCTTTTGTACTCTATGCCTCTATTTATGAAATTGAGAGGTCGCACAACACCAGGTTATAGTCCAACAGTTTTATTTGAAATCACAAGCTTTCGGAGCTATTGATTGCTCCTTCCTCAGGTGAAGTAAATTAGATACAGAATCGCCAAAGCATATATAGATAGAAAACAAAGCATGTGTACCTTACAATTGCAGACCACTAAATTAAATCATCCTGACTATCTGCCGAGGTGTGATAAAGTTAATTAAGTCAGCCAGGAAGGTACCACATCAAAGACATAGCAAGATACAACTGAGACAATGAGGTGTAGTCGCAGGGGTTCTAACGTGTCAAAAGCTGCCGTCTGTATGTAAAACGAAAAGCTTTAAAATTTTTACTTTTTTACTGGGAAAATTTAGGATGATTTAATTTAGTGGTCTGCAATTGTAAGGTACACATGCTTTGTTTTCTATCTATATATGCTTTGGCGATTCTGTATCTAATTTACTTCACCTGAGGAAGGAGCAATCGATAGCTCCGAAAGCTTGTGATTTCAAATAAAACTGTTGGACTATAACCTGGTGTTGTGCGACCTCTCAATTTTGTCCACCCCAGTCCAACACCGGCATCTCCGCATCATGACCTCTATTTATGAAGCCCAGAATCCCGTATGCTTTTTCAACCACTTTCTCAACTTGCCCTGCCACCTTCAACGATTTGTGCACATATACCCCCAGGTCTCTCTGTTTATGCACCCCCTTTAGAATTGTACCCTTTAGTTTATATTGCCTCTCCTCGTTCTTCCTACCAAAACGTATCACTTCACAGTTAAAAGAGGAAAGAGGGAATAGGAGAGATGAAAAGTGAAAATGCAGAGGAGAAAAGAAAAAAGGGAATATAGACATTAAAAAATATAGATTTAGGATCAGAATTAAGACCAAATCTCCCTATTCATCATAATTATTCATTAACAGATTATCTGGTCATTATCACCTTGCTGTTTGTGGGAGCTTGCTGTGTGCAAATTGGCTGCCGCGTTTCCTACATTACAACAGTGACTACACTTCAAAAAGTACTTAATTGGCTGTAAAGCGCTTTGGGACATCCAGTGGCCATGAAAGGCGCTATATAATGCAAGTCTTTCTTTTCTTTTTACAAGATCAAAATGCCATGCCCACTTGAATGCAATTCTAATATATCCAAATCACATTCTCAACTGTATGCCAGCTTTCCCTATTCATTTATCATAACAAATAAGCAATATATAATTTATATGTAAATCTGCTTACCATATAAAACCTTTTCTTCTATTACTATCTGTTTTATGATGCGGAGTGTTGGACTGGGGTGGACAAAAGTGAGAAGGAGCAGCGCTCCGAAAGCTTGTGATTTCAAATAAAGCTGTTAGACTATAACCTGGTGTTGTGCGACTTCTCACTTTTATCTGTTTTATATATTAGTATTCCACTGCAAGAGTTGTGTGACAGTCCAGCATGTCTTGAGGAGCCACAAGCTAAAACTTTTCAGGGGGGAATGGTCAATCTACATGTCAGCTTTTATTTTTAATAGAAATCTGGAATGGGGTTTGAGTTCAGGAGAAGGAAGGCCAATGCTCGTTATAGGGGAAGGGAAGATAAGTGGAGGGAGAAAAAAAACTCCTGTCCAGAAGCTAACAAGCTTTTACAGAACTGTAGATGACAGTAGCATAATATTTCTTGAATAATTTATCACATAACACATCTATTACTGACAACTTCAAACACTTAAATGCAGTATTGAGGGAGCACTGCATTGTCAGAGGTGCTGTCTTTTGGACGAGATGTCAAAATGAATTCTCAACTGATTGTTTCAATGGTTTAGGTAAACATAAAAGAATTCTCTTATTGTCCTGGCCAACATTGCTCCCTCAACAAACATCATGAAAAATAGATTAACTAGTCATTCATCCAACTGCTGTTTGTAGGATCTTGCTATGTGTAAATTTGCTGCCACATTTACCTACATAACAACAGCGACTTCAAAAGTAATTCATTGGATGTGAAATGCTTTGGGATATCCTGAGGAAGAGATCAGGCACTATAGAAATGCAAGTTCTTTCTTGAAAAAAATAGGTCTTTAAACATGGGCAAAACAATAGTCTTGCCAACATCATAGCCTAAAACATGGTAACTTTTATTGAGGAAAAAAACAATGACAGATTATAAAGATAAAAAGAAAAAAACAGGAATGATGGAATTCTAAAATAAAAACACTATAATGGAAGTGTAGTGCAGATCTATCAGCATCTGGAAGAGAAAGATGTGTTAACATTTACCATGGATTCTAAGCCGACTAAAATGGATTATAAATGATAAAAAATGTGGATGATTCTTTTTTCTGCAATTAGGCACATGGAAAAAGGTTAAATTTTATTCATATCATAAGGTGAGAACAAAAAAGCTATTCATCCCATTAAAGCTGATCTCTCTAATACTCCAACTCACCTGTCTACCATCTAATTGTATTTACCTCCAACCTGCACACCAATGTCTTTGACTCCAGTACATTACTCCAAATATTTATCACCCTTTGAGCTGAGAGACCAGTGGAGTGCAGAAAGGCCAGGATTTAGTCTTTCAGGTGAGATGTTAAACCGAGACCCCGTCTGCTCTCACAGGTGGACATAAAAGATCCCATCGCACTATTTCGAAGAGCAGGGGAGTTATTCCCGCAGTCCTGGCCAATATTTATACCTAAATCAGCATCACTTAAAACAGATTATCTGGTCATTATCACCTTGCTGCTTGTGGGAGCTTGCTGTGCGCAAATTGGCTGCCGCATTTCCTACATTATAATAGTGACTACATTTCAAAAGTACTTCATTGGCTGCAAAGCACTTTGGGACGTCCTGAGGTCGTGAAAGGCGCTATAGAAATGCAAGTTATTTCTTTCTTTTAGTCTCAGTGGGAGAGATGAGGGCATAAGTACTGAAATTTTCACTTATTTATTGTAGGTTGAGTTTAATTTACTTCAATTTAATCTTGAGCTGTGAGAGGCCAAGCAAGTGCAGAAGTCTAGCAGAGTGAGGAGTGTATTTTTGCAGTTCAGCCATGAAGTGCAGTTGGTCTAAAATTATGCTCGAGTTACATTACTAAGTTGTTGTGTTTGATTTTATTAAACTTTAAAGTTAAACCAGTTTAGTTTAAAGTGGGGGGGCCAGCTGAAGCTGTGTGGTACTTGTATGATTTGGGGAGGTCCTGGATGCTCCCTGTGTCCGAAATGCATGAAATGTCTCTGACTGCTTGGACAAGAGTTCAAGGATCCTGAGCTAGAAGAGCAGCTGGCAACATTCTGTCACATTCAGGAGGCTCAAAGGTTCTAAGAATGCACATTCCAGGAGGTGGCCATTCAGCAGGCAGAGCGAGTTAATGAAGAAGGGAAATGGGGGAACCATCCATCAGGTTAGGAAGAGTAGACAAGAGGCAGTGTAGGGATCTCCTGAAAGTGGTGAATTGACAAACATGTAGTGAATTTCTGTGACAATGACAACTTTGAGAAGGGCAACCACAAGCAAAGCCATAGCATTTTGGAACAAATGGTTGCCAGAGGTAGGAATGAAATGCAGAATTGGAGTAGTAATAAGGTGTTTCATAGTCAGGGGGTAGGTGCTTTTACAGTCGCAATTGAGGGTCCCAAATGGTATGTTGCCTCCTAGGTGCCAGAGTAATGGATATCATGGAGCAGGTGCAAAGGACTTTGGTGAGGGAAGGGGAACATCCAGAAATCATGGAAGCGTGGTAGAGGCAGAAACCCTCATTGCATTTAAACTGTACTTGGATATGCACTTGAAGTACTGTAACCTACAAGGCTACGGACTAGGAGCTGGAAAGTGGGATTAGGCTAGATAGCTCTTTTTCGACCTGCATGATGGGCCGAAAGGCCTCGTTCTGTGCCGTAAATTTCTATGATTCTTTTCATGGTTCATGTTGAAATCAATGACATAGGTAGAAATGGAATTGGGATCCTGCAAAGGAGGTTGCATCGATTAGGAGATCAATTAAATAGCTGGACCTTGAGGGTAATAATCTCAGGATTGCTCTTGGTGCCATACGATCAGTTTACAAATAGTAAGTTAAGAGTTAAAAATTTGGCTGAAGAAATGGTGTAGGAGGGAAGGATTCAGATTCTTGAGACATTGGGACCAGTTCTGGTGCAGGAGTGGCCTGTGCAGAATGGGTGGTCTTCATCTGAACAAGGCTGAGACTAATGTCCTCAGTGGAAGAGTAGCTTTAAGGATTTAAATTAATATGCTAGGGTAAATGGGAGAATGAGAAGATGCAGCAGAAAGGAGAGCAAAAGGGAAAAAGGGGTGTTTCTTAATATGTGTTCACAGGATTTGGGTGATACCACAGAAACATAGAAACATAGAAGATAGGTGCAGGAGTAGGCCATTCGGCCCCTCTAGCCTGCTCCGCCATTCAATGCGATCATGGCTGATCATCCAAATTCAGAACCCTGTCCCTGCTTTCTCCCCATATCCCTTGATCCCTTTAGCCTTAAGAAATATATCCAACTCCTTCTTGAATATATTTAATGAATTGGCCTCTACTGCCTTCTGTGGTAGAGAATTCCACAGGTTCACCACTCTCTGGGTGAAGAAATTCCTCCTCATTTCTGTCCTAAATGGCTTACCCCTTATCCTTAGACTGTGACCCCTGGTTCTGGACTCCCCGACCATCGGGAACATCCTTCCTGCATCTAGTCTGTCCAGTCCTTTCAGAATTTTATAAGTTTCAATGAGATCCCCTCTCATTCTTCTAAACTCCAGCGAGTATAAGCCCAATCGACCCAATCTCTCCTCATACGTCATTCCTGCCATCCCAGGTATCAGCCTGGTGAATCTTCGCTGAACTCCTTCCATGGCAAGAACCTCCTTCCTCAGATAAGGCGACCAAAACTGCACACAATACTCAAGATGTGGTCTCACCAAGGCCCTGTACAACTGCAGCAAGACATCCTTGTTCCTGTACTCAAACCCTCTCGCTACGAAGGCCAACATACCATTTGCCTTCTTAACCGCCTGCTGCACCTGCATGCTTACCTTCAGCGACTGGTGCACAAGGACACCCAGGTCTCGTTGCACTTCCCCTTCTCCCAATCTATTGCCATTCAGATAATAATCTGCCTTCCTGTTTTTGCCACCAAAGTGGATAACCTCGCATTTATCCACGTTATATTGCATCTGCCATGCTTCTGCCCAATCACCCAACCTATCCAAATCATCCTGGAGTTTCTCGGCATCCTCCTCACAGCACACACGCCCACCCAGCTTTGTGTCGTCTGCAAACTTGGAGATATTACATCTAGTTCCCTTGTCTAGATCATTAATATATATATTGTGAATAGCTGGGGTCCAAGGACCGATCCCTGCGGTACCCCACTAGTCACTGCCTGCCACTCGGAAAAAGACCAGTTTATTCCAACTCTTTGCTTTCTGTCTGCCAACCAGTTCTCTATCCAAGTCAATACCTTGCCCCCAATCCCATGTGCCTTAACTTTACACGCTAATCTCTTATGCGGGACCTTATCGAAAGCCTTCTGAAAGTCCAAATACACCACATCCACTGGTTCTCCCTTATCTATTTTACCAGTTACATCCTCAAAAAATTCCAGTAGATTAGTCAAGCACGATTTACCTTTTGTAAATCTATGTTGACTTTGTCCGATCCTGTCACTGTTTTCCAAGTGCTCTGCTATTACATCTTTTATAATGGACTCTAGCATTTTCCTCACTACCGATGTCAGGCTTACCGGTCTGTAATTCCCCGTTTTCTCTCTACCACCTTTTTTGAATAGTGGGGTAATATTAGCTACCCTCCAATCCATGGGTATTGTTCCAGATTCCATCGAATGTTGGAAGATGATCAGCAATGCATCTACTATTTCTAGGGCCACTTCCTTAAGAACCCTAGGATGTAGATTATCAGGCCCTGGGGATTTATCGGCCTTCAATCCCGCCAATTTCCCTAACACCATTTCCCTACAAATACTGATTTCTTTCAGTTCCTCCCTTTCATCAGACCCTATGTTCCCCGACATCTCTGGGAGGTTATTTGTATCCTCCTTTGTGAAGACAGAACCAAAATATGTATTTAATTGGTCTGCCATTTCTTTGTTCCCCATTATAACTTCCCCTGATTCTGACTGCAAGGGACCTACGCTTGACTTCACCAAACTTTTTCTCTTCACATATTATAAAAGCTTTTACAGTCAGTTTTTATGTTCCCTGCAAGCTTCCTCTCATATTCTATTTTCCCCTTCTTAATTAATCCCTTTATCCTCCTTTGTTGAATCCTAAACTGCTCCCAATCCTCAGGTTTACTGCTTTTTCTGGCCAATTTATATGTCCTCTCCTTGGATCTTATGCTATCCCTAATTTCCCTTGTTAGCCACGGTTGAGTCACCTTTTTTGTTTTATTCTTATGCCAAACTGGGATGAACAAATTCTGTAGTTCATCCATGCGGTCTTTGAATGTTTGCCATTGCCTATCCACCGTCAACCCTTTGAGTGACATTCCCCAATCAATCCTACCCAACTCGCGCCTCATACCATCGTAGTTTCCTTTATTTAAATTCAGGACCCTAGTCTCTGAGTCAACTACTTCACTCTCCATCTTAATGAAAAATTCTATCATATTATGATCGCTCCAACCCAAGGGGCCGCGCACAACAAGATTGCTAATTAATCCTTTCTCATTACATAATACCCAGTCTAAGATGGCCTGCTCTCTGGTTGGTTCCTCGACATATTGGTCCAGGAAACCATCCCGTAAACACTCCAGGAATTCCTCCTCCACAGTATTGTTACTAATTTGGTTAGCCCAATCTATATGTAGATTAAAGTCACCCATGATGACTGCTGTGCCCTTATTGCACGCTTCTCTAATTTCCCTTTTAATGCCATCCCCAACCTCCGCATTGCTGTTTGGAGGTCTATATACCACTCCCCCTAACGTTTTCTGCCCCTTGGTATTTCTCAGTTCTACCCATACAGATTCCACATCATCAGAGCTAATATCCTTACTTACAATTGTGTTAATCCCCTCTTTAACCAGCAATGCTACGCCACCTCCCTTTGCTTTTTGCCTATCTTTCCTGAATATTGAATACCCCTGGATGTTGAGTTCCCAGCCTTGGCCACCCTGGAGCCATGTTTCCGTAATCCCAATCAAATCATATTCGTTTACCTCTATTTGCGCAGCTAATTCATCCACCTTATTCCGAATGCTCCTCGCATTAAGACACAAAGCCTTCAGGCTTGTTTTTTTAATGCTCTTAGACCTATTAGAATTATTATTTACTGTGGCCATGTTTGATTTAAACCGTTGATTTCTCTGACTGCCACTTTTGTTTTTCTCCTTCCTATCTTTTGCTTTTATCCTTGTTTCCCTTTGCTCTGTCTTCCTGCTCATGTTCCCAACCCCCTGCCATTTTAGTTTAAACCCTCCCCCAGAGCACTAGCAAACACTCCCCCTAGGGCAACACGGTGGCATAGTGGTTAGCACTGGTGCCTCACAGCGCCAGAGACCCGGGTTCGAATCTGGCCTCGGGTGACTGTCTGTGTGGAGTTTGCACATTCTCCCCGTGTCTGCGTGGGTTTCCTCCGGGTGCTCCGGTTTCCTCCCACAGTCCAAAAATGTGCGGGTTAGGTGATTTGGCTATGATAAATTGACCCTTAGTGTTAGGGGGGGGATTAAATATGTGGGGTTATAAGGATAGGATGGGATATGTTAGGGGGAATTAAATACGTGGGGTTACGGGGATAGGGTGGGATATGTGTCGGTGCAGGCTCGATGGGGATTCTGTGTGAGGGGGCAGGGACAGGGTACTGGATTTGGATGATCAGCCATGATCGTATTGAATGGTGGAGCAGGCTCGACGGGCCGAATGGCCTACTCCTGCTCCTAGTTTCTATGTTTCTATGTTTCTATGACATCAGTCCCGGCCCTGCCCAGGTGCAAACCGTCCGGTTTGTACTGGTCCCACCTCCCCCAGAACCGGTTCCAATGTCCCAGGAATTTGAATCCCTCCCCCTTGCACCATTCCTCTAGACACGTATTCATCTGAAATACCCTTCTATTTCTACTCTGACTAGCACGTGGCACTGGTAGCAATCCGGAGATTACTACCTTTGAGGTCCTATTTTTTAATTTACCTCCTAACTCCCTATATTCAGCTTTTAGGACCTCATCCCCTTTTTTACCTATATCGTTGGTACCTATATGCAGCACGACAACTGGCTGTTCACCCTCCCCTTCCAAAATGTTCTGCAGCCGCTCTGAGACATCCTTGACCCTTGCACCAGGGAGGCAACACACCATCCTGGAGTCTCGTTTGCGGCCGCAGAAACGCCTATCTATTCCCCTTGCAATAGAATCCCCTATCACTATAGCTCTACCGCTCTTTTTCCTCCTGTCCTGTGCAGCAGAGCCACCCCTAATGCCAGGAAGTTGGCTGCTGCTGCCTTCCTCTGATAAGCCATCCTCCCAACAGTATTCAAAGTGGTATATCTGTTTGAGAGGGGGATATCCACAGGGGACTCCTGCACTACCTGCCTGCGCCTACTACTCTGTCTGTTGGTCACCCATTCCCTTTCTGCCTGTGCATCCTTTGCTTGCGGTGTGACCAACTGCTCAAACGTGATATCCACGACGTCCTCAGCATCGCAAATGGTCCAGTATGTATCCAATCGCAGCTCCAGCGCCGTAATGCGGTCTGCCAGTAGCTGGATACACTTCCTGCACACATGGTTGTCAGGGGTACAGGAAGTGTCCCTGAGTTCCCACATAGCGCAGGAGGAGCATACCACGGGGCCGAGCTCTCCTGCCATGACTTACCCTTTAATTAATTCAAATTAAATTAAATCAAATCAATCCTACCAATTACACTACAGTTAAATGATATACTTAAGGGCCCTGGTTTACCAACAGTCCCCGCTAAGCCACAGAGAGCTTAGAAACTATAAACCACAGAGTTTAAGTTTAAAAAGAGAGAAATACTCACCAACCAATCACTTACCTGCTTTCTGGTGACGTCACACTTCAATTACTTTTTACTTCTCTCCCTCCCTCTGAGCTCGGAGATTGGTAAGCCTACCTGGTCTCTGCCGCCTCTTTTAAGTCTCGCCGCCTCGTTTCCCGCAGCTCCGCTGCCGCTCTGAGGCCTACCTGGTCTCTGCCGCCTCTTTTAAGTCTCGCCGCCGCCGCCTCATTTCCCGCAGGTCCGCCGCAAAGCCACAATTATTGTCCATCTCTAGTTGCCCTGAAAAGGTGGTGGTGGGCCTTCTCCTTGAACCACTGCAGTCCTTGTATTAATGGTTCTCCCACAATAGTGTTATATAGAGAATTACAGGAAGTTGACACAACAACCAACAACAACAAACAACAACTTATATTTATACAGCGCCTTTAACATAAAAGGTCCCAAGGTGCTTCATAGGAGTGCTATCAAAAAAAACCATGAAGGAGCGGTGATACATGTTCAAGTCAGGATGGTGTCTGACTTGGAGGGAACTTGGAGGTGATGGTGTTCCCAATTTCTTGTCCTTCCTGGTGGCAGTGGTAATGGGACTGGGAGGTGCTGTCGAAGTAAGCTCAGTGAACATCCTGTAGATTGCTCTTCACAATCTATATTGATGATCTGGAATAGCAAACAATAATAAAGGGTGACTTTAATTATTCAAAGATAGACTGGGGCAAAAGTAATGCAATTGGCAAAGATGGAGAGTTGTTTTTCCTCTAATAAGAACATAAGAACATAAGAAGTAGGAGCAGGAGTAGGCCATACAACCCTTCGGGCCTGCTCCGCCATTCAATAGGATCATGGCTGATCCGAACCTAGACTCACTTCCACTTCCCTGCCCGCTCCCAATAACCCTTAATTCCCTTATCAGCTAGGAAACTGTCTATCTCCGTTTTAAATTTATTTAATGTCGCAGCTTCCACAGCTCTCTGAGGTAGCAAATTCCATAGATTTACTACCCTCTGAGTGAAGAAGTTTCTCCTCATCTCAGTTTTGAAACGGCAGCCCCTTATTCTAAGATTATGCCCCCTAGTTCTAGTCTCACCCATCAGTGGAAACATCCTCCCCGCATCCACCCGATCAAGCCCTCTCACAATCTTATATGTTTCGATAAGATCGCCTCTCATTCTTCTGTATTCCAATGAGTAGAGGCCCAACCTACTCAACCTTTCCTCATAAGTCAACCCCCTCATCTCCGGAATCAACCGAGTGAACCTTCTCTGAACTGCCTCTAGAGCAAGTATATCTTTTCTTAAATATGAAAACCAAAACTGTACGCAGTACTCCAGGTGTGGCCTCACCAGTACCCTGTATAGCTGAAGCAAGACTTCCCTGCTTTTATACTCCATCCCTCTTGCAATAAAAGCCAAGATTCCATTGGCCTTCCTGATCACCTGCTGTACCTGCATACTAACCTTCTGTGTTTCATGCACCAGGACCCCCATTCCTTTGTACAGTAGCACTTTGCAGTTTCTTTCCATTTAGATAATAACTTGCGCTTTGATTTTTTCTGCCAAAGTGCATAACCTCACACTTTCCAACATTATATTCCATCTGCCAGATTTCTGCCCACTCACTTAGCCTGTCTATGTCCTTTTGCAGGTTTTTTATGTCCTCACTCACTGCTTTCCCTCCCATCTTTGTATCGTCTGCAAACTTGGATACATTGCACTTGGTCCCCTCCTCCAAATCGTTAATATAGATTGTAAAGAGTTGGAGTCCCAGCACTGACCCCTGCAGAACACCACTAGTTACTGATTGCCAACCCGAGAATGAACCATTTATCCCAACTCTGTTTTCTGTTAGATAGCCAATCTTCCACCCATGCCAGTATATTACCCCCAATCCTGTGATTTTTTATCTTGTGCAATAATCTTTTGTGTGGTACCTTGTCAAATGCCTTTTGGAAGTCCAAATACACCACATCCACTGATTCCCCTTTATCCACCTTGTTTGTTACGTCCTCAAAGAATTCGAGCAAATTTGTCAAGCATGATTTCCCCTTCATTAAACCATGCTGACTCTGTCCGATTAAGTGTATGAGTAAAGGGAGGTTGGGTATATCTACAACTTAAAGTACAAGCCCATGTAACTAGTTATATATTCACATGTATAATCAGGACTGTTCATGTGTTATCAACTAATTTGATGTTGGTCAGTTTTTGCTAGTTTTCTAGGTTTGTAAGTATGTTAACCCAGCTAAAGATAGAGAGAAATAAGGAACAGATAAACAATGACACAGACAGCAAAAAACAAACATAGCCCTGGTTAATATATTTGAGGTCACCAACTAGTTACAGATCAGGTTTAATTCATCTAGAAAGATCCGAACACCACTCTCCCATCCCCAATTGTCAGCATCCAAATGTTTCTTAAATGATTCCAGGGTTTGTGCCTCCACTTATCTGGAGTCCAGGATTGGTAGGGCGACAGGGTGGGGGGAAATTGCTCTGGCTACCTGCCTCTCTTTCACGGTCTTGTCTGTGCCTGGGTGGTCCTGGAGAGGGAGCATCCGGTGTCCACCAGTACACTTGATGCCCTCCGCGACCGGTGGGCACCGCAGGGTATAGAATGTCTTGTAGACATCAATAATAAAATCCTGATTTATTTGATAAGGTAATCCTTTTGTTTTGGTGGCACTTGATGCTTATTTTGGCATTTTTTTTAAAGATTGATTGGACTATCCCATATTAGTGGTGCCCTAAAAGGGGCACGTGTTGTGATGATTTTTGTTTTGGTGACCCTGGGGCAACACTTATTGGTCCATCAAAAAAAAGTCCATGTATCTGGAAATTTATTCCATACAATTGATCATTCTTTGTGTCCCCTTTAACTTGTTTCTCGCCAGCCTCTGGAGCATCTTCTTCCAAGCTCATCTCTTTTATGCTTTTATCCACCCACCTATTCAGTGGGAACAGCTGAGATCTGCGGCAGTCTGACGATGCTGAAGCTGTATGGAGCCAATCTGGGAGGGAACTCTGCACCATCGCTTCTGCCGGCCAGACGCCTTAAAACTCGCGAGAGCTCCGGCTCCCGGCTGGGAATTGGCGCCAACCCGCACTCTGAAGCCGTCACTATGGCGACCGGGAAGGAGCCGAGGAGCAGGAACTTGCCCTGGTAAGAGCAGCCGGGAGAGAGAGGGAGGCGGGCAAAGCTCCCCCCCTAAAACCAACTTAACGGATTGTGGCCAATTTTTGCATTGCACCGGGAGCCGCCGTGTGTCCCGTTCTCCTCCTCTCGCCGCCTGGCGGAAGCGGGCTGTTCGGGCCTGACGGGCGCGAGCGAGTGAGTGAGCGCGGGCTCTGCTGCAGATTTGAAATAAAACGGAAAGTCCGCGCGCCCCGCTGCTCAGCGCCTCACTAACTGATGCTTTTAAACGGGTCAGTGGTGGGGGGCACCCACTGGGGGCAGGAAGCCGCTTTGCACAGATGTGCATGTTGCCCGGGGCAGGCGTTTCAACAACTTGATGCGAGCCGGGGCCCTGTCACTCTGTTCAACACAGTACACAGAAACACGCATTTTGCAAACACTCCGGTCGGTGCCTTTCCTTGCAGACTTCAGATCGCTGCAGAGATGGTCATTCCCTGATGCATGGAGCAGATGCAGATCGTCCACTTGGTTCTTTTGCCAAACTTGTTCATTTGGCCAGTTTTGGTGTTTGAGTGCTGTGGATGAATAGAGTGGCACCATTTGCCCCCAATGCTGAGTGGTACTCAACTTTGGGCTGCACCCACCATTACACTTTAACAAAATTCCAGTTGTCAACCCTGCTAAGATACCTATTTCTGAAATTGACATAAGAAATAGGAGCAGGAGTAGGCCATTTGGCCCTTCGAGCCTGCTCTGCCATTCAATGAGATCATGGCTGATCTTCTACCTCATCTCCACTTTCCTGCACTATTCCCATATCCCTTGATTCCCTTAATATTCAAAAATCTATTGATCTCTATCTTGAATATACTCAACGACTGAGCCTTCACCGCCCTCTGGGGTAGAGAATTCCAAAGATTCGCCACCTTCTGAGTGAAGAAATTTCTCCTCATCTCAGTCCTAAATGGCCGACCCCTTATTCTGAGACTGTGACCCCTGGTTCTGGACTCCCCAGCCAGGGGAAACATCCTCCCTGCATCTACCCTGTCAAGCCCTGATTTTGTATGATTCAATGAGATCACCTCTCATTCTTCTAAACTCTAGAGAATATAGGCCTAGTCTACTCAATCTGTCCCTAGGACAATCTCCCCATCCCAGGAACCAGTCTGGTGAGCCTTTGTTGCACTCCTTCTGTGGCAAGTATATCCTTCCTTAGGTAAGGAGACCAAAACTGTACACAGTACTCCAGGTGTGGTCCCACCAGAGCCCTATATAATTGCAGTAAGACAATATTGATAAAACTGTAAAATCATAGAAACTACAGCACTAACAGAGGGAGGGGGGGGGGGGCATTTGGCTCATTGTGCTTGTTCTGATGCTAACTTTTTCCTTTTTTTCTTTCCTTTTGCTTTCCTTCTAAAAATCCCCTGTGTGGAAAGATTTCTTCTAATTTATTTTTTGTTCTTCTAGTTATAATCCTGAGTTTAAACCCTTTTGATAATTTGCCAACCAGTGGAATCAACCTTTCACTATTTACCCTCTCAAAACCATTCAGAATTTTGAAAACCTCTATTAGATTCCACTTAACCTTCTCGGTTCCAGTGAAAAAAGCTCCAAATTATTTTGGGTCTTTAAAACCTGTCAGTCATGACTTAATTTGTGTGAATTTTCACTATATCCTTTCCATGGCTCTAATGTCCTTCATTTAATGGAGTGGCCAGAACTGCAAGCAATACTCCAGCTGTAGCCTTGCCAATGTTTTGTACAGATTTAACATCACTTCCGAGCACTTGCAGTCAAAATCCTTGTATATAAAACACAGAATCCCATTTAGCTTTCTCGATTAGCCTCCAAATAGTGGAAAACAAGATAAAAATGTCCAGCCTACAACAACTTGCATTTATATAGCACCTTTAACGTAGTAAAACATTCCAAGGCGCTTCACAGGAGCATTATCGAACAAAATTTGACACCAAGTCACATAAGGAGATATTAGGGCAGATGACCAAGAGCTTGGTCAAAGAGGTGGTTTTAAGAAGCGTCTTAAGGGAGTGAAGAGAGGCGGAGAATTCCTGAGCCAAGGTCCTTGGCAGCTGAAGGCATAGCCGCCAATGGTGGAGCGATTAAAATCGGGGATGCGCAAGTAGTCAGAATTGGAGGAGCGCAGCTATGTTGGAGGGTTGTAGGCACTGTTCCCTGTAAGCTGCGCAGCCTGTTTCTTTTACTGCGCGAACCCTTTACATTTCTGCGCATGCACGGTACTTACAATGGAAAAGCTGCTAAGCGACTTGCACGGGACCTTTTCCATTACTGCGTGGCCCCGGAGCTTAAAGGGAGCATTGGTTGCAGGTCTCGAGGCGGTTACAGAGATAGAGAGGAGTGAGGCCATGGAGGGAATTGAAAACGAGGATGAGAATTTTTTTATTGAGGTGTTGATCAACCGTGAGCCAATATAGGTCAGCGAGCACCGACGGGTGATGGGTGAACAGGATGGGTGTTAGGATACAAGCAGCAGAGTTTTGGATGAGCTTAAATTTATGAAGGGTGGAAGATGGGAATCTGATCAGGAGTGCATTGGAATAGTCAAGTCTAGAGGTAACCAGCATGGATGAGGGTTTCAGCAGCAGATGAGCTGAGGCGGGGCGCCGCCGGGCGATGTTACGTAGGTGGAAGTAGGCGGTCATAGTGATGGCGCCGATATGTGGTCGGAAGCTCATCTCTGGGTCAAATACAACACCAAGGTTGCGAACTGTCTGGTTCGGCCTCAGACAGTTACCAGGGAAAGGGCTGGAATCGGTGATTAGGGAACGGAGCTTGTGGCAGGGACTGAAGAAAAAGGCTTCGGTCTTCCAATAATTAGTTGGAAGAAATTCTGCTCATGTCCTCAAAACATTTATACTCAGCACAGCTCATGTACAAAATATATTTGATGTGGAATTTTGTTTTAGGATTACATGTGAGTCATGTTTGTAGTAATAGCAATACATTTAACCCGCTAGTGGAATTGTCTTTTTTTATTCGTTTATGGGATGTGGGCGTCGCTGGCAAGGCCAGCATTTATTGCCCATCCCTAATTGCACTTCAGAAGGTGGTGGTGAGCCGCCTTCTTGAACCGCTGCAGTCCGTGTGGTGAAGGTACTCCCACAGTACTGTTAGGTAGGGAGTTCCAGGATTTTGACCTAGCGACGATGAAGGATCGGCGATATACTTCTAAGTCAGGTTGGTGTGTGACTTGGAGGGGAACTAGTCCTTCTAGGTGGAAGAGGTCGCGGGTTTGGGAGGTGCTGCCGAAGGAGCCTTGGCGAGTTGCTGCAGTGCATCTTGTAGATGGTACACACTGCAGCCACGGTGCGCTGGTGGTGGAGGGAGTGAATGTTTAAGGTGGTGGATGGGGTGCCAATCAAGCGGGCTGCTTTGTCCTGGATGTTGTCGAGCTTCTTGAGTGTTGTTGGAGCTGCACTCATACAAGCAAGTGGGGAGTATTCCATCACACTCCTTACTTGTGCCTTGGGGGAGTCAGGAGGTGAGACACTCGCCGAAGAATACCTAGCCTCTGACCTGCTCTTGTTGCCACAGTATTTATGTGGCTGGTCCAGTTAAGTTTCTGGTCAATGGCGACCCCCAGGATGTTGTTGGTAAGGGATTCGGCGATGGTAATGTTGAATGTTAAGAGGTGGTGGTTAGACTTTCGCTTGTTGGAGATAGTAATTGCCTGGCACTTGTGTGGCGCGGATGTTACCTGCCACTTATCAGCCCAAGCCTCAACGTCGTCCAGGTCTTGTTGCATGCGGGCATGGACTGCTTCATTATCAGAGGAGTTGTGAATGGCGCTGAACACTGTACAGTCATCAGCGAACATCCCCATTTCTGACCTTATGTTGGAGGGAAGGTCATTGATGAAGCAGCTGAAGATGGTTGGGCCTAGGACACTGTCCTGAGGAACTCCTGCAGCGATGTCCTGGGGCTGAGATGATTGACCTCCAACAACCACCTTCCTTTGTGCTAGGTATGACTCTAGCCAGTGGAGAGTTTTCCCCCTGATTCCCATTGACTTCAATTTTACTAGGGCTCCTTGATGCCACACTCAGTCAAATGCTGCCTTGATGTCAAGGGCAGTCACTCTCACCTCACCTCTGGAATTCAGCTCCTTTGTCCATGTTTGGACCAAGGCTGTAATGAGGTCGGGAGCCGAGTGGTCTTGGCGGAACCCAAACTGGGCATTAGTGAGCAGGTTTTTGGTGAGTAAATGCCGCTTGATAGCACTGTTGACACCTTCCATCACTTTGCTGATGATTGAGAGTAGACTGATGGGGCGGTAATTGGCTGTATTGGATTTGTCCTTTTTTGTGGACAGGACATACCTGGGCAGTTTTCCACATTGTCGGATAGATGCCAGTGTTGTAGCTGTACTGGAACAGCTTGGCTAGAGACGCGGCTAGTTCTGGACCACAAGTCTTCAGCACGATAGCCGGGATGTTGTCGGGGCCCATAGCCTTTGCTGTATCCAGTGCGCTCAGCCGTTTCTTGATATTCTGTGGAGTGAATCGAATTGGCTGAATACTGGCTTCTGTGATGGTGGAGACCTCAGGAGTAGGCCGATATGGATCATCCACTTGGCACTTTTGGCTGAAGATGGTTGCAAACGCTTCAGCCTTGTCTTTTGCACTTATGTGCTGGGTTGCACCATCATTGAGGATGGGGATATTCATGGAGCCTCCTCCTCCCGTTAGTTGTTTAATGGTCCATCTCCATTCATGACTGGATGTGGCAGGACTGCAGAGCTTTGATTTGATCTGTTGATTGTGGGATCGCTTAGCCCAGTCTATAGCATGCTGCTTCCGCTTTTTAGCATGCATCTAGTCCTGTGTTGCAGCATCCCTAGGTTGGCACCTCATTTTTAGGTACGCCTGGTGCTGCTCCTGGCATGCTCTTCTACACTCCTTATTGAACCAGTGTTGGTCCCCTGGCTTGGTGGTAATGGTAGAGTGAGGGATATGCCAGGCCATGAGGTTACAGATTGTGGTGGAATACAATTCTGCTGCTGCTGGTGGCCCACAGCGCCTCATGGATGCCCAGTTTTGAGCTGCTAGATCTATTCTGAATCTATCCCATTTAGCACGGTAGTAGTGCCACACAACACGATGGAGGATGTCCTCCGTGTGAAGATGGGTCTTCGTCTCCACAGTGACTGTGTGGTGGTCACTGCTACCAATGCTGTCATGGACAGATGCATCAGCGACAGGTAGATTGGTGAGGACGAGGTCAAGTAGGTTTTTCCCTCATGTTGGTTCTCTCACCACAGGCCCAGACTGGCAGCTATGTCCTTCAGGACTCGGCCAGCTCAGTCAGTAGTGGTGCTACCGAGCCACTCTTGGTGATGGACATTGAAGTCCCCCACCCAGAGTACATTCTGTGCCCATGCTACTCTCAGTGCTTCTTCCAAGTGGTGTTCAACATGGAGGAGTACTGATTCATCAGCTGAGGGAGGGCGGTAAGTGGTAATCAGCAGGAGGTTTCCTTGCCTGTGCTTGACCTGAAGCCATGAGACATCATGGGGACCGGAGTCAATGTTGAGGACTCCCAGGGCCACTTCCAGACTGTATACCACTGTGCCGCCACCCCTGGTGGGTCTGTCCTGCTGGATGGGACAGGACATACCCAGGGATGGTGATGGAGGAGTTTGCAGGGTCAACTGGGCTGGGTTTGCTATGTTCGTAGCCAAGGTCGATGCCGGGTGGTCCGTTATTACTGTGTTTCATAGCGGTTTGTTACAACTGAGTGGCTTGCTGGGCTATTTCAGAGGGCAGTTAAGAGTCAACCACATTGCTGTGGGTCTGGAGTCACATATAGCCCAGACCTGGTAAGGACGGCAGATTTCCTTCCCTAAAGGATATTAGTGAACCAGATGGGTTTTTAAGACAATCTGATAGTTTCATGGTCACCATTACTGATACTAGCTTTTTATTCCAGATTTATTTAATTAACTGAATTTAAATTCCCCAGCTGCCGTGGTGGAATTTAAACTCGCCTCTCTGGATCATTAGTCCAGGCCTCTGGATTACTAGACCAGTGACATTACCACTATGCTACCGTTCCCGTTTACGGATCAAGAATAGGAAATGCTATAGCAAGCGTTCTTAACCCACTAGTGGGATTGTGTTTATGAATGAAGAGTATGAGATGCTGTAGCAGGCATTTCTAATCCACTAGTGGGATTGTCCTTGAGAAAGTGTATGAAGTACTGCAGTGGGTGACATCTATACTTACAGCTAGCACAAACTTAAAATCCAAGATAAAACTGAAGCAATTTTCAAATCGTGACGAGTAACTTGAAGTTTTAAACTGTTGTGATGTCAGGGAACCTTGCATTACTATTTGGCAATTACTTTCAGATATGCATTATTACATATAATGACACTCCATTATATGAACAAGCACTGGTTATCATATACTATGCATGCCTGCATCCATGAGTCTTCACTCTTGACCTGGTGATTTAGAATGATATATGCACTGAAATTGATTTTATCTACTTAAAACAAAATTAAAACTCCCTTTACTCTCTGTTCCAGGGTTGAAAAGTACCGGCCCCAGACCCTGGATGATCTTATTTCCCATCAAGATATCCTCAACACAAGTGAGTTGTTGTCACAGTGCAATTTTTTGGCTGCTGTTCCCTTTCTTTGTTAAAGACAAATCAACATAAGATAGAAGCTTACTGTAAACTAAAGATTGAAATTACCCAATATGTTTCTGTCTAAGGCAGAAAGAAGATTTCTTTCGACAAGTACATATTTATTTTATTGGGACTTTACATTGCTGTAGGTCTGTGTAAGGTTTAAAATAAAACTACAGCTGACATATTGAAGACTTTGCAGGTTTATAATTTTTAAAAAGTTGATGTAGAGATCAATTTGATAATTATTTGAAGGCAAAAGTCTTTCCTGTTAGAAAACTTTTATCTCCATTCATTGGACAGCATTTAGCTTGTAAGGGGGGGGGGGGGGGGGGCGAGGTGAGGCTTTCGTTGCCTGTGATTCTTTGCTATTGCTTGCTCTGGTCTCCGGCCAGACTTTTTGCAATAATCACCTGTGAGTGGTTCGACCCACTCGCCCTCACGGTTCTGACACCTGGACTTGGATGCAAAGGAGCAGTAATGCAGAGAAAGACTCAAATAGACCTGGTTGAATAACACGAAATGAATGCCTTTATTGTACGGTGTCCAAAATAATGAAATACATGTCATATGCGCAGATCAAAGAAATTACAAGTATACACACGTCTATAAAACTTGGTCTATACAAATGGGGAACACATGGCACATCGTAAAGGGGGTAACACATTACACATTAACCTTGGGAACCACCCTCCCTTACAATACCTAAACTACGTCTGGATTTGTAGGATCGGGAAACATGCTCACCACTCGGGTTACTTCGGAATTTAAAATGAGGCTCGCAGCCTTTCGCTGCAGCGCCTGGCTGTCACGTGGCTGTAAGGGCTCCTGAGCTCGACTTGTTTACACTCGCTGCCGCGATGGACCCACTTGGATCAGTCCTGATGAACGTTCGTCGCGGATGGCCCAGGCAACCCGCTCAAATAACCAGAAGATAAACCTGTCTTCCTGGATCTTCGGTAGGATTCAAAAAGGTGGATTTGAATCTACTTCGTCGTTTATCTTCGGGCGCGGTCGGGGTTTTACTGACCGTGGCGTCTCCCACGTGGAATTTCTTCTCGTCACTCGGGCCTCGCTCGGCCGAGATTCTTGTCTTCTTTGCTACCGGCGGCTGGTCGTTCGGGAACACACCGCTGCGTTGCCCTGATGGATCCGGACACCGTTTACCGACGATCGGGATGGTGTACCCTACTGCCTGCCGTGTCGAGGAGGCTCGTTCTGAGGTTCCGTTTCTGGCCGACACGGACCACGAACAACGAACTCGAACCCGAACTCCACCCAACACTCAACACCGGACCAGCACAGCACCACGGGCAGGACACGCACAAGACTGCAAGACCAAGACTTGTAACTAATCCAATCTAACTAATCTCTGTAACTCTTCCAGTCTGACTCTCGATGAACATTCGTCCTCTATAGTTATACTGTTTGGACGGGCCTTATCTCCCGCTCAAATCAAGATGCTGTCTTTTGTTTACTTTTGGCGCCCAAAGTTCTCGGTATGGGGTAATTGTCTTCTCAACTGGTTTCGGGATCACCCGAAACTGGCCAACTACCCGTTAATGTCTTCTTCATTGTTGAGCTAGGTAGGATGTGTATAATTGTCTCCTCAACTGGTTTCGGGATCACCTGAAACTGGCCCAATCACCCGCTGGGTGGTATTTGTGTATTGATGTGTCTGGATGGGCCCCCGATTGTCCAGTGCAATGATTCTCACCGTGCATTTGAAACGATTCAAGCACTTATATCATTGTTTTTGTCCTGCCTTCCCAATCTATACCGTGCATGGTTTCATTATGAATGTATATTCAGCGCCATCTTGTCTGCTCACTATGTTCTGGAAAACATCTGTCACGATGCTCGGCGGCCATTTTACAGGCTGCTGTACCCTTTTATTAAAAGCAGCCTTTCGTTCAATAAAAATGTACAATTGAACCTGCTTCTCTCACATTATTAGAATCGCGATAATTGCAAAACTCTACAAGCTGCAGCTGGGGAACTGATGGGGTTTCTAGTATCTATTCCAAGTGTATTATCAATTTTGAAGAAAACTAGTGAGTTTCCCATGGCGTTGATTATGGAAACATTGTTTATAACAACGTGAATGTTTTACCGTGCAGTGCACAATGTATTATTCTAATCCTAAAGTGGAACTGTGTTTAACTTTGCCTGTCCCTTTTAAGACCACAAGGTCTAATTGCTGTAAATAGGCACATCAATTAGAGGCTTTGTCTAGACTGGTAACTGCTTAGAAATTCCTGGGCCCTCCCCTGAGGGTGAATTTAGGTTATCAAGATAAGAAGAAACTATCAGCAAATAAGTGATTTTTAAATTTATTTACAATGTTAGTTGTTCATTGGTAGTCATTCAATCTGTTCAATTGTGATTTGTTGCTGTTTTATGAATGATATTTGAGACAATCAAGTTCAAGTGTGATAGACACACGAGATGCAAGATTTTTTTACATATATACTAGGTGATTTTCCATGGTATTGCATGGACAAAATGGGTGAGGTTATGATTTAAAAACACTGAAGTTATAAATTAAAAGTTTCACATTTTATTGAGGAATTCAAACATTGACAAAATACATTTTATAAATCGGCTGCAAGAAATTTCCCAAGAAGATGAATTTGCCTTAGTCTGATTGACAGGAAATATGTGCATTTGTATAATTTTTTTATATTCTAGAAGAA
This sequence comes from Squalus acanthias, assembly GCA_030390025.1. Lineage (NCBI taxonomy): Eukaryota > Metazoa > Chordata > Chondrichthyes > Squaliformes > Squalidae > Squalus > Squalus acanthias. Next base: position 64,058,139 of record CM059437.1, read on the forward strand.
ATGTACAGATATTTCTTTAAACAAAAAACTGTAATTGTTTTGTAGTAATTCAATACACTATCCAAATGCTGTGAGGAAAGATTGTAAATGTTCATCTGTACTCATAGCAATGTTTTTCAAAAGCAAAATTTGCACAGTGCCAAAATAAGACATGCACTGTTACTTAGTATTTTTGATACCCTGTGAGGTACAGTAGTTCCTCATTGCCCACACTGCAGCTTCTGAGGGAGTGTTCATTGTTCTGAATCACTTACTAATTAATAAGTCATATAAAACTGATGGTGAACCTATGTAACAAAAATAATACTGCCTTCTCTTTTTGTCAATATAAACTAATGTAAAGGGACTTCCTATGTTTAAGTGTTAATTAACATTTTCATAACAATTTGACTATTTGTGGCAAAATCTGATTTAATTGTACTTCTTTGTTGGGGATTAATCTTAAATGTCTTACATACAGTATGCTACCTGAAGACTTTTTTGTTAATTTAGCCCTTAGTGGTTACTATAAAATGTGTGTAGTTTCCCTGTAAAGGGTTCAGGTAGTGTAGCAATTCTACACAGTGCTTAATTAACTGTGTTGAAAATACTGCAGGTATTTTTGATGCATGACTGTGCTTTACAGCATGTGAATTATTCCCTTCAACTTCCTTATCTTGAAAGAGGGGGACCTGTTTTCCATAAGCTCCAATATAAAATATAGTACATAATATATTGACTGAAATTGGTGTATTTCTTGGTCACATTCGTATCTATATAGACATTCTCTGAACATCTTTTGCACTACTTTCAACTGTCTGTTTACTACAGAAACCTCCAAGGAACTAAAAATGTCATATCTCCAAAAAGATCAATAATAAATATTGCATCTGCTTCCATTAATCCTCTTTATCACCTGAGGATTGATGAGCATCACTGAGATATTAATGGTAATGCCCTTTAGATTATTTCTTGCCTGGAGCTTTTGAGCATAGAACCACAGATAAAATCATTAAGACTAACAAACTTCATGAATTAAACAAAATGTTCTAATGTATAGAAAGGAATGATTTCAAGACTTTGATTCAATGATGCCATTGGTAACACCTCCTGGTTTTAATTATTCTGTGTACTGTATAGGCTCACTATTTTGACGTTCTACTTGTGCCAGAAATGACATGGTGTATTTTGATACTGATCTCCAGTTTTAGGTATGAGGAGGACAATCAGATGGGATGTGAACTGTTAATTAGGAGGCACAGGACTGGATTGAGGGATGAGCCAACAGTTGGTGTTTGAATGAAAAGAGGGTATAGGTAATGCACTGCAGTCCAATAATAATCTGTTCTTTTATATTTTAGGAAGCTGTAAAACTTGTCTGAAAAATCATTTACATTTTTCCTTTTTAACATACGCATGAATTAATAGCAGATTTACATGATACTCTTTTTCTAAGAGAATTTGCAGTATTGGGGAGACAGAAAACAGCTCTTGCACAGTAATTAAAATTTCTAAGATCTGTGACAGCTTAGAGAGAGAAATATGTTCGAAGAAGTTCATAATGAAAAACTAGAAATGCAGGGTTCTAGTTATAATGCAAGGGATGGGATTCTGGTTTTTTCCCACTGCTCTTTCCTGCCCATCATCTCTCCACTACTGCAACCCACTACTGCACAAACAAAATGTCAGATTGAAATTAGAGTTGTTTTCGACTTCCACACTGGGCCCCAAATTACCAACTTTAAAAGCCCCCTCGTCTATGTGAGAACTTTCTGAAAGGTCATTAGTAACGTAAAGCTTAACTTTTTGTTGGTGTCAAATTTGTTGTTGGGCAATGGCCCTGGTGAACCGCATTTCTTCTAATGTTACCCATCTATTATAATCTTTAAAAAAAAATCAAAAACCTTAAGTAATAGGTCAGTGGGTAACTGACAGTATGCACTTTGAACTCATTGCAATTAGTTCTTAATGTATATGTTTTCCCCATAAATGAGATGAAGAGATAACCTTTTCCAGGTTAGGCATATGAATTGGTTTGTAGGAGTTAATGTGATGCTAATGTTATTAGTTTCTTAATTTGTGATCAAACAAAATCCTTGATCTTCAGTGCATTCTTCAGTTAACAGTAGCTTTACTTGTCCAAGTGTATTTTTTTTTGTAGCTACACTGCACAAAATGAACTTAGAATGAATTGTTCTTGAACTCTCAATGATTTTGGAGAGCTGATTTATAATGTCTTGGAGAGTCCAGCACAGTCCTCAATCTAAACTAATGAATGAAAAGCCATCAGAATTACTGAAGCACTTTGGACACTGAGACAGCTCGCAGTAGGAGGAATTTATTCCCTAGTGAAGCCCACTGTACAATTGCTTCTCCATCATAGTTGACGTCTGCATAGCCCCACATTGTGTGGTGGCTATTAAAGTTTCCGAGATGGATGAATGGATGGATGTTGACTAGGAGGGAGTGGTGGGTCAGGCCACTGGTGGTTTGTAGACATTGGAGATTGTTAGCTCTACTACGTGTATTGCTGTAGTGAAAACTCCGTCAATACTGGTATGCTCAAGTTTGGTGCAACTTTCGATGCCTTGTTTGACATAGCACGTCAGGCCATATTTGGGATGGTTATTGCAAGCAATTAGGTCAAAACCTGTGATACATCCTTTTGTGTCAAACTGATGGATGTGTTCAATGTGTGTTTCTTCAAGAACCAGGACATCAACGCTGTGCTTTCTTGAGTAACCTTTCGAGATATTGGCCTTTTGAATGAGAGATGTTTTCGATGTTAAGTTGGCATATTCGGATGGCTGGGCCTACATGTAGTTTTCTTTGGTCCTGGAGAGGACCGTTCGATTTGCTTAGTTTGCTACTGTCACCGGGAGGTCGATTTAACGACAAGTTCGGTGTTCTTTGAGATGACATTAGTTGTGATCTAAGATCACGCAACAGGGTGGGCCGCGAGAAGGCTGTCATCACCCACAGCACTCGTGGACCTGTCAGCGGCATATGACACAGTATGGAAGCATGGACTGCTTTTCAAGCTCTCCACCATTTTACCCTGCAGAACAACGATCCACCTTCTCAACTCCATGCTTAGCAACCGACGCTTCCGTGTGTACACTGGCACCCAGAAGAGCAGATATAGGACATTGAACAATGGACTCCCACAGGGTTCTGTGCTGGCACCAGTGACCTGCCCGAAACAGAGTCCCGCAAGTTCGTATATGCTGATGACATTGCCTTGGCCACGCAAAACATGAATCTGTCTATCACCGAGGAGACCCTGACCAGTGATTTATAGAGGATGGAGGCCTACTTCCGCTGATGGTGACTTCGGCTAAACCCGCAAATTACTATCGCCTCGACATTCCACCTCAACACCCATCAAGCAAACCAAGCTTTGAAAGTCTTCTTTTGCGGCGCAGAGGTAAACCATGCCAAAAAACCCTCCTATTTAGGAGTCGCGCTTGATCACACCCTGTCATATAGACAGCATCTCCAGAACCTTGGGAAGAAACTAAAGAGTAGTGTCAACTCGATCCAGAAATTCACCGGATCCACATGGGGAGCAGACTCTCAAATCCTCCGTACGGCAGCACTCGCCCTGGTGTACTCTACAGCAGAGTACTGCTCTCCGGCATGGCTATCCAGTCCGCATGTCAAATCCTTTGATGTCCAGCTGAATTCTACTATGAGAATTATCACCGGTACGCTTTTATCGACATGAACACCTTGGCTGCCCGTGTTTGTAAACATCGCACACCACACCTACGCCATGAATATGCCATGATGTGGAGATGCCGGTGTTGGACTGGGGTGGACAAATGTGAGAAGTCGCACAACACCAGGTTATAGTCCAACAGTATTATTTGAAATCACAAGCTTTCGGAGCGCTGCTCCTTCGTCAGGTAAAGTACAGTCTCCAGCGACTACAACCACAACACCAGCAAAGACATGCCAATCCAGGCTGTCTTGAACAACCTTCCACCAACCCGTCTCAAATCTAGAAGGCCATTTTAGACTGTCGCCGAAGCCCCTCAGCGATCTCCCCTCAGCCTTGATGACTGAAGGCGAAATTTTTTTTTTTTAATTATTCGTTCCTGGGATGTGGGCATCGCTGGCAAGGCCAGCATTTATTGCCCATCCCTAATTGCCCTTGAGAAGGTGGTGGTGAGACGCCTTCTTGAACCGCAGTTCTGTTGGGGAGAGAGTTCCAGGATTTTGACCCAGCGACGATGAAGGAACGGCGATATATTTCCAAGTCAGGATGGTGTGCAACTTGAAGGGGAACTTGCAGGTGGTGGTGTTCCCATGCGCTTGCTGCCCTTGTCCTTCTAGGTGGTAAAGGTCGCAGGTTTGGGAGGTGCTGCCGAAGAAGCCTTGGCAAGTTGCTGCAGTGCATCTTGTAGATGGTACACACTGCAGCCACGGTGCGCTGGTGGTGGAGGGAGTGAAAGTTTAAGGTGGTGGATGGTGTGCCAATCAAGGGGGCTGCTTTGTCCTGGATGATGTCGAGTTTCTTGAGTGTTGTTGGAGCTGCACTCATACAGCCAAGTGGAGAGTATTCCATCACACTCCTGACTTGTGCCTTGTAGATGGTGGAAAGGCTTTGGGGAGTCAGGAGGTGAGACACTCGCCACAGAATACCCAGCCTCTGACCTGCTCATGTAGCCACAGTATTTATCTGCTGGTCCAGTTAGGTTTCTGGTCAATGGTGACCCCTAGGATGTTGATGGTGGGGGATTCGGCGATGTTAATGCCGTTGAAAGTCAAGGGGCGGTGGTTAGACTCTCACTTGTTGGAGATAGTCATTGCCTGGCACGTGTGTGACGTGAATATTACTTGCCACTTATCAGCCCAAGCCTGAATGTCATCCAGGTCTTGCTGCATTCGGGCATGGACTCCTTCATTATCTGAGGAGTTGCGAATGGAACTGAAAACTCTGCAATCATCAGCGAACATTCCCATTTGTGACCTTATGATGGAGGGAAGGTCATTGATGAAGATGGTTGGGCCGAGGACACTGCCCTGAGGAACTCCTGGGGCTGAGATGGTTGACCTCCAACAACCACAACCATCTTCCTTTGTGACTCCAGCCAGTGGAGAGTTTTCCCCCGATTCCCATTGACATCAATTTTACTAGAGCTCCTTAATGCCACACTCGGTCAAATGCTGCCTTGATGTCAAGGGCAGTCACCCTCACCTCACCTCTGGAATTCAGTTCTTTTGTCTATGGTTGGACCAAGGCTGTAAAGAGGTCTTGAGCCGAGTGGTCCTGGCGGAAACCAAACTGAGCATCAGTGAGCAGGTTATTGGTGAGTAAGTGCCGCTTGATAGCACTGTCGATGACACCTTCCATCACTTTGCTGATGATTGAGAGTAGACTGATGGGGCGGTAATTGGCTGTATTGGATTTGTCCTGCTTTTTGTGGACAGGACATACCTGGGCAGTTTTCCACATTGTTGAGTAGATGCCAGTGTTGTAGCTGTACTGGAACAGCTTGGCTAGAGGCGCGGCTAGTTCTGGAGCGCAAGTCTTCAGCACGACAGCCAGGATGTTGTCGGAGCCTACAGCCTTTGCTGTATCCAGTGCGCTCAGCCGTTTCTTGATATCACATGGAGTGAATCGAATTGTTTGAAGACTGGCTTCTGTGATGGTGGGGACCTCGGGAGGAGGCCAATATGGATCATTCACTCGGCACTTCTGGCTGAAGATGATTGCAAACGCTTCAGCCTTGTCATTTGCACTCGCGTGCTGGGCTCCGTCATCATTGAGGATGGGGATATATCTGGAGCCTCCTCCTCCTATTAGTTGTTTAATTGTCCACCACCATTCACGACTGGATGTGGCCGGACTGCAGAGCTTTGATCTGATCCATTGATTATGGGATCGCTTAAACCTGTCTCTAGCATGCTGCTTCTGCTGTTTAGCATGCATGTAGTCCTGTGTTGCAGCTTCCCCAGGTTGGCACATCATTTTTAGGTACGCCTGGTGCTGCTTCTGGCATGCTCTTCTACACTCCTTATTGAACCAGGGTTGGTCCCCTGGCTTGATGGTAATGGTAGAGTGAGGGATATGCCACGCCATGAAGTTACAGATTGTGGTGGAATACAATTCTGCTGCTGCTGATGGCTCACAGCGCCTCATGGATGCCCAGTTTTGAGCTGCTGGATCTTTTCTGAATCTATCCCATTTAGCACGGTGGTAGTGCCACACAACACGATAGAGGGTGTCCTCAGTGTGAAGATGAGATTTCGTCTCCACAAGGACTGTGTGGTGGTCACTGCTTCCAATGCTGTCATGGACAGATGCATCTGCGGCAGGTAGATTGGTGAGGACGAGGTCAAGTAGGTTTTTCCCTCGTGTTGGTTCTCTCACCACCTGCCACAGTCCTAGTCTGGCAGCTATGTCCTTCAGGACTCGGTCAGTAGTGGTGCTTGAATTTTATGATAAAGAAAGCTGTTAGAATGTATTTGACAGATTGTGATGTACGTTCACCTAGTGACTTGGCAGTTAATAAGGATACTGTATGGTTGTAGAAAACATTAGGTCCTGACTCAGTAACTTGATTGAGTTATGAATTGTGACTGAAGATATACCTTAACTTTCAAAAACTGTTTAATAAAATACCACATAGTTGGCTATTTGGGGAAAAAAATAGATATTGCTGAATTTTAATTTTCAAACATTTATTGTATCCATGTCAGCAGAGGGTTGTTATTAATGGGAATAGATCTGTTTACAAGCAGAGTTCAATAGGGCTCTGTATTGGGACTTTAATGATGTAGAGCGGAGGAGGTTTAAATGCAATAATTCTTAGATTTGTGGAAAATACATGAGTTAGTAATTCAGACCAAATCAATAGGTTGCAGGCTGATTTAGATAAATAAGTGAACGGAGCCCATGTGTGGCGGATGTCATTTAATGTGGAGATGTGCAATGTCCTGCATTTGGTTTAGGAACCTCCGGGCACGTTTCGTCATTTAGGAGTACCCGTCAAAGGTTACAGATCATAAAAGGGATCTGGGGGTAATGGTTAGATCACTCATTTAAAAGTGTACAAGCAGTCTGAGAAGCTGTAGCAAAACCTAATGGGGTTTTAGGTTGTATTAATAGCACCATTAAGTACAAATGAAGAGTACTATACCTGGGCTATATAAGGCTCTGGTATGCTTGTTTTTGGAGTATTTCTGTCCAGTTTTATTCACTGCACGTGGTAAAGGATATTAAGGCTCTGGACAGGGTACAGAGTAAGGCAGTTAGGATAATACCAAATTGCAGAGTTATGTGAAATAGGCTCCAACAATTATGGTTATTTACTTCAGAGAAAGGTAGGCTTAACAACGGTTATTATTGAAATGTTTAAAACAATGGAGTGACCGGATACAGTCCGGTTAGATGATGTTTGAAATGAATAGGGACTGGAGGATGAGGGGCCTGCCTATAATATCAGTAGGCAAAGAGTTAGGTTATACGAACATACATATGAATTAGGAGCAGGAGTAGGCCACTCGGCCCTTCGAGCCTGCTCCGCCATTCAATAAGATCATGGCTGATCCGATTACTCCACATTCCCGCCTACCCCCGATAACTTTTCACCCCCTTGCTTACCAAGAATCTATCTATCTCTGCCTTAAAAATATTCAAAGACTCTGCTTCCACCGCCCTCTGAGGAAGAGAGTTCCAAAGACTCACGACCCTCTGAGAGAAAATTTCTCCTCATCTCTGTCTAAAATGGGCGACCCCTTATTTTTAAACAGTGACCCCTAGTTCTAGATTCTCCCACAAGAGGAAACATCCTCTCCACATCCACCCTGTCCAGACCCCTCAGGATCTTATATGTTTCAATCAAGTCACCTCTTACTCTTCTAAACTCCAGCGGATACAAGCCTAGCCTGTCGAACCTTTCCTCATAAGACAACCCGCCCATTCCAGGTATTATTTCTAGTAAACCTTCTCTGAACTGCTTCCAACGCATTTACATCCTTCCTTAAATAAGGAGACCAATACTGTACACAGTACTCCAGATGTGGTCTCACCAATGCCCTGTATAACTGAAGCATAACCTCCCTACTTTTGTATTCAATTCCCCTCGCAATAAACAATAACATTCTACCCTGTATTAGCTTTCCTAATTACTTGCTGTACCTGCATAGTAACCTTTTGTGATTCATGCACTAGGACACCCAGATCCCTCTGCATCTCAGAGCTCTTCAATCTCTCACCATTTAGATAATATGCTTTTTTTATTCTTCCTGTCAAAATGGACAACTTCACATTTTTCCACATTATATGCCATTTGCCAGATCTTTGCCCACTCACTTAACCTATCTATATCCCTTTGTAGCCTCCTTATGTCCTCTTCACAATTTACTTTCCTACCTATCTTTGTGTCATCAGCAAATTTAGCAACCATACCTTCGGTCCCTTTATCCATGTCATTTTATATAAATTGTAAAAAGTTGAGGCCCCAGCACTGATCCCTGTGGCACACCACTTGTTACATCTTGCCAATCAGAAAATGACCCATTTATGCCTACTCTCTGTTTCCTGTTAACTAGCCAATCTTCTATCCATGCCAATATGTTACCCCCTACACCATGAGCTTTTATTTTCCGCAGTAACCTTTGATGTGGCACCTTATCAAATGCCTTCTGGAAATCTAAGTACAGTACATCCACCGGTTCCCCTTTATCTACAGCACATGTTACTTCCTCAAAGAACTCCAATAAATTGGTGAAATATGATTTCCCTTGCACAAAACCATGTTGACTCTGCCTGATTACTTTGAACTTTTCTAAGTGCCCTGCTATAACGTCTTTAATAATAGCTTCTAACATCTTCCCTATGACAGATGTTAAGCTAACTGGCCTGTAGTTTCCTGCTTTCTGTCTCCCTCCCTTTTTGAATAAAGGAGTTACATTTGCTATTTTCCAATCTAATGGAACCTTCCCCGAATCTAGGGAATTTTGGAAAATTAAAACTAACGCATCAACTATCTCACTGGCCACTTCTTTTAGATCCTAGGATGAAGTCCATCAGGACCCGGGGACTTGTCAGCCCGCAGCTCCAACAATTTGCTCAGTACCACTTCCCTGGTGATTATCATTTTCTTGAGTTCCTCCCTCCCTTCCATTTCCTGATTTACAGCTATTTCTGGGATGTTGTATCCTCTATAGTGAAGACCGATGCAAAATACCTGTTCAATTCAACTGCCATCTCCTTATTTTCCATTATTAATTCCCCAGACTCACTTTTTATAGGACCAATGCTCACTTTAACTCTTTTTAAAATATCTATAGAAACTCTTACTATCTGTTTTTATATTTCTAGCTAGCTTTCTCTTGTACTCTAATTTTTCTCTCCTTATTAATCTTTTAGTCATTCTTTGCTGTTTTTTATATTCTGTCCAATCTTCTGACCTGCCACCCATCTTTGCACAATTATATACTTTTTCTTTAAGTTTAATAATATCTTTAACTTTTTTAGTTAACCACGGATGGTGGGTCCTCCCCTCGAAATTTTTCTTTCTTGTTGGAATGTATATATTCTGTGTATTTTGAAATATCCCCTTAAATGTCTGCCACTGAAACTCTATTGACTTATCCCTTAACCTAATTTGCCAGTTCACTTTAGCTAGCTCTGCTTTCATGCCCTCATAATTGCCCTTATTTAAGTTTAAAATACTAGTCTTGGACCCACTCTTCTCTCTCTCAAACTGAATGTAAAATTCAATCATATTATGATCGCTGCTACCTAGGGGCGCCTTCTCTATGAGGTCATTAATTAATCCTATCTCGTTGCACAATATCAGGTCTAGTATAGCCTGCTCTCTGGTTGGCTCCAGAACGTGCTGTTGTAAGAAACTAGCCCGAAAACATTCCATGAACTCCTCATCTATGCTACCTTTGCCCATCTGATTTTTCCCGTCTATATGCAGATTAAAATCCCCCATGATTATTGCTGTACCCTTCTGACAAGCTCCCATTATTTCTTCCTTTATACTCCATCCTACCATGTGGTTACTGTTAGGGGGCCTGTACACCACTCCCACAAGTGACTTCTTGCCTTTATTATTTCTCATCTCTACCCAAACCGCTTCTACATCCTGGTTTCCTGAACTTAGGTCATCCCTCTCTAGTGTGCTAATACCATCATTAATTAACACAGCCACCCCTCCACCTTTTCCCACCTTCCTGTCCTTCCTAAATGTCATGTACCCTTCAATATTCAGGTCCCAATCTATGTCATCCTGCAGCCATGTTTCTGTAATGGTTATCAGATCATATTTATTTATTTCTATTTGCGCTATCAGTTCATCTCTTTTGTTTCGAATGCTACGTGCATTCAGATGCAGAGCCTTTAGTTTTGTCCTTTTATTATTTTTGTAACCTCTAGCCTTATCTGTTGATTTACTCTTAGATTTGTACTCTCTATCCCTTCCTGTCACGGTCTGTTTATCATTTCCCATATTAATACCTTTCTCTATTGCCTTGTCTCTAATCTTTGAATTACCACATCTTCCCAAATTTGATCCCGTACCCCCAATATTTAGTTTAAAGCCCTCTCTACCGCCCTAGTTATACGACTCGCCAGAACACTGGTCCCAGCACGGTTCAGGTGAAGACCATCCCAACGATACAGATCCCACTTTCCCCAGTACTGGTGCCAGTGCCCCAGGAATTGAAACCCATTTCTTTGAGCCACGCATTCATCTCTCTCATTTTATTTACCCTATGCCAATTTGCTCGTGGCTCAGGTAATAATGCAGACATTATTACCCTTGAGGTTCTGCTTTTTAATTTAGCCCCTAGCTGCTCATACTGTCTCAGCAGAACCTCTTTCCTAGTTCTACCGATGTTGTTGGTACCTACATGGATCACGACCACTGGCTCCTCCCCCTCCCACTGCAAGTTCCTCTCCAGCCCAGAGCAGATGTCCCGAACCCTGGCACCGGGCAGGCAACACAGCCGTCTGGACTCTCGCTCTTGGCCACAGAGAACTGTATCTATCCCCCTGACTATGCTGTCCCCAATTACCACTACATTCCTATTAACTCCCCCTGCTTGAATGGCTTCCTGTACCTCAGTGCCATGGTCAGTTTGCTCATCCACCGCTTTCATCCATACAGGCCGCAAGAACCTCATACCTGTTGGATAATTGCAAAGGCTGAGGCTCCTCCACCTCCTGGGTCCCCGTACCTGCCTCACTCGCAGTCACATCCTCCTGTCCCTGACCACTGACCAAATCAGAAGACCCTATCCTAAGGGGTGTGACTGCCTCCTGGAATAAAGTGTCCCGGTAACTTTCCCCCTCCCTGATGCATCGCAGTGTCTGCAGCTCGGCCTCCAGCTCATCAACTCTGAGCTGAAGCTCCTTAAGCTGCAGACACTTAGCGCAGACGTGTTCGTCCTGGATCACACTGGCGTCCAGGAGCTCCCACGTACTGCAGTCGCAACACATCACCTGCCCTGCCATCTTTATTGAGTCTAAATTAATTTACCCTACTACACCTAATAAGATTTATTACTGCTAGTAAACTAGTACTAATGAAACCTTACAATTACTAATACATTTCCTGGGCTTTAAAAGATAAGGGAAGTGAGCAAAATACTCACCAACCAATCACTTACCCTTTTCCCTGTGATGTCACCTTTTATTTTTCTCCAAATGCAGTTGGGGGGTGTCACAGAGCCGAACTCCCGCTGGTTCTCAGTCCCCTCTTGTGCAGCTTTTTAACTCCTGCTCTCCTGGAAGCTGACAAAGATAGAAAAAGAAGAATTAGGATGTATTTTTCATGGGGAGTCATCGCCTTCTGGACCAAACTGCGGTGAGTATGGAGTTTCCACAGTCCTTTAAAAGGAAACCTGGCAAATTTCTGAGAAAAGAGGGCATTTCCAGTTATAATGGTTAACTGCTTATGATTTATGATGAATCATGGACAGCCACAGTCTGTTGAAGCTTGTTTGAATACCTTGGGAGTCTGAGAAGAATTTCTCTTTTTTTGTGAATTGGCTCCAAGTTTATTTTTCTCTTTATTTTTTGCTTCCCTCCAGGAGACAATGTGAAAGGGGTGGGAGCAGTGAATGAACTGTGCATGAGGCTGCTCTGTTGATTGAATGGAGTGAGCTTAATTGTGCTTATTCACCCTTGTTACAAGTCTAGCAGCACTTGAGAGGATCAAGGCTGTGGTCTGGTCGCACAGAGAGGGGGTTGTCGCAGTGTACCTAGGGAAGACTGCCAGTATTTTGGGAGGATGGTTGTGACCGAGAAGCACTTGGAGAAGTTGGAACTGAGGACTGGCATTACATAACCTAAGAGCTCTCCAATTTGGTATTCTCCTAGCTGCCCTACTCTGCACCCTGTCCAGAGCCTCAATATCCTTTACCATGTACAGTGAATAGAACTCAGGTTCTTTGGTGTTAGAACATCTGACTGTGAACAGTTAGAACCAAGTCACCCCTCTGTGATCTGAAACCTGAGCCAAATAGGTCCACAGAATTCCAGAGAACTACAAATGATTGACCCATCAGCCTGGAACATTAATGGCATCCAGAGGGTTAGACTCATCACTGATGGCTGGAATATTTTCCATTTGGCTCCAGATAACCCTGTAAGATAAAGGATTAACGAATAGGGTGATCTTGGCTGGATAAGCAGTGAGAAACTTGCCAGTGCTTTGTGCTGGTAAACTGCATGGTTAAACTCTAGCAGTAATCCTATGCAGATTTGGAGGTTGTAAGCCTTGGCTCTTGATAATTTGTGCCTAAACTCTTTAGACTTGGGTAAGTGGGGTGTGTCGGTATGGCATTCCATATGAGGCAATCAGCGACCACCTATATGGATTTCTCAGTAGCTTGTTTTGGAGATTCTTAAGCATGTTAATGGTTTTCTGCACATGTCGGACAACTGGCTGACCAAAACAAAATCTAATAACACGAGGGAGTGTCTGGAGCGGGGTTCCTTGTGATTTTCTCCCCCCCATTTTGTATGGAATAAATGATCCGAGTTTTGGGCAGCCCAACTTTCATTATTTCTGAAATCTCTGCTCAAAGAAGTAACTAAAATCAGCTGCACAAACTCCTGACTTTTGTTTATTTATTGCAGCAGTGGAATGTACAATTTTTGCCAGTTTTCCAATTGCCAAATGCTGCAAACTTTAGGTCTACCATATTCTGAGTTCAGGAAATATCAGTTGGAAGCTAACTGCTGCGAGCTCTGGAAATCGAGTAGAGCTCAAGCCCCAGTGTCCAGTGAAAGGGGCAGTCTAATTGTGGAGGAAAGTTGTTGCAGTTCTATGGTAAAACAGATAAGTTTACGGCTAAGATTTATTTGGGAATTATTTCACTTTTTAGATGTTAATTTCCACTGTTGCTAAAGTACAAAGAGGGATGCTAAAACCACTTTCAAAACATGTTTTGCGCTATTTCATTAGTTGGCTTTATGTTACTTGCTGGTTGCTATAGGTTTCTTACCAGTCCTATTGAGGGCATTCAGCATCGCTCAGCTAACTTAGCTATGTTGTGAAATAAAAAAAAGAAAATGCTGGAAATACTCAGCCGGTCAGGCAGCATCTGTGGAGCGAGAAACCGAGTTAGCATTTCAGGTCGATGACCTTTCATCAGAACTGCCTGACTTGCTAAGTGTTTACAGCATTTTCTGTTTTTATTTCAGATTTCCAGCATCTGCAGTATTTAGCTTTTGTTTTAGTGATGATGTGTTGTGAATTGTTTTTATCAATGTGATTGAATATGATACTTGAGCCAGTCCAGATTTTGAGTGTGGCACTTTGCATGGCTCTGCAGATGCATGATATTTGCAAGACTTCTAATTACATAGACAATACCTACTTCAAATGCTGTCCTCAGTCTTTTTAGATGGAGTGAATTTTGGCACTGTGTTGTGATTTTTTTATGAAAGTGCAGACTAATCATTTCTACATCCATCTTCCAAGAAAATCTATCAATGGCTTGCTTTAAAGGACCGCATACTTGTAAATGATGACTAGTATAGTTACCAAAAATTCCTGAAACACTTAACATAGATGAATCTGCATTTAACAGTGAAAGCTGGGGCTACATGACCAAATTTGATTTGCTTCATTTCAGTTCAGCGGTTTATCAGTGAAGACCGGCTCCCTCACCTGCTGTTCTATGGGCCGCCAGGAACTGGAAAAACATCGACTATTTTGGCCAGTGCGAAAATGCTCTATAAGGACAAAGAGTTAAACTCAATGGTTTTAGAGGTAACAACTGAACTTCTTTGAATCCTTAAATACTATAGCGTGGCATTGCACCATAACAGAGTGATGCAGTTTTAATTTCCCCCATGCTGCTCATTTCAGCAGCACTTAATGCAGGGACACATTTAATGACATTCCATTTAGGGGGGATGGAGTGTGAAGAAGTAAAGTTGTCTCAGGACCATTATCGTGGGCTCCCAGTGCCCACCTTACAGCCGCATTGGTGAGGCCTGGGAGCAGGTTGCTTGCTTGCCTTTTTGATCACATCACCCAGGAGATCTGGGGTAATCAGAAGGGTTAGCACTCCTTAACTAAAAAGAAAACCCTGTGTGTGGTAATTGTAATTGATGTTGAAACAAATTAAAAATGTATGTATGGTATGGTGTAGCATTTTGCTAGAAGTTTATAATTTTGGCTTTAATTTCAGATGAAATGTTCTTCCTTAGAAAGATTATACTCTACATCAATGCAGATCTAGTTTATCCTTAAAGGGCCAGGTTTACAGGAATAGTTTACAAAATATGACTTTTGAAATTAAAATTTGAAAAAATAAAGTTAATATGAATTAAATGGGTAAAGTTATTAATCTGGGAAGCATTGGGGATATTACAATTGGCCTAAGCTTGTGTGGTGGGAGGGTAATAATCAGCCAGAGTTTCCTTCTTGTCTACTATCCTTTTTACCCCTGCTGAAAAGTAGGCTTTGGGTGAGAACCGGTTTGAACTCCACTGTGATATTCTTAATGATCCAATAACTTGCCAACACACACCAACCAGACTCGCGTATGAAAAATAGCCTTTTAGGCAAGGTATTGGAGGGGTGCCAAATACTTGTAAAACACAGCGTGAGCTAGTACCTTCAAAAAGAGTTAAACATTTTGGCAGTGGGGGAGGGAAATGTACCTGACTTGTACATTTAAATAGGTAGTCGTAAAAGTATTTTTAGTGCAGTTTTAAAAGACAAGTGATCATGGTTCTGTAGATAGGATTTTAATAATTAAAATAAGACCTAGGTTAAAAGGGATACTGGATTTTAAACTATACCTTTTTTAACATCATGGATAGTCTTATCAGTAGAAACAATCCTATTTATCTGATAACAGTTTTCAAACCCCAGTGTGTGAAATTTTCATTATCTCTTTAATTATATTAACTGCTCATACACTTAACCACAGATCCTGGTTCTGTTCCAAATACAAATTGAATCCAAATACATTTAGAGCTCTTTCAAGGCTGATTATTTTGAGCAGGTCCAAAATTGGTGCAGAAAATAATTACTTTCAAAACTTAATCTCATGAATAAATCCATGTTGAGATAACCAAATCCATGTTGAGATAACCTGTATAATACTGTGTAGTTCATAACATTCTAGCAAGCCAGTATAGCCAAGAAGCACATTGATGAAAACACCACTGACTGCTTAAGCCACAGAAATAAGCACCTATATATGGATTAAGCACTAATACCTAATCTAGTGGTAATGGATATAGTTAGTGCAAGTGCTGTCCATAATACGACCATTTGTGGGGGCAGCACCAGTGAATTCTGCAGTAGAAATGTGTAATATTTCCTTCAGTTCAATAGAAAATCATAGTGTTACTATGTTGTCACTAAGCATATCTAGCATACTGGTGTTTTGTTATGGGAGAAATTTTAATGTGCTGATAATGCTGCTTGTGTGGTACTGAAATTGCTCCCAATGACGAGTCACAAATATTTGTGCCTGCAGAGAAAATTTTGAGCTATACAACGTTGCAATCAGTGGGTGTTTTTCACAGTTCAGAAGTTTCCTATTCCACCCTTCTACTTTATTGCTCTTTTAGTGATAACACTGGCCCAGGTGCAGTGATTTAGTTAAGTTGAATTGCAGCAGTAATAATGAAAATTGGGAGAATATGGCCAGAATTTTGATTTGGTGGGGGGCGGTGGGTGTGGTCCCAGGCGGACAGGAAACCTAATTTTACCGGCAGGGCCTAATTTGAATGTCAAGCCACGGTTTCCCATCTGCAGCCAGCCAACTTCAGAGGCTGGCTGGCTGCGAGCGAGGAGGCCTCAGTTGCGAGGGGTCGGCGTGAGGAGAGTCGGAATCGGCGGGGGCGGGGTGGGGAAAGAGAGGATCGGTGGGGGTCGGCAATCTGGAGGGGGGAGGGGGGGGGGGGGCGGGTGAGGGGGTGGGGGTTGCAGGATCGCGCGGGGGGTGGTTGGCCGGGGGGTCAGAGGATCAGGGCCGGCCTCAGCATCATCGTTTGGGGGGGGGGGGGGGGGCGCGAGGCTTGGGAATGTGATCGGAGGCCTCATTTGGGGGGGGCTCGGGACCCTGGATGCAGGAGGTAGGTATAAAGCCACTTACCTCCTGGATGCAGCAGTCCCCGCCTCTGTTTAACTGCCGGGTTTCACATTGTGTGGAAACCCATCCACTGGCAGGTAAATTCAAAATGGAGGGGAAAATAGAGGCTTCCAGCCTCATTACAATTTTTAAATTGAGGTAGCGCCCATTGGCAGCGGGTTGGCTGCCTGCCTCCGGCAAAACTCGAAGTGGGCGGTTTGGAGGCGGGATCAGGTCAGGATTCACATTTTTAACACTTTAACTGCCCCCATGCCCCAAACCCACCTGTTTTTTGATGGGAAAATTCCAGCCTTGTTGTTTCTTTGATAATGGAATAATGACCTAAAAATGGCACTGATTTTTTTTTGGGGGGTCACTTAATTTATCAACAAAATCTATTGTGTCCCACCAACATCAAGGTTGCTTAAGTAGTGTGTTCTTTAATAAATATTTGCATGCCAATTAAAAGGGTTACTCTTCATTTATCATGAGGCCATTTCGGACTGTTACATTATTGATTTTTTTCTGCAGCTGAATGCCTCTGATGACCGAGGTATTGACACAGTGCGCGGACCTATACTGAACTTTGCCAGTACCAGAACCATTTTCAAGTAAGTATTATTTTGTTTTCAGTTCATAAAGAAAAGTTTATTTACAAACAGCGTTGCATCAGGTACAAAATGCTGTACAGGTATGATGATCCTAATGTTGTTAAGTGTACCGAAAGGAACAGCAAGTAACTTTGGTTGAGCTTTGCATCACAGCCATTGTCATACTCTCTTTATCTCCTGAAGGTTGTGACTGGGGTATGGTGTCAGTGGCCCAATGGTATATGCTTTAGTGGGCACTCTTCACGTGTAAGCTTGGACACTCGGGGCTGGATTTTCTCTGCAGTGTCGGGATGGTGGCGGGACAGCGGTTTGCCGGGTTCCGGTCTCGCTCCCGGCTGCAGCCGCTCTGTCAAAGGGATTTTCCCTTGATTGGCCTTGTTAAGCCTGCCCTACGGGCTTCCCAGCCAATTAACAGGAAGTGGGTTTGATGACGCGTCATCAGCCGGTTTCCTTAAAGGGACCACAGCCACATTGAGTTTGACAGTTGTTCTGTCAGTGTTTGACAGCATTGAGGTGCTGCAAACACTGACGAGCACTGCACAAAGGTGGACGCTTGCACCCAGGCTCTCCAATGACTCCCTCCAGATGATTATGGAGAGAGTCACAGCACGTAGGGAGGTTTTCTTCCCTTCCAAGGGCGGAAGAGGCCTCCCCAGGACACCAACGCAGCCTGGTTGCAAATTGCACAGGAGGGCAAAAGCAGGGATGTCGGGAGTCCCTGGCTGCAGTGGCGCCAACCTTTCAATGATCTCAGTGGATCACGAAACATTGCTGCAAAGCCACACTCAAACTCACCCTGCTGTGCCACTCAACACATCCCCATCACTCTGCCTTCCATACCCTTCTCCTGCACATCCTTACTCACACCAACTTACCTTGCACCTCCACCCATCCCTCTCTATCTACATTATCACTTCCCCATCTCACGAGCCACCCCTCACACTCACCCTCATCCTACTGCAAGCATACCAACTAACAACGCACAAGGGTAGGCACTTGAGAGGTTTAGCCAATGTCCATGTGAAGTTTCTGGTAATGTGTTGTCATACAGTGAAATCTATATTTTCAACACTGCCCCCTATTGGACAGATCTGTACGCACCTTGAGAAGTGTCTTACTGAGTTCCAGTGAATGTTGAGACATAACTCCTCCCCACCCCCCGCTATAGTGATGAGTGTGCATAGAATGGTTTGGACATCAGCTTATCAGATACATCAGAGCAGACTCAACTCACGCCAGGGTGAGCTGGCGTGTTCCCCGAGCAGCGGGTAACCCGTGGAGAGCACGTAAAATTGGAAGGAAGCCTCAAAATACCATTTAAATTGGCTGTTAACAAGACATTTAATGATCTCAATTGTATCCCCGCCGCTTGGTGTCGGGTCAGTTCTCTGCTGACAGACCCGACACCTGGGAGATTCGCGTGGAGGCGGGTTGACGGCGGATTTCTTACCCGCTGTCAATCATTGCTATTTTGACAGTGGGCCCGCCTCCAAACCCGCCCTCTGAGCGCCGGCAAAATCAAGCCCTCCGTGTTAGTATTGACTGGTTATTTGCTTATGGGGTCCTCATAACTACCGAATCCTGCCCTTACCCAACAGCTACCAGTGTGCTTCCAGTCAAGGCCACTGACCAACTATTCGAAGCAGGAACCCTGATAAATATACTTTATCCTCGATGGTAGTTGAAGTGCCCCATACCACAGTCCTATCTGAATTTGGTAAATCAACATAGTTTAGGGATCAAAATCTGGGACCTTTCTGTTCCGAATGGCTCAGTATCACACCATGTGATGCATTCATTCACTGAGCAACTGAAAGATCTCCACCAGGAGTTGTATTCATGCAAAGTGGGCATTTGGTGCCTGATAGTTTGCTTTTCCTAATCACGACTGCAATATCACTTAGACACAGAGTTAGAGTTTCAGCTGGTTAGGTTACAGTTCAATTTTCTGATAAAATTCATTTGCACAATCACAACCGTAAAATCTTCCATGAACCAGCGCAATTGGGCAGCGTAATAGAACGTAATTGTTTAATTTTTTTTCTTTCCATTAAAAGTATTTATTGATGTATTTAAGAGTGGTATCCTGGTGCAGTTTTATTCACACAGCTGAAATGGGTTCATCACCAAAAATAAGCATTTTTAATAAGAGTGGTCAGACTGAGTAATCTGATGTAAAATCACTGAAAATTACTTCTTCAAAAAAAACTATACTGAACCATCAACTAGTTTTATTGGTGTACACTAGTCAGTTTCTTAGTAAATTAAATATTTGTTGATTTTTTAAAAAACCTTTAAAACGTGCCTACTAGTACCTGTGAATGAGCGTGATTTGAAGAGCCTTCCCTAACCAACGGAATCTTGCAATGTTGACCTGGAGGCGTGGTCAGTTGTGTGGGCAGGGCCTGATCCGGGAGAATTAAATCTCAAACCAACGGGAAACACGAACATAAGTGGTTTTGGGTGTAACTTACTTTTTATTTGTTCATGGGATGTGGGCGTCGCTGGCAAGGCCAGCATTTATTGCCCATCCCTAATTGCCCTTGTGAAGGTGGTGGTGAGCCACCTTCTTGAACCGCTGCAGTCCGTGTGGTGAAGGTACTCCCACAGTGCTATTAGGTAGGGAGTTCCAGGATTTTGACCCAGCGACGATGAAGGATCGGCGATATACTTCTAAGTCAGGATGGTGTGTGACTTGGAGGGGGTGGTGTTCCCATGCGCCTGATTCCTTGTCCTTCTAGGTGGAAGAGATCGCGGGTTTGGGAGGTGCTGCCGAAGAAGCCTTGGCGAGTTGCTGCAGTGCATCTTGTAGATGGTACACACTGCAGCCATGGTATGCCGGTGGTGGAGGGAGTGAATGTTTAAGGTGGATGGGGTACCAATCAAGCGGGCTGCTTTGTCCTGGATGGTGTCGAGCTTCTTGAGTGTTGTTGGAGCTGCACTAATCCAGGCAAGTGGAGAGTATTCCATCACACTCCTTACTTGTGCCTTGTAGATGGTGGAAAGGCTTTGCGAGTCAGGAGGTGAGATACTCGCCGCAGAACACCTAGTCTCTGACCTGCTCTTGCTGCCACAGTATTTATGTGATTGGTCCAGTTAAGTTTCTGGTCAATGGTGACCCCCCAGGATGTTGATGGTGGGGTATTTGGCGAAGGTAATGCCGTTGAATGTCAAGGGGTGGTGGTTAGACACTCACTTGTTGGAGATAGTCATTGCCTGGCACTTGTGTGACGCGAATGTTACCTGCCACTTATCAGCCCAAGCCTGAACGTCGTCCAGGTCTTGTTGCATGCGGGCATGGACTGCTTCATTATCTGAGGAGTTGTGAATAGCACTGAACACTGTGCAGTCATCAGCGAACATCCTCATTTCTGACCTTATGTTGGAGGGAAGGTCATTGATGAAGCAGCTGAAGATGGTTGGGCCTAGGATACTGCCCTGAGGAACTCCTGCAGCGATGTCCTGGGGCTGTGACGATTGACCTCCAACCACCACAACCATCTTCCTTTGTGCTAGGTATGATTCCAGCCAGTGGAGAGTTTTCCCCCTCGATTCCCATTGACTTCAGTTTTACTAGGGCTCCTTGATGCCACACTCGGTCAAATGCTGCCTTGATGTCAAGGGCAGTCACTCTCGCCTCACCTCTGGAATTCACCTCCTTTGTCCATGTTTGGACCAAGGCTTTAATGAGGTCAGGAACCGAGTAGTCTTGATGGAACCCAAACTGGGCATCAGTGAGCAGGTTTTTGGTGAGTAAGTGCCGTTTGATAGCACTGTTGATGACACCTTCCATCACTTTGCTGATGATTGAGAATAGACTGATGGGGCGGTAATTGGCCATATTGGATTTGTCCTGCTTTTTGTGGACAGGACATACCTGGGCAGTTTTCCACATTGTCTAATAGATGCCAGTGTTGTAGCTGTACTGGAACAGCTTGGCTAGAGGCGCAGCTAGTTCTGGAGCACAAGTCTTCAGCACGATAGCCGGGATGTTGTCAGGGCCCATAGCCTTTGCTGTATCCAGTGCGCTTAGCCACTTCTTGATATCATGTGGAGTGAATCGAATTGGCTGAAGACTGGCTCTACAAGTATGTAAAAAGGAAAAAGTTTTGTGAAAACAAATGTAGGTCCCTTACAGTCAGAAACAGGAGAATTTATAATGGGGAACAAGGAAATGGCAGAGCAATTAAACAAATACTTTGGTTCTGTCTTCACGGAAGAGGACACAAATAACTTCCCAGAAATGCTAGGGAACCAAGGGTCTAGTGAGAAGGAGGCATTAAAAGAAATTAGTGTTAGTAAAAAAAATAGTGCTGGACAAATTAATGGGACTAAAAGCCGATAAATCCCCAGGGCCTGATAATCTGCATCCCAGAGTACTAAAAGAGGTAGCCATGGAAATAATGGATGCATTGGTTGTCTTCCAAAATTTTATAGATTATGGAACAGTTCCTGCAGATTGGAGGGTGGCAAATGTAATCCCACTATTTAAAAAAGGAGGGAGAGAGAAAACAGGGAACTACAGACCGGTTAGCCTAACATCAGTAGTAGGGAAAATGCTGGAGTCTATTATAAAGGATGCGATAACAGGACACTTAGAAAATATCAACAGGATTAGACAAAGTAAACATGGATTTATGAAAGGAAAATCATGTTTGACAAACCTACTGGAGTTTTTTGAGGATGTAACTGGTAGAATAGATAAGGGAGAACCAGTGGATGTGGTGTATTTGGATTTTCAGAAGACCTTTGATAAAGTCCCACATAAGAGGTTAGCGTGCAAAATTAAAGCACATGGGATTGGAGGTAATATACTGGCATGGATTGAAAATTGGTTAACAGACAGGAAACAGAGAGTAGGAATAAATGGGTCTTTTTCGGGGTGGCAGGCGGTGACTAGTGGGGTACTGCAGGGATCAGTGCTTGGGCCCCAGCTATTCACAATATATATCAATGATTTGGATGAGGGAACCAAATGTAATATTTCCAAGTTTGCTGATGACACAAAACTAGGTGGAATTGTGAGTTGTGAGGAGGATGCAAAGAGGCTTCAAGGCGATTTAGACAAGTTGAGTGAGTGGGCAAATACATGGCAGATGCAGTATAAAGTGGATAAATGTGAAGTTATCCACTTCGGTAGGAAAAACAGAAAGGTAGAGTATTATTTAAATGGTGATAGATTGGGAAATGTTGATGTACAAAGGGACCTGGGTGTCCTTGTACACCAGTCACTGAAAGCAAACATGCAGGTGCAGCAAGCAGTTAGGAAGGCAAATGGTATGTTGGCCTTCATTGCAAGAGGATTTGAGTACAGGAGCGAGGATGTCTTACTACAGTTATACAGGGCCTTGATGAGACCACACCTGGAGTACTGTGTGCAGTTTTGGTCTCCTTACCTAAGAAAGGATATACTTGCTATAGAGGGAGTGCAGCGAAGGTTCACCAGACTGATTCCTGGGATGGCAGGACTGTCGTATGAGGAGAGATTGGGTCGACTAGGCCTGTATTCACTAGAGTTTAGAAG